>OZ005657.1:116820508-117459675 GCA_963930645.1 Salticus scenicus
CTAGTCAATGTTTTATTGTTATCTTTAAGTTGATTTTTCTCAAGGATTAATTTTTCTTGCTGGGGTGTGACATGATGTGGTCATCTAAGAAATTTTGTGTATTAAGAAACCTAACAGTTCATAATTTTCTTAGCAGTGAACTCAGCCTCACACCACTATGTTATAATGTTTTCTAATATTTTTCTACATTTAAATCTACGACTATTTTTGATAAGTAATTTGTTATGATATTTTTTCATAATTAAAAAACGAGAATGTTAGTAGCAAAAAGTTTGATTTATCTTTTTCTGTACTTTTTTCTCTTGAACTTCATTCCATGCACTACTTTAACTAAAAAATAAAATAAGTTTGTGTAGTGAGAACAGAAAACTTTCTTGCAAGTAATATAGCAGAGTTATTCTGTCATTTTTTCGTTTTAGCTGTATGTTGCTAATACATACAGGACAGGAACACAGTGCATAAATAATAGCTGTCTGCATTTTCTTTTTGTTTAGAAACAGAATTTGCTATTAATTAAAGTAAAGTAAATTTAGTTTAGTAATCTTTGTATTTTACAAGATTAATCTCTCAGCTTTCTGTAAATTTTAATAAATAAATCAATGAATAATAAATACATAGTTTTTAACTTAGGCCCTTATAACTTTAGGCCAGATGTACTGTTGAATAATCATAATATCTGACTACTGCCAATTATTCGGCATAATAGCTGGATTAGCCGGATGCAGTATGTTTGCCAGATATCCATTGCATGCACAAATTAGATGGTATCTCCAATTTCAAAATAATAAATGGAGGCAAAAGAAAAAAAAAGGTACATAATAATCAGTTTTCAATTATAAATTGTGACAAAAACTTTACTTAGAAAAAAGCGCTACTGCCCTAGTTTTATATTTCAGTTTGTTTGTTTTTTTCCCTCCGAAAACCTTCGTGTCCTGTCTTGTTTAATCTTCCTACAAAGTTTGACTTTATTCTTGCAACTACAGAACACTGTAAGCACTATGAGTTTAATTATGGCCATCCTGTACATTGGATGATATATTGTATGTCTATAAACATAGTTTAATTCAGCAGTGTCAATAGCAAATGTTGAGAGGATGCAATAAAAAGGAAAATTCATCTGAACTCAAAATATAATGCAGACTTTACAAAGATTTCACGCCCCCCCTCCCCCCCCCCCCAAAAAAAAAAAAAAAAAAAAAAAAAAAAAAATTACTGCTATTATGTTCTATATAATCTCAATCGAGAAACTGAATTAAAAGTTGAGTTTCTTCCAAATATTCAATACTATATATCATTTCAAATTCAAAACAAGTTTTGTTTAGTTTGTTTCTTAAATACTATTTTTTACATAATTAGGACTACCAAAACAATGGGAAAATTTATGAATCTGAAACTTTGCATTATTACAATTATTTTGTATTTTATTTTAATTTTCTATGAAATGCTTCCAAGAAATTATATACTTTGATGCTTATTTACAAACAAATCAAGCAAAGAGAAGTGGCATTAAAATAACAATAGCATAGATTCAATTTTCGTATTTAGCAGTCAAAAACATAATACAAAGTACACATGCCAGATGTATATTTTCATAATATATGTTGTTTTCATATGTCATAATATATTGTTTTATTCATATGATTGCTCTCTAAATATACATTATTAAAATAACTATGATTTTTGAAAAGAATTAAATATGCTCACCAGATAACTTGTTTTTCTTTTTCCCCTCCAAGGACAACAGATATCAAATCTGCTCCATAATAATAAAATAAATTTAAGGTAAAAATGTGCTTTACGGTCCTTCTTGGCGATTTTTTTCCGAACTCGCCGAGTCTGCACGGTGTTTTTTTTCTCTCCCGTCCTTTCCAAAATGGCGGACAGGAAGCACGGTTTCCCAGTTTTTATAACCGTTCCAAGAAGGCCGATTTACGCAATTTAAAGCGATTATGTAAACATAAAGCGTCAGAAATATCTTACAAATACTTGAGTAAAGAAAAATACAAATTTAGCGTCAGAAATATCTTACAAATACTTGAGTAAAGAAAAATACAAATTTTTCCGGACTGGAAGCACGGTTTTCATACCCATCCTTTCGAAAAGGGCCGATTTACGTACTTTAAAGCAATTATGTAAACATAAAGCGTCAGAAATATCTTACAAATACTTGAGTAAAGAAAAATACAAATTTTTAACAATTGTTATCAACTAAATCTAAGAAATATTACAAAACAAAAACAGCACAAGTAACTTAATATACATAAATAAGCATTTAAATAAAAAAGAAAGTTTATTTACTTACCCGTTTTATAATTTCCGTAAAAAGTAGCATTTTCCTCGAAAAAAAGAAATATCCCCTCTGCATATAACGATATAATCATGTACACCAACCACTCTAGCATCACTCTAAACACTAATCCAAAGCTTTTTTTGAGCATAAACATGCAATTGTACAAAACCAATAAACGCTACTCAAAAGCTTTTTTTTTAAGATACTCAATCTAAATATTCAATTTTACAAAACCAACAAATGACAATTTTACCTAAATAAGAAAAGCGGCACACTCAAACAACATTACTCTTGGAAAAACGAAGAAAATAATCTCTGGAGATTTCGATTTTATCATGTACACCAACCACATCAACACAATTTCAAACCGTACTCAAACGTATTTCTTATGATATTCAACACAAATAATCAATTTAAAATAAATCGCAATTTCTCAGAAGAAAAACAACAAACAACGTGTGCGTCCCTTGCCTGACACATGATGCAATGAAACGGCCTACTGTTGCCAAAATTCAAAAAACAAAAGAAACAAATCGAAATACCAGACTCTTTCTGAAAGGAACAAAAAAAAAAAACAGAGAATACAACAATAACCTTAAATATAACCCAGATAAGCAGAGTGCATTTAACGTCACACTACTACTGCGTTATGGGCGATAATCTCGGAGATTCGCAAGTAATGTTGCATTTAACATCGCACTAGCACTACCCTTCGGCGACAATCTCGGAGATACGCCAGTAAGGTAAGGTGACCATATTTTCAAACACTGATTTGAGGACAAATTACCGTTTGTCCCCAAATCGAAGTAAATGTCGAGGACCTTGAAAACTCTATTTGGGGACTTTTTCGAGGACACGATAGGCCAATGTCTATATGCATTATTAATAAAAAGAACTCTGATTTATACATTACAAAATGCTTTGAATCACTTTTTTCTATGAAAAATTGCTGAGCCTAAGGTAAGTTTATGCAAATTAAACTATCCCAGCATTATTAAAATAATCAAGTCTATAGAACCCATTTACACTGATGATAGGAGAAAACACAAAATAGCACCATTTCATTTTAATCTTTAGAAACCCCACTCCCTGAAATGCAGAAGTTATTCCCGATTATATAACTACAAGAAATAATTTCATTAAGCAAATTTTATTTTTCACTTAACATAAATCGGGCAAGATAGAATTTATATACTGATTAGTAGTGCATGATTCTTTCTCTGCTCATGAAGTATGAGGGTCTTTATTTCAAAGTTCCGTTGATTTTCAAGATAATCCAATTATTAGAATGCGATTTTGATTGGATTGGAATAGATGGGTTTTACGTCTCATTAGTGCTGTACAATGGGCAATTGGCGACAGTCTAGCACTTACCCCCACAGGTAGTCCGGAGACATGCCATCACAATTTTGATCCTCCACGGAATGGACTGTGATTTTGAAAAAATACACGCAAATATTTAAATTTCAGGACATTTAGCGTCCCCGAGTAGTCAAAGAATTTTTGGGGACAAAAAATAGAAAAGGCCAAAATTCGAGGACAGTCCTCGAATTTCGCGGACGTATGGTCACCTTACAGTAAGGTAGCATTTAACTTCGCACTAGCACTGCGCTTCGGCAACAATCTCGGAGATACGCCAGTAAGGTAGCATTTAACTTCGCACTAGCACTGCGCTTCGGCGACAATCTCGGAGATACGCCAGTAAGGTAGCATTTAACTTCGCACTAGCACTGTGCTTCGGTGACTTTTCACAGGAATGAGTAATATGCACGTTTGTACGGTCCGCGTATATGAAACCAAAAAAGAAAAAAAACACTGGATACCACACCCGCATTGTGAATGAATGTATAAAACCTACGAAATTTTGTTTTGCAGCAATCAGTAAAATTAAAAAAATCCCTTTATTTTGCTTCGTTACTCATGTCATAAAGCTTTTTCGCCGGAGGGCCCTCCGCGTCCTCGGTGCCTCCCGCTTGTCGTGGGTCCACGACAAGCGGGAGGCACCGAGGACGCGGAGGGCCCTCCGGCGAAAAAGCTTTATGACATGAGTAACGAAGCAAAATAAAGGGATTTTTTTAATTTTACTGATTGCTGCAAAACAAAATTTACTGCTTCATAAAGCTTTTTCGCCGGAGGGCCCTCCGCGTCCTCGGTGCCTCCCGCTTGCAGTGGACATGAGTAACGAAGCATTCGTTTTGCAGGGAACAGTAATATGCACGTCTGTACGCTCTGCGTACATGAACCCCCCCTCCCCCCCACAAAAAAAAACATTGCCCCCTTCCAAAAAATCACGGCTCCCCCCCCAAAAAACACACTGCCCCCCACAAAAAAAAAAAAAAATCACTGCCCCCTCCCTCCCCCCCCAAAAAAATCACTGCCCCCCCAAAAAAAAACACTGCTCCCTCTCAAAAAAAAAACACTGCCCCCCACAAAAAAAAACACTGCCCTCGCCACAAAAAAAAAAAAACACTGCCCCCCCCACAAAAAAAAAAAAAATCACTGCCCCCTCCCTCCCCCCTAAAAAAACACTGCCCCCCCAAAAAAAATCACCCCCCCCCATACAAAAAAAAAAAAATACACTCCCCCCCCCTACCCCCCCCCAAAAAAAAAAAAAAAAACCTGCCTCCCCCACACACATACAAAAAAAAAAAAAAAAAATTCACTCCTCCCCCCCTCCCAAAAAAAAAAAAAATCACTGCCCCCCCCCACACACACAAAAAAAAAATTCACTCCCCCCTCCAGAAAAGAAAAAATAAATCACTGCCTCCCCCCCCCACACACACACACACAAAAAATCACTGCCTTAAAAGCACATTTTATCCAAATGATGTCCTCCGGACGAAATGTCGTTTTGCAGCGACCAGTAATATGCACGTATGTACGCGGAGCGTACATGAAAACCACAAACAAAACATCACTCTATACCTCACCCGCATTCTGCATGAATCTCTTAAACATACGAAATTTCGTTTCGCATCGATCAGTAAAGCGTACATAAAAACCAAAGAAATATCACTAAATACGTCTCACACAAACTCCATGAATCTTTAAAACGTAGGAAATTTCGTTTCGCATCGATCAGTAACCCGTATATAAAAACCAAAAAAAAATATATTACTAAATACGTCTCACACAAACTCCATGAGTCTTTAAAATGCACGAAATTCGTTTGGCAACAATAACGTACGCGAAAATCATAGTTTCAAAACATCATGGGGAGGTTACCACATTTCAAACATCGATCGTTCAGCGGCGCATAAACACCGTGGTTACTAAGGTTGGCATCTTTATCCGCGAGTCGCCGAGAAGGACCGTAAAGCACATTCCAACCAAATTTAATAGTAAATAAATACTTATTTACATTTTTTTCTATTGTATATCACCCCCCCCCCCAAACTGTCAATTCTTTATAATACAATTTATGGAAATGAATGCTATCCTAATTCTACACATTTTATAAAAATGGCGAGTTTCAGGATGTTTTATACTTTTCATTTTTTTAAGCCAGTCACTGTGAATTCCAATATTTATTATTGATAATTGCTGAAAATTGGGAAAACTATCAAAAATAAAACTGTCAAAGGTAAAACTGTACAACTGGGTTCCGCTTGGCAGTATTTTGGCGACTTTTGCTGGTGTGATCCAAGCCAAGTCTTCATGCGATCTAAAAGTAAAGATGGCGGCTGTTGATGATCACAAATGCATTTTTCTACTGGAAAAAAAAAGTACTAGTGAAAGCAGTAAATTACGTACAATCATTAACAAACATCATATTTACACATAGATTACGTAAACGATTTAGCATGGTTTGCACTAGCAAAAGTCACCATAACTTAATCAAAATATTTAATTTTTTTGTCCAAAAAAAAAAAAAAAAAAAAAAAAAAGATAAATATTACCTAATTACTAAACTATCACTAACTAGTAAATCAAAAACAATTTTCAAAAGATTTAGTGTGTATCGCACAAAAGTGCCATTACATTTAATTTTTTTTAACCTCCAAATAATTAAATAAAATAAATAAAGCAAAAAAGTATAATATCACTAAATTATTAAACTGTTACTTTACTAGTAAATCAAAAGCAAACTTTCAAAAGATTTAAAGTGGATCACCATAGCATATTACAAATATTAAATTTTTTTGTCAGTCCCCCCCCTTCACCCCCACTTAATAAAACAAAACAAAAAAGTAAATTATCACTTACTTTATTCAGCGATGAATGAGGATTTCACAACAGCCAGAGTTTAACCCGAAGCGGCGAAAGCTGACAGACATCCTGGGTCAGCAGAAATTAGTCACCATATATCAGGGTGCGAAATTTCTGCTCGCCATTGGCGAGTGGAATTTTTTCTGAGGCGAGTAAAAATTTGGTCTAGTTATAGACAGAATTCTTACATGATACGGTGGCAGAAAGCATTCTTTTTATAGATTTAAATATGTTAGAATCTTCCCACCTTATAACGTCACATTTAACCTCTCCTTTTTCTCTTCTCGGAGTGTTGAGTCTGTTTACACGCTGTCCGACGATCGCCCCATTGTGGGAAAGGAAAAATGCTTAGTACATGCATAAAAGTTTTAATCTCTTCGGCAGTTTCATTTCTGCAACTGTGATTTCTTAAAGCAGAGTGAGAATAGACGAGCAGAGAGCCTCTTTGCCCGTTGCCCACTATCCGAGAAGAAAAATGTGAAAATTTGCCTATGCGACATTGGTGTATGAAAATAAGCCTGAGCCTTTTAAAAGATACTGCCTATGTTTATTTTGTTGAATAATGTTTAAAAAACAGTTCACATTTTCCAGTTTTTTGCTGAAATGCAGACTTGTGCTTGTTATAACTTGCAAGCAATGAATTTATCGAAAAAATAATTCCAAAATGTCTATTTCAAATGACAACAATGTACAAGTTATACACATCGACATTCCATCTGATTACAAAAATAAAATGGACAAAGCAGAATAAAAAAATAGGTAAATAATGAAGCTTAATCTTTCATAATAAAAAGATTTTCACTGGATATTGTTTGACGAAGGTTTTTTTTTTTCTTCTTCCTCTTTTTTTCTTTAATGACTCTTTGCATTTATAGATATTTTAATTTTTTACAAATCTCAAATACAATGCATTATAATGATCTTTGATTATAGATGATTATGAGACATGATGAATATACGACACACTTTTAATATATATAATTTTAGGCATGTTTGTAAAAGCATTTGAAATAGTTAGGAAAAATAAAAAAACCCAAAATGCATAATAAAGAAAAAAAACATTTTCAACCCTATTTTGTGGCGAGTAAAACTTTTTTTCAGCGAGTGTAATCTGAGCTGAAATTTCGGGCGCTGCCATATATATATGTTCACTCTTTAAATTTAACTCACTCATAATAAATACTAGCATTATTCTCACACACCTATAGATAGGTAAAAATCAAAATAGCAATCAAACTCATATTACTTTTTTCAAACCGCGTACTCGTCCTCATAGACCTTTTATTATTACATTCAATCAAATTCATAGGTTTCGTACACACAGGCCATATATGAAAAGATATAATTAAATCTCTTCTTTCATACGCAACACCAATCAACAACTGTTTTTCTACCAGAGAATTGCAAATGATGAAAAAATTTGGGATTAATCTAACAAACACCATTTTCACAAAATCTGAAATGGGAATGAAGGGAAATATCTCTTATCAAGAAGAGGATCCAACGTAAAAAGAGAGATTGACTATGTTCTATTGGATATTTTCTGCTTACTATGGATCTATCTGCTGTGTTGAAAGAGACGAATGAATGCACAACGAAGTTTTATTTTCTGTTGGAAATGCAAGGTAAGAAAGAAATACTTGAATGGTTTATGAAAGGTGGTTTGCTTGCTAGCTTTTATCTTTGCCCCACGTGTGGTCAGAAAATGCGATTGAGTGAGCGAAAGGAGTTAACGGATGGGTATGAGTGGCGATGTAGAAAGCAAGGGAAAGTGAATGCGCATGATGTGAAGAGGAGTGTCAGGAAAGGTTCGTGGTTCAGCCACAGCCATTTGAGTTTATGTAAGATTATGTTGATTACAAGGTACTGGTTCTTGAAAGTGGCGAATGAGTCGGTTATGCAAGAGATAGGAGTGTTTGATCATGCAGTGGTTGATTGGTATATGTTTTGTCGTGAGGTTTGTTGGGTGACTGTGATGGAAGAAAGTGTTGTGATTGGCGGTGAAGGAGTTATAGTGGAAGTGGATGAGAGTAAGTTTGGCAAAAGGAAGTATGGAAGAGGGAAGTATGTGGAGGGGCAGTGGGTGATAGGTGGGGTTGAAAGGGGGACGAATAAATGTTTTTTTAAACAGGTTGCAGATAGGTCCAAAAAAAGCTTGGAAAGTGCAATTATTGAGTTTGTCCGTCCGGGATCCACCATTATATCTGATTGTTGGAAATCATATGGAGGGTTGGAAGAGTTAGGCTTCCAACATCTCACTGTGAATCACAGCCTGCACTTTAAGAATCCCGAGACGGGCGCGCACACGAACAGTATAGAGGGGACATGGTCCGGCATTAAACGACAACTGCGAAAAAACACCAACCACGTAGCTGGTGAATTTGATAGCTATTTGTTCGAGTACATGTGGAGGAGAAGTCACGCCCACTCTCTCAAGGATGATGTTTATAATTTATTTTTGGAGGCATTAAAGAAAGTTTATCCCCCTCAGACTAAAGATAAGTCTGAGTGATTTTTTTTTTTTTTTTTTTGGTCCTTTCAGAAAGAGTCTGGTTTTTCGATTTGTTTCTTTTGTTTTTTGAATTTTGGCAACAGTAGGCCGTTTCATTGCATGTGTCAAGCAGGCACACGTTCGTTTGTTGTGTTTGTGTTTGTTGTTTTTCTTCTGAAAAATTATGATTTATTTTAAATTATTTATGTTGAATATCGTAAGAAATGCGTTTCAGGACGGTTTGAAATTGTGTTGATGTGGTTGGTGTACATGATAAAATCGAAATCTCCAGAGATTATTTTCTTCGTTTTTCCAAGAGTAACGTTGTTTCAATGTGTCGCTTTTCTTATGTAAAATTGTAATTTGTTGGTTTTGTAAAATTGAATATTTAGATTGAGTATCTTAAAAAAAAAAGCTTTTGAGTAGTGTTTGAAGTGGTGTATTATGTGGTTGGTGTCGCAGTTGTCGTTTTTCTTATGTAAAATTGTCATTTATTGGTTTTGTACAATTCAATGTTTATGCTGAAAAAAAGCTTTGGATTAGTGTTTAGAGTGATGTTTATGTAGTTGTTGTACATGATTATATCGTAATATGCAGAGGGGATACTTCTATTTTCGACGAAAGTGCTACTTTTTACAATTGAATGTTTATGATGAAAAAAAAGCTTTGGATTAGTGTTTAGAGTCATGTTTATGTCGTTGGTGTACATGATTTTATCGTAATATGCAGAGGGGATATTTCTGACGAAAGTGCTACTCTTTACTGGAATTATGAAACGGGTAAGTAAAAAAACTCTTTTTTATTTAATTGCTTATTTATGTATATTAAGTTATTTGTGCTGTTTTTGTTTTGTAATATTTCTTAGTTTTAGTAGATAACAATTATGAAAAATTTGTACTTTTTCTTTACTCAAGTATTTGTAAGATAATTCTGACGCTTTATGTTTACATAATTGCTTTAAAGCACGTAAATCGGCCCTTTTCGAAAGGATGGGTATGAAAACCGTGCTTCCAGTCCGGAAAAAATTGTATTTTTCTTTACTCAAGTATTTGTAAGATATTTCTGACGCTAAATTGCTATTTTTCTTTACTCAAGTATTTGTAAGATATTTCTGACGCTTTATGTTTACATAATCGCTTTAAATTGCGTAAATCGGCCTTCTTGGAACGGTTATAAAAACTGGGAAACCGTGCTTCCTGTCCGCCATTTTGGAAAGGACGGGAGAGAAAAAAAACACCGCGCAGACTCGGCGAGTTCGGAAAAAAAATCGCCAAAAAATCGCCAAGAAGGACCGTAAAGCACATTTTTACCAAACGCTGTTCAAAATAACTAGTCAAATTAAAGCCAATTAAATTTAAATTTCATAGATTGTGTGCAACCTAAGCCAATTAGATTAAAGCGCAATGAAATGAAAGCGAAGGATTGCTTTAGCTTCCCTGCAGAATCGGGTCATCACTGAGTGATTGATCATCATATACTCACTCAGCCAATTAATAAATTGTAGCCACCATTTTAAAACAAAATGGCGGTTACATAAGGAAAAAGAAATCAACCTACACTTTCAAATAAGCCGGAAGGACTTGTTTTATATTGAATCTAGCAGGATTCAAACCTGGGTCCTTTGCCCAATGCACTTGTGTTCTGCCAAGGGATCTTCTCATTCAATATTTGAACTTACCTTAGCATTCATATGAAATAGATTTTTCTTTACATTATGTGTATGCAGATGTGTATTACAAATGATATATTTTTTTAACCATATTATTTACAGATGGCTAAAAAATTATAATTTATCGCTTTGAGACTTTTTTTTTTTTTTTTTTAAGTGAAGAAAATAACTCATCTCCTCTCACTTTTTTCTTCCTTACTACAAAATTAAAAAAAAAAAATTATTTAAGAATTTTTAAAGAATGGTTAAATAATATTAATACTAAATTTGTTCTTATACTATTGTAATTAAGAACTTTTAGACAAATGCATAAATTTTTAAAACCCTAATAATTGTTTATGTATGTATTGTCTTCCGAGATATATATATAAAGCATTTTAATTTTAAAAAACTGTATAAAAGACAAGGAAAAAAGTACATACACAATTTAAACACAAAGAAAAATCTACAATAATAAATGTAACTGGTACAGTAAGATGCTACATTAAGAATTTACTATTAATGAAAATTAATTATGTATATAATCACCATCATCATCGTCGTCCAGAAGCTTCACTGGAGGGAGGAATCTCAATCAGCCTATACAAATGTAATTTAGGCAAAATATTCCGAGATTCATTTTAACAATAAGAGTAAATAATGTTTTATAATCGTGACTTACAATATAACATTATGAAAATATATTCAAAGCACGTTAGCACATTATAAATTTGTTATTCATAATAACAATAACCATATAATGCAAACGATATTATTACATACGTGAGTGTGTCTGAATTTTTTTTCAGAATATAGAGGTAGTTTTTATTTTGTAAATAATTTACTGAATCCATTGACAATTTTGTTACACTGAGGTAATGGTTTTGAGGTAATTACAACTTTTTTCCCTGTACATATAAGGATACTTCTCTCGATTTTACGGTGCGGTTTTTTAACTTAATAACTTTATTGATTTAAACGAAAAAATGCCTTTAACAGAAACATTTTTTTGCAATTTAACATAACAAAAGCAAATCTGCAAAATCGATAATCGAATTCGAACTTCGAAAACAAACTTATAGCGTTGCCGTGCCGTTGCGTTTTAGGTAGGTAGGTAGGTAGGGTAGAGCAAGCATGAGATATATGCTATGCCGCAAGGGCAGCGTTATTTTGAAAAATCCATTAGATTGAAATAGAGATCTGGAAAAGCACTCTTAGACTTAGGGAGGCATACTATTGTAACAATTCGCAGCTATCGTTGATCACAAGTCGGATTGTACACTCCGCAGCAAAAGTATCCGAGCACTAGCAATAATTCCTGTCTGAAAAAATTACATTTAACACTGCTTTGTTAAATACAGTCGGCTGCAAAATTATTCGAGCACTAGCCAATAATTCCTATATTTAAAAAGTACACTTAAGACTGTTTTGCTAAGGGCCTGTTTTCGGACGTAACGCGGGTTAACGCGAGTTACGCAGAGCTAAGACTACTATATAGTAGAGTGACCATATTTTTTTCCTTGAATTTGTGGACAAAGATGGCGGTGTCCTCGAATTTCGAGGACACAAAAATAAAAAAATAATTAAATCACCTTAAATTGTAAAATTTTAGTAATTTTTATGTATAAAGCACCTTATTTCAGCTTATTTATTATACATATTATAAATTACTATAATAAAACATTAATAACTTTATAACCGGCGTCCCCAAATGTGTTGTAATTTTTTGGGGACGAAGGTAGTTTGTCCTCGAAATTCGTGCCTGTCCTCGAGATTCGAGGACATATGGTCAGCCTACTATATAGTAGTCTTACGCAGAGCAAGCCCAGAAGCGTTCAGAGATGGTATCACGTGGTTTGGGTTACCCAAACCCAGCGTTCAGAGACGGCATTTCCTTCACTCGGGCTTAACTCAAAAAACCCAATGAATTTCTTTGGGTTTTTTGATCACGTGATGAGTTTTTCTTGCGGTTATCGTATCGCTCGCGTCGCGACTCGCGAATGTTTGGTGATTACTTCTCGTCGCGGATTCTTGCTTTTTATTACCATTTTTTTTTTGGCTTTCATTTCTTATTCTTATTTGAGTTAATATGACCGAAAACGTTGTTTTAGGATATCAGTGCAGCGATTGCCTTCGGGTATTCGAAAGCATTGATTTACTTCAACATCATCAATGCTACGATGAAATCAATATACAAGAAAAAAATGATGTTGATGTGAACAAAAAAGTCAAATGGAGCCATGGGATGGTGAAGTGCTTGTTAAATTTATATAGGAAGCACAGATCCAAATTTGAAGATGTAAACTACAGTAAAGCTAAAGTAAGACAATTATAAAAATTTCATGGCTTATTTATTTTTTTAAACATAGATATAATAATGACTGAATGTTGATTTTTCCTGTTCACTACGAAAATTGCTTATTCCATTGTTGATTTTAAGCTTAAGCTATCTACAATATTTGTACTTGATTATTTTCTTTAACCTTACGTTAAACTAACTATCGAATTGCTGTAGTTAATTTCGTAGTGAATGAAAGTTGTACTGCACGTGTTACAGAATTTAGAAGTTTGTAATTTGCGTTAAAATGAAGATATTTCATATCTTGTTTCTGTTATAGCATGAAATATATTTATGCCTATCATTAGATCTTTCCATAGTGTGTAAACTCCTAATTACACAATCGGAAAAACTTACTTTAAAAAAATACAACATTACTTAAAAAAAAAAAAAAGGTATGATTTATTATAACTTATGTAAAAAATACTCATATGGTAATTAGAAAGTACGTATATAAAAGTTAACTGACTACGCTAGACGTACAAAAATTGTATGTATTTAAGAATGAGGTAGAGTGTATTGTAAAAAAAAAAAAAAAATGGCTCATGTGGATTTTAATAGTTAGTCAAAATATATCGTTTAAAAAAAAAAAAAACTATTTTTATTTATGTTTGCTGTTTTTTGGTTTGGTATTACAATTGATTGTACTGTTCAGGGTTCTGTCTCACAGTTTATATTTTTTTAATAGACTTTATAAGTGAGAAGCATTATTTTATTTTTTGAATGGATAATATTTGAAGTTGATTGAAAAATATTAAATTATGTCATGTCAAGTCATAATTATAGCATTAACAATCACTTTTAATTAATAATTACATATTTTTTACTTAATTGTATTTAACGTAGTACACACATATCTCCGACAATTTAAGTTATAGATTTAACTGTTAAAATATATGTCAAAAGCCCATAATTGTTTTCAAAGCTTGAAAATACTGCTTGTAAAATCTGTTATTTTGATCTTTTGCTGTTGGAGATATGTAGTAATTATTAATTAGCTGTTATATTAAAGCAGGGGGTATATTTTTTTAATCGCTACCAGAAATTTTTGCTGGCAACTTTTTTTTTTTTATTCCTGAAGCCTTGGGAATTTTAAAGATAAATTGCTATTAAATGTTTTATCCTATTCTGTTATTGCATTTTTTTTAATTGTATATTTTTCTCATTTTTAGGTTTTTGATATCATTTCAGAAGAAATGAATTTGTTATGTTCTGAAAAAGTGACGGGCAGCATGTGCAGTGACAAGTGGCGGGGCCTAAAACGAACATACAAATCCAATGTTGACAAAAAGCATAAATCAGGGAGTGGGAATATAACGTTCCCGTATTTTGCCGAGATGGATGATCTTCTCCGCAAAGATCCGGATATTCATCCTCCGGTAACTTACAACAGCAACCAACCTGGGCCAGTTTTTAGAGGTTAGTAAACGCATTTCTCTTAATCAAAAGAAATTGTATATGTGTATTGGGGATGCCAGGAATTGTAAAAAAGCAGATTTTTGTGCTGCACTTTAAAAAAAAAAAAAATTATTTTCCCTTATATAAATTTTTGATATGCTAAAAATTTTGTTTTATTATTTATAGATGATGCTGTGGCTGGTCCATCGCTTGAAAGTCCCTCTACTTTTGATTCGTCATCAATAGAAGACACTCCAAGAAGAAGTCCCCCTCCACTGACAAAAGAACGCAAAGAGCTACCGTTTTGGTGCAGAAAATATTTTGAAAAATTAGACGAATGGGAGGCGCAAAAAGAAGAGGAGAGGAGGAGAAGACGTGAGGAGAGGAAAAAACGGTGGGAGGAAAAGAGGAAATTGCATGAAGAAAGACAAAAACGTCATTCAGAAAGAAAGCAAATGCAAGAGAAATTTCTTGAACTGTTTAGCAAACAGAAAAATTCATAATTTGTTGTTTTTGCTTTTTATGTGGTTTTTGGCATGACAATTAAAAACCTATTCACTGTTTGCTTTTTATGCGGTTTTTGGCCGAAGGACAATTAAAAACCGATTCACTTTTTGCTTTTTATGCGGTTTTTGGCCGAAGGACAATTAAAAACCGATACACTCTTTGCTTTTTATGCGGTTTTTGGCCGAAGGACAATTAAAAACCGATCACTGTTTGCTTTTTATATGGTTTTTGGCCGAAGGACAATTAAAAACCAATTTTTCCTATCCGAAGTGGCACCACCTTGTCGTGGTGGATAGGCTTTTTAACTAAGAGTGCCACAAAGACTAAATTATTTGCAAGTCTTTTTTTTTACCAAATCTATGAATTTTTCAAAAAGAAATGAAAAGTTATTGGTAGCGTATTAATTATTAAATTACATTTTACCTATCTGTAAAAATGCATCTTATCCTTATGGTGTAGGAAGCAGCAATGGGAGGGTCGGCATTTAAATTGACGAAAAATAAAGTCGTTTAAATGCCGCAAACTCTCCTTAAGAAAAAAAAAAAAATGAAAATGCAGACAATATGAAAAAGCTAAATTACTCGCAAGTCATCTGTTTCAATCGTTAATTTCCACACAAAATATAGTTAGTTTTGTCTTCCCCCCCCCCCCCAAATTATGAATTTTTCAAAAAAGAAAAGTTATTGGTAGCTTAGGAATTATTAAATTACATTTTATCTATCTCTAAAAATACTTCTTATCCTTTTGGTCACTTTTTTTCTTACTAAGGCCACTTTTTTTCTTACTAAGCAATTTTTTAAAAAATAAATTTCAATATTTTATTTCACTAAGCAAACTTAAGGATATAATTTTCTATCTTAAAAAGAAATATTTAAATTGTATTTTTTTAAAAATTGCTTAGTAAGAAAAAAAGTGGCATGTTTAAAGAGTGGAATTCAAAAAACAGAATTTGAAAAACTTTATTTTTGAAAGAGATATCCGAAAAATACAAAGCAACAAAAATCCCATTGAATTACATAGGGAAGGCGAATGGAAGGTACCTGACAACTGGGGACTCTTAAAAAATGTAAATGCAGATAACAAATTACAAAACCTAAATTACTTACAAGTCATTTTTTTCCAGTGTTTTAAAAAACCTTTTTTTTTTTTTTTTTTTTTTAAAAAAAAAAAAAGCTTAGCGGGCAGGTTTTTTTGTGTTTAATTGGGCTTTTTTATAGTAAATAGCAACAAGAATAAAATATTTTAACCCTTCCATTTACGATTTTCCTATTACAAACAATTGTGCATTTTTATACGGTTAAAGTACAGTGTGGAAAGCTGCAAATAAAATTATACTAAAAAAATTAAAGTATGCATTATTGTAATAAATATTAACATATAGATTTTTGTCTTTAATTAAATAGAAAATAAAATACAATAAATCATGATAAAAATAGTTTCATAATACAATAACACATATCTGTTTGTCACCTCTTTATTCAATAATTTGGTTTTATCACACACTTTTATTATTAAAAGTTTGTAAGAGGGAGGAATTTTTAAAGAATGTATGCAAGAATTTTAATGGTGCACCTTATTACGTACGTCCTTATTTCGTACTTTTTATTATGCTCTTTATAATACCATTAATGAGCTTCAAATATCACTTTACTGAAGTTAATAAAACCTACAATGTTTATACTTAAAAATACTATTAAAAAGAAACCAGTTTGAAAAAAATTTCCGTCATTTAAAATTAAATATCTTTTTCAAACCATTTCATCTAACAAATGAATTAATCTTGATTTTTTTTTTTTTTTTTTTTTTTTTTTTTTTTTTTTTCAGAATGACGTGAGGTTTATTTATAGGCAAACTGGATATTAACCGCTAAAATATAATATATTTCAGCAATATGACACAAAAAAGTGAAATTTTGTTAATTTTTAGTAAAGTTTTTAAAAATTTGGGAATCGGCTTTCAAAAATTTTTTAAAAAGACAAAAATGTTTTTGGTAAAAGACAAATTTTATAAATTGAATACAAATTTCAATATTTCATTATATATCAAGAATACACAAATAAAAGGATCCTCTAAAAAACGTGCATCAGAGTACTAGGGTTGAAAAGTAATTCGTTAAAAACTTTAAATAAACACCATTAAATGCAAAAAACTAGAGACTTTTCTTAAGAATAAAAGTTTGATTTCTGAAGGAATATGTGCGAACGGCGCATGTATATCTTCACACTTGTGCGCGCATGGGTCTGTGCTGCTGAAGGCAGTGGCGACCTGGTGTGTGTTTTTTACCCAATGGTAAATGATAGTTTTTTTTTTCAATTCCTTTTCTTAAGAATGAAAGTTCATGAGTAATAACATGGAATTTTGAGAAATCAAGGATGGTGAAGGAATATGTGCGCACAGTGCACGGGGGTCTATGCTGCCGAAGGCAGTGGGGACCCCGTGTGAGTTTTTACCCGATCACAAATGATTTTTTTTTCTTTTTCTCCCATGCGAAATTTTCAAAGTTTCTTTCTCTTCACCATTAAAATTTTAAACTTATAAGTCTTATACAAATTTCACCATCAAATTAAAATTGTAATTAACCAGAGCCAAATTAATAGTTTTTGTGGTATGAAATACTAATGATACTTAAACCAAATCATTCAGAGAAAAGTTTAAAAAAAAATTCATGTTTGACGACTTAGTTTTCATATTTTCCTTTGCAAGACTGCTTTAACAGGGTTCATACTTCTCAGGGTAAACAGGGAATTAGGAATTTGTTAAAAAAATAGAAGTTGTCTTTGAATAGAAGTTGTCTTCTTATTCATGGAGTAAATTGCAGAACATCAGCACCATCTATCAGCTCATATGCACCTAAATTAAATCAGTATACTGTTTTAAAATGGCCCTCTCATATACCAAGTTTTTATGTAATTATATACGATAGAATCTGATATATAGCCTTCCCGTTCATGGAAAAAATTAAAGCACAGGAGCATCACCTATCTGGCTTTATGCGCTGAAACTGATTACACATAATGGGTCATAATTGCCCTGTCCTATACAAAGTTACATGCAATAATATACAATAAAATCTGAGATATAGCTTCCTCTTCGCGAGAGAAATAGCAGTAGAGCAGCACAACTTATCAGCCGATATGCTTCTAAATTAAATACACCTGATGTTTCGTAATGGCCCTCTCACATATCAGGTTTTGTTTGATTATAGAAAACAGAACCTGAGATATAATAGCCTTCCGTTAAAGGAAAGAAATTGCAGTACAGCAGCGCCACCTATAGGGCGATTTAGACAAAAAGTTAAGATACACTAATTTATATCATGGTACAACTACATAAAAATTTATATGTAATTCTGTATAGTAGTTCTTGAGATACAGTTAGAACAAAATTTTTGTCACACATAGACAGACAGACATTTTCTAAAAATAACATGGTCAAAATGTGTTCTGGACCTCTCAAAACATGTATACTCATGGAAAACTGGAACCTGAAAACTTTTGCGAATCCAATACTTTCTTCTTTTGAATATAGAATGCAAAACTGGAATGCTCCAAATTTGTAAAAACGAAAGAAAAATGCTGCTAAAAGAAGAAAAACTGTAATTTTTTTGGTTTTTTCCCCGACAGATTTTAGGAATATGCCCCGATGGGGGGGCCTGTGCCCCCCCCGGCCCCCTAGCTGGCGCCACCCCTGTCTTACTATTCAATTTAAATATACCATTTAAAAAAAAAAAAACTTCTGATTCTTAAAACTGAATTAAAAAAAAAGCATTAAGCAATGTATTATTGTGGAAACAAATTTTCCCATAGAATAATATGGGATTTGGTTGTTGAAACGATTAAGTATTGTCTGCTCTTCAGATCTTATGTATTTTTTTTTTATGTATTCTTCCTTTTCCGATTTACTAAAAGAACTTTCTTTTATAATTTTTTCTTACATGAAATCAGGGTGGGGAAGCATATTTTCCCTTTCAAGACAGCTTAAATAAAGGGCCCAAATGGCGAATTTTAAATTTTTGCCAGCATGTTGGCGAGATCTCTTATGTCGCCAAGGGGAGCTATAATAAAGGTACCAGATTAAAATATTTTCATAAGTAATACATCATTTGAAAGGTTTGTTGATTTAGATTTGAAAATTCTAGAAAAATTATTTCCCGATTTTAATCCCCATACTTGGGTATAGATATGTATTAGTTATTGTATGCATGCGTTAGATTGAGTTATTTTGCTGTCAAATTGAAAAAAAATTAATTTTAAATTTCAAATCTGTCATTCTTGGCATTTTTTGTATTTGGCGATCAAAAACGTAATACGAAATATACATGCCAGATGTATATTTTCGTAATATGTATTGTACGAAATATTGTTTCATATTATTCGTTACTCTCTTAATATAAGGTGTTAAAATAACCATGCTTTTTGAAAAGAATTAAATTATATTCGCCAGATAATTTGGCGATATTTTTTTTTTCTGCCAAGGATGACGGATATCAAATCTATTCCGCTGCAACATATTAGTATATTATATCAGATACTTTATTTAGACATTTGAAAACAAATTTGACTTGAAATTATGATATGATATTTATCCTTTCCCTTTTAATTAGTTTATTAGTTGGATATTTATTGAGTACTTAAATATCATCCTTTGAAATGAAATGTTTATGTTTTCAAATGGAAGTTTGCCATTTTTTTTCTCTAGAGCTTTGAAATTTAAAATTCAAATTTTATCAATTTTACAACAAAAACAACTTAATCTAACGTATGCACATGATAACTAATACATATCTATATCCAAATATGAGGATTAAAAACGGGAAATAATTTTCCTCGATCTTTAATAATTTTTTATAAAAAATCCAATGGGCGATTAACATAGGAATCTTTTTCTTGCATCCACTGACGTCATGACTTCGCTTGCGTATTATTCTTTTAAAAAATGCATAATGAAATGCAGATGGTATTTTTTTAATTCACTTTTTATATTATTATTCGCGTGAAAATATATTTTATTATATGTCTAAAAATAAATTAACTCGTAAATCTTTTTGGCAACAATTATAAATTAAAATAAATAATTTAATAAAAGTTTAGAAGTTAGAATTTCTTATTTTATTTTATTTTATTTCATTATTTATTTTTAAATTCCAATTTCGTTTACACACATCAGTTTAAACATTGATGCTTAGATCATTATATTATATTATATTATATTATATCATATCATATTAAGTTATATTATCAGAAAAATAAACACTTTTAACGCTATAATGACGTAAGATTTAACGTGTAAATTTAACATTTCGCAAAGCTTTATATGAATTTCAATTTAATTCACGTGAAAATATATTTCTTTTCTTTTCATGTCAAGATATTTTGAAAACAAAATGAACATGTACTAAATGTTTCTTTTATGTTGGCAGCAGCTAATTTTTTTAACATTTCATTATTTCCATTTCTATTATGGCTTTTATGGGGATTTTAATTAAAATGCTCAGATTTTAAACTAAAATTTATTTTATCAAAATTAAATATAGCCTATAACAATCAGGCATACTGTAGCTTTTGGTCAGTGAAAGAAGTTTGAAAATCGGTTCGGTAGTTTCAGAGATTACCCTCCACAAACATACAATTTTTTGCGCTTTATATAATGATATAGATATGCATCTTCAGTTTCAGGAGAGTTTGCAGTATTTAAACAACTTTATTTTTTGTCAGTTTAAATGCTGACTCTCCTGCTGCTGCCTCCCACACCAAAGGGCGGGAAGCATTTCTCAGTTTGAATTACTAGATAAATATAATGGGTTCCTAAAATTGTTCTAAACATAAATACTTTTATTGAAAATTTTAATAAATGAAAAACTTACAGGAAAGTAATTTGTTGTGGCACTCTTGGTTAAAAAAGCCTATCCACCACGACAAGGTGGTGCCACATCGGATAGGAAAAAATTGGTTTTTAATTGTCCTTCGGCCAAAAACCATATAAAAAGCAAACAGTGATCGGTTTTTAATTGTCCTTCGGCCAAAAACCGCATAAAAAGCAAAGAGTGTATCGGTTTTTAATTGTCCTTCGGCCAAAAACCGCATAAAAAGCAAATAGTTAATCGGTTTTTAATTGTCCTTCGGCCAAAAACCGCATAAAAAGCAAATAGTGAATAGGTTTTTAATTGTCATGCCAAAAACCACATAAAAAGCATATCAAAATTAGTACAATATTTTTTTTAAATTGAATATACACTGTAAAAAAATAACTATTACCAGCTGCAATCTGTGATTTATTTTATCCAATCAGAGAATCTCTTGCAAGAAATTCTCTGTGATTGGATAAAATAAATCACAGATTGCAGCTGGTAATAGGTTTTTTTTTTTTACAGTGTAAATTCACAAATTGTTCATGATTTGTAATCTTTTTTGGACTGCAGCATTATTTGGCACAGGCGGCCCATCATCATCATCATCATCATCAACGCTGATCTAGTCTGGTACTTCCTCATCAAGATCTTGTGCTTGATGTGCCTGTAGAAGATTGTGTAAAACACAGCAGGCCATGACAACTGTTGGACTAACATCAGTTCTTTTCATGTCCAAGTATTTCAGTCTACGGAACCTCCCTTTTAGTAAAGCAAAGGCTCTTTCAACACAACTCCTTGTCTTTGATAATTTATAATTATAGGATACTTGTCTTCTAGTCAGATGACCATTGTCCCGGAATGGTGTCATCAAATTAGGTAACAAAGGGTATGCGCAATCGCCAAGCAAATGGAAATTTGCTGGGACAGTATTGGACAAATTGCTGCCAATCGCAGAATGGCGAAATACACGTGCATCATGCACAGCACCCACCTCACCGACATAACAATCAATGAAGTGTAATCTACAAAAGAAAAAATGAATATATTTCAGAAAAAGTTGTGCTTAAAAGATTTATTTATTTTTATAAGTATTTAAGAAATGAAAATTTCTTTGATTTTGTATCTTAAATTATATTTACACATTCATATAATGCTATTAATTTTGAAGTACATGTCAATTATATCATATTTTAACTCATTTCATATTCTGTATTGAAATGTATTTATTTCAATAAATTACTTTTGCATGACACTGTCCAAATCTGAAAGTAAAATTTAATGTAAGAATTTACTTTGTTTCACATTGTCCAAACTAAGCGAAAATTTATGCAAATAGAAAGTGTGATCAAAGAAATACAAGTTTTAAGTTTTATTTTAAAAAGCAATTAAACCTATTAAAATATCTGATATTGATATATAATTGTGATGTATTTCAACATCGCCCTACAGAAATATGCAATTCGCTTACAAAAATTATCTGGAATTATATTCCTTGACATTATTATAATGACTACTACTTAATAAGTAGATGTTGTAGCTTAAATCTTCAGTTTTCACCTCCATCCAACTTTTATTTTCTGGAAACTCTAGGTGATGTGAGTGAAGTACAAGAAAAGCTGTTATATCAACGCATCAAAGAAATATAGATTATTGAAAGAATAAACTAATATATTTAACTGTAATGAAAATCTTAAGTTATTTAATTAAATATTTAAAAAATATAGTACTGATAAATAAAACATTTCATTTTCAGGTAAAATTTAAAAATTACCTTCTAGTAGCGATCCCTTGCAAAATAATCGAATGGAAGTCTTTTCTATTTATATATTTTGAGGGATTTTCTTTAGGTGCACTGATAGGAATATGAGTTCCATCAATACACCCAATGACTCCTGGGAATGTTCCAACTTCAAAAAAATCCTGCTGCAATGCATGCATTTCTGGGAGTGTAGGCCATTTAATAACACTGACAGATAATCTTGCAATGGCAGAACAAGTGTGATACACAGCAAGCCACACTGTCGATTTTGACACATCAAATCTGTCGGAGACAGATCTAGGGGGAAAAAAGAAAAAGACGTCTCTATTACAAATATAATAATCAAAACCTATTTATTTTCTTAAGATTTATTTTAGTAGTAGAAATAATAATAATTAGCAACAAGAAATAAATCAAGTACATAAACATATTTTACCAGCTAAAAATAAATTACAGTACATTAAAGAAAAATTAAATGAATTAAAGTTTACCTATAAGAATCAGGTGTTGATAAAATCCATAATGTTATTAATAGTTGTTTCCACAAGCTAATGGAATTCAACCTAAGGAATTGAGGATCCCTCATTATCTGAAATGAATATTAATAAATAAAACTATTTCTATAATTAAGTATTTGAGATACAAATTATTTTTTCTATTTTAATTTTTTAGGACTGAGGACTACTCGTTTCAATCTGGACTTCTTGTAGACCAGTTTTTTTTGTAACACCAGAGTAAATTAGAGATATTAATTCCACTGTTACAAATTCAGTACCAAATGAAAGGGAAGTTTTTTTTATGAATCCAGGAGTGCTTTGACCCAACAATTAGATTTTTTTAAAGTAACTAAAGTATGAAATTTAGGTAGCAACACTTGGGGCCCAGTTTTACAGTCAAAAAATGAGATAAAAAAATACAAAATTTTAAAGATTAATATTAATAGTCCTCTGTACTAAACTAAAATCTGTGTTTGAGAGAATTTATTATTATTATTATTTACAAAAATGCTTTATATTCAACTTGTTAAATCAGCAAAGTATACATGTGAAAAAAGAAAAGGTGTTTTTTCTTTTGTGGCTACAGGCTTGAAACAGTCCTACAAATTAAAAATGATTAAAGATTTACGCTTTTTCAATGTTTATCTGAAGCATATTTAAAAAGCAATTTTTTTTTTCTGTTATAAGTTCCCCGACTAGTATAACAGTTATAATAATCTGTGTAAAAGTTGGTGATAAGGCATTTATGAAAGCGAACGTTATTTTTCTCAGAAAACAGCATTATACAAAGCTTATACCAGAAAAGAAAATTTATAGAAATAAATTATTCTTTATTCATTCAAACATTCTAAACGTATTGCATAAAAAAGGCATGCGCAAAGAAAAGACAAAAAAGTCCCATACCATATCTCCGACTGTATTAATTGTACTCCTATTAAGCCTGAAATGGCTTATAAATATGTCATTCGGCATTTGGGAAA
The DNA here is from genome assembly GCA_963930645.1 of Salticus scenicus. NCBI lineage: Eukaryota > Metazoa > Arthropoda > Arachnida > Araneae > Salticidae > Salticus > Salticus scenicus. The sequence goes on from OZ005657.1 coordinate 116,844,474, forward strand.
CAACATCTTCTACATATTTCTTCATCCTGGGAATGTCTGTACTCCTCAAGAGTGCATTCAAAGGCAAAAGATTAATGTCTTCCTCATCTTCACTTTCACTAACAGATGAATTACTGTCAGTGTCAAATTCTGAAGAAGAATCTTCCTCAAAAAAAAGCATCCAAGCAAAGCCTGCTACGTGATCCGCCATGTTTTAACTCAAATCACCCAAAAAGCGTTCAGCACCGTACGGAGCAATCTCTCTACCCAATAACCCAATCATCGCCCGAGTGAAATGCCTCTATCGCCCATGACGTCATCGCCCATTCGCTCGCGTTAACGCGGGTGACGGTTGAAAACAGGCCCTAAGTAAATCCTTGTCGAATCATGTTCTTAATCAGTCTAAGAACATGATTCGACAAGGATTTATTTAACAAAGCTGTATTAAGTGTACTTTTTTTTGGCAAGGATTATTGCTAGTGCTCGAATAATTTTGCAGCCGACTGTAAATCCTTGTCGAATCATGTTCTTAGACAGACTAAGAACATGAATCAACAAGGATTTATTTAACAAAGAAATATTAAGCGTACTTTTTTAAGACTGGGATTATTGCTAGTGCTCGGATACTTTTGCTGCGGAGTGTACGAACCGACTTGTGATCTACGATAGCTGTGATTGTTACAATAGTATGCCTCCCTTAGAGAAAGAGAGGAGACTCATGGTCCCATTACGATCGGGTGACCAGCTGTCCTCATTTTCTGAGGACAGTCCTCATTTTTCAAGCGCTGTCCTCAGTTGCTTTCAGAAGTTCTCATATCCTCATTTGTCCTCATTTTTCAGTAATTTCCTCCTTTACTTAAAATTTCAACATTAGAGCTTGTTAATTTGCAATACTGATTCTACAACTCAACCCAACGTAAAAAATAACTATTTTTTGATTCATTACATTTATTTTTAAATCATCTCCAACACTATTACATCACTCGCGGAGGATAAAAATTGTGATGGCATGTCTCTGGACCACCTCTTAGGTGAGTCCCAGACCGTCGCCAATTGCCCATTGCACAGCACTAGTGCGACGTAAAAACCCATCTAATCCAACCCTATTACACAGAATATATTTTAATATTGAGAGATTTTACTCTTTGCAACATTATACTTTAGAATATAAAGACTCATGGTCCCATTACGTATTAAGAGAGCTGAGAGCGGTGGAAACAATATCACCATAAGAGGAACTGCCCGGGAGATTAAGAGCGGAGAGAAACCGGAGCCGAGGATTCCGATAGAAAGGACAATACAGCTGAATGTGTTCAGGGGTATCTTGATCCCAGCAGTGGCGACAGAGAGGAGAGAAGGAGAGGTTGATACAAAAAAGCCGCTGGTGGATTATGATGGTTTTAGGTCGCCAACGAGCCAGAAGTACATCCGCCATGCGGGAGGGGGCCCAACTGAAAAAAGGTCTATCCGGAGAGAGATAATCAAAAGAAGAGGCATAATCGCTCTTCAACCAACTATATTAACATTCAATGAGCCAAGATTTCTTTAAGTCAGAGCGAAGGTCTTCAGGAGAGATCCCAGGAATAGAGTGGCAGGTGTAAGCAGTGTTGCAAAAAACCCACAGTTTTTGAAAGATGGGAATAAACCCGGGAATTTTGGGGAATAAACCCGGAACTTTGGGGAATATTGGGAATTTTAAAAGTAAACAAAACCAGTCACTTTCAAAATGGAAGTTAGGGCTGACGCATTGAACATACATATACTTAATACTGAAAATGTCAATGAGTATTGCATAAACTAGTTTTAAATGCAAGAGTAATTTTATTTTCAGGCAATACTGCTTCTGTTCATTGCAACCATTACATAATACTTTTTAATATATTTCCAAAAGATAAACAAGATAAACAAACTGACAAATTTTTTAAATTTTGGTCTTTTTTTTTAAATTATTTCAAGCAAAGCAAATAAATTTAAATTGTGTACGTTCTGTTTTAAACTTAAAGTAAAGTTTAAGTAATATTACTTGATCAGAAAGGTTTTTAAAAGATTACTCAACTAAAATTATCATTTAACTGCAATGATTTTGAGTAATTCCTTTTTTTTTTATCAGGTTTTTCAATAAATATTCATTTTGAATGTTTCCGAAACAAGTACAGTCAACTCTCTTTAATCTGCAATTAAATTTTTTTTGTAAAAAAAAAAAAGAGAGAGAGAGAGAGCGAGAGAAACTACTATTACATCTGTATTTAACAAAATTAAAAATAAACAATTATGAATATTCAGTTCTGCACTTAAAAAAAATTTCCTTTGTATTTTTAAAATAAATGTGTATATTTATATTTTATTGCTATGTATTATTTGAGTATGCTTAAATTATTTACTTTACGAATGCACCATTCTACTGACATTGAAGAAATATTTTATTCTGAAATTTATTAGAAATAGTCTTTCTATTTTAATGTCAATTTACGAAATAATAATAATAACTGACTTTGTATCTGCAAAAGAAAGAAAAGTTGAGTAGCTATTCACAGTTACAGTTAAAAATGCTAAATAGGAAATCATTAAAGATAATAAAAATGGAAAAAATGTGTCTATACATCAAATTATTTCAAAATTCCCAGGAATTTTCAAAATTTCCTTCCCAAAAAACCCGGTTTATTTCCAGGGAAGAAACGGGTTTTTTCCAGCCTTTGCAACACTAGGTGTAAGGACCGTTCTTGGCTAAGCTGTCCGCCCTTTCGTTAGGGTAGATACCCTTGTGCACGGGACACCAAGCAAATATGATATGGTGCCCACGCTGATTGCAGGCATGGATAGCAGAAAGAAGGTGGAGAATAACTTTGGGAGAATGAAAAGACCAGGAGTTCAGAGCAAGCAGAGCAGAGAGGCTGTCCGACAGGATTATGATCTGGGAGTGAGAAGTAGGAGCCTCGGAGATGGCAAGAACAAGAGCCAGTTCCAGGCTTTTGCAATGAATTCGACAGGAATGGAAGGGTCTTGGAAAGGGAATACGTCAACAACCACCTTAAACTGAAGGTAGTTAGGGGGCGGGGGCCAGACGAAACGGAGGATCTGCAGAAGAGAGCAATTTAAAGAGCAGCAGATTTCTTGAAGCGGAATTCCCCACTTCCAGTTCACAGAAGGGCAAAGAATCTGGAACCTGATTAAGTCGCAAAGGCGGAGGCCTGGAGGGGAGGCAAGAAGACGAATGAGAAACTGCTTAGTGAGGAGGGAGAGCCGAAGAGTCATGCTAGCGACACCAGCCTCACGGCGGAGAACAGGGATAGGGGTCCAGCGGGGAAAGCCAGTAGCAACCCTAATCGCAGAGTTATAGCAAATCTCAAGAGTATTGAGAGAAGAGGGAGGGGCGTCATAAAAAAGGGGAGCACCATATTCTAGACTACTTCAAATCAGGGAATTAATGATTTTCAGCGCATGACTGCTATTTAACCCCCGAGAACGATTAGCAACCGCTTTGATGTAGTTGATTTTCCGGAAAGCCTTCACTTTCAAGGTGGAGAAATGGTGGGCAAAAGAAAGAGAGCGGGAGAACCAGATGCCGAGGATTTTTACCTGGGAGCTCCATGGAATATTGAAACCCATAAGGATGGTAGAAAGGCCAGGATCTCTGGAACGGGGGGATTAATTGCAGAGCATTTATCAGGGCCGATTAAGAGTTTATTTGCCGAACACCAGGTATTGATGCGGCACAACGTGTTGTGAAGTTTTGACGAGCACGGTCTTCAGCCGGGCCAATAGCATAAACCAAAATATCATCAGCATAGACAATTATATTTACACCCTCCTCAAGAGTTTCGACAACATCCATCATGTACATGATTAACAAGAAAGGGGATAAGACGCTGCCCTGGGGAACACCCTGATTGCAGGGACTGACCTGAGAGAGAGCAGCCTTCCAGCGTACCTGGATAACACGAAGTTTAACAAAGGAAGCAATCCAAAGGCCCATTTTACCACGGATACCATGAGAGGCGAGTTTATAAATTAAAATGTCGGGCTGAACAGAATCATAAGCTGCCTTGATATCTAGACAGACAGCAGCCACGAAGTGGCGATTAGCACGGGCAGTAGAGACATCCAGGGAAAAGGGGCTGAGGGCTACAGTGCAGTCCCGGGAAGGAATGCAACCGTAGCGATCTCTATGGAAGAGGTTCCGTTGGCCAGTCCAAGCTAAGAGCCTGCGAAGGATCATCCGTTCAAGAACTTTGCACCCCACCGAAGTGAGAGCAATGGAGCGGTAAGACGCAAGATTAGAAGAGGGTTTACTAGGTTTCCGGATGGGGAGAATAGTAGCCAATTTCCAAGAAGGAGGAAGGACACCCGTGTTAAATGAGTTATTAAATGTATTCCTCAGGGAATCCAAGTGCTGATGAGAGAGCTTACTTAACAGGTGGAGAGAGATGCCATATGCTCCGGGAGTTGTTGGGCGAAAATGCTTGAGAGCAAGGATGAGTTCCTCCATGCTGAAGGGATCATCAATAATAGGATCACCATCACTAAGATCGTACGGAATGGGAGGTTCTGTGCAATTTTTCGAGAAGTGTTGGAGAAAAGCCTGGGCTTGGAGAGAGGCAGAAGTGAGGGGGAATGGATTGAGGATGATATTGTCTTCCACAGGGACCTCACGTTTGGCCAAACGTTTTAGAATTTTGAAGTTTTTCCCGTTGGAGCTTTTCTCCCGACAAAGATTGTCCCAGAAGCATCGTGAAGAGTACTTGATGTAACGCCGGAGCTTACAGTCGGCTGCAAAATTATTCGAGCCCTAGCAATAATCCTTGCCAAAAAAAAAAGTACACTTAATACAGCTTTGTTAAATAAATCCTTGTCGAATCATGTTCTTAGACTGATTAAGAACATGATTCGACAAGGATTTACTTAGCAAAACAGTCTTAAGTGTACTTTTTAAATATAGGAATTATTGGCTAGTGCTCGAATAATTTTGCAGCCGACTGTAGCTGCGTAATGCTTATATCGGAGCCCATTCGCAAGTTCACAATACCTACGCAGTTCGTCCAAAGGGATGGAATCGGCCCGCTGATTGGACGAGAGGATATAGAACAACAGCAAATCAACGATTAGGCTTCGGGATAATACTTTTCTATTTTCTTTCGATCGATCTTCTGTATTTTTATGGTAAATTTTATTAATGAAAGTATTTACAAATGTTTTTTGATGATATACTATACATTTTTAATATTATAAACCGTTTTCATAAAGAGATTAAAATCTTTTACTGCCTATTTGTTCATATTTATAAAGTGACATTCATTTTTTTTTACCCCACTTTAAAAAGTAGTGATTTTTTAAAAACCGAATTTGTATGAATAAATAATAAGATTAAAATATGTAAAAATGTATTATTATTTTTATTTACTATTTGTTTTTTCATTTGTAAAACTCACGATTTATACTATTTCTAAATGAAATCATGTACAATAATCAAAAATTTCAGATCACTAGGTTCATGTTTGTTTCCATATACTTGACGCTTGTTAATGATAAATGTAAAAGAGGATTTCTTGAAGTAGAAGTAGCGATATTTTTGAAATTAAGTAAAGGACAAGCTATGAGAAAAAGATGAAAGGGGGGGGGGGAGAAATTAAAGAATTGTACAATAAAACCTCATCGTTTTTAAATCGATCTGAGAGTCATAAGAAAATAGACTGCTAGAATTTAATTAGTGCAAATTGTAGATATTACAGTCAAAAGACAGGGGTTCAAAATTTGAGGATAAGTTGAAATTACAAATTCTTCAAATATTGATGTATATTCATTTACACAGCATTAGACGCTCTTCTTTCCTTTTTTTTCTTATTTCAATTTCTATTAAAATGCAGATATATTATATCATCATAAAACATTTGTAAATACTTTCATTAATAAAATTTACCATAAAAATACAAAACATCGATCGAAAGAAAATAGAAAAGTATTATCCCGAAGCCTAATCGTTGATTTGCTGTTGTGCTCTATCCTCTCGTCCAAACAACGGGACGAATTCCATCTCTTTGGACGAACTGCGTAGGTATTGTGAACTTGCGAGCCATTCATCTCTGGATCAAAGGGAGCGAGCAAGGCGGAGGTGTTTTCGATTCCGAGCAAGCAGATGGCAGCAAGTGCTGTCCCACCAAGGGCGAGTTGAGTTTTGCGACTTAGGGAAGGTAGAACAAGTGTCCGAAAGAGCTTGCATACAAGAACTCTCAAAGTCTTCATAGTAGAGATTCGGAAGGTTGTCACGACGGTTAAGGGCAGCACTAGCTTTAGACCAATTGTAGCACATTTTAGTACTAGGAGAGGGAGGAGAATTATAGTGCCTGAATAAAAGGATTGGATGATGATCAGAGTCATAAGGATCAGAATGGACATAAAACATAAATTTGTCATAAAGCGGAGGGGACACCACAGTAAGATCCAAAAGGGAGGGGGAGCTGCCAGGGTTAGAACGAGTAGGAGATGTTAAATTGAGAATACATGTCTTGTGAGGCGACCCAGTTTAGTAATTGGCGAGTTCTAGCAGGAATGGGGGGAGACTGGACACAGGCATTAATGTTGAAATCTCCAAGAATAAGGATGGGGGAGTCAATGGTGGAAACAATCTCAGAGAGCCACTCTTCAGGCAGGGCACCGGAGGGGGAGTAAATGTTAATAATTAGAGTCCAAGAGTGATAAAAAAAGACCTTAATGCCGAGGGCTTCAAAATCCTGAAGAGAACAAGTAGGGAGAGTAAAACTTGTGGACGGAAGAGAAGAATGGACCGCAGTCAACAGACCACCGCCCCGAGCAGATAACCTATCAGCCCTGTAAATAATCATAATGGGGAAATAGACAATATCGGAGGGGGGAAAGAAAAGTTTCTTGAAGACAAAAAATACGGGCGTGAAGGGAGGGGGAATTTAGGAGCCAATGGCCGTTGGCACGGAAACTTCTACAATTCCACTGGAGCAAAAATAACTCAGAAGACATGACAAAAAAATAAAAATAACAGCAGAAAACAACCAGGACTTACCCCCCAAAACAGCCAGAGATAAGAAAACATGAGAGCGGCGGCACAGGAGCTAGACAACATGCGGTGGTTCAGGAGGAGGGCGGGGGCAGGAGGCTCCAGAGCAACTGGTGATGAAGTATCCATATTGAGAGAGTCCGAGTTGGTGGTAATATAGGCTGACCATATGTCCTCGAATCTCGAGGACAGGCACGAATTTCGAGGACAAACTACCTTCGTCCCCAAAAAATTACAACACATTTGGGGACGCCGGTTATAAAGTTATTAATGTTTTATTATAGTAATTTATAATATGTATAATAAATAAGCTGAAATAAGGTGCTTTATACATAAAAATTACTAAAATTTTACAATTTAAGGTGATTTAATTATTTTTTTATTTTTGTGTCCTCGAAATTCGAGGACACCGCCATCTTTGTCCACAAATTCAAGGAAAAAAATATGGTCACTCTATGGTAATAGGATCTGTACGTGCTTTTTTGAGCCGTTGTACGACGGCATCTGAAAGACCAGTAGGCAGTTTTGGAGACCGTTTAATTTGTAAGTCTTGGGTGATACCCATAAGCGGCTGTATGGTAGTCTCAACAAAACTTTGGAGAGATTTTTGTAGTTCGGAAACCGTAGTTTGCATGAGGGAGGTAAAGTGGGTAGAGAGGCTCTGCATGGCCTCTTCCAGCTCAGTTTTGGTAACCACAGATGGGGAAGAAAAGACAGCGGCAGTGGCATATGATTTCGTTGAGGTGGTTTCATTTTCTGCAAAACTTCGTCTCGCATCAGCAATCGTGAGATGGTGGGTGGCACGGTACTTTTGGATACGGAGCTCACGTTGGTAGACAGAACAGGTTTTGTCATTAGCAGCGTGATTGCCTTTGCAGTTAATGCATTTAGGTGTGGGACAAGTGCAAGGTTAAATTATTATTATTATTTTTTTTTAATACAAAATCAAACAGTGGATGAGTTTTTTTTTTTTTTTTTTTTTTTTTTTTTAATTATTAAACATATTATTGAAACAAAGCGCAATGTTATTTATTTTCGATTATTCTAATCACGGCGTAAAATTCACATTTATTATGGGAAAACAATTTAAAACAACGTAATATGTCTTATTACTTTTAAAAATATAGATCTTACACATTTAAAATTAAGAATTCAAGTATAGTAGACAACTATATAACGGCGGATATTCTTTCTGGGCAATAAAAAATCGTTTTATATGGGACAAACTTTATTAGACCAATTTATGCATATTCAGTCCAGCATTGAAAATTTTAATTTAATTTTTTTTTTTTATTGTTTTCGAAGTAAAGTTTCGATGTTTACAAATTAGTCTATTTTTGTAAGATTAACGCATTCCAGGCGCGAAATTTTGATTGCATTCCAAAAGGATAATAAACCCCACCCTCTGGCTTTTTCTGAAACAATACTTTACTTTAAAAAATATTTCTTGTTTCCTTAATTTTAGTTTGTTTGACTCTTTATAGAATTCTAGAACATATAAACGAGTGAAAGTTGCCGTTTTGATTGTTAATGACAAAATTTCAATTATTTAAAACTTTCGTGACCGCTGACGTAGATTCACAACATATGAAAATATGTAACTCCGCCAATTTGCGTTTCTTTCGAAATTTTTATGCATTATCTTAAGTATATAACCAAAATTCGTATTTTTACAATGAAATATAAAATGGATACAACTACTTTGTTTCAAAAAACATAATTATAATGTATATCCATTTTTAATATAGATGAGATTACAGACAATTTTGTTCTGAAATATCGTAACTTCGAAGATTAACGTCCATAGGCGGATCTTACTGTCAAAAAAAAAAAAAAAAAAAAAAAAAGCATGCGGTCACGAAAGTGTTAATCATGAGTTTTGTTAAATAATTTTATGTTTTAGAGAAACGTATGAAGGCATGACCTATTACCTAAAATAGGAATTATATTGAACCGTGTCTCCTTTTTATTGAATTTTAAATATCCTTTCTCAGATTTTAGTTTAAATCTTGTTATCTATATTTTTGTATATTATATGTTGTAGGTTTGTACGCCTCAAATTAAATGTAAAATTTTATAGTAACACTTTCATGCGGGGCTTACTGTATAAAATAAAAATATACCCAACAGAAGTAGATATTTTTTTTTCTTAAATATTAAACACTTTTTTTTATTTTTACCCCTATTATTATTATTATTATCACTGTTATTCTTTTATCTTGCTATCTAGATTTTTGTAATACAACATTGGAGGGTTCATATGACTCAAGCTGTGGAGAACGCGACTTCTCCATCTTTATTTAACTTTAACTTGAATGCTGAAACTTGCTTAATTAATAAAGTTATGAAATAACACAAAGTCAGATTTAACAAAATGAATGAGCTTTATTAAGAGCTTAAATAAAAAGGGTGGGCGCTGGACTTTAACTACATAAAATATCTTTATGACTTTCAATGGGCAGCCTCCTTAAATATTTTTACCCTTACTTCATTAACTGCAATTAATTTTAACTACTACATTTACTCCGTTAACTTTTCCTGCTGCTACTAATCTTTCGTACACGGGAGGATTCCCTAACCACGGTACTACTCGACAACCAGCATCTAACACTACTCTAAGCAGCTACCTCCCTCTAGCTAACTCTCTTTCCAATTAACACCAACTCCAACTAACTTCCATCATCCTCTCTCCGGCTCACAAAAGCAATCTTCTTTCTCCTTTTATACTATCTTACTTTCCAAAATATTTGCATATTTCAATTTACAAATTTAAGTTAGGATCGGAAATAACTCAACTAGCCGACTTGAATCCTAAAACAGCGGATTCCCGTTTTACCCGCAAATTGCGAGTTTTAATTGTAGCACCTTGCTCTACCTGACAGTTCCTCCCCCGAAAAAAAATTTCGCGGAAAAAATCCCCCAACGGGTTTTTACCCGTGCAAATTTTAAATTATTGCAATACTATGCAAAGAAAAGTTAGCTGCAGTGACTTACTGCTTAAATTTCAACTATATAATATTTTAGAAAAAGAAAAAAAAAAGAGGGGGGGAAACTGAAATTAAACTAGACTGGCCAAGGATAACTATTTTAAATCTAATAGTGAAATAAGTAAGGCCGAGCTTAAAACTGCCCACTCAGGTAAGATTTATGATAAAAATACTGTTTTGTTTAGCTCCCTCTGAGGTGCTTTACGGCAGAAACTCCATGCCCTAAGTTAGTTAACTTATTTACAGTCCAGCGTGATTACAGCGGGGAAATACAGGAACATCTTTCTGTTATTTCAGAAAGGGAAAAAAACTCAATTTTAAAGTTAAGTTGAAGGAGGATTAAGTACAGGGGGGTTGCTTTAACATACTAGCAACATGAAGAAAATTTTTTATTGAGATAAAAAAACTTTAAATTCTGTCCGAAGTAAGCCATCCTTCGAAACTTTCGATGTGGAATTTCGTCATCCTTCAGAGCCAGTCTAGGCTTAACCACATCAGCTGGTCAACGTACTTGAGAAAAAAATGCATTCAGAAACGTCAGGCATCAGAGTAACACCAGCGTAGATTTTCAGACCAACGACTGGACGGAGAGTTTGAATCAGAGAACTTCTAAAATACAAAAGTCTTTTGAACGTATAAATCAAAAGGTACACTACACTTTTATATAGGTAAATGACATAATTTTATACATAAGCCCTATTTTAGCTATGCTATTCGCATAAGGAAAAAAACTACAGTGTTAGTGTATTAAGGTTAATTTGTTAAACGCGAATTTACATGCAGAATAGCGAAAAAAATTGTTTTAATCCCCATACTAATAGATATACATACAATAATTAAACTTTTAGTGAAAAAGACAAAAGTTTACAATAAGAAAATTCATTTGATACATTTTATACAACATTTAGAAAACATATTTAAGGATACAGTATTTTCAAAAACTTTTCAAAACTGCAGTTGATTTCTGAGGAGGAAAAAAAAATAACATACATAGAGATAATTTACAAAACGATAGAGAAAAATGTTTATACACTTATAAAATTTCATTTGATACAATATAAGACAGTTGAGAAATATATTTAATGAATATATACAAATTGTTAAAAAAAAATTTCAAAACTGCCGTCGTTGCCTAGAAAATACAAGCATTAGAGTATATATATACATTACATCATGTCAAAAACTGGAGAGAAAATTTATATACAAAAAGGTAAGAAAAGTTATCTTACTAAGCACTGCAGGTGATGGCTAAAACATAAACACATTTAAGTACATGCAGATATAGATCATTCAAAAATGAAAGAGGGGGAAAAGTTTATATCAAAGTTCAAAAAGGTTTTTTACCAAAAACTGCTGGTGATGGCTTAGAAATAAAAAGACATTAATATACATGAATATATTATATACAGAAAAAAAAATTTATGACATGTAAACAGTACAGGAAATTTCGAGAGATGAAAGTTCATGCCATACGTTTAAATTTTGCATTTTTAAATTTTAAAAAGTTCATGCAGCAAGTTTAAATTTAGATTTGTGATATTTTAAAAAGTTCATCTCTTCGAGAGAATGATTGAAAGTCCAGAAGAAAGTCCAAAATTCGTTACATGTCGTATATTTCCTCACTGCTCTACTAGAAAGATACTTTACAATGGAAAAAATAATTAACCATAGCACCTGATAGCGTGATTCCTTGACATCAGCAGAATTACAGATGTGGTTCAGACAGGTCTGCGGAGTTGTGGTAGCAATTTCCGTGCTGGTGGCTTGTAGAACGGAGTCCGGTATCGGAGAGGCACTTTTCTGGGACGGACTCGAGCCCGGTACCTTGTGAATGTCTACCGGTGCAACAGAAGACTGCGTTCGCTTTGTGCTTTTGAATGCAGGGCTGCTAGCTGATCTAGAGGCCTCAGAGGAGGCTGGCTGCACTTTCGAAATTTCCTTCGTTAACATCACATCATTTTCTTTCAGTTTCGGCGGCGGGTCATTTTGACAATTTAAGTTCTCGTTCGCCTGAAAATTATTTGACTGTGTCGGCTGTATAGATTTAAAACTGTTTTCTAAAGGCGAGTTACAAGGATTAGCCGCATCCTTTAATGATTTGTCATTGTCGGTCCGCTTAACGGTTTCCGCAGCCACAGTAATTTTAATCGGATTTTCTTTTATAATTTCCGTCGCAACATGAGAAAATTCTTCGGATTTCTTATGCGTAGCTAAAGGCTGACTAACAGAGGTAGATTTGTCTGTAGTGCTATTTAAAGGCGTAGTTTGCTCGTTTTCATTCACTTTTATTTGACGTTTGTTACTAGAAATAATAGTTTCATCGGTAGTTTTAGGTTGGTTTAAATTATAGGAGCTTGCTTCCTGTGACTTAATAATTTCTTGTGGTTTTTCCACCGGGTTTATTACTGCTTCCCACTGACGTTCGTGGGGGGGGGAGGGAACGGTCATGTTCCAATCGTAATTTATCATACCGAGTGGCGAAAAGATCGATAACTTTGCGTTTTAAATCATCATACGTTGGATTTGGGCCAAGCGAATGGCAGGCGATTAATCTATGCCACTGTCTCGGTTCTCCTTCTAGGGAGTAGGCTAGCCACGAGTAGTAGTTTTTAACACTGATTTTATGAAAACTGAAAAAATATTCTAGCTGCTCAAAAAATTGCAGCACACTATTAGTGCCGTCAAAAAAGACTTGCTCGGGGGGGGGGGATTCGAGCAAATTTGGGCGCCAATGTGGAGAACGCGACGTCTCCATCTTTATTTAACTTTAACTTAAATGCTGAAACTTGCTTAATTAATAAAGTTATGAAATAACACAAAGTCAGATTTAACAAAATGAATGAGCTTTATTAAGAGCTTAAATAAAAAGGGTGGGCGCTGGACTTTAACTACATAAAATATCTTTATGACTTTCAATGGGCAGCCTCCTTAAATATTTTTACCCTTACTTCATTAACTGCAATTAATTTTAACTACTACATTTACTCCGTTAACTTTTCCTGCTGCTACTAATCTTTCGTACACGGGAGGATTCCCTAACCACGGTACTACTTGACAACCAGCATCTAACACTACTCAAAGCAGCTACCTCCCTCTAGCTAACTCTCTTTCCAATTAACACCAACTCCAACTAACTTCCATCATCCTCTCTCCGACTCACAAAAGCAATCTTCTTTCTCCTTTTATACTATCTTACTTTCCCAAAATATTTGCATATTTCAATTTACAAATTTAGGTTAGGATCGGAAATAACTCAACTAGTCGACTTGAATCCTAAAACAGCGGATTCCCGTTTTACCCGCAAAGTGCGAGTTTTAATTGTAGCACTTTGCTCTACCTGACAAAGCTATTTAAATTTTTACGTATGAAGTGTTGCATTAAACTACTATACTTTTATTTAATATAAACCACTTAAAATTTTTTTATTTTATAAGTTAAGATAGTACATTTTGTAACTCAATTTCGTTTTTTGTTTTATAATTAAACTTTCTGTACTTTTCTTCCGGTGTGAAACTTAATAAATAATGTCCATTCTGTGGTAGATCATGATTTATTTTTTCTAAATGTATAGACGGACCCCTAATACATTTTCGCTTGTATCTCTATCTAGAATTCATTCAAAGCATATAAATAGGTATATTTTCCGAGCTGCCTTGATCTCAGAAATAGGAATATGAGGTCAGAAATAGGGTATTGCTACTGAAAAAAAATGAATTTGATGCCTGTTTTAATATGTAGATGACCCCTTAAGCGAAATCTAACTATACCATTATAAACGAGACGTTACTACAGATCGATTGGTACTAACCGCATGTTTTTACGATATTTTAGGGCGAAATTAGGTGAAGGGGGGGGGGCTTTTTTTTTTTTTTTTTTTTTTGCAAAAGAACTTTCAAAATTAATAATTTTTTGTGTCATTTATTACTATATATATTTAATCATTAGTTTTAACATATTCGATTAGAAAGTTCACACGAGCGACAAGAAATGTATCACTTTTGTCAAGTGCAATATTAAGCAAAAAAAAAAAGTCTAAAATTAAAGACGAAAGAGTAATTTTCTGAAAAATAATCTATGTCCTCGGAGCTGTAAATTCTAAGCTAAACCATGTAAATTCATCATTCATAATGAAAGAATTTTAAAGATGCTAATATTAAGGGCAAGATAATACTTTAACAGTCTTGCAAGTCAACCAGCAGGTCAATCACAGAGTATTTCGCTGCTGACCAAGAGTACCTGGGTGCAATCCTTCGAAAGTCCAATTATTTATTTGTTTATTTATTTATATTTATTTTTAATACATGAAAAATTATTATATTCTTTTTTTAAAAACACAATATTGCAAATGTTAGCAATTATATACATATATATCAGTGTTTTGCAAACTCACAAAAAAAAAAAAAAAAACTAATTCAAACTTAAGTTAATCATCTAAAAAACGAGCTAATTAACGCTTAAATTCTTGTCTGAAAAAATGAATCCACTCAGTTCAAGTTCATTTTGCGTAAATTTTTATCTTTTTTTTTTTTTTTTTTTCGAAATGGATTTTTTCCTATGTTATAGGTAATTTAAATTCTTTTAATTACCATGAAGGTTATTCTTAATTTAATTTGTTAAATTAACTTAATTGTAGAAAAAATTATTTAGCACACACCACTGCTTTGTGTGTAGTTTTTCATTCTCAAATTTCCAGTGCAATTGTTTCGCCTGGAAAAACTTATTAATTCCATGAATTAGGAGTTTCATTGTTCTGAAGTATACTATTTATAAAACAGTGTAATGTTTGTATTTAATTAATCTTTTTTTTTTGTGTGTATGTGTGTGTGTCATGGCCAAAGTCGGTTTTGTGTTCTCAAATAAATAACTAAAAAAAATCGAGTACCATTAGCATACTTTAAAGGAATAGCATGTATTTTATACAAAGTGTGTAAGAAAATGTCAAAAGCAATTGTTTTCGGTACTTTTTCATTTGATGATTTGTCATTTTTCATCCACGACCCCTAAGATAAATCACTAAATTGTGTTCAAATTATTTAGATAATTTAAAAGGCAACTCCAAAAATAATTAAAATGCTAATAATAAATTTAAATAATGTATAATTCAATAATAAATAATTTATTAAATAAAAAATAATTATGAAATTGATAAAGGGTTCACGAATTGCCTGTGAGCTTTTTAATAATAAAGAAATACAACAAGTAGCGTGGAATGGAAAAGCACAGCTTTTTTTTTTCTTTCTCCAAAAATTAAAATTAGAAGCTGTAGTTTTTAAACCATAATGCTCGTATTTGTCCCCCCCCCCTCCCAACCAAATGTGTACATATTCTAAGGGTTGTCTGCCAACTATGTTACTATCAAAATATACGGTTTTGACTTTTGCGATTAACCTATCTTCTTGGTTAGAATTTACTGACGCTGAATCCTTTCTTTGGGTTTGTGGAGCTCCCGTTTTATTTTTCCCGTTATTAAGCGGACAATATCGTAAATGAATCGTGCTTTTACAAAGTTTATACTCTTTCTGACTATTATATTTATCATATTTATTTCTCATGGGAGGTGGTACATATTCACCGTTAGTCTGATTTCCTAATCCCATTTCATTTTGATCGCGAAATTTTGATGGTTTATCATATGTCTCAGCGAAAGATCTGTTTTTTGAGACAGACCAGTTATCACAGAGCTCAGCAATCTGTCTAGGTCGCAACCATTTGTCTAATTGCTGCATCCTGATATAACTCTTCGTTTCTGTATCTAATGCACTCAACATTCTATCGCTGACAATTAAATCATTCAATGCTTCAAAATCTGTTACCTTCCGTAGTTCACAATAAAAATACCAATTTGTCCTGAGACGACTAGCAAACTGCATATGGTTTTCGTGTTTTATCCTCTTAGCCGTAAGAAAATTACCTAAACAAGCTCCCGGGGTCGGCTGAAATTCCTTAAGAACAACCTCTTTCACCCTACTATAATTTTTCATGTCTTCTGCATTTATAAAAGTTAACAAGTGTGCAGCCCGTTCACCTAATAAATTAACTAATATTTCGACTTTTAAATCATCTGAAACATTTTTCATTTGGAATGCTTTTTCTAGCGATGCAAAGAACAAATTCCAATTTTCCGGTTTTGTTGGAACCGTCAAAGTCAGTGTTCGAACACTTTTTATTAGCGTTTCTAATGAATTGGTATTTCCGTTTCCGTTTCGTCCATCCCCTCCTGATTCTGAATTTTTATTTTCCGCTTGTATCCTTGGAATCTCTAATTGAGCTTTCGCTAATTCTAATTTCGTTTTCTGTATCTGTAGTAACGTATTTTGTTCCTCTTTTAACTTATCCCTTTCCGCTTTCAATATTTCTAGCTCTTTTCTTTCTCTCTCTAATCGCTCATTAACTGTAGAATTTAAGATTTGTTTTACAAACTCTACAGTCGGTAACAAAAGTGCCCGAACACTAGCAAAAATTCCTATGTAAAAAAAGTACACTTCATACGGTTTTGTTAAGTAAATCCTTGTCGAATCTTGCTCTTAGTCAGTCTAAGAACATGAGTCGATAACGATTTATTTAACAAACTCGTATGATATGAAGTGTACTTTTTTACATAGGAATTTTTGCTTGTATTCGGAAACTTTTGTTACCGACTGAACATCCGTCTTATAAGCCTAATTTTTTTCTATAAAATTTTTAAGATCGACAATTTTATGCTCTTCACTTACACTCTGCCCTAACTCTTTAGCTACTATCATTTAATCCCCCTTCTGTAACCCTTTTACATTAAACATTATGACTTCTATTTAACAAAATATATTCTTACAATATTTAATTTAAAACTACTCCATTCTAAATCTAACACAAGTTTAATAAATTTTTATCTAAACTGAACATTTCTATACATCTACACAATAATCTGCTCAATAATAACTACTATTTAAAACGTTAAAAATATCACGAAATAATTTTATTATTTCTTAAACAAAGCAGAAATAATAATTAAAAAAAAAAAAAAAAAAAAAAAAATCTACTACCAGATTTCTCAAACTAAAAAAAAAAAAAAAAAAAAAAAAAAAAAAAAAAAAAAAAAAAAAACTCCTGCCTCTCTGGTTCTATCGAAAGAGATCGTGTGACGATCGTTCCCCACACCCGATAGCCGGCGTAGACGATTTTCGTATTTTGATTTATTTCTGCTTAATAAAGGTGCACACTTGAATAATTACTTCATTTTTTTTTTTTTTTTTTTTTTTACACTAAAGTTTATTAAGAACACATGGACGACAAACTATTTACATGGTACCACAAAATAAAATAAAAAAATAATAATATAAAAATAATTAGAACACAAGAGATTAATTAACACGTGTAAACTAAGCGAGACTCGCATTCCACATCCACTCGCAGCCCTTGCTGCCCCATCTCTCCTACTAAGAGAAAAAAAAAAAAAAAAAAAAACCGCATTGTGCTTCTCGCACCTGTTAATTCGTCAGGTGGGTGTGACGTCACTGATGACATCACAGATGGGGATTATAATAAAACCTAAATTCCCCATCATACTATAGGTATGGAGAACTAAGGCACAGACTAAGGAAATACTTAGACCCGGTCAGACGGCTTTCTTGAATGGGGAAAAGTGAAGTAACTATAAGGCGCTTAGAGCGACCGGCGGCCATATTGGTACAAGCAAGAAACCAGTAACATTGCAATCTGTATATGTAAAAACGAATGCATGTCTGTCTGTTTATCCTTCATCCATTACAACACCATTCATCCGATCGCCATGAAACTTTGTGAAATTGTCGAATACACTCCCGCGAAGATTTCTGGCAAATTTTTTTTTTAATATCGCCCCCCCCCTCAGGGAGAAGGGGGGGGGGCAAGAACGGGATTAAAGCATATTTTTTACTTTCTTCTATATGTAATATAGTATTGGATTCGCTAAAATTTTCGACCTCCGTTTTTTGATGGATTTACATGTTTTGGGACGTCCAGAACACGAATTAATAGTTTTTAGAAAATGTCTGTCTGTCTGTCAGTCTGTCTGTCTGTTTGTAACGCTGTATCTCACGAACCAAAAATAATATGAGTTGCAAAATTAATATGAGTTATTGTTAATAGTAATAGTTAACTAGGAAAAAAATTTTGTGCATGTAGGGGCATCGGTTCCCCCCCCCTGGGGGGGAAATACCCCCCGGGGAAGTAAATTTTCAAGATGGGTATCTTTCGAAAGGTCTCGTCAATACCTTTAAAACGAATGGTTGAACCATAAATCTGTGATAATTTAAAACAAAGTTATCGATTTCTTTTACTTTTAACAAAAAAAAACGTAGAAATTTTTTTTTTTTTTTTTTTTTTTTTTTTTTAACGAAATTTAACCAAACTTGGTATTTAGTTGGTCTCCGACATAAACTGGTGCTGATTACATTTGGGGATCAATCGCTCAACAGGTGACGCTGTGATCTCATTTTTTCTAAATTTTTAACATGGCAGTATAGGACAAAATGTCGTATAAATGTACATAATGAGAGTTATTTTTAACTTGTGATTGTAAAATTAATATGAGTTATTGATAATAGTAATAGTTAACTAGGAAAAAAATTCTGTGCATGTGGGGACATCGCTACCCCCTGGGGGGGAAGTACCCCCCCCACACCAGGGGGAGGGGTAAATTTTGAAGATGGGTTATCTTTCGAAAGATCTCGTCAATACCTTTAAAATGAATGTTGAACTATAAATCTGTGATTATTTAAAACTAAGTTATCGATTTTTTTTTACTTTTAACAAAAAAAAAAAAAAAAAAAAAAAAAATCGTATTTTTTAATTTTTTTTTTTTTTTTTTTTTTTTATTGTTACTATTTGAATATGTATTGCTTTTAAGAAAAAAAAAATAAACTGAGAAAAAAAATCGTACTTTTTTTTATAATATTGTTACTGATTGAATATGTATAGGAAAATATAGAAGAAAGTCTTGTGGTGGCCACAACATACTAGTTCACATTTGTTTTATTTCTCAACTAGCTGACCCGTACTGATGAACAAATTTTAGTTAAAGGTGGGTTGATATGTAAAAAATCAAGAAATATATCAGTTTATATGTTATAGTCAGGCAATATTATTAACTGGAAAGTCAAAATATAATTTTACAATTATTTTTTTTAATTAGTTGTTAAATGTTGGCAATTTTTACTTAATGCTATTTATTTATTTATTTATTTATTTCATAAAAAGAAACATTTCTTTACTCATGAATAAAAAATATTGAAAAATAAACCTATGACATGAAAATGTTTTTGATAAAATTGACGTCATAATAGCTTTAATTATTATTTATTTGTTCATTTCGCAAATATATTTAATTATTTCCATAATTGATTATTATTTTAATAATGTATATTAAAGGAGAAATCAATAATATGAAACAATATTCGTACAATATATACTATTACAGAATCTGGTGTGAAACAACCACACGACTTCCATTACCCACTATTACACGTAATATATACAATTTTTTGGAGATATTACTTGCATTTTTTGAGATTTTCGAGTAAGAGAAACTCGATACACGTATAAATACACGTTTGATACACGTTTTTAAAGGAACGCACTTGCGAAGTCTGAAATTGAGCTGTTTATAGAGGACGCCTATCAATTTTCCTGAACTAAGCAATTTTTTAATCGAAAGGGCATCTAATATATTATTTATACAGCAACTTTGAAGAAAATCATTAGAGGTGTTTTTGAATATGGGCTTACGGTCCCATTTCTGGTTTTCGATGACCCAATTCCGGTTTTTCAATTTTCACGAAAATTTGGAAAATTTATCTGTACACCAGACCTGAATCACTTGTAAAGTTTAGTAGTTCTATTTTTATTAGTTTTGGAGATATGACAGCCAGAAGATTACACACACACGTGCACATATACACACACACTGACCAATTGCCAAAACCTATACAATACTTCCACTACCTACGGTAGTAGGGTAATTGAAGTAAACACATACATCTCGTATTTACTACGATAATATACAGATTTTCGTATTACGTTTTCGATCGCCAAATACAAAAATCGCCAATGACGATAGATATCAAATCTATGCTTTGTTTTCAATTAAAATATTGAAACTTTTAATTAAAAATTTATTTTACCAAAATTTATTATAGCTTCTAGCACTTAGAGAGAGACAGTGTAACTTTTGATTATTGAAAGAAAAAAAAAAAAAAAAAGCAATCGGCTTTTTAGTTCTAGCGATCGTTCTCTACATATGCATATAAACCTTTCTTCTTTTTATATTAGTATAGCTATAGAGCATAGGTATATTAAATAGGTTTCCAATCAACATAATGTAACTCAAATAATTAAATGCTATTTACATTTCAGTAATGGCTGTATGCGCTATGTATATTGAGCTACTTGCCATAACTGTTAGTTGCTAAAAATAGTCGCCAAATAAATTTAAACATCTCAATACGCAAGCGAAGTGTGACATCACTGACCGCCCATGGATGCAAGAAAAAGATTTTCCATGTTAATCGCTCATTGGATTTTTTTTTTTTTTTTTTTTTTTTTATTTATTAAAATTCTAGAAGAATTATTTCCCGATTTTAATCCTCATATTTGGGTATAGATATGTATTAGTTATTGTATGCATGCGTTAGATTGAGTTATTTTGCTGTCAAATTGACAAAATTTTAATTTTAAATTTCAAAACTGTCACCCTTGGCGTTTTTTGTATTTGGCGATCAAAAAGTAATACGAAAATATACATGCCAGATGTATATTTTCGTAATATGTATAGTTCGAAATATTGTTTCATATTATTCGTTACACTCTTAATGTATGTTTTTAAAATAACCATGATTTTTGAAAGGAATTAAATTATATTCGCCAGATAATTTGGCGATATTTTTTTTTCTGCCAAGGATGACGGATATCAAATCTATTCCGCTGCAACATATTAGTATATTATATCAGATACTTTATTTAGACATTTGAAAACAAATTTGACTTCAAATTATGATAGAATATTTATCCTTTCCCTTTTAATTAGTTTATTAGTTGGATGTTTATTGTGTAAATATCATCCTTTGAAATGAAATGTTTATGTTTTCAATCGAATATGGAAATTTGCCATTTTTTTTTCTAGAGTTTTGAAATTTAAAATTCCAATTTTATCAATTTTACAACAAAAACAATTTAATCTAACGGATGCACATGATAACTAATACATATCTATATCCAAATATGGGGATTAAAATGGGGAAATAATTTTCCTCGATCTTTATTATTTTTTTACAAAAAATCCAGTTCACTTTTTATATTATTGTTCGCGTGAAAATATATTTTATTATATGTCTAAAAATAAATTAATTCGTAAATCTTTTTGGCAACAATTATAAATTAAAATAAATAATATTATAAAATAGAATTGCCGGCCAGGTGGTTCGGTCGGTAGGGCGCTGACTTCCGAATCAAGTGGTCCCAGGTTCGAATCCTGGTGCGGGCATGGATGTTTGTGTTGTCTTATGTCTTCAAAATATTGTGTACTTGTATAATAAAAACTTGTAAACCCTTGTGGTGTGGATTTTTCGAGATATAAGCGGCCCTTGAGGCAAGCAATAAATCTCAGTACTCATCAAACCAAACCAAACCAAACCAAATATAAAATAGAATTTCTTATTTTATTTTATTTTATTTATTTATTTATTTTTAAATTCCAATTTCGTTTACACACATCAGTTTAAACCACGGAGTAATAAAGACTCCGTGGTTTAAACATTGATGCTTAGATCATTATATTATATCATATCAAATTAAATTATTAGAAAAATAAACACTTTTAATTCTATAATGACGTCAGATTTAACGTGTAAGTTTAACAATTAAAAAAGCTTTATATGAATTTCAATTTAATGCACGTGCAAATATATTTCTTTTCTTTTCACGTCAAGATATTTTAAAAACGAAATGAATATGTAAATGTTTCTTTTATGTTGGCAGCAGCTAATTTTTTTAATATTTCATTATTTCCATTTCTATTACGGCTTCTATGGGGATTTTAATTAAAATGCTCAGATTTTAAACTAAAATTTATTTTATCAAAATTAAATATAGCCTATAACAATATGGCATACTGTAGCTTTCGGTCAGTGAAAGAAGTTTTTAAATCGGTTCAGTAGTTTCAGAGATTACCCTCCACAAACAAACAATTTTTTGCGCTTTATATAATGATATAGATATAGATGAAAAAAATAAATATCAATATTCTATTCAGCGACGTGATGGTTAATCTGCAACGCTTGTCTGGCAAATGTCTACCACACCTCATAACGCTAAAATAAATATGGAAATTTTTTGTTGATCAAGTATATTTACTGAAACTTACCTGTGAAACGTAATTCCCAGAACCTTCTTAGATGGTCTATTGGTGCAACCATAGGCTGCACAAGCCATTTTTCATGATTTATAGCCTCCTTTACAATTAATATAGAATAATACCAATACGATTGTATGAAAAACGCATTAATGTTTTGCTTATACCAATGTGGCGGCTCGGTTACAGTTGAGACTTCACTTTTAGAACCGCCTTGCCCGGTCTAAGTATTTCCTTAGTCTGTGAACTAAGGTAATCGTGAAAATTTTCTACTGCAGATTTTTGATGTTTTTACATGTTTTGAGGAGTGAAGAAATCAAAATTACAATATCGGCGAGGTGTCTGTCTAGAATATCATTTTGTTACTATGTTAGTGTGTTAACTTGTTAGTCTCTGCACACGACATCTCAAGAGCACATGATCGCAAAGAGGTCGGGCCAGTTTTACAATATCACTTATGGTTGTGACATTCGTAAAAACAATATTTGTTTTCATTAATCTAATTTATAAATTTCACAAGTTATTAGATGTTTAAGATTTTCTTAACATTGAAGAATAGGGGAAATTTTCGCATAAACGTATATGGAAATAATTTTCATCGTAAAGATTGGGAGGCAGAAAAATGGGTAACAGAAGAATGGGTAATTTGCGAATCACATACGGAAATTGTCCAAAATTATGCGTCCCTTCCATGGAGGATCAGAATTGTGATGGCATGTCTCCGGACCACCTCTAGGGGTGTGTCCCAGACCGTCGCCAATTGCCCATCTGCGCAGCACTAGTACGACGTAAAAACCCAACCAAACAACCAACCCAAAAATTATGCCATAGAGTAAAACTGTGAGGAATTGGTGGTCATCATTCCTCAAAGATTAACTTAAGTATCTTAAGTAGTAAATAAGAATTGCACAAGACTCAAATATCAAATAAAACTAAGGGCCTTATTCACCAACTTCTTAACACTCGGATTAAACCATGGATCAGCAAATCCGAGAATTAAAGTAGCCGGTGAACAGCGGATTTGGTTCATCCGTAGAACAGAGGTTCACTTTCTGCTTGGCGAACTTCCGAAACATCCTTGTAAACATAACTTAACAATTCTATTATGACGCAGTATGGAGAGATTTGATTGGTTCATTTGTTTTTTATTGATTTCAGTGATTTTAGATTGCACTAGAGCTACATTATGAGTAATTAGGCTATATTTAATTGGTTCATTTGTTTTGAGTATATTTTACGTTGCACTAGAGCTACATTACAGGAAATTATGCGATATTTGATTGGTTCATTTGTTTTGAGTGTATTTTACGTTGCACTAGAGCTACATTATTTGAAATTTGGCGATATTTGATTGGTTCATTTGTTTTCAGCGTATTTTACGTTGCACTAGAGCTACATTATGGGAAATTAGGCGATATTTTATTGGTTCATTTGTTTCGAGCGCATTTTACGTTGCACTAGAGCTTCATTATGGGAAATTATGCGATATTTGATTGGTTCATTTGTTTCGAGCGCATTTTACGTTGCACTAGAGCTATTATGGGAAATGTTGGTCTTAACATGCGCGATAGTGATTGCCGCGGAGCTGAGTTACGTGCGTTTTCAGATTCATGCACAGCGAGATAGGGGTGTCCAGTGATGTTTTTTTCGGTTTAACATGCGCGACAGTGATTGCCGCGGAGCCAAGTTACGTGCGTTTTCAGATTCATAGCTTTATACAGCCATGTTTATTTGATGGTTCATATACTTTAGGGGTATCTCCCAATTCATCCTCCGTCGTTACAGTGGCCGGATCCGTGAACTTTTAAAACAGAGAAGCTTTAAATTGCTACAATTAACTAATTATGCATGTATTTTTTTTTTTTTTTTCATTTTGAATTAATAAGCACTAAAAATAAAATTTGAATATTAAATAGTTTACTTTCTATAATTTTTTAAAAAATTATAATAATGCGAATAAAGTAAACGTTGTCTGTAGAAAATGGGGATATTTGGTTGCCGTACTCATTGCCCACAATGTAGCACTAGTTCGACGTAAAACTCACTCACTCAATCACTTGTTGGTCAAGTTTATGAAAACCAGGGAATTTTCCCCTCCGCTGAAATGTAAGTGTTAATGAAAAATTCGAAACGATATGTGTCTGGAGAAATGAAAGCGTATCATTTGATAACTTGAAAATATGTTTTTTATTTTATTTGTATATTCTCATAATTTTTATACCGATGTGTTTCGATTCATTTGAATGCGGTTTTAGAATCCTCGAATGTTACGAATTAACTGAGCGCGAAGTGAAATATTTGATATGTGATTTACGTATTATGGAGTCAACAGAAATTTCAAAATGGAAAAATAAATAAATAAATAAATAAAATTCATGTTGCATACATTGTAAGTTTTCATGCTTTTTTAATTACTTTTAAAGTTATATTTTTATTCTGAATTTTCATTTATTTAATTACATTTATTGTGTTGTTGAAATTAATTTGCTCTTAAAACTTCGGTGACAAAACGTGCATTTTGTTAAGTATTTGCTTATTTATTAAAATATTGTGGTTAGAAAGTTAATTAACCATCGCCATTTTATGAAATTTCTTCGATAATTTTTTTTAATTACGTTAAATAGTCGTCTGCATTAATATTTCTTTCCTTTCGAACGTAAACAAACGTTTTGAATGGTTGCCATAAGATAAATTCATTTCCTTGGTTCGTTGGCGCACGGATAATATCGCCAAAATGTAAACAAACACCAGTGAACCTCTGTTCTACAGATCTGCCGCGGATTTTTGTTGGAGAATACCGATTTTTGTATGATCGAGCGATTACCACTGATCCGAGGTTTAATCCGAGTGTTAAGAAGTTGATGAATAAGGCCCTAAGAGTTTATTCGACTAGAATAAAGGGAGGGTCGACCTGGTATAACGTAACTCAATCAGCAGACTTAAATACTTTAACATGTACGTAAGAAATAATTTAGATAATTTCAAATATCTCACCACAGAATATAGCAAAGGGTTAGCGACGCATGCACTCCTTTCCTTAGCTAACGTGAACTTCAAATAAATCAGCGGATCCCCGGCTGGTCCCCTTTTCTATTCACAAATACTAACACCACCGCACATCATCACTCATCAAATTAATCAGCTTTAATAGCACTCGATCTGGACTATCGAAATATAACTTAAACCAGACACTAAGCCCTAAATTATAGTGTAGACAGACGTCGGACAAAACTCCATTACACACCGTACACTTTACGAAAATAATCTCCTACTTATACTTCCTTCCACCAACTTCCCTTCAACCAAACTTTAGAACCGCTCCACTTTCGTCTACACTTCGCAACTTACTTCCATCGCTGCAGCGCTATGTCGACACAAAACTATTCCGACCTAAAATTTCCCCGATTTACTGGCGCCGAAGCATTTTAACTATCCCAACTTTGCTAGGATCCAGTATAATTTCAAACCAAACTTGTGGTGACCTACTACAGTCTCGACCTCACAGTCCCCCTAAAAGGAAAAAAAAAATTAGTCGGGAAAATCCCCAACGGATTTTACCGAGTAATTTTAAACACATTACTAAATCTACGTATAACTAATCTCAGACATCGTAAGCGTGAGTGCAGCCGTCACTTAAATTTTATCTGGGTGAGAGTAACTTAAAAAAAAAAATCTTAGTTATGTCCCTGAGCGGAAAACTACCCGACTCCAAAAAAAAAGAATTTTAATTTTTTATAAGAAATGGAGTTCGTTTACGGATAGAAACTCCGGGAACACGCTGATTGAGTTACCGCCAGAAATACTATAGGGCGTTTACAATCGGCTTCCTGCCAGGCCAGGGAGGCAAACTTCAGTTTATATTGTACTTGCTTGGATTTACACAGTAAGTCGCTTGTGACAAATGCAACATTTAAAGAACCTCCAGCAAACTCAAGCTAAAGTCCGCTCCACTTAACTTTCCAGTATTACTACTGTTAGTTCACAGAAAGTTAATTTCTCACTCTAAAAATTCAGTAAACAACAAAACTGTGCTCTCTCGTCGTTGCGATAGCAATTCGGTCAGTACAACAAGAACCCGCTGTTTCATTAAGCTACCATCCACTCAGCTTCCTCTTACTTAGACTACAGTACTTAGTAAGCCTCAATTCTTATTTTCTAACAATAATCTACCAACAATCTTCAAACATTAAATAACTAATTTATTTATTTATTTATTTTATTTTATTTTCATTTTATGTTTTTTTTTTAAGGAAGGTGTGGCGATGTCTAGTCCTCGTTAATCTGTGCTGCACCGTCAAGTGCTCGATGAGGTCGTTTATCGGGCTACCAACGCGGAGTACCTTCCCCCCCATGGTGGATCAAAATTGCGTTGGTCCCCCTTTCTCTTCTCCATTCGGCCTCCCTGCGCATAGTATTTTCTCTCCGAATTAAGTGTATTTAGGCCTTGCCACTTCAAAATCTTCTAAATTTTCGCTATGCGCCCAAAAACTTTCTTTCATCCCCCAGTGGCTTCACGTATTATTATTTTTTTTCTTTTTATATAATCTCATTGTTCCTATCTCGTTCAGCTTCTCTTTCTTAAAATCTAAGTGTTGTCCCCTTCCCCTTTTCAAATGGCCTCCACTTTTGGTTTTAATTATTGTGTGCACTGCTAACTTTAGCGGCTCCCCCAGCGGTTTTTTCCCTCCCTCCCTGCCTAAATTCAAAATTGTTTTAATTTTTGTTGTATTCCGGTTATATCTACTCTCAGCTAGTAAGTGTACTTATTCCAAATTCCATAGCATCCAAGAGCGTGTCTGTGCGTTTCCACCGTGGCTATCTTGGAGGGTGTGGTGTGCAAGTCGAGCTATGTGTCCAAGAAGCAGAAGTCGCTACCCTGCAATTCCTGAGCTCTGGTGTTCCAGTCACATTGCTGCCCAGAAGTGATAGCAGTTCTATCTAGTTCCTGATGATAATGGATGAAGTCTGAACGAAGAATCATCGGACACAGCTCATTCTATGTAGAGACTAGATTACTGCCTGGTTGTAGGCAGCTTCCATGCGGTGATCTGGCGATTTATTCGCTCCGGCGGACGGCATCGAACCCGTTAAGCTTGGCCGAGTCCAGGCAGGCAGGGGCCGTCCAAAGGTTTCTAAGGAAGTGTAGTAATCCCGATTTGCGAAATGGATTTTTTATTTCGCATAGATCAAAAACGAATGATCGTAGAATGTTGCAAATTTATATGTAGGACTGTCATGATGTCCAGTTGTAAACCTGCAACTTTGGGTTTAATTCGAGCTCCCGTTTCAGAGATATCAACGACTTTACACAAATTTTCTGACATCTGTATGTAAATATGTGTGTGTGTGTACGTATCTCGCATAACTCAAAAACGGTTGGGCGTAGAACGTTCCAAATTGGTATATAGGTTTGTTATAACATCTAGTTGTACAATTCATCGAGAGTATTGTCAGTGGTTAATGGAATTTTCAACGTAGTTCTGCACGAGAAACCAATGTATCATATCAGAATTTCCAGAACTAGACTCCTATTGAGGTTAGAGTTTCCAAATTTGTGAATCCCTTACTACCATTTTTCGCCTTATTTGAATGCGTAATTTGACGCTAAGTCAATGCCCATCTTCATGGAAATGAAAAAAAATTCATCTGTTTCCACATTTACTGTAATACCATATAGAAAGTAGCCCGTAAAAATATAGGCAAGTTCTAGTGTACAAACATCAACAATCACTCTTCTTTTTTTTATGGTCTTATGAGTCATTTATAGAACTTTCGAAGAATTTAGTTCTGCACTATGAACCAATGAATTTTTCCGGAATATTCCAGAATTCTATTCTTATTGACGTTAGAGCTTCCAAACTTTGGCAACCCTAAACTACAAATTTTCACCAAATTCGGTTGCCAAGTCGCCAAATTTCTTGCCAAGACCAAAAACCTACGCAGGCTTTAAATTTGCGGCTTGACGAGATTAGCGATAAAATTTTGCGGTAAATATTGTTTCAGGATAGCCAGAAAACCTTTCTCAATTTTAACTGAGTTAATTATTTTGGTAAAATTTATCGTTTCTTGCCACTAATTTTTTCCAAACAGAACAAAACTGGGTCATCTGTACTCGAAAGATTTTTGCTGTACTCTAATCTGAGCATTTGCCAATGAGAGATTCTGTAATAAGCATTGGAGTACTATTCCTGAAAAAACTACTATTATTTGTATTTGTCTCGGCGGTATATATAATCGTATTAACATGACTTTTTTGGTTGGAGTAGCAGGTTTTTTTTTAAGAATGTTTGTGGACTGTAACCTGCCTGTTTAGTTACGAATCGGTTACCTCACACAAAACTGTCATTTTTTTATAACAATATGTATAGTCTATGGTTGTATAAGGAAGTCATGTAGTGTCCACATCAGATTTTTTTTTTTTTTTTTTTTTTAACTTTAATAATACGATGATAGAAAAAAATTTAAACGAAGTAACTGAAGTTAACGTTGATTTTTCAAATAAAACAAGTAATACAGAAATTTCATAAATTAAAGCTATTCCTATTTGCTTTTATTCCGTAATAATTTAACGCCTTTTACACGTATAAAATACTACGAAGAGTAGTAGTTCTAAACCTTATTTACTTTCCATAAGATAGATTTTAATATAAATGCCTCGCTTAACAGTTTAAAACAGTTAATATTTATTTAATTCCTAAATACAATTTAATCTATTTGTATGTAAAATAATGTCTTTAGAAGAATCCTTAATCTATATTGCATTCTTACTTAATATTGCACTCTTATTCGTACATGGATGGAATTCTAACTCAGAGAGAAATGAAATACTGGATTGTTTTCAGGGAGAAGAGATTAATTTTTCACCGAAAGCAAAAGGATTATCTTCAAGCATGCATATACATTCCTTAGAAAATACATACCATTCAATTGTATTAATTTGCGTTTTTTTTCTTTTTTTTTCTTTTTTTTTATATTATGTGAATGTACATTTCTTTTCCAACTTCTTTGTTTTCCATTGTAATAAATAATGTGAATCTGAATGACATTTTTTTTGCAGCTATTAAAATACAATTCCTGGACTGACTAAGAACATGATTCGACAAGGATTTATTTAACAAAATAGTATTAAGTTACTTTATTTATATAGGAATTTTTGCTAGCGCTCGGATAATTTTGCTACCGACTGTAGCTAGTATTTTTAAGGTTTTAATTTTGTCCCATATTTTGGTAATTGCCTGGCGTATGGCGTATAACCCCGTCATCTGCTGATACTGATAGTTCACGTTACGGAATACGCTATCTGCAACATCTCGCGGTTTCAAGAAAGTTTTTTTTTTTTTTTGTCACATTTTTTCCAGCGCACTCCCCACGTTTGAAATGGATCCTGAGGATGTTCGTTACCGTCTTACAGCTTCTGTATTGGATGATGTTTCATGAGAGTTTACTTCTGGCTGCATATCAGTGAGATTCCCCTTTTCTTTTGTCCCATGTTATCGTATGGGATTTTAGTTACTTCGTGTTAAAAGGATATCTCATTCAAAAATGAAGTTTATGGAATTCTGTTTTTTGAATATTGCTCTTTGAATACGTTTCCTTTTAACTTAGTGAGCGATTTTTTGAAAAAATAAATTTGAATACGTCTTTTAGAGATTGAAAATTAGAGTCTTGAGTTTACTTAATAAAATAAAATATTTAAATTTAAGGTAAGAGCATCAGTAGTGGGCCCCGTAACAGTAGTGGACACTTTTAATTTAAACTCGAAAGGTAAGTTTCTAATTGTTGCGTAGGTTTGAGCAATGTTCAGTAAGGAAATTATAGTCTTTTACTATTAATGTCTATAACTACAAATATTCCTGAGTATTAGTTTTAAAATAACACTAATTTAACTAAAAAGAATATGCACTTTCTGTCATTTTTGCTGGTTTTCCTGGCATTTTGAAAGAGGAAACAAAATTTTGTTTCTTTTGTCTCTCTTTTTTTTTTAAGCTTATTTCTTCAACTTTTTGGTTTCATATGACTAAAATAAATATGCAGAATTCATTTATTGTGCTATTTTTTTAATTTTGCATTAGCATATATTATTTTTATGAGTGCCCACTATTAGTACCAGAAAATGTCATCATGGTCAGTTAGTGAACAGATCTATCCACTACTGACTCATTCGACTTTTAAGGCGAGATCAGTAGTAGAAGTAGATACAGCTCTGTAATTTCCAAAGAGGTTAAAATCTTCTAACCTCTTTGGTAATTTCCCAAATTTAAAGTTAAGTTGAGTGGTTTTTAATGTCGCAGTAAAGCTGCGCATTGAGCAATTGACGACGGTCTGTGACTGACTCCTAGGGGTGGTTCGGAGACAATTCATCACAATTTTGATCTTCTCCCGAGAGAAAGGCTGAACAGAATGAGAATTCATTTGAATCATCAGGTAATCTCGGGACATTCTTATAAGTTTCTTCTTCTTCTTTTTTTTTTTCGCGATTTCTTTTTGTAGGTTCCATATTGGACTAGCTGGTTGAGTTCGGTTCCCATTTGAACATCGACTCTGAAACAGCATTAACTGTGGTTAGTATTTAGAGAGTTTTACCTCTCTCGAGTGTTTTAAGAAAGGTTCGAGGGATCGGTGTTACTAGGTCTTCGTTAATTAGTTTTGCTCCGTCAAGTTCTCAGCTTCACGCGAAAGACGTCTTGTTACAAAATAGGTTGCCATTCCTTCCGTATAAGATCACAGTTTTGACGATATGTCTCTGGACAACCCTTAGGGATGACTCCCAAATCGTCGCCAATAGCCCACTACGTACAGTAGGCAGTAAAAGTATCCGAGTACTAGCCAATAACTCCGATATCAAAAAGTTACACTTAAAACTGTTTTGTTAAATAAATCCTTGTTGAATCATGTTCTTAAACTGACTAAGAACATGACTCGACAAGGATTTATTTAACAAAACAGTGTGAAGTGTACATTTTTTTGGCAGGGATTATTGCTAGCGCTCGAATACTTTTGCTGTCGACTGTACAGTTGGTAACAAAATCCTCCGAACACAAGCAAAAAGTCCTGTATAAAAAAAGTACACTTGATACAGTTTTGTTAAATAAATCCTTGTCGAATCCTATTCTTAGTCAGCCTAAAAACAGGATTCAACAAGGATTTATTTAACAAAACTGCATTAAGTGTACTTTTTTACGTAGGAATCTTTGCTACTGTTCGGAGACTTTCGTTACCGACTGTACCTTCAATACGACGTCGAACCCGCTCAGCTTCAACGTCTCTAGATTGCTAAGATTGGAATTGTGGGGACTCTAAAATATTTTCACTCATAAATTCTGTAATTACGAATCATACACAATTTTGAATAATAATTGTTCGATTACTTAAAAATTGCGATAGTATTGCGAAATACAGTTTAAATGAAAATTTGTTAATCAATTTGTTTTAAACTTGATTTAGATAAATTTTATGCGATGTAATAATGCATTAAATGAATCTATTGTCTGCATATTTTATTTTATTTTATATATTTATTTATTTTTTTCACTTGCGAAAATTTCGCAAAATTGATGATATTGGTTTGTAAATTCGATTTATTTTATTTTATTTATTTATTTTTAAATATGATCAAAATAACTGCTTCTGTCAAATTTTAGTTAAATTAACACAATTTTGATTATAGTTATTTTACTCTGATCATCTTGAAGTTTTATAAGAGAAATGTTAAATAGACTAGAGAATTTTTTTTATTGATATATACAATTTTTAGTGTTTTCGTATCATTGAGACTTTTCGTATCATATAAAAGACAGTATTAGAGAAGATTACAGCCACTTTCTTATTTCTACTGCTGGTTTGGTGAGTTCTTTTACTTTGTTATTCTGTAAGTGAGTTTAATGAACAAAATATAAATTTTCCTTTTAAAGACTAAAGAGTTTTGTTATTGATTTTGTTCTTTATTATTATTATTATTATTATTATAAAAGCTATGTAATAATGAATTCCAGAAAGAAATTATGTAACATCTTTACAGTCGGCAGCAAAATTATTCGAGCGCTAGTAATCATTCCTATGTAAATAAAAGTACACTTAATACTGTTTTATTAAATAAATCCTTGTCGTTGATTGTACAAGGACTTATTTAACAAAACAGTATTAAGTGTACTTTTTTATACATAGGAATTATTGCTAGCGCTCGAATAATTTTGCTGCCGACTGTAACTAAACATAACTACTAGTTGAATGTATTATGTAAAAGTCTGTTCAAAACTCAAAAGCTTATTCAGTTATATTCTTCTTCTTTTCAGTAACGTTGTAAAGATGAAAAAAAAAAATTCTTTAATTTGTTTCGGGTATTATAATTCAATGAATAAACTTCATAAGTTCATTCTGTAAAAAGTATTTTAATTTTGCATTTGCCTACATTTGTCTCTTATGATCCATTAAGAAGTGTTGGGATATATCTTTCGAAATATAAAATAAATAGCTAGAAAAACATTACATGATGCATATACTTTTTTAATTAACTATCGTTTAATAAGCAAGAAATAAGTATAAATATTGAGGGCTCATACTTTTTGTAAGCTGCTTTCAGTTGAAATTGAAGTCAGTTAAAATTGAAAATGAAGGAAAATATTCTTGATCTTGACTGCTCTCCTGCTTTTCAATGGCTTTTTTCTATTTGTAAGGCTTATTCTTCATTCCATCTTTTTTTTTTTTTTTTCTTTTTTTTTTTTTAAATCAATATTCAATCCATATACAAAATAGTAAGAAACTAATTCTGCAGGTTTTTAGAGAAAGGCTTTTAAGTGATATTATTACTATTCTTTTTCTTTCTTTTCTTTTTTTTTTTTTTTTATTCCACCTGTTTCTAATAATCATTATTAAGAAATATAATATAATAAAAATGTGAGATAACGATTTAAGTACCCTGCTCTTTATTTTAAGAAAAATTATAAATTTATCGATGAAAAAAAAAAAAAAAAAAAAAAAAAAAAAACGAAAAACCAAGTGGTACGCATTGGTTATTAACACTTTTCAACTGTACGTACTTTTTATATCGTATAACTTTCGATGCTCTTTGCCTACGTCATAACGCAATGGACAGACAGATAAACTGAAAGGCATACAGGTAGACTAACTGATGTCATAATTGTTGAAAAGTGTTAAAAATGCTTAACGCAAAAGAAAATACAGCCCTTAACAGTGGCGGATTCAGAACTTGACTTTGGGGGGGGGGGGGCTAAGATTTTTCAAGGTGTTATTCTAGACCAATAAAAAATTTACAATTGCAAAATTCAATTATGAATGACAGTGTTTTTTGGGGGTGGGGCTTCAGCCCCCTAGCCCCCCCCCCCCCCTTAAGTCTGCCACTGACCCTTAATGTATCTGAATATTTTAGTATAACCCTGTAAATATGAAGGTCAACCATATCATACTCTATACAAAACATTATTTTAGCTTATTAAAAATAAATGTCAATTTCTTTATGATATTTACACCTGAAAGTTATTTAAATGTGATTTAAAAAAATGTCTCCCATAAAACGCAATGAATTGGCATCTTTTGGATGTCCCTGTACACAAAGAGATTGTACAGGAAAGTGTCAAAGCCATTTTAAATAGAAAACATTCCATAGTAAACTTGAATAAAATAATAAATTTTTAAAAATTCTGAAAGTAATTAAGGACGATGGGGACGGGCCCACGGACAGATAGAAAGATGGACAGCCGGACAAACAGATAAACAAATTGAAATCATATTCCCAGTTAAAACATATTTAGAAAGTGATCAAAACGTTTAATGTAAACAAAAAGGCAATTCCAGCAAATTTCCAATAATAGCCCTTAATGTAACTGTATATAACTGTACATTTTTGTGTGTCCCTGTAAATCTAATGCTAATCATGCTGTATTCTAGGGAAAGCATTATTTTGTGCATTTAAATAACATATTTTAATTTCATTAAAATTTCTGCAAAGTAAAGTTATTAAAATTAGGTTTATAGAAATATCTCTCATAGATTGCAAGGCTTTAGAATACTTTTAGGTATCCCTGTACAAAAACTAGTGGTGGTATTTATTCCATTTTCCATAGAATACACCCGATAGTGAACTTGAATAACGTATTTTAATTTCATTAAGATTTGTGTCAAGTAAAGGTATTAAAATATGGTTTATAGAAATACCTGTAGAACACAATTCTTTGGAATACTTTCGGGTGTCCCTGTATACAAACTAGTAGAGATATTCACTCCATTTTCAATAGGGAACATCCGACAGTGAACTTGGATAACATATATCAGTTTCAAGAAATTCAATGAATATTTATGGCAGTTAGTTATCCGAAGTCATTAACGCTTTTCAACCTTGTTGGAAAGTGTTAACCACATTCCTGTAATCTTTAAAATTGAGTGAGTCTTACTTAATTGGAAAATTGAACGTTATGCATAGGAACCATATACAAAAATAGAAATGTACAATCTGTGACATGTTATAAAAGAAGAACGAAAAATCATGCAGTACTGATTGATTATTAACACTTTCCAACTGTACGTACTTGTTGTATTGTATAACTTTCATGTAAACAAAACATGTAAACAATTATGTAAACAAAAGTGCAATTCCAGCAAATTTTTATTAATAGCTCTTAATGTAACTGAACATTTTTGTGAAGCCCTGTAAATCTAATGCTGATTATACAATATTCTATAGAAAGCATTCTTTTGTGCATATGATAACATATTTGAATTTCATTAAGCTTTGCACATGTGCAGAGTAAAGTTATTAAAATTTGGTTTATAAAAATACCTCTCATAGAACGCAATACTTTGGAATACTTTCGAGTGTCCCTGTACGCAAACCGGTAGTGGTATATACTCCTTCTTATGTATGAGACATCCGACAGCGAACTTGAATAACACATTTCAATTTCATTAAGATTTGTGCACAGTGAAGGTATTAAAATATGGTTCATAGAAATACCTCTCATAGAACACAATGCTTTGGAATACTTTCGTGTGTCTCTGTACATAAACCTGTAGGATATTAACTCTATTTCAATAGGGAACATCCGATAGTGAACTTGAACAACATATATCAGTTTCAAGAAATTCCATAAATATTTACGGGAGTTTGAGCGAGGACAGGCAGACAGACAAACTGAAGTCATTAACACTTTTGAACCTTGTTGGAAAGTGTTTAAAAAAAAAAAAAAAAAAAAAAAAAAGAATCAGCTTGAAGAAAATTTTCGAAGCCGTTGTTCAACAGCTCGCGTTGATCAAACGGTGCAATTCAATAATCGTTCATTTTTTTTTCCTTTTTAAAGACAGAAAAAAAAAAATAAACTAAAACTGGTGGAAAAAGAAAAAAATAAACAAATTCTTTTCGTATAAAAAATGATAATACATTGTAAGTGATCATACATATGCATCCTGTGATATTTTATAACTACGTAGATTATATACCTAATTTTATTTTACATAAATATTTTCCATTGCAGTGTCATTTACCTTCGCATATTTATAAACACATTTTTATTTAGTTTATGTTACAGATCTTTTTTTAATTATCTGTCATTGGAACCAGGAAGTCACAGTTTGCGACAGCATGTACGTCTCTAGATTTCTATCAACGCTGATCAAAAAACAACATTTTAATTTCAATCCAATTAAAGAATTAACTCATCCGTAGCATTTTTAATGCTTTTTCCTTTGAATATATACGTTAGCATATAAAACCAACATTATTCCACTCAAGTTTTACTGAATGAAACAATTTACAAAACCCCCTGCAGTGATATTCCTTTTCTTTTATTTTTTAACAATAAATTTTTACATGGGCTAGTAAGTTTTATACATTTCTAGATGGATTTCTGTCGCTCATATAACTTGAATATTATTTAAAGCTTTTGTATAATACTAAACATCTTACTTCCTTCTAGAATTTTCTTTTTAGTTTCAACGATAAGTTTGCTCTATTTTACGGATGGCTGATCAACTAGAACTGTATGTAGCAAGAGGCATTGCTACCTCCTTTCATATTACAAGCTGACAATAAATAAATAAATAAATGCAGTGGAACGAATGGCTCGTTGATGCGGTACCAATCACTGCTAGAAGCTATAATCGCCTTTCTTACTTTTCCACCGGAATTCCTTTATAATCGAAAGTTGCCATTATGCAGGTTGGATTGTTCGAAGATTGTGCGGTGCGGAAACTCTCGCTATCGATCGCTGATTGATTTATTTGTGTTATATTTTTTAGAACACTTTATTTTACTCTTGCACTTTAGTTATAAATTCTCAAATAAGATAGTTTTCATTAGTTGTTTAAAATCGTTAAATAAAAGTTTAGAAATTTTAAAATTAAATTAAAGATGGGTAAGGACGAGATAAAGCCAGGGAATTATTGTCCAGACTGTGTTGAAGAAGGTTCAGTTTCTGAACCCGATGCTAATGACACAGAATGTTGTTCTTGCTGCTGTTCTTGCAGTGGAAATTCCTCTGAATCTGAAAGGCAAAATGTTGCAGCAACAGCTGCAAGGAATCAAGCAATGATGAGCTTTGAGCAACGGAAAAAGGAGTTACTTTCAAATTTAACAATTTTGAAAACTAACCGAGAGCAAGTATCAATACAACAACTTCTACAATTCATTGAAGCTCTTAATCACACTCCAGATTTTCTAAGAAGATATAATTTACAAGAGGATTTTTGCTTAGAATGTTTGCTTTCTGAACCAACTTGTACTTGCTGTATCAGTGGAGTATCACAAATGAATATCAATGATCAAAGTTATGATTCATGTGATGAATGTAACCATGCTGAAAACCCTTCTCAACAAAGATATCCATCTCAAGGATGCTCTGATTGCGTTTCTATGCGAAAAGCTCCAAGTTTTGAAAGACCGCGCATCGAAAATAGCAGAGAGAGAAGACGGCGACGAAGAAGGCAAAGGAATATTCAACATAATTTGCCACGTGTTTCACTCTCGAATTTTTCATCAACAAGTGGAACCTCATCTATGCATTTGCCACATCCAATTCCTTCTGATAGACGCGCTGAGACACAAAATGATGCTTCTTTGTCTCGAATGAATCCCAACGAAAATTCACGTACTACTGATAGCAGTGATGAATGTTGCAAGGAACAAACTCCCAGAAGAAGAAATAATCCTGAATTAAGAAGATGTCCTGAATTCTCCAGCGATAGCATTAATGAAGATTCCGATTTTTGTGAAGAGTGTTCAGGATCAAATTCTCCTCCGGTAACCTGCTCTGACCCTGATTGTAAGGAATGCGACAGTAAAAATTGTCCTGCCGCAAAAAGGGAAAGAAAGTCATTAAATGAAGAAAAAAGATCTTACACCTGCAATGACGATTCTTCAAGAGAGTCTAGTTTTAATAAAAAATCACAGGAAAAGA
The DNA here is from genome assembly GCA_963930645.1 of Salticus scenicus. Lineage (NCBI taxonomy): Eukaryota > Metazoa > Arthropoda > Arachnida > Araneae > Salticidae > Salticus > Salticus scenicus. The sequence goes on from OZ005657.1 coordinate 116,882,232, forward strand.
ATCGAGATGCAACAGTCAATAAACCGGAATGCGACCAAAATCAAGCTTGCAATGAATGTTCTAATTATGAGCAAGAACCTTCTATGAACTGCACATGCGAAGGATGCCAGGAAAATTCTAGCTGTTCAGATGATTCCTGCGATGAATGCAAAAATCATAATTTTCTTGAAAAGAAGAAAAAGAAGTAAATTATTTATCACTAACTGTAATAGTTAATAGTTTCAATTTTACTTTTATTGAGAAATGAAGCTAATTATTGAAATGCTTGAAAATTTATACCTGAAGATAAATAAAATGTGACATCTATAGTGCTGTTACAAATTAAATTCTAGCATTTCATTGAACGTAATTTAAATTTTAGGTATGTAAGAACTTTAAAAATGCTTTCGCTAACTGCTTTTACTATTTACATTTTTATTTTTAAATCTTAAAATATATTGTTTGACATTTTAATAATTACACTATTTATTGTAAAAAGAAATATTTATTTCGTGGGAAAAAAAAAAAAAAAAAAAGAAAGAAAGAAAGAAAACTTTAATAAAAAATGCTTAAATGATTTTTCGTAAGAATTCTATCATTAGGCTTTTATTAATGAATTATATAATGATTATTTATAACATTTATATTTCAATTGAAAATAACAAATTTTATTCTAGAGAAATCTTGCTTACTTTTACTTTGTTTAAAATATAATAGTGTAATATTCATTTAAGAATTTCTCACGTTTGATTATTATTATTATTATTATTTGTATTGCTGTATGATTCTCAAAAAGTTGAATAATTCTTTTAAACTCAATTCATTTATCATAATATGCATATAAGTGCAACATGCTTTAGTATGAATTGTGTTGACTCATTTTGAATTAATTCTAGGGAGCAGCAAGTTTGTTAACCTGTTAGATGCTGCAATTTGTTTAAAATATATGCCTATTTTCCGGCGTATAACGCACAGGTCACATAAATGAGTTACACACCGAAAAATTTAATTTACAAATTAAGCTATATTTGTAAGAAACAAAAGCTTGTTAAAAAAAATAGCATTTACTGTAAATTTAAATTTCCGGTGTATAACTGATTTAACAAACCTGCGCGTTATACGCCGGAAAATACGGTAGCTGGAATTATGCTCTCACTTTTTTTTCCATTTCTTCCTCAGAAAAAGTCTTATTAGTAAATTACCACTTTTTTTTTTTTTTTTTTTATTTTTTTTTTTTTATTTGCAGTAAATTATTAAAAATGACTTCTGCTCGGAAATACCAGTGCTATAGAGCCAGTATTTTTTAATCAATTCGCACTCACCTTCTGTAAAAAAATAAGCGAACGAATTCTATTATGGTTTTTGGTGGTTTCAAAGTGAAACGAAAGAAAGAAACTAAGTTGAATTACGAAAATATATTTTTATTATTTATTTATTTATTTATTTTTCATTTCGTATAAACTTAGAAAATTCATGATTTCAAAGCAGTTTTCCAATTTCAAAATAACATCTAAGTTTCATGATGATTTTAGTTCATTTTCAATAACTTTAATTAACTTTAATGCATAGATGCCAACGTTTTAATTTCTTCCGGAGTATTTTTAGCCCCGCCTTTATTTCGTACCACTTTATTTACATATATATATATATATTTTTTTTTCTAATATATAACTTCGATAAAATAAGAAAAAAATATTTTTAAAAAATAAGTGTTATGAAATAAAGGCGAGGCTAAAAATTTTCCGTAATAAATTAAAATGTTGGCATTTATGTTTAATGTTCAGCAAATATCTGAAACAATTTTATTGGCATTTGTTAAGGAAAATAAAAAGTAAAAATTGTATATTTTATGCAGTTGCTAAAAACTGTTTTTTATACGCAGAGTTTGTTTTTTTAAAATAGCATCTAAAAATATGCTAAGATTGGTTTTTAAAATGCAAACGACACTTGATATCAATATTCTGTTATTATTAATGTTATTTTTTTTCTTTTATCATATTAAACACAAGAATTTGCTTGTCAAATCAAAGTTTGTGAATAACCTTTAAAACACAATAAAAATTAAAAAATAAACGATATTAAAAGTTTTAAAAATATCAGCACTACTACTTAAACTTTCTTTTTCAAATATTTTTTAATACTGTAGTTGATTTAATATCCATTGGGACATTCCTTAATTTCTTTTCCAGTAATCGTATGCAACAAACAAAAAATATTTATGCTTATTTATTTATTTTTTTTTAAAGTGCTATCATAAGCCCATTTTAACAAGCAAACAAGTCTTATACGTATGTTAATAATAAATAGTTAAAATAAATAAATCCATTTTAAGAACTTTTTTGTTTGGAACTAAACAAATATTCTGGGTTCTTATATGTATATACATATATTATTAATTAGTTTCATATAGAGTTAGAAAAAGTAATATAATCTATAAAAATTATCCATTTTCGTTTTTCTTTATGATGAACTGTGTTATTTTTTTTTTAAATGTTAACTTCTTATGCAGTCATAGAATAAAAACTGCAATAATGTTAATAAGGTTTTCAATTTTCTTTTTTGGAAGATTAATTATTGGAATAATAGTTTAATCTGGCTGTTCGTTACATAGTTACACCATTTTTAATTTAATCTAACAGAAGTGAAAGCTTAATTAATGTTTTATATTACTTAATTCTTTATTAATTTTACTGCTCAGAAAAATGAAGTTATCCTGAGTAACTTGTATTTATAAATTAAAGCTAGATATATACTATTCATACGTATATTAAGGATATTCGAAAATATTTAACTTCTGCTTCATTTCCTTAAACATTGATTTTAGACATACATGACAAAATTACAAAGATGCTTAAAAAAAAAGTTGTAGACTTTTATAAAATCGATAATAAAAAAAAAAAAAAAAAAAATTCAAGGGATTCAATTCTATGACTTTCAAATTTCAAATTTTTATTCGGTCTCAAAAAAAAAAAAAAAAAAAAAATCCTGTAATTAAACGTACCCAATACAAAAGTTAGACTTTTTTTTTTTTTTAAATTACACAATTTCAGTATTGTATAGTTGACAAAAAAAAAAAAAAAAAAAAAAAAGTCTTAGAAATATGTTTGAACAAAGTTATCTTATTGGCCACTAATTTAAAAGTGTTCTTTTATTTACGTTACCATTGTTCAGATTTGCCATTTTGTGTACGACTTCTAAAATGTGTTTGAATGGTAATGCTTTTTTCACTTAAGGAATTTGTATCGAAGTACTGAAAAGTAGTTAATGTGAGCTTTTTTGTCTTGACATATCTCTAGGACGTTTTGCGATACAATGATAAATTTTGCACACTAACGATAGCTGAAAATTTTCCAATTTTTTTATACCACTATTTTCGCATAAATGTTTTCGCTTTATTTAAAATGTATAACTACACAATAAGTAAATATTTTAAAACAATTATATGTGGGGGAAAAAAGGGGGGGGGGAGAGTTGGCAGTTAGAACTACCTAACTAGGGCATGCGAAATATTTATTATATATATCATAGGAACCTCGGCTCCTTCGTCTAGTTATTATACTTATAATTATTTTATTTTATTTTATTTTATTTATTTTTTGCTGTTATACTTTGATATATATGAGAACATATATAACATAGGAACAATGTCTCAGAAGTAATCTATTTTTTATTACCTTGTTGCTATAAATGCCCTTTATAAAGATATAGCAGTATTTTGGAAACTTCAAAGTTATTTTTCTACATTTATCAAGTCTTTTCAGTACCTTTTGCTTTGTATAAAGCATTACATATATAAATAATTTATTATTGATTAATTGAAGACTTCCTTCCTGGTTTCTAATTATTATAATGATTAAAAAAAAAATTATTATTACTGTTATATATATTCTTTCGTATGAGGGCTGTATAGGAATTTAAATTTTGTATTTTTTGAAATCGAATCTTGTAAAAATTTCATCATTTAAAAAAAAAAAAAAATTTTAATTGTTATTTACATATTTTTTATTTACGTCTTAACCCGTTAACGCCAAGATTAATTTTGCAAAATATTATTAGCTGATTATTTCACTTCTAAATTAATATAGACAACTGACAGTAAAATATATTAACTTAAACAATTCTTCTGATAGTTTTAAATTTAAAGCCTATCCTCATTTATTGACGTTTAGTGTTCTAGCGAGAAAACTTCGAGATAGGAAAACTTTGAGATAACAGATTAATTTCCTATTATATGTTGACAAAGATCTCGAAAGTAAAGTATTATAATATATATTATTATTCAACTTGATTTAAATTAATATACCTGTGCAAAAAGCAAATATATGTGCGACGAATGAAAAATCATAAAATGACTATCCAAATTATGGAATAATAATTAATAGTAGGCACATAAAACTTTCAGGGATCATTTAGAGTGGCGCTATAAACTGTCACTAAAAAGCAGAAATCATTCCAAGAAATCAAAAAAATATACGTGCTATTTTATTAGCTGTCCTCAAATGAGGACACTGGGCGCTAACGGGTTAAGATCAGTATTTAAAGAATAAAAGTTAAGATCAAGAATTTTCGAAAATTATGTTTAAAACTAATGTTAATTTTTAAGTAGAACATTTCCATAGATTTCCATTTTTTTTTCTTTTTTTTTTTTTTTTTTACATTTATTATTAGAAATGAATTTCAAAAAGATAAATCAATATTAATGAAGTTATTTTTAAATATGAAGAAGATTCGGTAAGTTGTTTGGGTTCTACGTCGCTCTAGTGTTTCGCTATGGGCATTTGGTGACGGTCTGGGACTCACTCCTATGAATGGTCCAGAGATATGTCATCACAATTTTGATCCTCTACGGAGGTTGGTTGGTTGGTTGGAGGATTAAGGCCGATTGACTCCTTATGTGTCCTAGGCCTATAGGGGGAATGCCCTCCGTGGGGGTCTTTCTAAGGGGTCCTAGCCCGTATTTACGCGAGTTTCGGAGGAAACCACGGAAAACTCCGAACGGCTAGGTCGATGAGCGCGACCAGGGAACCCCCCCTCTACGGAGGGGATTATAGAAGAATCGGAATATATTGAAGTAAGCATTGTAGTTGTAAAATGAAACTAAGAAAACATAATTTAAGGAATTAGCAAAAATGTGTAGCGTAATCTATATTTTTATATTTCTAATATTAGACAGTGTTTATAAAAATTAATATTGCAACATATACTTGAAGTATTGCTTCATCATATAGTAATTAAGTGATAATACGAAATACCGTAATATGTTGATCATATCATCTTTGCAATCAGGTTATATTATTCATCAAACGAATATTTCAGTAACAAAAGTTAATTACACTGTTCTGCACGAAAATCGGCTGTAATACCATACATGCAAATTCTTATGTAAAATGACGTCCTGAATCCGAATATGATGCCCATTTCATCCCATCACTCACCGTTTTTTGGGGATGTCCTCCTATTTTTATCCCTATTTGATAATTTTTGGCTATGAATTTGATTTAGTGGGGGGGTTAGAGGATTATTTTAACTGTTAAATATCTTCTGAGGGGATGCAGAGGAGAAGAATTTTAAAGCATGAATATTTGTAGCAAGGGGAAAATTTGGGGGGGGGGGGGGATTCGCCACTGAAATTAGAAATTACATTTACTTATTTTAATAATCTATTATTATAATTATTTATTATATCTTATTTTTTTTTTCTGTTTTTAAATGTTAAAATAATCTTTTTCCACCCTCCAAATTAAATTTATGGACATAAAATTACCGAACAGCGATAAAAATGGGGGGAGGCAGTGGCATCCTGCGAAAACGGTGAGTGATTGGGCAAAATGGGGGGGGGGGTCATATTCGTATTCAAAAGGTCATTTTACATTAGAACCAGAAAGAATGATATCAGGGCTGGGAATTTTTTTTTTTTTTTTTTTTTTTTTTTTTCGCAGCGTAGTGTTACAGGGTTCGTACGGGCCTTATTTTTTCCCTGAGTCTCATACCAGTATTCTGAAACAATAAAATTCTTATTAATCAAAAAGACTTATTTTATAACGAAAATCATTCTAAACAATTACCGGTATAAGACTCAGGGAAAATATAAGGCCCGTACGAACCCTGTGTTATTTAAGAATTAATTATTGTTTTACATTGATTGGAAAGTGATCCATTCTTTAAAAACTGTTGAGATTCTCAACACGCTTACAATCTTTAATGAGGAAGTTAAAGACATTCATACATTTTCATTGAAATAAAAATTAACAAGCAATGCACGCAAAACAATTTCACGCATTTGATTGTCTCGAAGAAGTAATTTTTATTACATTATGACAATATTGTGATATTGTGATGGATATATTGAAAATATATTCCAATAGCCTATAAAACTTAGTTTCTTATGAACTTGTTCATATACACAAAGCTCTGTATGTTAAAAGTAATAGGCAAGTTTTCGTCGTTTCTGCCATAAACAATAACAATAGTAGGTTTAATAGGTTTAAAAATCTTAAAGAAGTATTTTTGATTACATTATGTCAATATACAGAGGGATATATTGAAAATATTTTCCAATGTTTTATAAAACCTAGTTTTTTATGAACTTTATTCAAAAACACTGTTTATATGCTCAAGACTCAGAGCTTTCTACATTTTGAGTACCACTATTTTAATATAGTAATTTTTCATAAATGTTATCTAATATTAAGAAAGACAAATATTATTATTCATAAATAACGGTATTCAAAATGTCGAAAACTCCGAACCGTGGTATACACGATAACAAGTAAACTAAATCGGTTTCTGTTGTTTTCAAGATATAAAATCTAAAATTTTTCAAACTTCTTCGACCGACTTATATCAAGACAGAAATATTTTCATAACTGCTAGTTAAGTTCGCATAGCAGTCAGAATAATTTGATCACCCACTGTATTTGTAGAGAATATTGGTGCTGAGTATTAAAAAAAATGGGAGGGGGCATAGTTGGCAGATATGCAGTGATATTTATGCGATGCTACTATAGGGGAAAATCCATTAATAATGCATACCAACATCTATAACTTTTTCCGGAGTACTGTTAGTACTCATCTGTATTTCACACCACTTTGCCTGTAGAGAAAATTTCTCCCACATCTAATTATGATGGAATAAGAAGAAAAGTGCTCTTTAAAAATAGTGGTGTGAGAAAAGAGCGGGTACTATAATAACAATCCGGAATAAATTACAAATGTTACCAGGTATGCAAATGAAAATTATGCTATTTAGTCAAAACATGTAAAATGTACCGCAGGTTTCATAAAGATTGTATCTCCGCCGTGCTATAATTAGAATGGTTTATATTATCGAAGTGCCTCTCCCATGCAATGTTGCAATGCATTGAAAGCTTCACTATCTAAAGAAGTGTTGTGACCTACGTTACATTTTAATTGCCACTAGCTTGATTATTATGACGGGTTGGTATGCTTATATGACTATACTTGTTATGAATTTGTTGTTTCGTAAGTTCTGATAGATTGGATGGACTTTCGCATAGATGCAGAGCCTGATTAAGGGGGAAGCACACATTATTTATACTTACACCGTTATTTTTTAACAAACACTTTCCTGCTATAATAAACAGAAAATTCTCATTAAAAATTATTTTAAAAGAATTCTGGTGTCTAATAACGGTGAGTAAATTGGATTGTTTTACACCGTTCATTTTTTATAAAAAATATTTCCTCGTCAAAGCGTGGAATTTCTATGACATGAAGTAAAAAATAATTGTAAAAATATTCCGGTGAGAGCGGAGATAATGTGTGCTTCCCCCTTAATCAGGCTCTGCATAGATGCCAATACTTTAATTTACTCCGGAGTATTTTTAGCTCCGCCTATATTTCATACCACTTATTTTTTAAAAAGTAATTTTTTCTTATTTTATCGAAGTTCTATATTGCAGAAAACTTTTCTATAAATAAAGTGGTGCGAAATAAAGGCGGGGTTAAAAATGCTCCGGGCTCCGGAAGAAATTAAAATGTTGGCATCTATGACTTTCGATGTTTTGTTGTCGTTGTCTTGAAAATTTTTTTATTCCAAACTTGAAATACCTTCCTATTGAAAAAACTTGCGCTGCAATGCGCATAATCGAAAATACTACATATACTGCTCGCTTATTCAGTTCAAAGCAGATTGAAATAGGCAGTAGATGGATTTGAATGGCGATTATATAAACCATTCAAATTTTAGTGGAGGGGGGAGGGGTACAACATTTATGAAATATAAATTATACGTCGAATCAATAGCATTTTCTTTCTCAACTAAATAAAAATTAGTAAATCACTAACTCATTAAAAATGAATACTTTTTTTTTCTTTTCACAGACAGCAGTTGTGGCTATTTTATGATAGTCCGCATTCACATCTAGACTAGATATTCTTATGAAAGAGATTTTTGATTAGAATTATCAATTAACATAAGGATTTCACAAAAGAATATCAATAAATACTAATTTTTAGAGAGAGTTAATGGTACTTTCCCGATCATTGCCGGCAACCGAATTCCATGTTTTTCTAAGAAGAAATTCAATACTCAAATTACTCACTGTATTTTTTTTTAATTTTGTTTTCACATTTAAAAATTTTTCGACCATTTTATTTGCTTTTGTTTTCTAAAAGTTGATTTTTTAAATTTTCAGTATTTCTTTTTAAAGTTGCAAAAGACAAAAACCAAACTGCGTATTTTTTTTTTTTTTTTTTTTTTTTTTTTTTTTTTTATAAAAAATAAAAATAAATAAACTTTTGGAAAGCCAAAACAAATTAAACGGTCCTGAATTTTCTGAATGTTAAGACGCAATTAATATATTTATATATGTATGCATATTAGGCAATGAGTAATTTGGGTACTAAACTTCGCAGTATAAGAACAAGGAATTTGTGTGCCGGCGAAGATTGGAGCCCATTAAAAATTTATAATGTAATCATTTGTATACATTTGGGGTTAAAATTTAAGAAAATTGAAAAGTAAGATATAGCACAGAATGATTTAATAAACTATTAAATTTCACGCTACAGGCTTAGAATGCTTTACTAAGGATATATATTTCCATACGAAGAAAAAAAATTTAAAAAGAATTTGTTAATGAAAATGATTTATTTTAGATTTCTTTCTTTTCCAATGCATTGGATCTTGTTTATGTAAGACACATGAAAATGAACTTTAACAAACAATAACAGTTTTGATCTATTTTTAAAAGAAAAATTCAAAATCTTATATGAAATTTGCAATGCATAAAATTATGTATTTCATAATGCATAAAATAATATTTTCAAAAATATTTCCAAAATAATGTATTAGTAAAACATCAAAGCCAATTGAGACGTAAATTTCTAATAAATTAATTTTAAAATTTTAAGAAGATAAAAATCTCTCAACGATCGGCATTGGATATAAGGGATCCATTTCCCCAAATATTTACTAAATACAAAATAAAGTATTTTTTTAAACAAACATATAAAACATATTTGTTTTTAAAACATATAAAGGCTTTTTCTATAAAGTATCTGACAAAATTAGAATTTTTCTAAAAATATTTTGTGAACTTAAGATAATGGTAACTTTTTTTCTTGAAGTCAAATAAATAAACAAGCAAATATCAGAATTATTTTTCAGGAATTAAGAGATAATATTTTATATAAGGGAAGTTTAGGAAAAATATTTTGAAATAAGAAAAATCAAAAGATTTCCAAATTTGGACTTTTTCAAGGAAAGTATACTATTAGTTACTACAGTAATTTTAGACTCATGTTTAATTTTCATGACCAGTATGCCTATTTATTTCAGTAAAAAAAAAAAAAAAGAAGAGATTTACTATCGTTTGTATTTTTTAGAAGTAATATTTTCTAAAAATAATCGTTTCTAATAGTTTTCTCTGTTTAAAAACAGAAAAGGAAGAAAGAAATTTTTAATCGATCTATCGTCTGGAAAAATGTACTTAAAGGTTGCATATCAAACATATTCATCCTTTATTTCCATGTTATCCCCACAAATAAAATTTATATGGGCCAACATTTTAACAACGGTGGGTTTTTTGTTCGCCAACGGTTATTAATAGCCGTTGGCTAGATTGATTTCCCAGTCGTTGGCAAACCGTTAGCCCACATGCAGTATTTTACTTTGGCAATACATTTTGGTATTCATAATTTGCTATTTCTATACTTCCTTGGGAGTAATCAACATTCTCGAAGATATTTTAATGCGTGTAATGAAATTATACATTTTCTTTGAAGCTACGTAATGGTTAGAAATGAGCCGTTATATGAAAATTTAATACGTCAATTATTGTTGGACTCATAACTTTGCTCATAATGGTGGGCCAACCATAGCTACTCCAGCAAATAAAACGCCTACGGAGGGGACGAAAAAATAAATAAATAAAGACGTTCGACAAACTGAAACTATCCCAACTAACCAAGTGCCAACTGCGTGAATCATTGTCTGGTGATTGTTGTTTGTAGGGATCCTACGTGATTTTCTTTTTATAAGGATATCTTATTCAAAAATTAAGTTTTTAGAATTTTGTTTCTTGAATATTACTCTTTGAAGATGTCGCCTTTTAGCTTAGTGAGTAAATAATAATAAAAACAGGTTTTAAAAACAACATTTTCAAAGAGTTATATTAAAAACAGCTTCCGTAGAACTTCATTTTTATATGCGATATCCTTATAATTCAAGGCAAAAATCTCATAGGATAGAATGGGAAAGAAGAAAGAGAGAATCTGACTGATGTGCAGCCTTAAGTTCGAGTGTTGGATGAAAATAAATGAAAATATTGTAAGGTAAAACTAGAAATTGGAAAAAAAAAGAATGTAATAATTGTTTCATGTCAAAATAATTAAGCACGACCTTTCACCAAGCGAAAATATGGAGACACGACACACGAGTGCGACATGAAAGCTGTAATAAGTAAGTTACCAAATGTTGTGCCCACTTATTTTCACCCTTCGTGATGTACTTATTCTACACTTTATCGACTGATAGTTGTTTCAATCAGAAACAATTGCTGCATGTTTTAGAAGTTATTGTTAATAAAAACGTTATCATAACTACAACGTTGCTTACAAAGTTTTTATTCCATAAAATGTAAACGTGTTTGATTTTTTTACGTTATCATTGATGTCATTCGGAATTTATATAGAACCATTGAAACCCTATCTGCTTATATGCTTTTATTTTGATCGGATAACATTTACCGAGACATTGCAAAAGTCAGCTTTTCTCTTTTGTCATATATACAGGGCCTGATTAAGGGGGAAGCTCGCTCTTGACACATTATTTATACTTACACCGTTATTTTTTAACAAATACTTTCCTCCTATAATAAACAGAAAATTTTCATTAAAAATTATTTTAAAAGAATTCTGGTGTCTAATAAATGTGAGTAAATTGGATTGTTTTACACCGTTCATTTTTTATAAAAAATATTTCCTCGTCAAAGCGTGGAATTTCTATGACATGAAGTAAAAAATAATTGTAAAAATATTCCGGTATGAGCGAGCTTCCCCCTTAATCAGGCCCTGCATATATACACTACCTTTCCATAAACGACCGAACACTTCCGATTTCAGACGTTTTTTAAAATATCTCAAAACGTACTGAACAAATCATTTTGAAACTTCAGGAGTGTGAAGAACATGTTATTCCTCATATATTTTAGTTAAAGTTTTACGCCGAAAGTGATAGGGGGACCAGTAAAAAATTAAAGAAAAATGAAAGGGTTTGGCATCACCCTGTAAAAAGTAATGCTTGAAATGTGATCTGGCTGTAGCATGTGATTATGGGACTCTTTCTCATTATTTGTTTAAATTTTTATGTCTCTACCGCATATAATCAGGGAGATATAAAGGTTTCTTTAAAAATTTGCAAAAAACATTTTCACTTTTTTAATCTATAATACGCAAGGTATTAAACTCAGTGCAAAGCTATTTTCAGGAAATTCGATATACAATATTAGACACAGCAATCAGGATGAAAAAATATTAAATATCTAATGAAATATGAGTATTTTTACTAAATAATTTCTAACTGCGCAAGCGTAAGATTTAGCGAAATTTTATTTGCATAAATAGCCAAATGTATTGAGCTACTTATATATAAAAACACCAAACAAGTATCGTATAAACTCAAAAAGTTTGACGCCATAGAATGAACTGAATTTCAGCTATTTCCGAAAATAAGAAATTGATAAGGGGGTTTTCTCAATATTTATTTACAATCACAAAAAATTGTGTTACCATTTGTTGAATAACAATAAAAATGCGAGTAAAACCCCTTATAGTTTAGCTTTTTTTTCAAGAGAAACTGAATAGCAGTTCATTCTATGGCGTAGAACTTTTTGAGTTTACACGATACTTGTTTGGTGTTTTTATATAAGTAGCTCAATACATTTGGCTATTATATTATGCAAATTAAATTTCGCTAAATCTTACGCTTGCGCAGTTAGAAATTATATAGTAAAAATACTCATATTTCATTAGATATTTAATAGTTTTTCATTCTGACTGCAGGATACTGTGTCTAATGTTGTATGTCGGGTTTCCCGAAAATAGCTTTACACTGGGTTTAATACCTTGCATATTATTGCTAAAAAAGTGAAATTCTTTTGGCAATTTTTTAAAGAAACCTTTATATGTCTCTGACAACATGCGATAGCGACTTAAAAATTTATGCAGAAAATGAAAAAGAATCCCATAATCACATGCTACAGCCAGATCCCATTTCAAGCATTACTTTTACCGGGTGATGCCAAATACTTTCATTTTTCTTTAATATTTTACTGGTCCCCCTTTCACTCTTGGCGCAAAAGTTTAATTGAAGTACATGAGGTATAACATGTTTTTTACACTCCTGAAGTTTCAAGATGATTTGTTAAGTACTTTTTGAGATACTTTAAAAAATATCTGAAATCGAAAGTGTACGGTCATTTATGGAAAGGTTGTGTATATCGCTGAGACGTTATATGATAAAATGCAACAGTTTTGTTTTTATCATAAAAATCCATACGTAATTCCCGACTCAATGTCTAGATGTTTTGGCCTGAATTTGATCCCATACAAAGTATGCTTTTCCTAAAGCCTACATTTCAATTAGGTATTAACTCTTTCAGAGAGCTGTGAGCGCCAAGATTCTTCATTCGTTCATCTAAGATTTTTCCGACTTATTTATTTGTTTATCAGATATAATAATATATAAATCAATGTAAATGATAAATGAGGAAGAATAAAAGCAGTTGCTTGCTGATTATTTATATTGAGCCCTAAACTCAGTAAATTACCAATTTCAAAAGGAAAAACTATAAGAAATATTACCTAAACAACATAATTCGACAAAAAAAAAAAAAAAAAAAAAAAAAAAAAGGAAATATATATATATTAATCTATAAAGTTTTTCTTGAATAGACAGAAGATATATACATACGATATTGCATATGTCCTTAAAAAGACCCCCACTCCCCTCAGGCCAAAAACGCCAGAACCTAATAACACCATCGATGAATAACACCACATTTGTATGTGCATGGCGTCCTGCGATGCAATCTATTGAATCGCAGGGAGCCATGGTAAGTGCAGCAACACGAAAATCGAAAATATGCAATCATCCGAACCACGGCGGTTAGAAAATTTCGGACACATTTAGATTATGTGTAATGGCGCCATCTTCTGGAATTATCAGAAACAAAAACACCAATTTAAATATATACACAATTTTATATTGTTAAAAGCTTGAAACATAAATTAGAAATATGGTCAAATTTGCTGGTGAAATATTAATTTAATAGAATTCGCAAGTTGCTTTTTATTTCCGGAAACTACTTATACTGTAATGTTTTAAAAGTTAAAGTTAAAGTTATTTACAAATATAAAGCTTCAGAAAATCTCCACTATTAGAAAAGTAATAAAATTGCTTTTCAGAAAGACTTCTCTTTTATTATTATTATTATTATTAAAAAATGTATTTAAGCATTATTTTAAGCAGCAAGATATAATATAGTGGAACAATAACTAAATCATTGTTCATTTTTTTTATTTAATAGTTAATCAGGAATTTAAAAAGAAAAGAAAAAGAAAATAATAATAATAATAATAATAATAATAATGAGGCTGTTTTTGAACTCGCTTCCACTTATGATATTTCCCCCCCATTCACAAATAGTTATAAGAGAAAATAAAATTCTAAGCAAAGTTCAAGAAGTCCAAAATGGTGAACAATGAAGAAGTAATTTGTAATTCACTGTAAAAAAAAAAAAAAAAAAAAAAATACCAATCTCTGGGATGGTTGGATGATTAATTCTTTTGAATTTGTGAGTCGAAATTCCCACTGTATATTTTGCCCCACCAGTTCTGCGTTCAAAGCTGATAGACGGGAAGTGCTGGGTTCGATCCCTGGTCGCGCTCGTCGACTAAGCCTTTCGTAGTTTTCCACAGTTTTCTCCGAAACTCGCGTAACTACGGACTAGGACCCCTCAGAAAGACCTCCCCCCCCCCCACCTGCAGGCCTAGGTTCTCAGTGCAGTGAATGGGCCTTAAACCCCACAACCCAACAATATTCATCTGTACATTACTTTAAAAATAGAAAAGGAACAAGTATAACGATTGATTTTCAGAATGAAATAAAATAATAAAATTTCAACCCCCTCCCCCTCCACGTTGCGTGATGCCCCACAGTGGCCGAGAGGTTCTGTGCTCAACGCTGGTGGGCGGAATTGCTGTGTTCAGCCTTCAAGTTGTGCTGATCGACTTAGCTGTTCGAAGCTTTCTCTGAAATTCGCGTAAATACGCTTATGACTACTTAGAAAGCCCCCTCCCCCCACCCCACCCCTGAGAGTACGCTTCTCATGTCTAGGACACTCGTGTCGTCCATCGGCCTTCATCCTCCACCACGATCGAGTGGTTCTGTGCTCAAAGCTGATAGAAGGGTAGCACAGAACCACTCGATCGTGGTGGAGGATGAAGGCCGATTGACTGCTCTAGTGCCCTAGGCCTGAGGGGGAGTACCTTCCGGGGAGGTCTTTCTAAGGGATCCTAGCCCGTATTTACACAAGTTTCGGAGAAAACCACGGAAAACTCCGAACGGCTATACTCCGACGAGCGCGACCTGGGATCGAACCAGGCACCTCACGTCTACCATCTTTGAGCGCAGAATACTATACTAAGGAAAAATATCTAACGAACTTGGATTAGCAGAAGCTGGTAGATGGGAAGTGCTAGGTTCAACCCTCATCGACCTAGCCGTTTGGAATTTTCCGTGGTTTTCTCCTAAACTTGCGTAAATACAGGCTAGGATTCCTTAGAAAGATCACACGGAGGGCATTTTCTGTATAAGCTTAGCACCCTAACGTAGTCAATCGGCCTTAAAATCCTACAACCAACCAACCTCCACTTCACCACAATCATTCATCTTTGTGTGAGGGCGTCTTCTGTTATTATTTTAAGAAACAAAGTTTAAATGAAAACGTGTCAAAATTTTGTATAATTCCGGCTTTTAGAAGGCCGGATTTAAGATGGCCTACCACAAAGGGCGTTCCACCTACAGGCCTAGTTAGTGTAATTAGTTAGCTTAAAGCCACATGACCAGTCAACCGGATTTAAGTTATTGTACGTCTATAAATCTAATAAACTGAATTCATGAATACCACAGAAATTTCTTTACATAATTGATAAAGAGAGAATATTATCAGTGCGTCAAAATTACACTGAAAACAAGTAATTTAAAATAATTAAAACGTATAATACTTTTTATAATTACTTGAAGTTTTACCATGCTTATTTCGAATTGCTTAAAATTCTTGAAAATATCACTAACTGTTCATAGAGCTAACAGAAACGTTCTCACACATTTATACGAATCTTTTGCTAGGAGATGGCAGCACTATACATAAAAAAATAAAAAATAAAAATGTTTTCTTTGACAGATAATTTTTTCTTCAAGAACCCTTCCGAATTCCGTTAAATTGACTTTGAACAATTTTGAAAAAAAAGAAAAGAAATTGTATTAATGCAAACTTTAAGACACGCCAAATTATTTTACGTGAATACAAACTGGCCCCGACTGACAGCTTGGTATCTAAAGACACATACAAACAGCTCGAAAAATTTACAAATTTGTCATTAAATACAAATCATAATTCGCTGGAATTGGGGAAAATGTAAACAAGTTAATTTGAATTTGTTTATTAATAATCCGAAATGCAAACTACTGTAAGCCTGTAATTCTGTACAACATATGAAATTATCCCATTGTAAATGCATATGCACACGCTTTGTTAATCTGTCCTATAATCTCTAAATAGTTGTATAATCGAGTCTACTGTGTGATTTTTTTTTTTTTTTTTTTTTTAATCAAATAATATTGTCTAATAACAGGGTCTAGAATCTGGGACTTTTTCAAATGTTTTGAAGGGAAGCATATGCTTCCCGTGTCTATTTGGTAATCAAGGCCTGGATTTATACATATATTCATATATATATATATATACATATATATATATATATATATATATATATATACTGATGAGTTAATACTTCTACTTTTAAGCATTTTTTATTCCAATTATTAATCTATTTTTTATTCCAATTACTATTCTGACGCGTCTCTTATTGGATCTTAACATGTATCGCAACCTTTTTGTGATAGTTTTAGCAAAATGTTATTATAAGTTTTATTTTTGATGTGTTGGTATTCTAAGATTCTAAGATTCTAAGACGGAAGGTGGCCGCTCACCACTATGCAGCGGTTTTGAGCGATTTCAACCTTTAGAGAGGGGCTCCGATGGCACTGTGGTGATTCAAAAGAGCCCGTGTCTAAAGGTTAAACCTCCTCCGTTGTTTATTGCATAAACAGAAAAAAAAAAAAAAAAAGGTTACAGAGGTCGCCAAAGCGGAGCTTTCACACGACAGAGGGCGACAAGGAACAAGAATATGAAAAGAAGAACGGAGCCTTGATCCCTCGCATGGAAAAGCTTGTGAAGAAAAATTGTATGGTCCTCCAAGAGAAAAGTTGGTAACTGCCTTGGAAGATTGAAAAATTAGTTGGTCAAATTGGAAAGATGCATTAAGAAGTTATAGATTCTGGTTAGTTTCTGACGTAGTGGAAGCCGGGTAACGATATTAAAAAGCCAGTCGTTAGGTTTATTAGGTGGGTTAAGGATACGCCAATCAAGAGTTAGTGGGCATGAGAAAAAGTAATGATTTGATTTGCATTACCCTCAGCGCCGCACTCACATTGTGGAGTGCGCGAGCAATGAAACTTGAAGAGATGTGATTTGAACGTGTTGGTATTGACATGTATCTATTAAATGCCAAAATAATACGGTTAAAGTTTATTAAGAAAGTTTATTAAGATATCTATCATTTATATATATATATATATATATATATATATATATATATATATCAGGGCTTAATTTCTAACCAAAAAAAAAAAAAAAAAAAGTGTTAGGACGCCTTCAGAATATAGGTTCGCATCTATCTCTCATTTTTGAGTCTATCCACTAATTAAAAAAAAAAAAAAAAAAAAAACCTCCAAGTTAGTTTTCCAAGCGTAAATTAAATCTTACAAAAAATCAGCAAGATACGAGTATTTTCTCATTTTTATCTGATATCCCAGTTAAATAGATTCTTTTCTTTTTTGGAAATAAATTGCTGTTTACTTTTCTGCTTTTGGTATTTGGATTGAATTGTGGTTTCAGTTTGATGCTCAGTAAAAAACAAAACAAAACAACAACAAAAAAAAAAAAAAAAAAAAAAAAAAAAAAAAAAAACTATTCATTTAAGGTTAATTCTAAAAATTTCTATCCGCTGTGTGAAAAGTGAGAGAAAAACCACTACTCTTTTGGTTGGTTGTATGGTTTAAGGCCGATTGACTTCGTTAGGGTGCTAGGCCTACAGGACTCTCTTGATGGTAAAATTACATAGAAGAAAAAGCTTGCGTACCAAAGTTACACTACAAATGTAGATGTCTGTATAACAAAAGTAATAAGATTAAAAACAGAAAAAACAATTTGGGACTTTGATTTTTCAGAAATGATGCACTGGTGCATTTCAGTGCGGACTATTAATGAGTTCCATCTAATATGTAAAAATTCAGTAAAATAAAAGAATTGTGGGAACTTTATTCCCATGCAAATTAAGCCCTGATATATATATATATATATATATATATATATGTGTGTGTGTGTGTGTGTGTGTGTGTAATATACAGCGTTTGAATTCCTTGGTGATCCGCTGTGTCCGACACCACCAAAAAATGATGGTTGTTTAAGGCCGATTGACTACGTTAGGGTCCTAGGCCTATAGGTGGAATATTCTCCATGGGGGTCTTGCTAAGGGGTCTTAAGCCGTATTTACGAGAGCTCGGAGAAAACCACGGAAAGCTCCGAACGGCTTGGTCGATGAGCGCGACCTGGGATCGTACGTGACACTTCCCATCTACCAGCTATGAGCGCAGAAACACTTGGCCGCTGGTAAGCCCACAGAAAAAAAAAAAAAAAAGTTGGATTAAGAATGAGTAAAATCCGTTAGGCCGCAAGACCAATAGTTAAAGTTTAATTTCCTTGTTTGAACGAACATAAAAGTACTTCACATAAAAGTACTTTACATAAACAATTTACTGCCTTAATTTATTTCCATTACATAGATACAATCAATTTGCTCGGAACCTGTTAACAAATTCGCTATACACGGTGGTTCGCTTAATCCTAAAAAAGTGCTTTGAAAGTCTAAAAGCACCCTGACGGTTGGTTTGGGTTAGGGGGATTAAGGCCAATTGACTGCACTAGGGTCCTAGGCCTGAGGGGGAGTGCCCTCCATGGGATCATTCTAAGGGTTCCTAGCCTGAATTTACGCAAGTTTCGGAGAAAACCATGGAAAATTCCGAACGGCTAGACCGACGAACGTGACCTAGGACCGAACCCGGCACGTCACGTCTACCAGCTTTGAGCGCAGAACTGCTCGGCCACTGGTGGGCCCTAAAAGCGCCCTGATAAACGAGTCATTTAAAACTTATGGTAAATACTAAATACAATATTCACTAAGAGGAATAAAGTTTGTCACCGTCATGCCAAAACGTGTTTCTGTTTGTAACTTTAGAACCATGCGTTCATATTTCTTCAAGAATCCATACAGCACCCAAATACAATAGAATAAGAATTTTATCACAATGCTGTAGAATATGCAAAAACAAACTGCTTCGGAAAATGAAAGTTGAAACTTTGGATCACACCCTGATCTGATCCAAAAGTCAAAAAATATAGGTACCACTTCAGGAAAGAGAGAGAAAGAGAATACTTTGACAAATTTCATTTCTTTTGGACAGCGTATTTGTCAAACAAAAGCAGGGCCTGATTATCGCTTGGGCACACAGGGCACTTGCCCTGGGCACAAAATTTTATACTATTTGTGTTTAATTAATATAAGAAAGTGTAATCAACAGTATTACCAGTTTATTGAAACAAAATGCATCCAGTAAACTTGTCTGCTGTCATGAGAAACTAATTACAGCTGTAACACAGAGCATTCATAATTAAAATCAGAAATAGTTTATAAAAAATACTTATGAATAAATAAAGTTATTCAATAAAAAGCAATAAAATTTGATATACTTCATATCTAAAAGAGAAAATGATTTTTATCCATCCTCCTTTTTTATATGAATTCAAAAATCACCCAACATAACAAGCGAAATATTTCGTTTCTAATGCAAAGTTCTCCTTTCCATTTCTAAAGTCCTTTCATTAATTCAGAAGACATTCGGGATTTGCAGTTTGATTTAGAAAAAATGAAATTCATTATCTATTTATATAAATATATTGTTGCGAAAATATCGACTTGCATCTGTGAAGAAAGTAAATCGAAAAAAAAAAAAAAAAAAAAAAAAAAAAAAAAACAAGCAGGATTTAGTCGATGAATGCTCCTTTTCAACGAATATTCTTATAACAGTCCATTAAAACTGTCAATTCAAAGAATATTCTCAACATAATTTAATAAATCTATCGCTCGTATTACAAAAATCATTATTTGTCAAATATTTTGTAAATAGTCCAACAGAACAGTCACTTGTTCCACATGAGTAAACCAAAAAGCGTTAAATATACAGGTGTTGGACAAAATAATAGAAACACTATCATTTTTTAAAATTTTGTCAAATGTCTCAAAAAATACTTAATGTATGTTGTTCTAGAATTTTGGGAATAAGGAAAATATGTCTTTCCTCATATTTTCCAGCAAAGACTTTGTCACAAACGCCTTTAGGGGACGAACAACAAATTCAATAAAATAAAAAATATTTATGATTGCCCTGTAGCTGGAAGTGCTTTCCATTCATTTGCAAATTTTAGATGTGGTTATAAATGTTATATTGTATACGTGTGCAGAGTTTTGTGACGCTAGCTCGAGTATTTAAAGAGTTATAAATATTTTATTTAAAAATGCAAAATTTTTTCGCAAGTTTTTACTTTATAACTCTAAAGGTTTGTTTCGGAATTTCATGAAACTTTCAGAAAACATGACAAAGTATGCCTAAATCATTATACTATAGTTTAAAACAAATACATTTAATATTCAAAGAGATATAGACAGTTGTAGTAAATAATTATTACTGCGCATGCGCGGACTGTAGCAAAAAAACTTTGATATAGTTTAATATTCAACAGTACAGAGATCCTTATAAAAAATCCAGTCCAATATCATAAAAATTCATAGAGATATCAGTGATTAAATGAGCTGTTTTTCAGTTGTTTTCTAAAAAGGTTTTTACGATAAGGGGTCATTCACAAAAGAATATTTTTATCAGAAAAAAAAACTATGTTACGCAATGACACTTAGTACAATATTTGTGATTATTCTTTCTTTTTTTTCATAGGTATGTACTACATACCTGTAAAAAAAAAAAAAAAAAAATGAGAAAAAGAAAAATTAATTGTTTGGAAAGAAAAAGGAAATGTTTTTTGTTATACAAATTTTCATCTGTGAATGACGCCTTATCATAAATAACCTTTTAGAAAGTAGCTGAAAAACAGCTTATTTAATCACCGATATCTCCATGAATTTTCCTGATATTCAATTTTTTTTTTTTTTTTTTTTTTTTATAAGGTGCTCTATACAGTTGAGTATTAAACTATGTCGAAGTTCTTTTGCTACAGTCCGTGCATGCGCAGTTATAAATTATTTACTACAGCTGTCCATATCTCTTTGACTATCAAATAACTTTTAAACTATAGCATAATGATTTAGGGATATGTTGTCGTATTTTCTTAACATTTCATGAAAAAAAAAAAAAAAAAAAAAAAACTTTAGTTATAGAGTAAAAACTTGCAAATTTTTTTTTCATTTTTAATAAAATATTTATAACTCTTTAAATATTCGAGTTAGATTCATAAAACTCTGCACACGTATAAAATGTAACACTTATAACCACATCATCTAAAATTGGCAGCTAATTGGACGCACTTCCAGATACAGGGCAATCACAAATATTTTTTATTTTATTGGATTTGTTGTTCGCCCCCTAAAGGCATCCGTGACAAAATAGTTGCTGTAAAATACGAAGAAAGACATATTTTTCCTATTTCCAAAATTCAAGAACAGCACATTAAGTATTTTTCGAGTTATTCGACAAAAAAAAAAAAAAAAAAAAAAAAAAAAAAAAAATTTGCATTATTTTGTCTAACACCTGTATCATAGAGCAAGAATTTCACTGTTTCACTGACAAACTGTTTGGAACGGAAGCAATCGTTCAGACTCCAGCTCTTCTTTGAATATAACTACTGTGGGAGGATTCAGTTTGACCCTTATACACTATCTACCAATAAGTATTCGGACACTTTTAAATATAGACGTTTTGTCAAATATCTAAAAATATTCTTAAGAAATTGTCTTGAAACTTTGAGAATATAAAGATCATATTATACCTTATATATTTCAGCAAAAGCTTTTTCCTGAAAATGAAAAGGGAGGCCAGTATAAAATTAAACAAAAATCAAAATGTTTTGGATCACCCTGTAAAAAGTAATGCTTGAAATGCGTTTTTACTGTAGCACGTTATTATGAGGAATCCTCTAATTATCTGTATAAAATTTTATGAGGTTACCACATATATTAATTGAAATATAACAGTTTCTTAAAAAAAAAAATTCTAAAAAATATACCACATTTTTAATTATAATAGACCCAGAGCAAAGCCTTTTTTTTAGGAATCTTGGCGTACTACATTAGACACAGCATACTGCAATGAGAATACAAAAATGTTAAATATCTTATGAAATATGAGCATTTTTACTAATTAATTTTTAATTACGCATGCACAAGTTTAAAAAAAAATTCATTTGCATAATTTAATAACCGAAAGTATTGAACTACTTATATGAAAACCCCAACCAAATATCGTGTAAATTCAAAAAGTCATGAGTTACAGAAGGAACACAATTTCAAATCTTCTTAAAACAATTTATGTATGTGTGTGTGTGTGTGTGTAAAAAATTATTCAGTAAAAAACCTTAATAATGATCCTGTTTCATCAGTTATTTAATATTTTGATATTCAGATTGAAGTACGTCGTGGCTATTTAACTGTTCTGAAGATCATTATATTGGTCTAAAATCCCTGCTTGTTAGGAAAAAAAACAAAAAACAAAAACTGAAATATTTTTATATTTTTGGAAAGAAACCTTTTTATCTGATTGAATATAAGTTATATTCTCAGATATATTAATATATTGTATTCAAAGAAGCATCATAATCATATGTTATAGCTACATCGCATTACAGGCATTAATTTTTAAAGGGTAAGCCCAAACTTTTCTTTTCTTTCTTTTCTTTTCTTTTCTTTTTTTTTTTTTTTTTTAAATTTATCACTGGCACCCCTTTTGCTTTCCAGACAAAAAATTTCCCTATGATATGCGTGGTATAACACATTTTTTTTTATTTTAATATACATTTTTCAAGTTCTAAGAGAATGCGGTCTAAATGCAGAGGTTCTGCATTCAAAGCTGTTACACGGGTGGTGTCTAGTTTGAACCCAGATCGCACTCGTCATCCAAACCTTTCGGGATTTTCCATGATTTTCTCAGATATTTACGTAAACATAGGGTAGGACACTTAGATCCCGTTCCCTACGGTAGGCACTCCACTCAGGCCTAAAAAATACTAACGTAGTTAACTAGTCTTAACACGTACAATGTACAACACTCCAAGAGTACAATGTACAGTCAGCCAAAAAAAAAAAAAAAAAAAAAAAAAAAAAAAACGCCGCCCCCCCCCCCATCTAATTTCGCCATAAATCTACATATCGTCGTCTACATATTAAAACTGGCATTAACTTCATTTTCTTCAATAGCAACCCCTATTTTTGACTTCATATTCAGATTTCTGAGATCAAGGCAATTCGGAAAACATACCTATTTATATACTTTAAATCAATTCTAAATAGAGTTACACGTGAAAATGTATTAGGGGTCCGTCTATACATTTAGAAAATATAAATCATGATCTATCACCCAGTATACATTATTTATTAAGTTTCACACCGGAAAAAAATTTCAGAAATGTTAATTATAAAATAAAAAATGACTCTAATTCACAGAACTCTTTGAGTTAGTTTATGAATTAAAAGATTTTTATTGGTTTCTATTGATTAAACATCAAATAGTTCACTTCATACGAAGAAAATTAAATAGCTTGAATAGATATTAAAATATCTATCAAAAGAGAAAAAAAAAGGTAAATGGTTTTAAATTTGTTTGAAAATTCAAAATTATTTTAACTCAAGCTGCCGTATAATTGTCTGAAACGGTGGCACTCAACCTGGTTCCCACGGCCGTTTCACAGTGACAATGGGAGTTTGTTCTGATACTGCAGTACTTTCATTTTCTTTAATTTAATTGACTTTTTAAAAATATTAAAACAGATTTTTTTTTAAATTAATTATTATTTTTTTCGTGACATTATTAAAAACTTTTACATAAATCTCTACGATATTCTTTTGCTTTTATATTTTATAATGTGTAACAAATTAATATGCAAAATAATAAATCGTACTACTTAATGGGATGTTCTAAAATTCTACTCTTAACACAGATACCGAAGTGGACGGTGGGTGTAGAAAGGCTGACTACCCTTAATTTAGATCTTCAGTTGAAAAGGTCAAAATGTTACATTATCTATTAAAAAAAAAAAAAAAAGAAGAAGAAAGAAAGAAAATAATAATAATAAAATAAAATAAAAATAAATAAATAAAAAATCTGAACAATAAACTATGGGAACAGAAGCAAGGAAGCCATCGTCTCCGTGAACGATAAAAATTACGATGGCGTGTCTCCAGACCATGGTAGGGGTGCGTCCCAGATCGTCGCCAATTACCCATAGCGCAGTACAAGTACGACCTACCTGCCTACCAATATATTGTGGTGTGAACTGGCGTATAAGTGACCGATTACGCATGTATTTCAGTGTGGAATGGCTTTCCTAGTAGGAAAAATCTGTTTGGATTTTCACAAATATATATGATTTTAAGTTTATTTAAAATTTGCTTTGGAAGAAGACGATGACTCCTCATTTAAATGCTAATGCTGAAGGTCACATGTGGATAGCGGTAAAAAGTAAAAGTCTATGTTAAAGTAAAATAAATTTCTCTTAAAAAAAAAAAAAAAAAAAAAAAAGGGAATAACAGTGGGCTAAAAATACCCCGGAATAAATTAAAATGTTGTTTATTCTGGTTTTAGTCAGGTGATATCACTTATGCTAAATAGCTGGATCCGCCCTCTCTTAAGCTCAGGTTCAGCTCATCATTAAAATATTGTTTTTAACATCTGCCGCACCAAAATGTTCAAAACACAAATGCCAATTTTCATATATTTTGATATCTTCCCGTTTCAACTTTAAAAGCATTTAGATTAATTAATTTTATTTTGAATTTTTAAATTTAGACGATTAAAGTCTTTTAAATGAAATTTCAGGATTCTGTAAGATCAATATCTATATATTGAGTAATAAGTATTGAGTAATAAAGTAATAAGTATTATTCCTTTGTTTTAAATTTTTATTCCATAATAACTGTGACTTTGATTTCGTGATTAGGAAATTGAAAATAAATACTATTGAGCTATGTTCCAATAATAGATCTTATAAACTTAAAAAAAAAAAAAAAAAAGCATTTTTTCACTATTTGATTCTGTATTAAAAAACTTTTAATAGAAATTTGATATTTTATTATGTTACATTATGGGATAAATTTTAAATAACACAAAGCTTACAAACGGTACAGTAACCAAATGCAAATATGTCACAAAAAATTTAAATAGAAAAATTCATTGTAAAAAATCTTTTTAAAATTATTAAATATTCATAATAATAATAATAAAACGTTTGTCGAATGCATAATTGCTGTTTCATGCAATCAGTTTCGCTGTACCGTGTTTCCTAAAACATGATATTTAACTAGAGTTTGACTCTTGAATATTGAAATGCCGAAAAAAGTGTAGCACGGTTAAAATAGAATTTTAGCAGCGAAAAACTAGAAAAAGATATTTAATACTTATGAAGAAAGACTTAACATATTAGGATCGGATATATTCCTCTCTTGTACCGTAAGCCACGCCTTTTCACAAATTTTCTAAAACTTTATAATATAAAACAAAATAATTTGGCATATTTGTAATTAAATCATTTAAGTTTTGTCTTCAATAATCGATGTAGCAAATACCATTGTGATTTATGCATACCAGCTCCAGCGTCACATATAGAGTCAAATAGGAATATGCAAATTAGTCTTTTTTTTTAAATAGTGTTTCAGCGAATCAGAGGCGGGGCTTCTTTTCTTTTGAAATTCTTTCACAATCCTTCGCCTACATTGTGATAACTTTACAAAAATATGCCAATTTGTATAATAAACATCGAAATATTGCTTAGGAAACAATAAAAATAACATAAAGGTAAATTAAAATAGTTTTCCATCAAATTATATACAAACATTTACTTATAGAGGATACAGATTATAACAAGCGACGGTCCCCTAACAGGAATAAAAAGTGAAATATCACTGTAACTGAAAAAATAATGTTAGGAACGAGCTGTAAATTTGGAAACCCATGTTTTTGATGATGCCCGTTCTATTCGTGCAAAAATTAACATAGGTCATAATTCATAATTTTTTCAAATATGAATTTATTAATAATTTTCATAATTCAAAAAATGTTTTTTTAGCAAAAATTTCCATGGAATATGTTTGGGTCACTTCATTCTAACGAATAAAAAAAAAACAGAATTTAAATATCATAATTATTTCGGAAGATATGTTTGTCACATTCATTTAACATTAGCATCCCCAAACTTTGACAGCTTATAACTCTATGAAAAATTGAGCGAAATAAATAAACTATACCATTTTCCCTGATGATTTGATCCAAAGAATTCAAATATATTATAAAAAAGGGGGGTTACCATTGAAAAAAATGAAGTTGATGTCAGTTTTAATATGTAGACGACCCCCTAAGTAAAATCTAACTATAACATTATAAATTAGACGTTATTACAAACTGATCGGTACCAGTCGCATGTTTCTACGCTAATTTACGGCGAAATTAGGTGGGGGGGGTGGCGTTTTTTTTTTGGCTGACTGTACAACTCTCCATGTATTTCAATTAGAAGAAATCCGCCGTTGAAGCTACTACATTAGGTAATCGACAAAACGACTACAATCGAAAGGGTTTACGTGAAATTTCTCTTTGCTCCCCTTTAAGGGTGGGGTGGTGGGCAAAAACACGTTTTTAAGTTACACTCTGTTCCAAATTATCTCAGGAAAGCGATTTCTTGATGTATGGATTGGTAATGCGTACCCTACTCGCACACTACCAAGGGATTTTGCGAAATTCCTTCTTCCCTCCCGCTTGGGGAGTGGGAGTGGGAGGTTAAAACAAGGTTTTCAAGCTTAAATCTGCTCCAAAATACCTTAGAAAGACTGTTTTTGATGTGTGGGTCGATTATACGTATCCATCACGTAGTATAAAGAGATTTTGCGAAATCTACCCCTCACTTTCCGCCTGCAAGAGTGGTGGGCTAAAACAAACTGTCAAACATAACTCTCCTCCAAATTATCTCAGGAAGGCGATTCTTTTTGATGTGCCGGTTGGTTATGTGTATGCAAAACGCATTAAAAATGTATTTTGCGAAATCTCCCTCCCCTCTGGGGCGTGGACAGTATAACGCACGTTTTCAAGCTTAAATCTACTTCTAATTATCTGTGAATGGCGATTTTTGGTATGCGGGTGTTGATTAAGTGTGTGCAATATCCGCTGGTGGGATTTCACAAAACTTAAAATTTTACCCGAGGGGAAGGGGGAGTAAAAAACGGGTAAGTCATCGCGGAAGGCAGTGGAGACCCCGACTCCTGTGTTGTGAGCGGCAAAATCACTACTGAAAGGAGCAAGTACTTTAAATTAAGTTTCTACTGATTCGATAACTTTTAAACTTTTCAAGAATTAATAACGCACAGCTGCCAAGCTAATCCGGAATATTGTTAATACCTGCCCGTTTTTTCCACACCACATAATTTTTATAGTAATTCTCTTTAAAAGCATTTACGATGTAAGAAATTCGGGCGTAAAAAAAAGGCGGATACTGACAATCATCTGGATTATTAATTATTAGGATGTTGGCGTTTCTTATAATGATATGGAATTTGAGAATTTATTGAAATATAATAACCAGCAAAGCGGGCAAATCCTGATATAAAATTCAACACGTGTGGTTGATTGGCAAATGAATTGTAACAATCAAACTCGTAAACGTAACAGGGATGGAACACGGGCGCAGAATTCATACCACTATCAATGTAAGAAAATTTTCTACTTCTTAAATCGACGATATTATAGGCAGAGAAATTTCTTAAACACATTCCGGTATGAATTCTGCGCCCGTGTTCCATCCCTGACGTAATAGAGTATATAAATTTCTGGCTGAAATTTGAAAGATGTTTTCACGTTTTCGAATTTTAGGATATCGCCAAATTTAAAAGCTTCTGTTCTGATTTAGACAATTATTGATGATTTTCTAATGACGATACATATACCAAAATTTCGGTTTTTAAATAGCTTTAACGTATCTAGTTACTTTATATTTAACTCACATGGAATATTACTCATATTAATTATTTACACACATAAAATTTTAGTAATGAATTTTGATATTTCTACTTATGTATATAAAGATATTTTTTTGTGATCGCGACTAAATATTCTAAAATTAATAAATAGTATATAAAATAACATTGATGCCAAGCCTCCCGCTTTTACTATACCACTATTCCTTATGAAAATTTATGGTTTATTGAATGTCCAATTTCTGCATTTACATAATACAATGTTAACTCATAGGGGGAGGTATTCAGAAGGCGGGAAACGGCAGCTACGATAATAAACATCGCTGTTTATTTATATATTTTTGAAAGCTCTATAATATTATTATTCATATTTCCAGAAAGCTTCTGTGATAAACAGTTTTTGTTTTTAGCTTATTTTTTAAATCTCAAATTGATTATATTAATCTAAATCTTTTTTAAATCTTACAAAGTTTTATGATTTGCATATATATATATATAACAGTAACAGCGTTTGAGGGGGAGGGAGGAGGGATTTTGTATTTGTAAAATATTAATAAACTTGTAAAAACTACAACGTCAGAAACGCCAAAGAGAAAAAAGAAAAAAAATCTCTTTGGCGTTTCTGACGTTATAGCTTTTAACGTTTTAAAAATCCAGCGCCAAGTCTCCTTTTAATATTAATAAACTTACTTATAATTTAAAGAATAAAAAAATAATTACATTGAAACCATGATTTCATTATTACTTTATAATATGATTGTTTTTTAATTTTGATTTTCATGGCTAAAAATTTAGTTAGGCCTAATTAAGAGGTATAAAACAAAATATTTAAGCTGATTTTTTCTTCATAAACTACATTGAATAAATACATTTCATTTACAACAATATAAATAACTGTGAATAACTGCTTGGGGTCTTGGGGAGGGGAGGTCAGGATTTCCGTGACTCCCGCATTCGGACTGAATTTCTATAGATCTAGAACTCTTTGTCTCCACTCTTTTATGCAGGGCACTTTCTTAATAAAAAACTGCTAGCAGTAGAAAGAGTTAGAAATTCTTCATCCGTGAAAGTGTCTTGAAAAAAAAAAAAAAAAAAAAAAAAAAAAGGCAGAAATGTATATCTCTGGTTAAGCTGAATATTATAATATATAAAGTATA
This sequence comes from Salticus scenicus, assembly GCA_963930645.1. NCBI lineage: Eukaryota > Metazoa > Arthropoda > Arachnida > Araneae > Salticidae > Salticus > Salticus scenicus. The sequence goes on from OZ005657.1 coordinate 116,911,472, forward strand.
TCTATATTAATGTGCTACAATATTTTTTTTAAATATTGAAGAAAGAGCAATGTGGTTTTTGTCAATTTTCTTCAAGAAACATAAATAAAAAGACAATTTTATTGGGCTCGTTTAAAGTTTTTTCCATAGCTAAAAATGGCGGATGTACACTTAACACATTTTGTAAGTGAAAAAGCATTTCTTATACAAAACAGTGTATTCAATACAAGTAATCAAAACTTATAAAATGAAAGTTTAAATACTCTATTTTAATTAGGTGTATAAAGTTTCAGGGTTCTTACGGTCTTATACCAGTAATTTTGTAGAGCAATTTTCGTTATAAAATAAATCTATACGATTAAGGTGAATTTTATTGCTTCAGAATATTGGTGTGAGACTCAGGGAAAAAATAAGGCCCGTACGAACCTTGAGTTTTAAGTATTATTAACTAAATACGCATGTTTTCACGCATAATTAAATGGAATTCAGTGGATAATAATTCAATTGAAATAAGCGCAGGATCAGGTAGTGTGATAGCTTCAGTTAAATCATATAATTTATATTTTTCGATTTTAAATGTTAAAGTGTTTGGGTTTTTTCACTTTAAAAATTTAAAGACATTTAATGCTGTACGTAAGGTGCATATTAAGAACCGGAATTACCTTGCGATATTCTTTATTGAACAATTGTATGTAAGCATTAAATAATAATTGGAGGTGTAATTTAAAGATTCAGGTAGGAAGCGGGGCTTCGCCTCTGCCTGGCCTTTATAGTGGAGAAAATAATTATCAACTTTAACTGTTTTGGTGTGATTTTAAATACTTTAAAATTCATTTTTTAAATTTATTATCCGACCCCCCACAAGCCTTCTCGTGCTTCTGATATTAGACTTTCGTGAATTTCGTTCCGATTATAGAAAAATCGCTTTAATTACGAATTTTTCAGCACATAAGTTATGAAGATATTTTATAATTCTGTTGATTTATTCTTTGTTACATTTATATTTATTTTAAATCGTTAACAATTTAATTAGAAAAAATTAAAACTGAATTTAAATTTAAAAGTTAATAGAAAAATTGCTTTTGTTGCAAATGGGTAATTTTCATTAATTCTAAAAACATGGTAGAAATTTTTGAGAAATAGTTTTGTTTCTTAATTGCTAAAATAGGCTAAGGAAATTAAATTTATTATAGAGTACTTCACGTAGAAAGAAGGATTTTTCAGCAATATATTTTATAATTTTATTTACTTTTGATTATGAATATATATATACATTTTAATGTAACATACATAGTAGAACAAGCGACATAAGAGTATGTTATGTTTGGAAAGAGTTTTAATGAAACTTAAAAAAAAAAAAAAAAAAAAACATTGTCTCCGCCTTTTCATACTTGCCAACATCCTAATTAATATTTTGTAGTGTTGTTAGTACCGCCCTATTGTTTATACCAGTAAATTTTTGATGTAATATTCCCCAAATTCAATTACGATTAAATAAGAAGGAAAATACTTTAAAATGATACTGATGTGAAAAAGAAGGCGGGGCTAACAATACTATGGAGATGGGATTTGATATACATAAAAGTGGAATAGAATCGAAGAAAGGTCGATTACATTTATTATATATGACTTCTTACAATTATTGGTGTTGAATAAAAAATTCGCGTTATCTGTACCATGTGGCGCTCTCTACCACTTGAACTGTTGCCAAATTTCCGAGCCACGCGACAGGCATCTAGTTTAAGAGGCTATGAAATAACATTGTTGCCAAGCCTCCCGCTTTTTGTATACTATTATTTCTTTATGAAAATTTGCGGTTTATTGAGTGTTCAATTTCTGCATTTACATAACACGATGTTAACTCTTAGGGGGTGGGGGGATGGTATTCAGAAGGCGGGAAACTCAACACTTACGATAATAAACATAGCTTTTTATTTTTGCATTTTTGAAAGCTCTGTAATTGTATTATTCATATTTCTAGAAAGCTTCTGTTACAGGCAGTTTTTGTTTTTAGCTTATTAATTTAAATTGTTTATGTTAATGTAAATCTTTTTTAACCCGTTACCGCCCAGTGATATATTTATAGATCACTAGTGTATTTGTATCTCCACCTACAAATGTAACTTTGTTTCTTAAAAACAATATAACACACGAAGCTTCAAACACAATATTTGCATATATGTATGATATATGCTATACATTTAAATGCATCGGTTAGTAACAGCATTATTACATGCATCATTCTTTTTTAAAATAAAAATTAAAGCATAAAAACTCTTAGTAAAATAATACAACATTTAAATGAAACGCCCATATGCGGGGTTTACGTTGAACAATATTTAAAAAGGCGAGGGATAACGGGTTAAACCTTACAAAATTTTATTATTTGCATATATATATATATATATATGTGTGTGTGTGTGTGTGTGTGTGTGTGTAAATGTATGTATAAAAGTAACAGAGTTTGAGGACGAGGGGGGGGGGGGAGGGATTCTGTACTTGTAAAATATCAATAAACTCACTTATAATTTAGAGAATAAAAAAATAGTTACATTGAAACCATGATTTCATTATTACTTTATAATATAAGTATTTCTTAATTTCAATTTTCATGGCTTAAAATTTAGTTAGGATTAACTAACGGGTATAAAACAAAATTTTTCAGCTGATTTTGTCTCATGAACTACATTGATAAAATAGATTTTTTTTTTTTTCACGTACTACAAAATATTTTTTTTTTAATTTTGAAGAAAAAACAATGTGGTTTTTGTCAATTTTCTTCAAGAAACAAAAAGAAAAAGACTATTTGGACTTGTTTATAGTTTTTTCCATAGATAAAAATGACAGATGTACACACTTCACATTTTGTAAGGGAAAAGCAGTTCTTATATAAAACAGTGTATTCAATACAAGTAATCAAAATCTTATAAAATGAAAGTTTAAATACTCTATTTTAATTAAGTATATAAAGTTTTAAGTATTATTAACTAATTACGCACGTTTTCACGCATAATTAAATGGAATTTAGTGGAGAATAATTCAATGAAAATAAGTGCAGGATCAGATAGTGTGATAGCTTCAGTTAAATCATATAATTTATATGTTTCGATTTTAAATGTTAAAGTGTTTGGGTTTTTTCAATTTAAAAGTTAAAGATGTTCAATGCTGGACGTGAGGTGCATATTAAGAACCGGAATTACCTTGCAATATTCTTTATTGAACAACTTTATGTAAGCATTAAATAATAATTGGAGGCGTCATTCAAAGATTCAGGGAGCAAGCAGGGCCACGTCTCACCCTGGCCTTTATATTGGAGAAAATAATTATCAACTTTAACTGTTTTTGGTGAGATTTTAAATACTCAAAATTTCATTTTTTAAACTTATTATCTGACCCTCCACCTTATCTTTCTCGTGCTTCTGATATTAGACTTTCGTGAATTTCGTTCCGATTATAGAAAAATCGCTGTAATTAAGAATTTTAAAGTGAAAAAATTATGAAGATATTTTATAATTCTGTTGATTTTTTCTTTGTTACATTTATATTTATTTTAAATCTTTAACAGATTAATAATAAAAAAATTAAAATTGAATTTCAATTAAAAGTTAATAGAAAATTTGCTTTTGTTGCAAATGGGCAATTTTCATTAATTCTAAAAACATGGTAGAATTTTTTGAGAAATAAGTTTCTTTCTTAATCGCTAAAATAAGCTAAGAAAATTACATTTTTTAGAGAGTACTTCACGTAGAAAGAAGGATTTTTCAGCAATAAATTTTATAATTTTATGTACTATTGATTATTAATATATATATATATCTATATATAGTATATATCTATATATATACATACATACATACATACATATATATATATATATATATTTATTTATTTATTTAATGTAACATTCATAGTAGTAACAAGCGACATAAGAGTATGTTATATTTGGGAAGAATTTTCATAAAACTTAAAAAAAAAAAAAAAAGTAAAAAAAAAAAAAAATTATAATTTTCCCCTCCTTTTCATACTAACCAACATCGTAATTAATATTCCATAATGTAGTTAGTCCTGCCCATTTTTTCACACCAGTAAATATTAAGAGTAATATTCTCCAAATTCAATTGCGATTAAATAAGAAAAGAAAAATACTCTAAAAAGATACTGTCTTTAAAAAGAAGGCGGGGCTAACAATACTACGGAATATTAATTAGTATGTTGGCAAACATGGAATATTATTCATCGACCACGTTTGATTCGATGAATAATGTGGTTTCATCGAACACCACATTATTCATCTTCTATGGTTGCGCAGATGCTTCAAAACCATGGAAGCATCTGCGCAAGTGCTAACTCAACGAGTCCAATGCTAAAATAGGGGTGACAGTCATCTCACTCAGGGAAAATGAGCAATGACAGAGCGCGGAATTACTGGATGTTTTCCAAATTTCAAACCGTCGGACAAGCTGGCATCCCTCCAACATTTTGGTCGCGTCCTCACTGCTAGTTTTCGAATATGTGGCTGCACTGTAATTATAATGTTTTTATGTATATATATATATATATATATTTTTTAACTGGACAATTACCGCTGCATAGAAATGAACTTGAAACATCATTATTGCTTATAAAACAAGTTATTTTCCTAAACTAATAGGAACATTTGAAAATGACACCTGATTTCTACAATATGTTTGAGATAAAATCTCTTTTTAGTGTTATGCCTAAAAAAAAAAAAACCATTATATTTATAATGCTTATAAAAATACACCATCTTTAAAACAGGCATTTAAAAAATTAATGTAAATTACGCTCATCGAATCTTAGAAAGAATTAAATGAACGAGACATTTTCTGTGCCATTTAAATGTTGCAAAATAAAAAGAAAGTTAAAGGTTTAAATTCACTAACAGGACATTTAAGCCACTCTGTTGTTTTAAAAAATGACGGCTGATGACACAGACCATATATCTGAACCTATACTAAGGGACCGATGATAATATAATAATAATTATATCGTATAGTCGATGAATTATTTAGGATTTTTTTTTTTTTTTTTTACAATAATTAGTCATTTTTAATTAATTTTGATTATAAACTCCATTTTATCACTTAATTAACGGTATTAAATAAAGTTCGCCTATATAATGGAGTAACACACTTATTTAAATAATATACATTAGAGGCGCTGATATTCGCTTAAGCGATGTCGAATTAGGTTTTTGATACTTCTTAATTTAATAAAATAAAATAAATCAAATGTATTAATTATAAATTGTTAAAATCATCTTAAATTGAAAGCATCAAAGTTTTACATATTAATCTCTCTGAATATATATATATATATATATATATATATATATATAATGTATACATTTATTTACTTATTTTAAACAATGAAATATAAACTGAGTTGAAAAAGATACATTCCTTTCACTTTAACAACTGACAAAGATAGAATTACCGTAATACGGCATCTTTAATTAATTTATTTATCTTTTAATTGGAATTTAAATTAAGTGTTTTGTTCAGATACAAAACACACAATAAATCTGATCACAGTACAAACGAGAGTATAGAAATATCTGTCAACATACCAACCAATTAGAATCTCGCCGATTTTGCGACTAATGCAAAGGTAGAAATGTGATTAGCTCTAGTTATTCGTCGCAACTGTGTTGCTACGATTTTTGCCCTTGTTCCGTCGCTTTATCCTATCTTTATAATAATAATTTTAAACTTTTAAACGAATCGTGGTGAAATGTGTCACGGGATTGCGCTTCTTAGTGTTCTTTTTTTGCAAACCGGTATAATTTTATAGAAATATATATGTTTTGTAGTAACTTGCAACAATTTAATAAGATCAAAAATTTCATAAATATATACCGGTATATAAAAAAAAAAAGGAACACATGGCAGTTATGCTATACTACTAGTTCATATGCTAAAAAAATAAGTTTGTAAAATAAATTTACTCATACCAGAAACATTTTAATATATTTATTTTTATGTTTTTTCAAATTACGATGTAATGCATATTCTCATGTATTAAGAAATACTTAACACGTTAACTGCCGTGTCACCCGTATTCGGGTGACAGCAAAAGTTCTCATCAGGCCACGTCACCCGTATTCGGGTGACAGCAAGAGTTCTCATCAGGCCACGTCGGGTGACTCCTTCCAAAGGATTTCCGAACATATTTAGATAAATATATGACAGGAGATAATAATACTGTTGAATTTTTTATTATGAAACTAGAATGTATTTGGCAGATTCTGAAAGTGATTGCGATCACTAGACTCTTTTGGTTGCTTTGGAATCGGATTTTGAAAAAAATTCAGTGAAACTCAAAAAAGGTTTGGGGGCGGAGTAACAGCAGGCGAAGGTCTTCACGAAAAAGGCCCCTGGCCAAATGGTTCAACGTGCAAATTTCCCGATTGTTTTATTATGAAACTAGAATGTATTTGGCAGATTCAGAAAGTGATTGCGATCACTAGACTCTTTTGGTTGCTTTGGAATCGGATTTTGAATAAAATTCAGTGAAACTCAAAAAAGGTTTGGGGGCGGAGTAACAGCAGGCGAAGGTCTTCACGAAAAAGGCCCCTGGCCAAATGGTTCAACGTGCAAATTTCCCGATTGTTTTATTATGAAACTAGAATGTATTTGGCAGATTCAGAAAGTGATTGCGATCACTAGACTCTTTTGGTTGCTTTGGAATCGGATTTTGAATAAAATTCAGTGAAACTCAAAAAAGGTTTGGGGGCGGAGTAACAGCAGGCGAAGGTCTTCACGAAAAAGGCCCCCTTGCCAAATGGTTCAACGTGCAAAATTCCCGATGGTGTTTTTATGAAACTAGAATATATTTCGCAGATTCTGAAAGTGATTGCGATCGTTAGACTCTTTTAGTTGCTTTGGAATCGTCGTTTGAAGATGGGTATGTATAACTCGGAAATGTATACTCTGCTCGTGCAGAGTAATAACGTGATAAATGAGGATCGTAATAGATATCGGGGTGAGAGTACCGAAAGAAATGTAAACAGACATGCGGTAGCAGAGCACGCATCTTACAGTGGCACGGGTGGCCTGACGGGGATTTTGTTGTAAACACGCGTGGCAGTCAACGTGTTAAAACGCGTGTTGGACGATCATTGTATTGTTCAACGAAACTTTAACACACTTAGAATCGTAGACCCAGGCTTAATCCGGTGATTTAAAAATCCTACATGCAGTCATCTATAATTAGGAGTTACATAAGTTCTTATTGTTGTATACTTTCTCGGATTAAATTTAGGCTTTGTACTTGTATTTTTTAAAATTAAAATACAGGAAAGTTGATTGCACAAATAAAAGAAGGGGGAGGAAAAAAGCGCATTATTTTTTTTTTCATGAAATTACTGTAATTATAGTGCACTATGATTTGCTTTAGTTTAGTATTCTAATATAAACCAATTAACCAACCTCCTTCCACATCTTTTCACATTAAACTTACTAAATAAATTTATTTTTCTCAATTTGGCAATAAATAATAAGTATAAACCAGCCGATCTCAATCTAATAGGCAGGAGTTCCTAAGGACGTGGCTATAGTAAATTGGTGGTGTGAGCATATCGAAAAGAAAAACAAATGGTTAATTTTCAAAAAGGACAGCAAAACAAAACATATTCTGTCATAATATAAACTGAAATATACAATACATTGATATTGACAAAATACATTTATGAATAGGATGTATCAGTATTCATAGCTGCCAACCTAATCCGGAGGATTTTTAGTACCCCCCCCCCCTCTTTTTCCACATCACTTAAATTTTGTAAGAATTTCTTTAAATGTATTTACGATAAAATAAGAAGAATTTTGAGAAATCTCCCTCCCCTTTCCCGGGTTTAAGAGTGGGGGCTAAAGTACATTTTCAAACATAACTATTCTTCAAATTATCTCAGGAAAACGATTCTTTTTGATGTGTTGACTTGTTATGTGTATGCAACACGTACTATAAATGGATTTTGCGAAATTACTCCTCTCTCTGGGGCGGGGGCGGCATAAAACATGTTTTCAAGTTTAAATTTACTTTAAATTATCTTTGAATGGCGAATTTTTGTATGTAGGTGTTGATTAAGTGTGTGTAATATTCACTGGTGGGATTTCACGAAACTTGAAATTTTACCCAAGGGGAGGGGTAAAAAACGGGTAAGTCGTGGCTGAAGGCAGTGGAGACCAAGACTCCTTTGTTATGAGCGGCAAAATCACTACTGAACGCAGTGAGAACTTTATATTAAGTTTCGACTGATTACAGTGAATTTTATTATTATTATTATTATTTTTTTTTTGGGGGGGGGGGGGGAATTAATAATATACAGCTGCCAAACTAATTCGGAATGTTGTTAGTACCTGCCGTTTTTTCCACACCACATAATTTTTATAGTAATTCTTTTTAAATGCATTTAAGATGAAATAAAAATAAAAGTACTTTAAAAAAAAGTCGAGTGTGAATAAAGGCGGGTACTGACAATGGCATGGAATTTACTGAATTATAATAACCAGAGATGCATGCAAATCCTGCTAGCTTGATAAAAATTTCAACACGGGTGATTGATTGGCAAACAAAACGCAACAATAAAACTCGTAAACGTAATAGAATGTAAAAATTTCTGGTTGAAATTTGAAAGATGTTTTTACGTTTTCGAATTTTAGGATATCGCCAAATTTTAAAGCTGCTGTTCTGATTTAGACTATTATTGGTGATTTTCTAATGACGATTCATATACCAAAATTACAGTTTTTAAATAGCTTTAACGTCTCTATAGTTACCTTATATTTATTTACATAGAATATTACTCATATTAATTATTAAATATATTAATTAAAGCATTAAAAGCTATTTTAACACATAAAATTTTAGTAATGAATTTTGATATTTCTGCTTATGTATATCTAGATATTTTTTTGTAATCGCGACTTAATATTCTGAAAATTAATAAATATACGTATAATAACCATAGCCTCCAAAACTATTTGGTCATAAATAACTTCCATTGCAGTTTAGTTAAAATTTACACCAAAAACATTATACAATGAATATAAGGCTTCAAAGATAGGCTCCTCCCCCTGCACTCATCATGTAGTGTATTTGGGCATTACTTGCATTGGACCAATGGTCAAAGCATGCATACTGCAAATATTAATAAAATTCTTCGAAGGTGTGGAATTTTGCATATTATGTTCGTTTTTAACAAATCAGAATGACGATCACCTTTTATTTTAATGGCATTATGCAAATATTTGTAAACATTAGCTTTCAGCCCTCACTGGTATTACTGTACTCATTGGTCTGATTTCATTGGGCGTGTGCCATCTGGTTAATGCCATCTATATAATCTATGGTTCAATTATTCTTCTAACAATCGTTTTGTCTGGTGTATGTTTGATTAAACAGTTACTCTAGACTTCTAAAATGAAGAATGAAAAAGTGCATATTTGTCATGTGATGCTTTGGGAATTCGGACAAGGCAATAGCAGGGATCGTACTCTCCGCCCTTTTTTCAGGACACTATTATAAATGAGATATTTTCAATTACATTGCTACAACTATTTTTTAGAAAATAATCTCTACCCTGTATAATCATGGCATATTACTATAAATATACCAGAAGTATTTCTGTATTAAATTAGTGGTGGCAAAAAAGGGAAATTTTTCTAATCTTTTAGAGTGTCCTGAAAAAAAAGCGGAGAGTACAACCCCTGCAATAGTGCTAAATCGACAGCTGAAGAATTATTCAGTGTATACGGTGAAGGACTAATAAGTGATCGGACAGTTAGATACTGATTTACAAAATTCCGCTTTGGAAATACGACTTTAAAGGACGAACTGAGGACAGGACCTCCTTCTGACTTTGATGACAATCTTGTATAGTCTATATTGGAACAAAATCAACGCCAATCAACTAGAGACATAGCAGAAATGTTGAATGCGCCACAATCAACTATTTTCCGAAACCTGAAGAAATTAGGGAAAGTCAGCAAATTAGGAGTATGGGTATCACACAATCTCAGTGAACAGAATAAAGAAGATCGCCTGCCTATCGCTACAAGTCTGCTCTCACGAGAAAAAAAAACGAGCCTTTTTTAGATAGGATAATAACTGGCGATGAAGAATGGATTACTTATGAGAATATAATCCGTAAGAGACAGTGGCTTGACAAGGAGCAAAAACTTTTACCAGATTCGAAAGCTGATACCCATGGAAAAAAGATTTTATGGTGGGATTGTCGAGGATTAATCTATCATGAGTTACTAAAATCAAATTTAACAATTTCTGAACGCATATATGTTCAGCAACAGCAAAGAGTGAAATAAAATTTCATGAAAAACGTCCTGCATTCGTCAATAGCAAAAACGTCATTCTTTTACATGATAATGCAAAACCACAAACAGCAAGTGTGACTCAAGAAAGAATTCTAGAGCTCAGATGATCTGTTTTACCGCACCCACCTTACTCTCCGGCCCTTGCTCCATCAAATTATCACCTTTTCTGTTCCTTACAAAACTTTTTAAAAGAAAAAATCTTCAAATCTGAAGAACAAGTCAGACAGGGTGTCGAAAATTTCTTCCAATCGAAACTAACCACATTTTACAAGGAAGAAATATATAAGCTGCCAAGAAGATGGGAGAACGTCATACATAAAAATGGTGAATACATAATAAAATGATTCAATTTTACCTTGCGATATTCGTTATTAAACAACTGTATGTAAGCATTAAATAATAATTGGAGGCGTCATTTAAAGATTCAGGGAGGAGGCGGGGCTTCACCTTTACATTGGACAAAATAATTATCAAGTTTAACTGTTTTGATGTGATTTTAAATATTAGGGGGACCGTAAAATAATGCCGTTTTGAATTAATAAAGTGAAACCGGAAATTTTTGTTTAACAGTGTTTACATGGTACTTTACAAATAACCATCTTATAAGTTACCTAAAAATATCTTAAATTTTATCCAGGATAAATTTCCGATGTCAGTATTTTAATTCAAACCGACATTATTTTCCGGTCCCCTTAATACTTTAAAATTCATTTTTTTTTTTTTTTCCATTATTATCTGACCCCTGCCTCAGTCTTCTCGTCCTTCTGATATTAGACTTTCGTGAATTTCGTTCTGATTAAAGAAAAATCGCTGTAATTAAGAATTTGTAAGTAAATAAGTTATGAAGATATTTTATAATTCTGGGACTTTATTCTTTGTTACATTTATAATTATTTTAAATGTTTCGTAATTTAATAAGAAAAAATTAAAATTGAATTTAAATTTAAAAGTTAAGGAAGATTGCTTTTGTTTGCAAACGTGTAATTTTCAAAAATTTTAAAAATATGGTAGAATTTTTTTTAGAAATAGTTTTCTGTCTTAATTCTTAAAATAAGCTACAAAAATGAAATTTATTATAGAAAGAAGGCTTTTTCAGCAATATATTTTATAATTTTATTTAATTTTGTTATCAATTTTTTTTTTAAATCATGATTTCTTTTAAACTCTTCGTATATTTTTTATTTATTTATTTTTTAATTTCATATAGGCTTGTAGCGCTATAAAGAATAATTTTTTTCTCATTCCTATCATTTATACCTTGGATCACATAGTGCATAATGGCAATCAATATGCTCGTTTTTACATAACTCTCTAATTTTGAAACAAAATATTCACGAATACTCTTGTTTTCCCTCATTTTTCTTTTAGATAGCATTTCGTATAAAGCGGCTGAATTAAATTCAACTTAAAACTCCTCGATGACCGCCGTTTTTGATTTTTTATATGTCAGCAAGATTTCTCTGATTTCATAAACTATAAGGCATTTCCGCCCGAAGATCTTTTACAAAATATCAGTTTTTCTTATTCAGTTAATTTAAACATTTCAGAAATTTCATCGAAATCTATAAACCATGAAATAATATTTTCGTGCGGCTCACCGCTAAATTTACTAACAGTATTTTCAAAATCATTAAAAGAAATAGCTGCATTATGTGCTCCAAAACTCTTAATATCAATATTTTTATCAGCACATCATATTAGTATCATTATGGCATTGCACCGAAGAAGGAATTTTTGTTGCTACACCTTTATCGCTTTCGGTTTCACTTTCTGTTTCAATTTCAGATTCAGAATTTTTATCCTGCATTTGTAATTCAATATTACATAATGTTGACACGAACCTCTCACTAATTTCTTCTTTCGTGCCATGAAAAGACACATTTAGCGAATTCAGAAGGCGGGAAACGGCAGCTACGATAATAAACATAGCTGTTTATTTTTTATATTTTTGAAAGCTCTATAATATTATTATTATTTATGTTTCCAGAAAGCTTCTGTGATAAACAGTTTTTTTTTTTTTACCTTATTTTTTAAATCTTAAATTGATTATATTAATCTAAATCTTTTTTAAATCTTACAAAGTTTTAGGATTAGCATATATATATAAACATAAATGTATGTATAACAGTAACAGCGTTTGAGGGGGAGAGGGGAGGGATTCCGTATTTGTAAAATATTAATAAACTTGTAAAAACTACAGCGTCAGAAACGCCAAAGAGATAAAAGAAAAAACTCTCTTTGGCGTTTCTGGCGTTGTACCTTTTAATATTTTAAAAATCCAGCACCAACTCTCCTTTTAATATTAATAAACATACTTATAATTTAGAGAATTAAAAAAAAATAGTTTCATTGAAGCCCTGGTTTCATTATTACTTTACAATATAGGCATTTTTTAATTTTGATTTTCATGGCTAAAAATTTAGTTAGGTCTAATTAACAGGTATAAAGCAAAATAGTTAAGCTGATTTTGTTTACAACAATAATAAGTAACTGAGAATAACAGCTTGGGGAGGGGAGGTCAGGATTTCCGTCACTCCCGCATTCAGAGTGAATTTCTGTAAAGCTAGAACTCTTTGTCTCCACTCTTTTATGCAGGGCACTTTCGGAATAAAAAACTGCTAGCAGTATAAAAAGTTAGAAATTCTACATCCGTGAAAGTGTATTGGAAAAAAAAAAAAAAAAAAGGCAGAAATGTATAGCTCTGGTTAAGCTGAATATTATAATATATAAAGTATATATATACATATATTAATGTGCTACAATATTTTTTTTAAATATTGAAGAAAAAGCAATGCGGGTTTTTTTAAATTTTCTTCCAGAAACATAAAGAAAAAGACAATTTTATTCAGCTTGTTTAAAGTTTTTTCCATAGCTAAAAATAACGTATGTACACATAACTCATTTTGTAAGGGAAAAAGCATTTCTTATATAAAACAGTGTATTCAATACAAGTAATCAAAACCTTATAAAATGAAAGTTTAAATACTCTATTTTTATTACCTGTATAAAGTTTTAAGTATCATTAACTAATTACGCACGTTTTCACGCATAATTAAATGGAATTCAGTGGATAATAATTAAATGGAAATAAGTGCAGGATCAGGTAGTGTGATAGCTTCAGTTAAATCATATAATTTATATGTTTCGATTTTTAATGTTTAAGTGTTTAGGTTGTTTGGATTTTTTCACTTTTAAAAGTTAAAGTTGTTTAATGCTGTATGTAAGGTGCATATTAAGAACCGGAATTACCTTTCGATATTCATTATAGAACAACTCTATGTAAGCTTTAAATAATAATTGGAGGCGTGATTTAAAGATTCAGGGATGAAGCGGGATTCGCTTCGCCCTGGCATTTACAGTGGCGAAAAAAAAATTAACAACTTTAACTGTTTTTCGTGTGATTTTAAACACTTTAAAATTCATTTTTTAAACTGATTATCCGACCCCCCAACTTAGCCTTTTCTTGCGTCTTATATTAGACTTTCGTGAATTTCGTTCCGATTATAGAATAATCGCTGTAATTAAGAATTTTTAAGCAAATAATTTATGAAGATATTTTATAATTCTGGTGATTTATTCTTTGTTACATTTATATTTATTTTAAATCTTTAATAATTTAATTAGAAAAAATTTAAATTTAATTAAAATTTAAAAGTTAAAAGAAAAATTGCTTTTGTTGCAAATGTGTAATTTTTATTAATTCTAAACACATGGTAGAAATTTTTGAGAAATAGTTTTGTTTCTTAATTGCTAAAATAAGCTAAGAAAATTAAATTTATTATAGAGTACTTCACGCAGAAAGAAGGATTTTTCAGCAATACAGTTCCCACCGCTTATTAAAATCACATTTGTTCTGAGCGAATTTGAATTTATTAAACGGCTGATTTGTATATCCGGCGAACGTTCTTGCATTCAAGTAAAAAAAAATTACTTTCCTGAATTTTTGATGAAATTTCAAAAGGTAACGAACAATGGTATTAATAAAAAATATTTATTCATTTTTGGTAGAAAATTAATGAATCGTTCCTTCGATATAAGTAAATTAAACGCATTCCAAGTTCCTATGCGCTTTCCTTTGAGGAAAATCATCATTACTTTACCAAAAGTATACGCTGTTCTTATAAATTTAAAATCTTTCCGTTTAAACCTCATGAATTGTAGTAATTTCAAAAAAGGAACTAAGAATTACTTTTTAATAATTAGAAATTCAAAAATATATATAACATTTCAAATTAAATTTATAACTTATTACCGCGTTTTGAAAAATATGTTCCTTGAAATTGTTACGGAGATAATTTATGGGGCGTGTTTAATTTGTAACTGTGCTGAAAGGGTAAATTCTTCGACAATAAGCGATAACGGAGGGTTTGTTGCGTTTTAACTTCTTTTTCTATTAAAAAAAAAAAAAAAAAAAAAAAAAAAATCACAATGTAAATTAAAAAATAATCTGGTGTGCCACTCACAGTGGATGATTTACCTATACCATATTCTACATGAGACATGTTTTTACGCATATAAAAAATATATATTCATTTCATTTGGTTTAGTGAAGTCTATAGATGTTAAACTCTACTTACCTGCATTTTCCCCCCATAGACGTAATGCATTTGAATAGTCTTGGGTGTCCTTGTACACGAACCGTTTGCTTCATCTCAACGAAAAGCTTAATGTAGCATCCCTATATCATACACATTTAGAATACCAAGTTTGGACTTTCTGCTAATATTTGTTCTTAAGATATGTTGAAAACAGACACACACATATTCCATTCGCTAAAAACATGATTTTTGGATTCAGGGGACCTTAAAACGTGTAAATATAACAAAAACCCACGTTCGAAAATTTGACCCCTAAAACAATACTTTCTCTACCTTATGGATAAGGGAAGTTAAAAAACAAATAATATAAAAAGTATTGTGCATAAATGATATTTTTGGTTGTTAAGGAGATATTTTAGAGTTTATTAACCGGCGATGCTGAATATATTAAGCGACAGCTTCAAAAGCAGTTTGTATTGATTTGATTCCAGTCCTGGCAATTTGATCAGATTAAGCGGATGTTAAATACTTTGTTAAATATTTGTTAATTGTTTTTAAATAGCTTTAACGTCTCTAGTTACCTTATATTTACTTACATAGAATATTACTTATATTAATTATTAAATATATTAATTAAAGCATTAAAAGCTATTTTAACACATATAATTTTAGTAATGAATTTTGATATTTCTACTTATGTATATCTGGATTTTTTTTTGTAATCGCGACTTAATATTCTGAAAATTAATAAATATACGTATAATAACCATAGCCTCCCAAACTATTAGATCGAATCATAATTAATTTCCGATGGAGTTTAGTTAAAATTTACACCAGAAACATTATACAATGAATATAAGGCTTCAAAGATAGGCTCTTCCCCCTGCACTCATCATGTAGCGTATTTGGGCATTAGTTGCATTGGACCAATAGTCAAAGCATGCATACTACGAATATTAATAAAATTCTTCGAAGGTGTGGAATTTTGCATATTATGTTCGTTTTTAACAAATCAGAATAACGATCACCTTTTATTTTAATGGTACTATGCAAATATTTGTAAACATTAGCAGAGCTGCCAACCTAATCCAGCAAATTGTTAGTACCGCCCCTTTTTCTACACCACTCATATTTTAGAGTATTTTTCTACTTAATTCATCATAGATACATTTGAAAAGAATTGCTCTAAAAATTAAGTGGTGTAGAAAAAAGGGCGTTTTTCAATGGGCGTTAACAATTTGCCGGATTAGGTTGGCAGCTCTGCATTAGCTTTCAGCTGTCACTGGTATTACTGTACTCATTTTTCTGATTTCATTGGGCGTGTGCCATCTGTCTTAGTATATAATCTATGGTTCAATTATTCTTCTAACAATCGTTTTGTCTGGTGTATGTTTGATTAAACTAGTACTCCAGACTCCTAAAATAAAGAATGAAAAAGTGCATATTTGTCATGTGATGCTTTTGGATTTCAGACAAGGCAATAGCGGGGATCGTACTCTCCGCCCTTTTTTCAGGACACTCTCATAAATGAGATATTTTCAATTACATTGCTACAACTATTTATTTATAAAATAATCTCTACCCTGTATAATTATGGCATATTACTATAAACATACCAGAGGTATTTCTGTATTAAATTAGTGGTGGCAAAAAATGGAAATTTTTCTAATATTTTAGAGTGTCCTGAAAAAAGGGCGGAGAGTACGACCCCTGCAATAGTGCTAAAGCAACAGCTGAAGAAATTTGCAGTGTATACGGTGAAGGACTAATAACTGATCGGAGAGTTAGATATTGGTTTACAAAATTCCGCTCTGGAAATACGACTTTAAAGGACGAACTGAGGACAGGACGTCCTTCTGACTTTGATGACAATCTTGTAAAGGCTATATTGGAACAAAATCAACGCCAATCAACTAGAGACATAGCAGAAATATTGAATGCACCACAAATCAACTATTTTCCGAAACCTGAAGAAATTAGTGAAATCAGCAAATTAGGAATATGGGTACCACGCACCTTTTCTAGATAGGATAATAACTGGCGATGAAAAATGGATGCATTACTTATGAGAATATCCTCCGTAAAAGACAGTGGCTTGATAAGGAACAAAAACCCTTACCAGATACGAAATCTGACATCCCCGACAATTTTTCACCTTTTCTGTCCCTTACAAAACTGTTTGAAAGGAAAAACCTTCAAATCTGAAGAACAAAGTAGATTGGCTGTCGAAAATTTCTTCCAATCGAAACCAACCACATTTTACAAGCAATGAATATATAAGCTGCCAAGAAGATGGGAGAACGTCATACATAAAAATGGTGAATACATAATAAATTGATATAATTTTGTCACTAAATGATTTTGTCACTATCTTCGACAGGCCTTAAATTTCTTAATTTTGGATCTGTTCTCCCTGGAAAAGATTCTTCTTGTACTAATCGGAGAAATACATTTTCTGCTTTTGAAAATTCTTCAACTGAAATATCCAATTCGATATTTTCTCAGTAGTCCTCGAATTATGATGAAATCTATATATCCAGGCAATGGTTCTGACAGTTTTCTTCTAAGAAGAAAAATATTGATAGAATTGATTGAAATTATCTTCTTTTTTATCTAACAGATTTAAGATTGTCTTCCTTTTTTCGCTGTTTATGAGTTCTTCGTTTGGGTCTTCTTCTATTTGAGGCCATTCATTTTCAGGTAAATAAAGCTAACTAGGACCCTCCCACCATCTCGATTTCTGTAGTTGTTCAAAAGAACATCCTCTAGACGGGAGGTCCGCGGGATTCAAATCTCCGGGTACATGTCTCCAATTGCAAACTTCTGTCAGATTTCGGATTTCTAATACTCTGTTATGTACAAAGGTACCCCATTCTTGTTTTCTTTTTATCCAACCTAAAGCTGTGGTTGAATCCGAACAAAACATGACATTTACATGTAAATCTAAATCGTTTTGCACATTTTTGGCCAACCTAGCGCCAATAAGACAAGATAACAGTTCAAGGCGGGGTATGGTCAATAGGTGCAACTCGACTTTTAGCATTGATTAACTGGATCTTGATGCCTTCTGAGGTCTCTACTCTTATGAATACGCAAGTGGCATATGCTCGCTTGCTTGCATCAGAAAAAACATGCAATGATGTTTTCTTTTCTTTCTCTGGACAAATGTTAAGCCAACGTGGTATTTGAATTTGGGATAAAAAATTTATTCCTTTCAGCCAATTAGAAGACTGATGTTTTAAAGTTTCAGAAAGCTCTTCGTCCCACTTCACCTTCTGAATCCACGTTTGTTGAAGGATTAGTCTGGGAACTAAACTAAACTGACAGGTGCTATGAATCCTACAGGATAAAAAATTCTTTGGGTAACTGATAAGAGTTTTCTTTTCGTAAGGGGGTTCACTTATCTGCAGGGGTTCTTGAATTTAGAAACTAAATTGTCATTTTTCCAAATCCCAGAGTAATCCTAACACGGAAGCAAACCTCGGTTCATTTTCAGTTTTGTCGATCATAGCCTGGGGCCAATTCGATCGCCAACATCTCAAATTGAAATGTGCCGAAGCCAAAATTCCTTGAGATTCTGATATGAATTTTTGTGTTTCTTGAATTGAATTCAGGCTGATGAGGGAATTATCTAAATAGAAAGAATCTCTTAAGAGCCTAGCTGTCTCTCGCCACTGTTCGGGGACATTATCTAAAAGGTGATTTAATGTTGCCATAAACAAAAAAGGACTTGAAGTTAGGCCGAAAACCACACGACAATGTCTATACATTTTTAATTTATTTTCGCTATTAAACCAAAAAAATCGCAAAAAAGTCGCGATCTTTCTCTGTTATTTTAATTTGCAAAAAGGCATTCTCTATGTCGGACGAAATTCCTATCTTGTATTTACGAAATTTATTTAAAGTGTTAGGTATAATTTCTACAAGATTTGGTCCTTTTGTTAAACAATCATTAAGGGAGGGACTGTTTCTAGTGTGTGCTGAGGCATTAAATACTGAACGAATCTTAGTAGTTTCACTAGATTCTTTAACCACAGGTCTGTGTGCTAAATAATGTACCTTGTCCCTTTTCTGATCCAATACCTCTTCTATAATCTGATTGTTTTCCCAGAAATAAAAAATTTCCCCATATTCCCTTTTCCCATCAGATTTGATTAATTTACTTTCCGTCTTGTACAGGCACTTTTCTGCCAACGAGTAATTATCTGATAAGATCGAATGGTCAACTGTCCATGGTAAATTGACTTCATATCGACCGCTTTTATCTCGTTTAACTGTTTCTAGAAAATGATTCTTGGTTTCTTGTTCTAAATCCTGTTTCGAGTTATTATCTTCATTAGTAATTCCTAGCGTGTCAAGGAGCCATAAATCTGATAAACTGGCGTTTGACTCATGCACGACAACAATAGACCCGCTAAAGAATTGTCCTGCTCACTTTAGTGACCCTCTGTCTTGCCCAAATTGGTCCAACCCAATATAGTTCTAAATGTAGTTAATCCCAATTTCGGAAAATATTTTATGTCATCAATGTGTTGTTTAACAGGCATATCAGCTCCCAAAAGTATATGTGCTTCGTCTGGATTTTTCTGGTATAAACAAGATTTATTATTTCTAGGGACATCTGATAAATATACACCTTCATTTTCTAAAAGTTTTACTAATTTATCATCGCGACATAAATTCCCGCCTGTGCATATTTTTCTTGATCTAGTGCTTGTATTTTACACTTAAACTTATTATCTAAACTCCCGTAAATTCTTAACGATTATGTTCAGCTGACATTTCCATGCCCCCAAAAAGACCATGTCTGATTGTTTCTTTATTAATTCTTTTTAATTTACTATTTCTTTCTTACTATTTCTATATTTACTTTTTCTTTTTTTTAATAAATATACACCTTCATTTTCTAAAAGTTTTACTAATTTATCATCGCGACATAAATTCCCGCCTGTGCATATTTTTCTTGATCTAGTGCTTGTATTTTACACTTAAACTTATTATCTAAACTCCCGTAAATTCTTAACGATTATGTTCAGCTGACCGTGACCCGTCAAATAAGCCCAAGACAAAACGGCCCCGACACAAAAGCCCCGACAAAATAGCTCCGACAAATGAGCCCAAAGGACAAAACAGCCCCGACAAAACAGCTCCGACAAAACAGCCCCGACAAAACAGCCCCGACAAAATAGCTCCAGACAAAATAGCCCCAGACAAAACAGCCCCAAGACAAAATAGCCCCGACAAAACAGCCCCGACAAAATAGCCCCCGACAAAATAGCCCCGACAAAATAGCCTCCGACAAAATAGCCCCAGACAAAATAGCCCCCGACAAAACAGCCCCGACAAAACAGCCCCGACAAAATAGCCCCCGACAAAATAGCCCCCGACAAATCAGCCCCGACAAAATAGCCCCGACAAAACAGCCCCGACAAAATAGCCCCCGACAAAACAGCCCCGACAAAATAGCCCCGACAAAACAGCCCCGACAAAATAGCTCCCGACAAAATAGCCCCGACAAAATAGCCCCCGACAAAACAGCCGCCGACAAAATTTGTATGTATCTTTCTGTGTACATGGAAAATCTTCTGATTATCATATCTCAAAAAAAAAAAAAAAAAAAAAAAAAAAAAAGAGATAGAACTACGAAACTTCAGAATTGAGGCAGGTCTGGTGTACATATGATTTTTAGAACTTTTGGTGAAAATTGGATAACCGGAAGTGTGTCATATAGTTTTTTCAGAATCAAAGAAAAATACAGCGTATTAGCGCCACCTATCGGCCTATACACACAAAAACTTAAACATCAGTAGGAAAAAATGGTGCACTTATAAACAATAGATTTTGATGTGTAGTATTTCATAGGCAAGGAAAATTCAGAGACATTTACAACAAAAAACGCTACCTTCCGACCGATAACAAACAACATTTCGTGTAATATTCACAGAATTTAAAAAATGATGCAGTCATGACCGTTATATTTTAAGACAAACTTTTTCATAAACAAAGAAAATAACAGCATATCAGCATCAGCGCTACCTTTCGGCCGATATAAACACAAATTTAAACAAAATTTACAACGTAACTACACCACTTTTCAGTCCTTTTTTTTTCGTTGTTGTTGTTGTTGTTGTTGCTTAAAATTACACAAGATTAAATTATTTTAGTGAAGCATAACACTGACGCCTGCCGTCGATGTACACATAATGTTGAAGTGGTTTCTGATTACAGTCGGCAGCATAATGTTTCGAGCACTAGCCAATAATTCCTATATTAAAAAAGTACACTTAAGACTGTTTTGTTAAATAAATCCTTGTCGAATCATGTTCTTAGACTGACTAAGAACATGGCTCGTTAAGGATTTATTTAACAAAGCAGTATTAAGTGTTTTTTTTTTTTAGACAGGGATTATTGCTAGTGCTCGAATAATTTTGCAGCCGACTGTAAATCATTTTTATCTTAAAACAAAATTATTCTTTTTTTTTTTTTTTTTTTTTTTTAATGAAAGTGTAAAGTTATTTCGAGGATAGATTAAGGGACAGTAGGAAATGGGAGTTCGCCACGGTCTTAGAATAAGTAAGTTAAATCGCTGTATGAAAGCTCACCTGTTTGGGGATGTATCACAAAAGTTAATCAGAACAAATTTAACTCAAGATGAAAAAAAAAATCAAGTATTGTTAGATTCTGCTTATTGATTTAGTTACAGCGACCAGAACTTTTGCTGACACACACAGACAGATATCTCGAAATGTGCAAATTCATAGAAAACCTTAAATCAAAAATTTTCAGGAATATTTCATTCCCTATTTAGGTATATAAAAGAAAATAACAAATCCACATTTAAAAAAAATAGCCATTTACAATTTGTGAAAATACATTATGTTTTACAATAAATAATTACAAGATAAAAAGAACTTTTTATATACAATGTTTTTAAATTTTTCTGTTGAATCATATAAACATACAGTCGGTAACAAAAGTCTCCGAACACTAGCAAAAATTCCTATATAAAAAATGTACACTTAATACAGTTTTGTTAAATAAATCCTTGTCGAATCCTGTTCTTAGTCAGTCTAAGAACATGATTCGACAAGGATTTATTTAACAAAACAGTATTAACTTTACTTTTTTTACATAGGAATTTTTGCTAGTGTTCGGAGACTTTTGTTACCGACTGTACCTGGTAACTTTTATAATTTATTCCGGAGTACTGTTAACCTCGCCCTTTATTCATACCAATATATTTTAAAAGCACTTTTCTTCTTATTTCATCGTAATTACATATTGGAGAAAATTTCTCTACAATCATACTGGTGTGAAAAAAGGGCGAAGCTAACAGTACTCCGGAATAAATTATAAAATACCAGGTATATTTAAACGATACCGAAGGCAGCGGGGACCCATAATAATTGGCTGAAAGTAATTAAAAAAATGAATTGTCCTCGTGTTCTGAGCTTTTCTAAAAGTTTCAAATATCTAGCTAGTCAAGATAGAGGTCTGCACGGGCTGAAATTTTGAGGCCCAAGCCCCTCCCGGCCCGTTTAAAAAATATGTAAAAAAAAAATGCATGTTTTTCTATGAAAAAAATTTTTAGTATGTGTTTTGTAGAGATTTTATACAGCCAATTAACAGAATGTCCTTTAACAAAGCTGCTGAACTTTTACAAGATAATTATATATAAACAGAAATTCATTATTACAGACGTACAAAAGACTCAAAGGACGACAGAAAATCGAGTCGAAAATATTAGCATTCATCAAACAATATAGGACAGTATTTAAAATAATTAATACTACTAAAAATGTATTTTCAACCATTTACTCTTATATACCGTAATGTATCTGAATTTATCATGTGATCCGATAAACAAAACTTTAATGCTAATCCAACCATATTCAATAGAAAAGATGCTTTTGCACATGCTAGAAATGGTGCTACTTTCATCCAGTGCACAGGAGATAAGAAAAAGGAGCTTTCGCGAAAAAATTACAGTGGAATGATTTTTACTGCCTTTATACAACCTAAACTCTTCAGACCGTAGGACACAAAACCTTATACACAGTAACGTATCTAATTTCTTTTGTTTGTACATGTGTGCAAACTAATAATGACATGCATACTATTTTGAATAAGAACCATCTAATATTACATGAAATAAAATATATTAATTTCGTGACATGCTAAAAATATCTGCGGAAAATGAAATCTCAAACAGGCACATTGATATTCACTTTAATTGAAGTTATAGACATTTTTTAACAAAATAAAATTTTATGTGCTACACAAGCCTGTAAAATTATGTAAAATAAATGACTGAAGAAATATTTAATCTTTTTCATTTTCCTTGATTAAGGAGGAAACTAAAAAAAGATTCGGGCTGACACGGACCGGAAAAAATATCATCCACGCCGGCACGGCACGAGTATACACAAAATAACTGAGCACGAGCCCGGGCCGAGTGCAAATTTAAAAATTCGCCCCGAACCCGGCCCGTGCAGACCTTTAAGTCAGGAAGTTATATGATTATTGAATCATAAAAACGCTACCGAAGGCAGCGGGGACCCAAAACAATTGGCTAAAAGTATGAAAAAAATGCATTGCCATCGTATTTTGAGCTATTCTAAATATCTAGCTAGTCGAGAAGTTAATTAAATAAATTTTCTGTTTAATCATATAAATGCTTCCAGGCTATTTTGTTGGGGCTATTTTGTCGAGGCTGTTTTGTCGGGGCTATTTTGTCTGGGGCTATTTTGCTGAGGCAATTCTGTCTTGGGCTATTTTGTTGGGGCTGTTTTGTCCTGGGGCTATTTTGTCGGGGGCTATTTTGTCGGGGGCTTTTTTGTCGGGGCTATTTTGTCGGGGGCTATTTTGTCGGGGCTGTTTTGTCCTGGAGCTATTTTGTCGAGGGGCTATTTTGTTGGGAGCTATTTTGTCGGGGCTGTTTTGTCGGGAGCTATTTTGTCCTGGGGCTATTTTGTCGGGGCTATTTTGTCGGGGCTATTTTGTCTGGGGCTATTTTGTCTGGGGCTGTTTTGTCGGGGCTATTTTGTCTGGGGCTATTTTGTCCTGGGGCTGTTTTGTCGGGGCTGTTTTGTCGGGGGCTATTTTGTCGGGGCTCTTTTGTCGGGGCCGTTTTGTCGAGGCTATTTTGTCGGGGCTGTTTTGTTGTCAAGGCTCTTTTGTCGGGGTTCTTTTGTCGGGGCTATTTTGTCTTGGGCTATTTTGACGGGGTACCTCAGCTGACATTTCCATGCCCCCAAAAAGACCATGTCTGATTGTTTCTTTATTAATTCTTTTTAATTTTAACTTATCAGCTGCAAACTTACTGATGTAACTATTATGAGATCCGGAGTCAATAATTAGCCGAATATATGATGATTTACTATCATCACTGTTAGAAATTGCTACTATTAACGTCTGCAAATAAACATTCGCTTGTAAATTATGATTCGATAACGCCAATTTAGATTGATCATTTCTTTCGTAATTACTTATTTCCTGTTTCAAATCTTTATTTCCATTGCACATTATGTCTGAATGCCTACGATTACATAACTTGCATAAAGTTTTTGATACACGGTGTCTAGTTAGATGCGAAGGCTGAAGACATAAATAACTAAGGCCTTTCATACGCAATAGTTTAACGCTTTCATCAAATGGTAAATTACGAGTTTTGACACATTTATTACTTAAATGCGATTCGGAGCAAAAATGACACCTATCACTTTTATTCTCATTTAATAAATCACAAGCAGTCAGAGCCTGATTAAGGGGGAAGCACACATTATCTCCGCTCTCACCGGAATATTTTTACAATTATTTTTTACTTCATGTCATAGAAATTCCACGGTTTGATGAGGAAATATTTTTTATAAAAAATGAACGGTGTAAAACAATCCAATTTACTCGCCGTTATTAGACACCAGAATTCTTTTAAAATAATTTTTAATGAGAATTTTCTGTTTATTATAGGAGGAAAGTATTTGTTAAAAAATAACGGTGTAAGTATAAATAATGTGTACTTTCCCCTTAATCAGGCTCTGCAAGCAGTGGGCAATTTCCGGTTATGAGTATCAAATTTATTAACGCGAGGGGGAAAAATATTTCTACGATTTTGATTATCTAACCTTTGAGCTCGGGGGGGGGGGGGGGGGGGCGAAATGGCTAGCGCTAGCGCCGCATACATCTTGTCTGGTAGTTATTAAGCATTCTCGCGATACGACTTGTTTATTTAAGAAAGATAATATATCTTTTACACCGTAATTAACACCATGAAATTCCATATTAAATTGTAATGCTAAATCTTTGGGTAAAATTTTTAGAAATATCGGTGACAATAAACTGCCGTAGCTATCTAAAGAAACATCTAATGACTCTAAACTCCTAATGTTAATCTGTATGTCATCGTAAATTTTCCTGAGCGATTTAATGTCATTTGAATGTTTTAGTGGGGCGATATTTAATAATTTATTCAAATGTACATTCACTAAGAGGTCTGCTTTTCCATATCTTTCTTTTAAAATATCTACTACTTTTATGTAATTACTCGCGGTAACAGAGAATCCACCTTAAGGCGTGGCTCGATTTTTTAATGTACCCTCAGTAGGGACATACGAGCGATAAGGGTAAAGAACAGGAATTACCTTGAGATATTCTTTGTTGAACAACTTTATGTAAGCATTAAATAATAATTGGAGGCGTCATTTAAAGATTCAGGGAGGAGGCGGGGCTTAACCTCTACCTGGCCTTTATATTGGACAAAATAATTATCAACTTTAATTGTTTTGATGTGATTTTAAATACTTTAAAATTCATTTTTTCCCCCACTTATCATCCGACCCCCGCCTCAGCCTTCTCGTGCTTCTGATGTCAGACTTTCGTGAATTTCGTTCTGATTATAGAGAAATCGCTGTAATTAAGAATTTTTAAGTAAATAAGTTATGAAGATATTTTATAATTCTGTTGATTTATTCTTTGTTACATTTATATTTATTTTAAATGTTTATCAATTTAATAAGACAAAATTAAAATTGAATTTAAATTTAAAAGGTAATAGAAAAATTGCTTTTGTTTGCAAATGTGTAATTTTCATTAATTTTAAAAACATTTTAGAAATTTTTTAGAAATAGTTTTCTTTCTTAATTGTTTAAATAAGCTACAAAAAGGAAATTTGTTATAGAAAGAAGGCTCTTTCAGCAATATATTTTATAATTTTATTTAATTTTGCTTATCATTTTGCTTACCAAACTCTTCGTATATTTTTAATATATTTTTTAAAACTCATATAGGCTTATAGCGCCATAAATGAATAATTTTTTCTCATTCCTATCATTTATACCTCTGATCACATAATGCATAATGGCAGCATCATCAATATGCTCGTTACTTTCCGAACACTATAGTGAGGAAAGTATTGTAATCATGTGAAAAATCCGAATTCGAGATTTTGATGTTTCTATACGTTTTGAGGTCCCCTGAGTCCGTTTTCACTATTTTTACGATGATGTATGTATGTGTGTGTGTATGTGTGTATGTGTGTATGTGTGTATGTTTGTGAACACGCTAGCGTCTAAAGGCTTTGTTCGATTAACCTGAAAGTTGGTACGTATATTGTAAGTCACCATAGTACGAACCCTATAGATTTTGGTGAATCTAGCACTTATAGTTTTTTTACAGGGACACAAAGAAAAATTCTTTATCATTATGGCCTATGGGACCAAAATCTTAAAAGTGCGATAGCATCTAAACGCCTTATTCAATTGAGCAAAAATTTTATACCCATATTATAGGTCACAGATACTCAATCTGTATAGATTTTGGAGAATCTAGCACTTATAGTTTTTTTACAGGGACACAAAGAAAAATTCTTTATCATTAAGGCCAATGGGGCCAAATTTTTAAAAGTGTGATAGCGTCTAAACGCCTTATTAATCTGAGCAAAAAAATTGTACACGTGTTATAGGTCGCATTTGCACCAACTGTATAGATTTTGGTGAATCTAGCACTACAGTTTTTTTACAGGGACACAAAGAAAAATTCTTTATCATTATGGCCTATGAGACCAAATTTTTAAAAGTGCGATAGCATCTAAACGCCTTATTCAATTGAGCTGAAAATTTGTATGAATATTATAAATCACTGTTGCACTAACTATAAGCATTTTGGTGAATCTAGCATCTATAGATTTTTACAGGGACAAAACGAAAAATTCTTTATCATTATGATCTAAGGGCTCAAAGTTCAGTAGCGTTAAATAAAACCTCGTGTGATATATGGAGAAAAAAACACTCTATTATGGTTTTCTCTCTTTTGTTTGTTTAGCAATTCCTCTTTCTTTATTTTATCTACAAAACTGTTAGTTACTCAATGTTCGGAAAGTCGAGTGGAGTCACTCCAGATTTTTTTTACATAACTGTCTAATTAAAAAAAATATATATTCACCAATACTCTCGTTTTCCCTCATTTTTCTTTTAGACAGCATTTCGTATAAAACGGATGAATTAACTTTTATTTTAAACTCCTCGATGAACGCCGTTTTTAATTTTTTATATGTCAGCAAGATTTCTATGATTTCATAAACTACAAGGCATTTCCGCCCGAAGATCTTTTACAAGATATTAGTTTTCTTATTACCGTAATTTCTGGTAGATAACCCGCAGGTAAGATGTGTCATTTCTCCACCAGAAATTTTATTTAATAGAGGAATCTATACTTTTTCGAAGGAAGAGCTCGTACAAATATCAATTTATTTATCAATTGAAATTTCTGGTGCAAAACTGGATTATATAACCTGCGGGGTATCTACCAGAAATTACGGTAATTTAATTTAATAATTTCAGAAATTTCATGGAAATCTATGAACCATAAAATATGAATTTCATGAGTTCACTGCTAAATTTACTAATAATATTTTCAAAATCATTAAAAGAAATAGCTGCTTTATGTGCTTCAACACTCTTAATATCAATAATTTTATCAGCACACATATTAGTATCATTATGACATTGCACCGATGAATCAATTTTCGTTGTTACACCTTCATCGCTTTCGGTTTCACTTTCTGTTTCAATTTCAGATTCAGAATTTTTATCCTGCATTAGCAATTCAATATTACATAATGTTGACACGAACCTTTCACTAATTTCTTCTTTCGTGTCATCAAAAGACACATTTAGCGAATTACTAATAGTAATTAATTCATTTAATGTGAAATTTTCATTAATTAATTTCAATTTTTGTGTTTAATTTTGATCGCCAACGGCGAAAGTGAAACCAGTAAACTCCGTAATTCTTCTTCTGCTTTTACGGTCTCCGTCATCGTCAAACACAAACCGATGCAGAATTTTAATTTTGTTAAAAATTTCATTCCTTAGTGGAACACTTATTGGGGCTATTTCTCCAAATATCATCATGGAAGAAAAATAAAAATAACGTACCCTGGTAGAAAAGAAGCACCCGCTACACCTGTAGAGTTTGCGAAACTATTTTTGTTGATTATACTTTTTTTAAGTTGCTGTTCGTAGTATAACACAAAGTATACAACTTTAATATAGATCAAAAATCCAGTGTTCATAATACAGTTCACTATTAATTAGTTCAAAAGAAAATTATTTTTGTTCTATTTATTTCAAGATAAGTTTTTCCGATTTCGAATAGCCCCTTTCTGAAGAAATGTGAAGTGTGTGGACTTTGAATAATTTAAAATTCAGGCACTTAAAATTATCCAATTAGTTTAATAAAGAATGACTATATTACAATATTTACAGAATGGAGAGTAAGTAAGCTGAAGTAGTCAATTTAAGATTATGATTTAAAATTTAACGGCATCCATGTCATTTCTAAATAGTCTATAAGGAAAGCGCAGGTGACGTCACGCTCAGGGCAAAACATTGGTATTTCCACCAATAAAGATCGTCCTTTTGCCACTCGTGAGTGGGAAAGATTGATTAAAGGAGTGTTTGTTTGTAAACATGTCCTTTCCTTATAAACACAGTCTAAAAGTCAAATAGCTCGGCTATCTCTCTGTCTTTGTCTGAACAGGACAATACCTATCACGGCAGACCGTCTTCTGCCATTTTCAATTAAGGCAGAGAGGAAAAAAAAAAAAAAAAAAAAAAAAAAAAACTGAGATCCGACTCCGTTAAGCGTCCCATTCCACCTGAGCTATTCCACGTCAAGGTTCTTTCCTATAGATATAATAATAAGACATAGATTGATCATTCAGGGATGGAACACGGGCGCAGTATTCATACCACTATCAATGTAAGAAAATTTTCTACTTCTTAAATCAACGATATTATAGATAGTAAAATTTCTTAAACAGATTCCGGTATGAATTCTGCGCCCGTGTTCCATCCCTGATCATTGAGAGGGGAAAAGTGATACCTTTTTTAATGGGGAAAAGACGACAATTTTACTCTCTTATGGATGTATTTCCCCGAGTAAATATACACGGGAATACACATAGGTAATTTAGCAAATCAAATTTCTGCACTAAAAGAGAATGAAAAACTCCAGATACACCTTTTTCTTTCTTTTCGTTTTCCTTTCCTTTTATTTTTCTTTATTTTTTTATTATTATTATTATTATTATTTTTACTATACACTAGTATACTCATGTCTGCACAAAACTGTCTTTCTTTCGGCATTTATTATTATTATACTTCTTTGAGGTAAAAATCGTCTGCATTCATCATGAAAAATAATTTTAATTAATTATTTATATTGCCTAAATTTGTGTAGGATTATATATGGAAGAAAGTCTTGTGGTGGCCACAATATACTAGTTATATTTTAAAACTTTCGCGGCTGCTAGCTACATTTAAAAGAATTTTGAGAATTCCATATTACTTACTAATATAAAATCTTTAAAAAATATTAAAATTAAAAAAAAGTATTTCATTAAATACGAAAACAGTAATTATCTCATAATAATAACAAAGCAACTGATTGTAAAAATTATATTTTTCATAAATCTATATATATAAAAATGAATGTTTGTCTGTATGTTATTTATAAAATCGTAAACGGCTTGACCGATTTCGATCATTCTTTTTTTGTTTTTTTCCTTATAGGTCAGGGATGGTTTAGGAAAAAAAAAAAAAAAAAAAATGAAAAAATCTTTAAAATTAATTAAAATATGAAAATAATAAACTTATTGACTTATATTGACTTAATATAAGCCATTTAAATTTTTA
This sequence comes from Salticus scenicus, assembly GCA_963930645.1. Taxonomy (NCBI): domain Eukaryota; kingdom Metazoa; phylum Arthropoda; class Arachnida; order Araneae; family Salticidae; genus Salticus; species Salticus scenicus. The sequence continues at coordinate 116,941,538 of OZ005657.1, forward strand.
ATTGTTGCCAAAAAATGTTTACGAGATGTATTTATTTATTGTTTTCAGCATAAAATGAAATATGCTTTGCGAAAAATAAGAAATTACTAAATTTTAAATTGGTCGATGAGAAAATGACGCTTTATAATTTTAAAATAAAATAGTAATATTACAAATCTAACATATTTCTTCTGAATTTTATTTCACAGCATTTTTTTATATACCTCAACTTCAGATTTCTTTTTTTTTTTTTTTTTTTTTTTTGTAGTATGGCGGATGAAACACGCATGGCATAAACGCTAATTCAGCAATATATTAAAGGTATTTTCTTATTGATAATTCTTGACAATATTTATAATTTTGATGCTGAAGTAGATTGGACATTTTTCGCCAAGGAAAAGATAGAAAGAAATACGCAAGCGAAGTGATGACGTCACTGGCCGTTCGTGGATGCAAGAAAAATACTTCCTGTGTTAAACGCCTATTGGATTTTTTGTAAAAAATTATTAAAAATCGAGGAAAAATATTTCCCGAATTTAATCCCCGTATTTAGGTATAGATATGTACTATTAGTTATCATGTCCATGCATTATATTAAGTTATTTTTGTAGTAAAATTGACAAAATTTGAAATTTTAATTTCAAAACTCTAGAAAAAAAAAAATGCCAAACTTCCATATTCGATTGAAAACACAAACATTTCATTTCAAAGGATGATATTTACACAATATCCAACTAATATACTGATTGAAAGGGAAATGATAAATATTCTATCATAATTTGAAATCAAATTTGTTTTCAAATGTCTAAATAAAGTAAGTAATATAAGATACTAATATGTTGTAGCGGAATAGATTTGATATCGGTCATCCTTGGTAGAAAAATAAAATATCGCCAAATTATTTGGCGAACATAATTTAATTCCTTTCAAAAATCATGGTTATTTTAACAACTTATTTTAAGACAGCTATAGTATTTCCCCTCAGCTGAATTTGGCGATTTTTCTTTGGCGCTGATTTGAACGATAACGATGTCGTTCTGGATTGTTTGCGATATAATATGGCAGCCTGCATGCTATTTATTTTGGATTTATGATTTATGATTTATAATTTAGCTTACGATTTTATCATTTATGCTATATGATTTATGATTTTTAGATTTATGATTTAGCCATAATCGCCAACGAAAAATCGCCAAATCTAGCTGAGGGGAAATACTATAGTTGTTCCATGAATAATATGAAACAATATTTTGTACAATGCATATTACGAAAATATACATCTGCCATGTATATTTTCGTATTACGTTTTTGATCACCAAATACAATAAGCGCCAAGAACGACAGAGTTTTGAATTTAAAATTAAAATTTTGTCAATTTGACAGCAATATAACTCAATCTAACACATGCACATGATAACTAAAACATATATGTACCCAAATATGGGGATTAAAATCGGGAAATAATTTTCTTCGATTTTTAATCATTTTTTACAAAAAATCTAATGGGCGATTAACATAGGAAATCATTTCTAGCATCCACGGACGGTCAGTGACGTCACACTTCGCTTGCGTAGGAACAATAATCGCATAAATTATATTTTGGTCTAAAACGGCAACAAAAATTTAAAAGTCGCCAAGGGCATTAAGGCTGTACCATGATCAAGTTTACATATTAATTTATTTATTTTTCTATATACCAACTACTATTAACTAAGCTTGAAGTATATATAACCACAAAATAATAATAATTGTCTCATGCGATAGAAGTAGCCGATCATAGCATATTGTAATGTTATATTTGGCTTGAAATTGCTGTCATTCTATGGTTGATCGATTAAATCAAATAAATATAGAGAATAACTTGAAAGCAAATATTATGTACATCACGTATAATATTGCTCATATATAACTAGGATTCAAATATAAAGGGCTACTTCAAAATTTTCGATACTGTCCGTATCGAAATTGTCATATATGATAAGCACCTAAATGGAAGGCCACGGGTAAGTCATTGTCGCAGGCAATAGGGACAGGTATTTCAGAATGCGAGGACGAACAAGGCGCTGCGGAAGGTAGCGGGAACCCAAAGCGAACTTTTGAGCGATTTCAGTATTATTATTATTATTTTTTTTTTTCATAAAACTATATAGAAAAGAGTTTCCTTTAAATATAGTGACCAGCGAAGCGAGCAAAGCCTGCTAGTTACTTAAATATAACTTATTTATGGAACCTACCCTATTTCTTTTCATATATTAATTAGAACACTTAAAAGCCGCGCAATATTTCGGCATTTTCAAAATTCATTACCATTCTATTCTATTACTGTTTTCGAGTTTTAACTCTCTAATGGTTGATGCCAAAAAACTTTTTCGGCATCAAAAATCTTTGCTCGTTAACATGGGGATGATAGATATATATAAATTACTATATCTATGTTCTTTCCGCGTCTTGATCGAACATTCCGTGATGAAAATTGCGCGCGCTATAAAGGTGGCGTCAACACTGTGACGTCCTTCTGACATCACGGTTTCGTCACTTCTTGTCTAGGTAGTCTCATCGCTGCGGGACTGGATTTCACAGAGAGAAGAGTATTGATACTACAATTTTCACAGACAGAAGAAAAGGAATAAGATAATTGCTGGCACTATATTTTTATATATACATATGTATATGCATACATTTATTCACTTATTTAAGACAGTGAAATATTAAACTGGGTTGCAAAAGAAATATTCATTTCACTTTAACAACCGATAAAGATAAAATTACAGTGATATAGCATCTTTTATTTATTTATTTTTCTTTTAATTGGAATTTAAATTAAGTGTTGCCGGTCTGGTGGTTCGATTGGTGGGGCGCTGCCTTCTGGATTCCTAGGACCCGGGTTCGAATCCTGGTGCGGGCATGTATGTTTTGGACTGGGATTGCGGTGCCTCGTTCTTAAGTCTGATCTTAAATCTTACGAACTTTCGTAGAATGGGCGTGTTTAAGAATGATCTTAACTTGGCATTGTGGTGCCTCAAGCATAAGTTCCCGACGGAAGAAACCAGTTAGCCAATTGGAGACGCGAGAGACCTACGTTGTGCAGAGCTGCCAACCTAATCCGGCAAATTATTAGTACCGCCCTTTTTTCTACACCACTTAATTTTTAGAGTATTTTTCTACTTAATTCATCATAGATATATTTGAAGAGAATTGCTCTAAAAATTAAGTGGTGTAGAAAAAGGGGCGTTTTTCAATAGGCGTTAACAATTTGCCGGATTAGGTTGGCAGCTCTGGTTGTGATTGCACGCGCATCCAGTTACGATTCGACTTAAGATATCTCCGAAGTCGTCGTAAGATAGTGAGACACTGCAATACGACTTACGTTTTGTTTACATCTTAAGACAGAGTTTGTGCGTAAAATAGTGTTGAGCGAGGCACCGCAATCCCAGCCTTGATGTCCTATGTGAACAAGATTTTACGTGCATTTATTTCTGTGAATATGTAATATGGATCAATCGAGACAAAAGTCATTGTAACGATAGGTCTCAAAAAGCTATCAAATAAATAAATAAATACCGAATTAAGTGTTTTGTTCAGATACAAAACACACAATAAACAACACAGTACAAACTAGAGAAACAAAATATCTGTCAACATACCAAACAATTTGAATATTGCCGATTTTGCGATAAATGCAAAGGTAGAAATGTGATTAGCTCTAGTTATTCGTCACAACTGTGTTTCTGCGATTTCTGCCCTTGTTTCGTCGCTTAATTCTATCTTTATAACAATGACTTTAAACTTTTAAACGATTAGCGGTGAAATGTATCAGAGATTGCGCTTCCATTTTTCCTCACTATGCCACAGCTTCCAAGTGTTCCTTTTTGGATACCGGTATAATTTTATGGAAAAAATATATAAGTTTTGTAGTGTTTCCACTGATTTAATAAGATCAAAAATTTTATAAAACTATACCGGTATAAAAAAGAAAAAAAAAAGAACATATGGCAGCTGTGCTATAATACTGGTTAATATGCTTAAAAAAAAAAAAAACCTTTGTAAAATAAATTTACTCACACCAGAAACATTTTAACGTATTTATTTTTATGTTTTTTCAAATTACGATCTAATGTGTATTCTCAGAATTAAAATCAAAATACTTAAAACGTGCGTTGGACGATCATTGTATTGTTCAACGAAACGTTAACACACTTAGATTAGCAGACCCAGGCTTAGTTCGGTGATTTTAAAATCCTACATGCAGTCATCTATAATTAGGATTTACATAAATTCTTATTGTTGTATACTTTCTTGGATTAAATTTAGGCTTTATACTTGTATTTTTAAAAAATTAAAATACAGGAAAGTTGATTGCACAAGTAAAAGAAAGAGGGGGGGGGGGGGTGCATTATTATTATTATTATTATTATATTTTTCATGAAATTACAGTAAATACAATGCACTATGATTTGTTTAAATTTAGTATTCTAATATAAATGAATTAACCAATCTCCTTCCACATCTTTTCACATTTAACTTACCAAATAAATTTAATTTTCTTAATTTTGCAATAAATAATAAGTATAAATCAGGCAATCTCAATCTGATAGGAAGTCATTCCTATTAGTCATAATATTAACTGATACTTACAATTTATTGATACTTACATAATACATTTATGAATAGGATCTATCAGTACTCATCAGGGTTGCCAAATTTGTACTTTTTTTTTATTCAATAGTCACCAATAATTTTTATTTATAACGTTTGACTAATCACTTCGATGATTGATATTCTATTATATATATCAAATGTCACCTCTCAAAATTATTGGTGACTATTGAACAAAAAAAAGGTCAAATTTGGCAACTCTGGTACTCATAGATGCCAACCTAATCCGGAGGAGTGTTAGTACCCGCTTCTTTTCCTACACCACTTAATATTTACAATAACTCTCTTTAAATGTATTTACGATAAAATAAGAAAAATATTCAAAAAAAAAAAAAAAAAAAAGACTGGTGTGGAAAAATGGGCGGTAGTAACAATGCTCCGGATTAGTTTGGCAGCTCTAAGTACTGCACAATGTACTTAACGTGAGGATTGGGCTCATACAATAATGTCGAGAATTGCTGAAGTATAATATTGAAATCTAGAGGAATCTTCTCTCATTTTAACTTCAGTTATCTTCCCTTTTTTTTTTAAATCTGAATATTAATCATATTAGAATATTAAATGAAGATTTTTTCAGTCGTTAATATTATATAATATATTAGGAGAGCGTGGGGTGGGTTGTAACAGTTTTTGAAAAATTAAGTACATTTTGAAATGTATTTACGTTTTCCTATTTCTAATTGCTGTTTTCTATGGCATACATATTCATCTATCACATTCATAAAAAAAACTTTCGTTAATTTTGCTAATTTTAGTACAAAAAATATTTTTGCAAAATTATTTGCCTGTTACAATTTTCCCCGGCTTTGGGACAAATTGCAACACACGTGGGGCAAATTGTAATGGATACAAAGGGAACCCTAACAATAAAAACGACAATATTTGAAAATGTTTTTGGTCATCAATCATTTATTAATTTATTAAAAACTAGAATTAATAACTAATATTAAATTATAACCTTCTTGGTATAGTAACAATGAATTATATCAAATGGATTATAGTAAAATAAAGAGAAAATTAAAGATAAAATCAACATAGAAGTCAATCTTAGTCAGAATTGAAATTAATTCAAGCAAATGATATTTTGTTCCCTCTCATGCCTTTAATGTGTGCTCCCATTTTCAAATTAAGCATTATACCCATTCTTCTGCCACAGAGTGGGTTTAGCAGAGCTTGAATTTTACGCCTTTTTTTCAGGACACTGCCATTAATGAGAAATTTCTGCTTCTTTTCCTACCACTTTTTTTATGCAATATTCTCTAATTGGTGATTAAATCATGATTATAATTCGGGATTAAATAATCACGGCACTGTAATATAAAAACACCGAAAATATTTCTGTATAAACATAATAGTGGTAAAGAAGCTAAAAATATTTCATTTCAAAAAGCTTCCTGAAAATGGGCGGAGACTTTGAGATCTGGCTCTAGGCATCTCCACAAGCCACTCCTCTAACATGTTACAACTTGTCCCAAAATTTTGTTTCAACTTGCCTCATCATATATTTTGTATATTTTGTTTATTTATAAAAATAAAAATATATAACGATTTATACAAAAAAATTAAACATGCATTTAATAACTTAACACACAGACTAAATAAATAGCTATAAGCATTTCTTTAAAGTATAAATTAACACACCTTTAATCAAAATTTACGAAATATTTTTTCCCCACTAACTAGCCAAAATGAAGCACGTGTACAGAACCGCTCATTAACCATTGTTGAGGAGCACCGATTGTGCTTACATTATAAAGCGCGTCATAAGGCTTATGTTTATAAAAATATTTAATCACAAATGTTACTATTTCGTAAATTGCGTGTTACTTTTTACCCCTTTGACAACTAGCTCCACGCTCCCCTATATAATAATTTTATCTTTTTAGAAAATATGATAGGAGATTTCAATACATGTGTTTTCAAAAAGATGATTTTTAATGATTTTGTAAATAGCTGGTGTTCTACCAGACATTTATACAACACGAATATTTTAATGTAAATACTCTGCTCTGTTACTGAGGTTTGCATATTATATTAAGACGAGATAATGCTTTCTTTAATCATTATTTGAATATCTTCTTTTGATCCCATTTAAATAAGACATACCAGTGATATTTTCTATTTTTTACTTATATATTGTATTGATTGAATTTTACTAAAGGCATGTGATGTTGACTAACGTTACAAGAATTAATATAACAGTAAAATTTTTAAAAAATAGGATAAAGTTAAGTAATTTTTACTACTTTTTTAAGCTTATATGTTTAGATTTCAAAAATTTAAATTGAATTTGATAATTAGTTTTAATTAATAATTAAACGATGTAATGAAAATATGTAAACATTATATAATATCTTTCCTTTCTTTTATATTTTTCTTTTTTAGTAGTGATTCAGTTAACAATGCATACCTTTTAAGAGGGGTCGTACTTTCGCACTCTCCGTCCTTTTTATAGGACACTCTCAGGAATAACAAAGTTCAGCCTTTATCGTCTCCACTGTTTTTATATAATAATCTCTATCCTATTTAATTGTTACACATTGCTAAAAAAATGCTATAAAGAAGAAATTAGCGATGACAGTAAAGATGGAAATTTATTATCACCGAGAATGTTCAGAAAAAAAAAAGGACGGAGAATACGACCCTGCCTTTTATTTGCCCACTTCCACTAAGTCTTCATCATTATTTTTTATTGCGTGAACGTTTTTATAAACGGGTACTATGGCTATTCTTATTTTTTATGTTTCATAAGTTGACTGAGTTTTTGAGAAGAGATAAATAATAAAAATACACTTAATTCAAATTAATCTTTCACGTTTTGAATCACGATTCCTGAGAGTAAAATCGAAATTAAAACTAAGTACCAATAACAGGGTTGTCAACTTCTTTAATTTATTCCGAAGCACTTTTAGCCCAATCTTTATTTCATACTACTTAATTTATAAAATAATATTCTGTAGGACATAACTGCGGTAAGATAAGAAAAATATGCCTTTAAAAAATGTTATGAAAAAAAAAAAAAAAAAAAAAAAAACGGCCGGGCTAAAACTGCTCCGGTATAAATTCATAGCTGTCAATGTTTTAATTTATTCCGGAGCATTTTTAACTCCGATTTTATTCCATACCACTTTTTTTAAAGAGTAAATTTTTCTATCATAGTTATATATACTGGAGAAAAATATTCTAAAATTAATTAATGTGGTGCGAAATAAAGGCGGAGCTAAAAATGCTCCGGAATAAATTAAAATATTGGCAGCTATGTAAATTAAGGGAACTTGTTGTCTCTGCAATAACAATCATTAAAAAGTTGGTGTTGATACAGCCCGGAAATTGATTGATGGAATGTTTTTAAAAATAGGTTGCAATTTTACGTTACAGAATATTTTTATTTATATTATCAAGATGTTATTATATTTCTAAATTTCACAACAAAAAGAGAATTTATTTTATATCACCCCCTACGTCTGGCAACCACTGACCGCGACACTCGCTTAAGCATGCGGAATGCGTGTCGCTGCAAAAGAAAGGACATACACCACGTCTGATTAATGATCTTAAGTCACTACACACATTGGAAGTACATACGAAAGTGTTTCACACATCTTTCTGTAATAAAGCAAAAAGAGAGGAAGGGTATCCAAGTGTTTCACAGAGTGTTCGTGAAATTCCACAGGTGTGTCGATAGTGCAGCTATTTCAAAACATCGTTCAAACAAACACACCCCTGCTTCACTTAGCGGTGCATGTTAAAATTTAAAATATTAAAATAAGTATTTGAAAATTCTATCTGCTATTTAATTTTTTATGAGGATTTTATCCTCATAAAAAATTAAATATTTAAATCATAGATGCCAACATTTATCCCTGAGTTTTTTAGCCACGCCTTTATTTCGCACCATTTTATTTAAAAAGGGTTCCCACGGACACGCCTTTTTTCAAGGACTGTTGCACCAGAATAAGTTTAAGATAAATTTATTTTTAAATATACAGTATACACTTATGAATAAATTCATTTTTAGATAATACTGGTGTAAGAATCCTTGAAAAAAATCGGCCGTGGGAACCCTGTGAAAGAAAAGTTTTCTCGAATATATAACTTCGACAAAATAAGAAAAATTACTTTTAAAATATAAGTGGTTTGAAGTAAAAGCGGAGCTAAAAATACTCAGGAATAAATTAAAATGTTTGCATCTATGATTTAAATCATAACTGCCAATTTTTAATTTATTCCGGAGTACCTTTTTCTCCGCCTTTATTTTGCACTACTTTATTTATAGAAAAATTTACTTTATATAACTTCGATTAAAAAAAAAAAAAAAATTACTTTTAAAAAATAAGTGGTACGAAATAGAGGCGGGGCTAAAATTACTCCGGAATAAATTAAAATATTGGCAGCTATGCTTAAATAAGCATACTTGCCAACCAGCTCATTAATAACCGTACAATTGTTAACGCCCCCTAAAAAAAGCCCCTTTTCTCACACCACTATATTTTTAGAGTTATTCTCTTCAAATGTTGTTACGATTAAATAAGACTAAAAGTACTGTAAAAAATTATTGGTGTGAAAAAAAAGGCGGGTACTAAAAATTGTACGGTTCATAATGAGATGGTTGGCAAGTATGAATAAGTAAAATATCTTTATAAATATATGTTAATACAATAACATGATTAAAATTGTATTCGTAATTCTATTAATTTATTTATTGTGCAGAGTAATTTTTCCAATCATTATTAAAAGTTGTTAAAAATATTTATTGGAGGCAAAATAAAATTGTAAGTTTACAGAAAATTTAAGTTATTAAAAAATTTTGAAAATAATGATATTTTTGAATTACGGTGAATTAATTATTAATTATTAAACTTAAATTAAATTAAAAAATAATAAAAAAATAAAATAACACTACATTATATTCTTAATACCTAAATTATTTATTAATTATAACTTATAAATTGATACTTAGAATCATTATTACGAAGTACATTGAATGAAAATTCATAATTAATGAGTAACTAAAACTGTTTTTTGCTATAATGAAATAATTATAAATTAATTTTGTATTTTCTTGGATATTTTGAACCGCATTTTTATATGCACTTAAATGTTAATTTTAGTACGTTAATTTAAATTATTAAATTATTATGAATGAATGAATTAAATATTTAACAATATAAATAAGTAAATATTTATGCAGCATATTAATACAGGGTGTCGACAGTCGAAATTTTTTTCATGATTCTTCCACGAGTATTTTCTTTCGTGATTTTTAATAGTAAGTTTGCACGATTAATTAAGAAAAAAATATTGTACAAATGTACTGGTGGAAGAATCAGGGAATTAAAACACCCATATTCTACACTTAGTTCAAATGTTTAACCTTTTTAAAAGTACCTTACCATAATTTTCCATTCTAGACTCGATTTCTCTGTTCTAATTTTTCTCCTTCTCTCGTGGATGCCAGCCTTTCAGTTTTTTTTTAATTATTATTTGTGTGGGGGTTACAGAAGCGGATCTGCCACTCCCCCGCAAACAATCAAAACTGTGATGGCATGTCTCCAGACCACTCCTAAAAATGAGTCCCTGACCGTCGCCAATAGCCTAGCGCGTAGCTACAGTGCGACATTAAAACCCACGCCACGCCACTCCATTCTTTTTCTTATTCATTTTCTCTCTCTTTTTACACCATGGGGTACATACAAATGAAACACCTCCAGTTGGCAAGCCGTTTGCAAGCGTTCCAAATGTATGACTGCAGTCAACAGCAAAAGTATCGGAGCACTAGCAAAAATTCCTATGTGAAAAAAGCACACTTAACACTGTTTTGTTAAATAAATCCTTGTCGAATCATGTTCTTAAACTGATTAAGAACAGGATTCGACAAGGATTTATTTAACAAAACTGCATTAAGCGTAATTTTTTTACATAGGAATTTTTGCTTGTGCTCCGATACTTTTGCTGCCGACTGTATTTGCAAAAAGCTTGCAAAATTTACGTCATCGAAATTGCAAGCGTTCCGTTTGTATGTAACCCATAAATGACATTTTATTTTTCCTGGTAACTGTGACATCATACAGTCGGTAGCAAAATTATTCGAGTGCAAGCAATAATTCCTGTATAAAAAAGGTACACATAATGCTGTTTTGTTAAATAAATCTTTGCCGAATCATGTTCTTAGAATACATAAGAACATGACTCGACAGGGATTTATTTAACAAAGCAGTATTACGTGTAAATTTTTTATACAGGAATTATTGATAACGTTCGAATAATTTTGCTGCCAACTCTGGACTGATTGAACAACGATTTGGAGAAACCGTTTGCAAGTTTGCAAATAGAATACATATATTAATACGGCTTTTAAAATTAAAAACTTAGTTAATTAAAGTGATAGAAAGTTCAAATCAAGATAATCAAGTTACTTAAAGTTTTTGGCAAATACACATCTTATAACGCTGAGAATCCTATTGTTCGTGAGAAAATAGTGTCGACAAAAAAAAAAAAAAAGTATTATAGTAATTTTATTTAATATATGAAGCCTATTACGAATTCACGAATATCCGAAGAACGGCAAAATGTCGACATTCACTTGAAATTGGAGCAGGAGACTCAGTCATCATCGTCCGTCAGGGTATACTGATAGTCGCCAACTTTAGGAGGAAAATTTTAATATAACTTTTCTTATATATTTCTCTGTTACAGTTTTCACTGATTAAATAAAATAATTTCCAATAAAATTTTTTGGTACCCGAAAAGTTCTAAAATTGGCAATTATGGTTATGCACTCGAAGGTAGTAGGCAAGAGGTACCGGATTGAATCCCAGGTCGTACTCGTTAGCTTAACTGTTGAAAGTTTTCTGTGGTTTCCTCCAAAATTCCATGAATATAGGCTAGAGCTCCTTAAAAAGACGGAAGCCATTCCACTCAAGCCTAGGATCCACGTGTATTGAATATCTTTTCATATTAAACGCCATCAACCAGACTGGAGTTAATTATAAATAAAGACAAAGCAACACAGCTGCTTTTTGATTAACTATAGCGAAACCTAAACTCAAATTACGCATTTCAAAAGGAAAAACCAAGAGAAATATTTTTTAAACCCCATAATTAGCCAAAGAGGAATTTAAAATAAAATGAATCCTAGAAGTTTAACCGTTGGTGTAAGGGTGGTTGATGTGATGAATTACGTTAAATATTATATGTGGCGTATGGGCGTATGTCAATATACTTAATCTTATATAAGCTGAAATTTACACTTAAGTTACAAGAAAAAAAAAAAAAAAATAATAATAAAAATAATAATTTGTTGGCTCTTTTTGTTGAGTAAAGCATAAAAAAATAACAATGAGGCATCTAGCGCTTATCAACTGCATGAGAAAATTAAGAAAGTTACAACATTTTTACAGTGCTTCACTAGATGAAATTGCCTTACAAAAGTAAAAATGAAAATTGGACGAATGTAAAAGAACAGTATGAAATACAGAAGAATACTTTTAATAAAAACTTGAAAATTATAGAATTCCAAGAGGAACAAACTGAAATGGAAACAAGCAATTGCATATACATAAAGATTTTTTATTTATTTATTTATTTTTTTTAATGGAAGACTCACTTGTATTATTATTAATAATTATAATAAAAAAATATATACACTCAGGTTTGTGAAAATTGAAACACCAAGAAGGAATGCGAATATAAGAATGATATTTATTGGACACATACATTATAATTGTAAGAACAATTGATTAAATTTTCAGGAAGTTTTGAGTAATATATTCTGAGAAAACAGTACATAAAGCAGCGATCTCTAGGAGCAATAACTACAGTTATCTGCCTAGGTATTGAATCGAACAGCGATTGGATGACATATTCGGGTACAGCACTTCATGAAGCTTCAGTAGGATGCCACAGTTTATAGACCGTAGCTGCTGGTGAGTGGTGGCGGGTCACTCGCTGTTCAACGATTACACAGTCATTTTCATTGATGCGAGATCAGGAGAACACGCTGGCCGGAGCTACGGTTGAACACATTCTGTAACAAGGAAGGTCCAGACAAAATAGACAACTTGCGGTCGGGCATTATCCTGCTTAAATAGTGCGCTACAGAGGCCTTGAATATAGAGCAGATGGGCGGGCCTTAACTCACCACAAAATTAATGGCCGCTATTCAGAGTGCCGGGATTGCGAACAAGAAGTAATTGAGACGTGTATCCAATGGGACGCATACCATCACTGAAGGTGATGGGCAGTGTGACGATGTCAAATCCCAGCTATTAAGGTGCCTGCCTACGTTTAAAATGCAATTTTCGGTCAAAACTCCGATTTTCTATTTTTGGGTTAGTATTAAAGCCTGACATTTTAGATTTCTAAATCAGTGTGAATTTTGTTTCTATCTTGCTTAGAACTTGAGTTACAGGCATTTTAATATTAGTCACTCGCCAGTTTTTGAAACCGGAAGTGACCGTAAATGATCCGTAAATGTTTGTTTACATAAATGTTTTACTCAATATAAGCATCAAAATTTGTTACTGAATATAAAATGGATTTAAAAAAGAAAATAAAAAGCTTTGCAATAAATCAGGAACTTATTAAAATTATTTTTTGTTTAATAGGTAAAATCTTGTTTTTAAAACTGTTTTCTGCTTTTTCTCATAATGAGATTTTTAGCATTTTGTTTTATCCCAAAACATGATAACTCCAAAAGTTATAATTGAATCGTTATGAAACTTTGACAAAATACTCTGGAGGAGTTGTTTTAGAGATTGAACTACGACAATGAATCTAGCTAAACTATTTTTTTTTTTTTTTTTTTTTTTTTTTTTTGACGATAGTAGTTATGAACTATCATGTATATTCATGATTTTTTCAGCATGTAAAAATGTTATCTTCTCTAAAATATTAAATGACATGGTTATAGTTTTGAGAGTAGTTCGCTCCTTTAAGGACTTTTCAATAATCTAAAAAAAATTACAGAATAAAAATATCTTTATTTAAATTTAACTTATGATGTTTTGTAAAAGTGCTTTTTTTTCGCAAATTTTATGCATATTTTGAACCTAAATATCAAAATATTTTAAAATTCGCATATTTTTTTCAGTTTATTCATTGCTTTTTATTATATTCTATGATATAATGCACATAAATAGGCAATTTTTCAATTATTAAAAAAAATCACCTCCGACGGTAGGAAGGTGAATAATGTGCTTTATTCACAATGCCGTTAAATACGGATAAGGCAATCCTGATGCTGTAAACAGGATTGTGATTTGTCTGAAAGGCGACTTTACGCCATTCCGGCGTCCAGGCTTGTCGTTGATCACACATTAAAGGCGCCTATATCAGTGATGCACTTTTGTGGGTAATCAACATTTTGGTAGTCGCATACTGAGTCACCATCTGGAGTCATGGTATGCGATACAATGGATAAACGTCTCGATCAACTCTTGTTTTCATTCCTGTCATTCTGAATACCAGCCATTACATTTCGGACGAGTTAAGGCCCGTCGTTCTGCCCTATATTCAAGGCTTCCGAAGCGCAATACTTAAGCAGGTCAATGCACGACCGCACGTTGTCCGTGTTGTCCAGACCTTCCTTGATACAGAATGTGTTCGACTGCCGCTCTGGCCAGCACGTTCTCCTGATCTCGCATCAATGAAAATGACTGTTTAATCGTTGAAAAGCAACTGTCCCCACCACTCACCAGTGACTACGATTGGTGAATTGTGGCATCGTGCTGACGCTTCATGAAGTGATTTACCCGTACATGTCACCCAATCGCTGTTTGATTCAATACCTAGGCAGATAAGTGCTGTCAGTTCTCACAGAGGTCGCTGCTTTATGTACTGATTTCTCAGTACATATTACTCTAAATTTCCTGAAATTTTAATCAATTGTTCTTCCTACTATAATGTATGTGCTCAATAAATATCATTCTGATATTCCCATTCCTTCTTGGTGTTGCAATTTTAACAAACATGAGTGTAGATATAAATAAATAAATAAAAGCAACTGAATTCATGGAAACTACAGAAATTCCTTTGCTTTGTTGAAATATAAAAAAGATTAAGCGTGCGACAAAATAAACAATTTCAAATAATTGACGTGTGTATTAATAATTTTAATAATTTCGTATTTTAACTATATAATTTCAAATTACTTAAGATTCTTGAAAAACATAGTTTAACTGTTTGTAGAACTAGAAAATTTTTTTCATGTTTGTAAGAAACAATTTTAAATGGTTTTATTGATGTACAGTCACCCCAAAAAAAAACGCCACCCCCCCACCAAATTTCGCTGTAAATTATCGTAGAAACATGCGGCTGGTACCTATCGATCTGTAATAACGTCTAGTTTTTAATGGTGTAGTTATATTTTGCTTAAGGGGTCATCTACATATTAAAACACGTATAAACTTCATTTTTTTCAATGACGACCCCTATTTTTGACCTCATATTCAGATTTCTGAGATCAAGGCAGTTCGGAAAACTTACCTATTTATAGACTTTAAATCAATTTTAAACAGAGTTACACGTGAAAATGTGTTAGGGGACCGTCTATACATTTAGAAAAAATAAATCGTGATCAACTACCCAATATTCATTATTTATAAAATTTCACACCGGAAAAAAAGTTCAGGAATGTTTATTATAAAATAAAAAACGATTCAAATTCGCAGAACTTTCTTTATTTGCTTATGAATTAAAAGATTTTTATTGGTTTCAATTTATTAAACATTATTATTGAAAGTTAAATACATCACTTCGTACGAAGAAAAATAATAGCTTGAATGATATGAACCTACAATATTAAATTACAAAAATCTAAATACCAAGGTAAAAGAACAGTAGTAATAATGATAGTAATATTAATAGCAGTTAAAAAAAAAGGTGTTTAATATTTAAGAAAAAGAATTATCTACTTCTTAAAAGCAAAAACTGTTTTATTTAAGAGACAAAAATTTAAGTTAAAATACATTTAAAAAACAAAAAATATATATAAAAACAATTAAAATCTACTAACTAACAATTATTATCTACTTCTTGTTGGGTATATTTTTATTTTATACAGTAAGCCTCGCATGAAAGTGTTACTATAAAGTTTTACATTTAATTTTAGGCGTACAAACCAACAATAGATAATATACAAAAATATACATAACAAGATTTAAACTAAAATCTGAGAAAGGATATTTAATATTTTCGCGACTGCTGATGTAGTTTCACGTCATATGGAAATCTGTAACTCCTCCAGTGGGCGTTTCTTTCACAATTTGTGTCTTACGATATTTCTTAAGAATATTCCTTATATTCATATTTATATAAACAAAATAGTATGAAACAAATTTTTTCACTAGAAAGAGTGTATATTCATATTATTGTGTATATTCATATGAAAATAAACATGGATATGGAAAAAACGGTTTCCTATTGCCTAGAACGAATATTCCCCGTTCTGCAATCGTCTACTGTACTTGAATTCATAATTATAAATGTGTAAAATCTATATCTTTAAAAGTAATAAGACATATTACTTTGTTTTAAATTCTTTTTCTGTAATAAATGTGACGACAGTTTTACGCCGTGATTAGAATAATAGAAAATAAATAATATTGCACTTTGTTTCAATAATAGATTTTAAAACTTAAAGAAAAAAAAAATACCACTTTATTATTCAGTATTAAAAAAACATTTAATAGAAGTTTTATATTTTATTATGTTACGTCATGCGATAAAATTTAAATAGCATAAACGGTAGAGTAAGCAAATGCGAAAATTTCACAAAATTAAAACAGAAAATTTGTTTTAAAAATTCTGATAAAAATTAATAAAAATCAATTATATTAATTTTAAAAAAGGAAAAAACAAAAGTATTGTTTACTGCGTATTGCTCTTTCAAATAATATTCCTCGTCTTACTGCATTTTTTTACTGTCATGATACTTAATTGAGGTGCACGAATCCTAGAATATTCAAGTTAAAAACAAAAGACAAAAGGGATAAAATAGAATTTTAGCAGTGAGAAGCTAGAAAAAGTTATGTAATATTTAAGAACAAAGACTTAACATTTCAGAATCGAGTAAACTCCCTTCTGCAACGAAAGCCACGCCTTTACAGAATTTTTCTAAAACTTTACATTATAAAACAAAATTATTTTACATACTTCCAATTAAATCATTTAAATTTTGTCTTCAGCATTCAATGTAGTAAATGCCATTGACATTTATGCATACCAGCGTCACATATAGTGTCATATACGAGTATGCAAACTAGGTTTTTTAATACTGTTTCCGCAATATAGAGGCGGGGCTACATTTCTTTTGGAATTCTTTCCCAATCTCTTGCCTGCATTACGATAATTTTATAAAAAATAAGCCAATTTGTATAATAAACATCGAAATGTTCCTTAGAAAACAATTATAATAACATAAAGGTAAATTAAAATAGTTTTTCGTCAAAATGTATAGAAATATTGACTCACAGATGATACAAATTATAACAAGTGACGCCCCCCTAACAGCAGTAAAAAATGAAATATCACTGTAACTCAAAAAATAATGTTAGGAACGAGCTGTAAATTTGGAAACCCATGTTTTTGATGATGCCCGTTCTATTCGTGTAAAAATTAACATAGGTCATAATTCATAATTTTTTCAAATATGAATTTATTAAAAATTTTCATAATTCAAAAAATGTTTTTTTAGCAAAAATTTGCATGGAATATGTTTGGGTCACTTCATTCTAACGAATAAAAAAAACAGAATTTAAATATCATAATTATTTCGGAAGATATGATTTAATGTTTGTCACATTCATTTAACATTAGCATCCCCAAATTTTGACAGCTTATAACTCTATGAAAAATTGAGCGAAATATATAAACTATACCATTTTCCGTGATGATTTGATCCAAAGAATTCAAAAATATTATAAAAAAGGGGGGTTACTATTGAAAAAAATGAAGTTGATGTCGGTTTTAATATGTAGATGACCCCCTAAGTAAAATCTAACTATAACATTGTAAACTAGACGTTATTACAAACTGATCGGTACCAGTCGCATGTTTCTACGATAATTTACGGCGAAATTAGGTGGGGGGGTGGCGTTTTTTTTTGGGGTGACTGTACCTATCTATTGAAAAGGATTGTTAAAGGAGATGTCGGGCCATCCTCACGCAGAAATGTATGTCAAATAATACTTTTTCTAAAACTATTTTACACTGTTTTCAAAGTAAAACCAAAATGTTAAAATACAGTACTATTTGGAATATTAAAAGAAGAACTGGCGCTAGATAAATAAATACAGTAAAAATCATCAGCGTCTTTAACGCCAAAGGAAAGAGTAAAATAGCAGAAAGCTGTTTCAGTAGCATTTAGCCACTGCCCACTGAATACTAGTATTCAGTGGGCAGTGATTTAGCGTACCGTCCTAAGTTCATTTATCATATCGATATGCACAGATGACAGTACGTTAAATGCTACAGAAATAGCTGTCTGCTATTTTATTTTCTTTGCGTTCAAGACGTTGATGATTTTTTTTGTGTTTTTTTAATGCTGTCTAACCATGTTAGTAGGTCTTAGCGAAGCTAAGAGATGGCAGCACTATACATAAAGCAAATTTGAAAAAAAAAGAAAAAAAAAAAAAAAACTTTTTATGGAGAGATAATTCATCCCATCTCATCTCGGCAACCATTCTGTTAAATTGTTATAAACAATTTTAAGAAAATTATTATTATTATTATTTTTAATGGGATTTGAATTAATAAAATATTTAAGACATACGATTTATTTTACATGGATAGGAGCTTTTATATAATTATATATATAATTAAATTCCTTTCTATGAACGTCTTTAAGTTATTTGATTTAAGAAAAAATTAAAATTTAACTAATTTCAAATAGAATTACAAAGTGAATTTCATCGTTATTAATAATGCTCAGTTGTTAATTCCTTATCGACTAATCGATGATTGCAATTAATTTAATTTTAATTTCATTGTTATGATGGCAACATTTTACTCTCCGTGTTGTGTGATAGCTTGACATGTGGTTACACTGATTTTTTCCATTTTTCTCTCAGGTTTCCTTGATGGTTTGATGTAATATTTTATTTCATTTCTCATTCAAAATGGTTTTGTTGCAAAATTGGAGCATGAACAATATTTTTGCTATTGTTAGCTATATTGTTTTACGAAATCTTGCAGCTTTCTCTGCTTTAAGAAAGTGCAGTCGGTAACAAAAGTATCCGAACACTAGCAAAAATTCCTATATAAAAAAACTAAAGTTAATGCTGTTTTGTTAAATAAATCCTTGTCGAATCGTGTTCTTAGTCAGACTTCTACCTTACTTTTAATAAAACAGGGCTTTGTGCAAAGTAATAAATACATGTTCCCATGAAATTATGCATTCCTTCAGACCAATATTATAATTACGGACAATTTTGCTGGCTTAGCTCCCCCCCCCCCCTCCAATATGTTTTAGCATACTATTTTACCTCTACTATTTTAGCATAAAACTTTTAATTTCTAGCTGTAATATGATTCTCTAATACACTTTTAGGAAAAAGTTAAGTCAGTTACTTTGATATATACTACTTTTTTTTTTTTAAACCAAAAATACATTAGATAATTTTTTAACTACTGGGTTTATTTATATTATTCTGATATTATTCTGATATTTGACTGTACTTTAACACTAGTCAAACTTTATTATTATTGAATTACAGACAGACATTAATTAACGGTTCAGTTAAGCATCAGCAGTGCAAAATACAATTAAAGAGCTTAGTGAATGAACATGTTAAATGAAAATTTAGAACATTTGAGAAATTAAACAATAAAGAGGTAACAGAGAAACCAGAAATCATGTACATAATAATTTCCTGTGTCGACAACAGTGTTAATTTAATGTTCGATATTTAAAAGAGTTCTTCTATCCAGACTTATAATTTTTCTCAAAAACATCCCTTAACATGTTCATTCACTTTACTCTTCAATTAAAAGAAAATTAAACACTTGGCCCTTTTAGCAGCCATAGCATAACTACCTAAATTTGTTTAAAATTAAAATGTTATATGAGATTAATTAAGAAAATTATGCATAAAACTATTTTTGACTCTAAATACGTTCACAACGATAAAGTGAGCGAAACCAATTTCTGCGCCTTGAGTTCCTCGCCAAATTGATTCCTGTGAATTCCAGTAACCATACAGTTTGTTCTGTTTACTTTCGCTACACCAACTCCGGAGCGACTGCCTCGCCTAGCTGTGGACGTGTGGACCCCGTTTGACAATGACCGTTGTTTAACGAAATTAACATGCAATTTTCACGCATGCACCAACATATTCCATGCATAAATGATGAATATAATATTAATTCTTTATTTACTAGCCACATATTTATTTACATTTCATATAAAAAAGAAAGCAGATAATGTTCAGAGCTTCCCCCCTCCCCCCACCCGCCCACACAAAGAGAGAGAGAGCGACAGAACCGACTGCATAACACATAGCTGCTAATATTTTAACCCCTTCAGGGACAATAAATTTAAGTTCATTTAAAATCAAATGCCGCCAGAGTCTGAGATCAAGATTAGAAGAAAAGTAATAAATGAATGTTTTCGCGTAAGGTAAAAAAGTAAAATTTTATATAAAATTTCTTGGATGAATTTTTGCAGTTGAGAACTGAAACTAGGTGGTTAAAATATATACCACCGCCCCTGAAAGGGTTAATTTATTCCGGAGTACTTTTAGCCCCGCCTTTATTTCGCACCACTTTATTTATAGAAAACTTTTCTCCAATATATAACTTCGATAAAATAAGACAAAAATTACTTTAAAAAAATAAGTGGTACGAAATAAGGGCGGGGCTAAAAATACTCCGGAATAAATTAAAATATTGGCAGCTATGATAACGTACTATTATATGTATTTTCGAAAATCATGGAGAGATTTTCAAGTTTGTTGTAGAATCATTTGTTATACATAACATTAAAGCTAATTATATGCGAATATTAATTGAAAAAAATCTTTGTTACAATAGCACAATTGTAGTAATTTCACACTAAAAAATTTGGAAAATAGCAAAACTATATAAAAAAAATTAAAAATTAAAATATAGGCATGCAAACACCACTTATTAGTAATGGCTAGGAAAAAAAGAAAAAATAAATTCCATATCAGGAAAATATAAATTTGTAGTCATTGAAAATGTTTCTCCCCAACGCTTGTAAATAATAAGGTATCTATACATTAATAGGCAAACACGAAATTTGTCGTACACTTTTAACATATTAATTATGGGAATAGAGGGTTGAAAGTGGTATCATTCGAAAGGTGTGATTTGCAGAACACGAAAATTATTTTCTTACGGCGACAAGAAGGTAATTTAAAATACTTTTATTTTTTATGCACTTTTTCGTTTTATACACATATTCTTTTGTATTAAAAAAATCCTAAAGAAGAAAGTTGTTAAATCTGGCAATTACTTAAAATTCAAATAAAACCAAGGACTCAGTAATTTGTATAGATGTAGCATTCTTAAACTCTCGACTACAGACTTTTCTCTCTAAGTGGCAATGGCCATTAGAGTGGTAAAAATGGTAATGAGTGAATGAGTGATTGATCGAAATTTTATACTACTGAACATGTACGCAAATTAAAAAAAGGATTTGATTTATGAAAGTTCTTTTTTTTTTTTCTAAATCATTTATGATATAATTGCTTTTCTTTTCTTTCTTTCTTTCTTTTCCTTTTCTTTTTCAAAAATCTTTAGTTGTACTGACTCAAGATATAGGGGCAGTTACATTTAATCGGATGATCCTCAAACATTACAACGTCATAACAGAGCCTGATTAAGGGGGAAGCACACATTATCTCAGCTCTCACCGGAATATTTTTACAATTATTTTTTACTTCATGTCATAGAAATTCCACGCTTTGACGAGGAAATATTTTTTATAAAAAATGAACGGTGTAAAACAATCCAATTTACTCACCGTTAATAGACACCAGAATTCTTTTAAAATAATTTTTAATGAGAATTTTCTGTTTATTATAGGAGGAAAGTATTTGTTAAAAAATAACGGTGTAAGTATAAATAATGTGTGCTTCCCCCTTAATCAGGCTCTGCGTCATAAAATTCGATTAGCCCTTAAATTACTATATTACTTGTATTTTCGTCATCATGAGAAAGTAAGGTATATGTTGGCTTTTATCACAAAGAACTATTAAGATAAATGTACCTGTGCTGAATACTGTATCAGTGAGTACTTTCAAATTTAAACTCTAAAAATAAGATTTCCATATCCTGCAGAGGTTTGCCTCACGATTCTAGGTTGGTGTTGGAATCCTAACACCAACCTAGAATCCTCCTATATTAATAGGGTTGGTTGGTTGTAGGATTTAAGGCCGATTGACTCCTGATGTGTCCTAGGCCTAGAGGGGGAATGCCCTCCGTGGGGGTCTTTCTAAGGGGTCCTAGCCCGTATTTACGCGAGTTTCGGAGGAAACCACGGAAAACTCCGAACGGCTAGGTCGATGAGCGCGACCTGGGATCGAACCCGGCACCTCCCATCTACCAGCTTTGAGCGCAGAACCGCTCGGCCGCTGGTGGGCCCTATATTAATAGAGAGTAAATATTAATTAATATTTAATTATTAATTCATTTTCTTGAAAGCAATTTAGGGCGATTTTGAAATGGAATTATTTGAGCCTCTCTTATGTTTTGTGAGTTTCTATGTCTTTGACACAGTTACCAACTTAGCCCCTTTTGGCTACCGGAAAATCTTAATAGAAATACATATTTATTTTATTTAATCAGCGAACTATAAGGGTTTTCACTGATTAAGTGAAATAAAAAAAAATTATTAAAATTTTCGGGTTGCCAAAACGTGCTAAGTTGGCAACTATAGTCCATGAAGAAACATTTTTTCGGAAAAAGGAAAGGAAAATAAATATAAGCTATCATTCGTTTTTTAAGTTACTTTTCCATAAAATTCAAGGTGTATTTCTTTTAAATAAAATTTTGTACAACAGATGGCAGCAGCATAATTTAATGCTTCAAAGCAGTAGTATGGGATTATATTTTTTGAGATAATACAGAAGTAGAGAAAGGCAGTATTAGAGGATTAAACGTAATGATAATATTAAAAATAGTCTAGACGCTATTAATCTATATAGGCCATGCTTGAGGAATATTTATTTGAATAACAGGATGCATTTAAGAAATATCATTTTCTGCTGTTATTTATTTTTCTTGCTGTGGGACTGAGCTATTCAAGTTAGATTATCTTTCTTTCATTTCTGAAAATTTAAACAATATGCAGGTAATTTTCAAAGTAAAAAGTCTGTAGACTACTCATATAATTGATAAATGCTTAAAATAAAGCACAATACTATATATTCTAAATCTAAATTAAAATGCATATGGTCTTTAGTGTTTGTTTATATGATATTAATGTAATGGTATTTTTCATAATATGATAAGCTACAAGTATATGATAAGCTACAGATATGATAAGCTGCAGATAAAATAAATGGAAATATTTACGATTTTACACGTTTTGTTCATTACTTGTAAAAATATTTGGAGCATTGTTCTAAAAATTCAGAGTTTTACAGAACAAGTTAAACCTGATGATTTTCAATTAAAGATTTGTCCAGAAGATACTGGTTCTAAAGCGGACCTGTATCAAATTAAAGAAAAAAATATATACAGTATTTGGGTTGTGTTGTTTTACGTTGTAGGTGTTAACCCTTTCAAGAGCGGTAGGCTATGTTTTATACCGCTTAATTTTAATTCCCAACTGCAAAATTCACCCCGAAAATCGTTAATAAAATTTCACTTTTTAAACTTAGCAAAAAAGTCCTTTGTTTCTTTCTTCTAATCTTGTTCTTAAATTTTGGTGGCGCTTGATTTTAAATGAGCGTAATTATATTGTTCCTGAAAGGGTTAAGGTCGATTGACTATGCGAGGGTCCGAAGCTTGGTTAGAATACTTTCCGTAAGGGGTTTTTCGAAGGGGGGGGGAGGAGTTCTAGCAAGTTTTCATGCAAGTTTCGGAGGAAGCCACAGAAGACCTTGAACGGCTAGGCCGAAGAGTGTAACCTGGGTTCGAACCTGGCATCCCACATACCAGCTCTGAGAGCACAAAACATTGTTTGAGATCACCTTGCAAAATATAATGCTTGGAATGCATTGTAGCTGTAACATATTATTATAATACTTCACTTAACTAACTGTATCTATTTGCAGGGCAATAGAACGTATAACTATGGAAATTTAAAGATTTCCTTAACAAAATCAAAAATGTTTCGTAAGTGTTTTGTTTATAATATGCAGCGATATTGCAATGCAGTGCCATTTTTAGTAAATTTGACGTATTATTGCACTAAATATTTAACTGCGCGTGCACAAGCAGTAACAAAAAATTTTATTTTTAAGATTTATTAACCGAACACATAGAGTTATTTTTGAAAAAAATCCAATTAAATATCGTTGAAATTCAGAAATTTATATGACATATACGATAGCCTGCGTTGAATTTCAGTTGAACTCAAAAAGAAGCAAGATCCAAACTGTTATTTTGAACCAATATACCTTATATTGCCATTAATTTATTCAATTTAAAAAAACATACAAATTTTAATAAAACTCCTTAAGGATTCGCTACTTTTTAAGAGCGAATAAAATTGAATTCAAGCTTTTTTTCTTTTTCTTTTCTTTTTCTTTCTTTCTTTCTTTTTTTTTTTTTTTTTGTGTGTGTGTGTGTGTAAGAGCAACTCTGTGCATACATTTCGTTAATAAGTTATGAAAAAAAAAAGTGCTAACGGTTGAACATGCACTATCAACTATTATTTAGTAACATTCTCAGGTTTCCACACATCACTAGTATTTTTATTTTCAGTTTCAGTATATTGTTTCTACTGTAGTATGTAAAAGTTTCTAAAAGTGATATTGCATTAATGTGGAACCCTGCACGTTATTAACAACATATTTATGAAAAAGTTTTGTTGTGTTAAGGAGACGTTTATATCTTTATGTATATGTATGCTATTGTTATACTGGTAATTAATAGAAGCATTTGTAACTACATGCTATAGCTAGAAGGCATTTCAAGAATTATTTTTACAGGGTGATACCAAACATTTTTTTTTAAATCCATTTATTAGTTACTGGTTTCTCTCTTTCAGGGGTTTGCCCCCTTTTTTTTTCTCTCTCTTTGCCTTTTATTCAGGACACTCTCAGAAATGAGAATATTGCGTCCACTATTTTTATACAATAATCTCCATCATATTTAATTATGACATATCATTATAAAAATACGATAAATGTTCCTGCATGAAATTAGTGGTCACAAAAAAGGCGGATTTTTTTTTTTTTTTGAGAGTGTCCTGAAAAAAGGGCAGGAGAGTACGACCCCTGCTTTTGTTTTCGGGACAAAATCTTCGATGAAATATATAAAGGTAAAATGTTCTTTAGACTTCTAAAGCTTCAAGAAAATCTTTCAAGTATTTTTCTATGTATTTCACAAAATGTGTAAAATCGGAAATGTTTCAATTTTTTTTCACCTTCTGTACTTAATACAGGATGACGGTAATGATTTTTCACGCATATCATAAAGTAAATGCCTTGTTAAGAATTGGCATCATATTTAATTCGTGTATGAATTTTGTTTTAATTTTATTTGCTGTGCAAAGGTTTATAATTATATCGAAATCTACTGGAATTTTAACCTCCGAAGTATGTTAGAAGTTTCACGCAATTGTCTGTTTGTGTGTTTGTCTGAGGCAGTGTAGCTTTCAAAAGAACAGACCGATTTCAATGCGTTTTTTTTTTCCTTTTCAACACTTTTGAACAAAGTTGAAAAACGTTAAGGACTTCAGTTTGTCTGTCTGTTCTTCTGTCTATCTGTCCGCGCTCTAACTCCCGTAAATATTCATGGAATTTCTCGAAACTGATATATGTTATAAAAGTTCACTATCGGATGTTCCCTAACGAAAATGGAGTGTATACGTCTTCTGGTTTGTGTACAGGGACACCCGAAACTATTCCAAAGAATTGTGTTCTATGAGAGGTATTTCTATGATCCATATTTTAATACCTTTACTGAACACAAATCTTAATGAAATTGAAATGTTTATTCAAGTTCACTCTCGGATGTTTCAAATATAAAATGGAGTAAATACCACGACTGATTTGTGTGCAGGGATAGCCGAAAGTATTTCAAATCATTGCGTTCTGTGAGAGGTGTACTTCTATAAACCAAATTTTAATAACTTTACTTTGCACAAATTTTAATGAAACTGAAATATGTTCTTCATAGTCTTAAAAAAAAAAAAAAATGATTTCTATAGAATACTGTACGATTAGCAATAGATTTACAGGTCCACACAAAAATATTCAGCTACATTAAGGGCTATTATTGGAAATTTGTTCGAATTGCATTTTAATTTACACTAAGCGTTTTTAACACTTTTTAACAATTTTTAAGTGTTAATATAATTTCAATTTCTTCATTTGTCTGTCCGACTGTCCTTACGTCTATCTGTCCGTCTGCCTGCCCTTAGCGTCCGAAAATATTTTCATAATTTAAAAAATATATATATGTTATTCAAGTTCACTATGGAATGTTCCTTATTTAAAATGGCAGTATGAAGTTCTGTAGGACTTGATTGTGTGCAGGAACCCCCCCCCCCCCCCCAAAAAAAAAAAAAAAAAAAAAAAAAATGCCAATGCATTGCTTTTAGGACAGACATTTTTATAAATAACATTTAAACAACTTTCTTCTACGAAAATCTTAAAGAAAGTTACATTTATTGTTAATATGCTAATGTTTTGTATAGAATATGATAAGGATAACCTTCAGATTCACAGGGCTACCACTAGAATATACAGATTCATTAAGGGCTGCATTTTCTTTTGTGTTAAACATTTTTAACAATTTCTAACAATGTTTAAGAGTGATTATGAATTCAATTAGTTTATCTGTATGCCTTTCAGTCCTTCTGTCTGTCCGTTTTGTGATAACGCAGGCAAAAAACAATGAAAGTTATACGATACAACACGTACATACAGTTTGAAAGTGTTAACAATCGATGTGTACCGCATGATTTTTCGTTCTTGTTTAATTAAAACATTAATTTGACCATGGTGGTTCTTAGCTATGTTTGATGAAAATTTGTTGAATAGATCTTTAAAAATTAATTAAAATGTGATTTTTCATCCTCAATTTGCTTTGAAATTTTATATATTTATAGCTGGCAAGGTTTTAATTAAGCTTAGATAAATACAGCTGGCAATTTTCCAACTTATTTGCTGTTCTCATTGGTTA
This sequence comes from Salticus scenicus, assembly GCA_963930645.1. Lineage (NCBI taxonomy): Eukaryota > Metazoa > Arthropoda > Arachnida > Araneae > Salticidae > Salticus > Salticus scenicus. The sequence goes on from OZ005657.1 coordinate 116,968,493, forward strand.
AGTCCCGTAATTTTTTTGAATTAAAATAAAAAACATACTTTTTTTCCTTTATCTAAATCGAAAATTTTAAACCGATTTTGACGAAAGTTAAAAATTGCCTATGAATATTGATTATGAGTTTGTAGTCTAAAAATCTCTTATTTCTGTTGAAAATTCAAAATTTTGTAGAGATTAAAAAAAAAAAAAAAAAAAAAAAGAAATGCGATTTTTCAGGGTTCTCAGCTGTCACTATTTTGAATAGTACTTTTATAATCCTTGCAATCACTGTATTATTTTTTCGATGATATGCACTACAAACAATTAATGAAGATTGCTATTAAAAAAGTGATAATCAAAATCGTGACTAATGAGAATAGGGGAACTTTTTCCTTTTTCTTTCAGTCGACTTTGAATTAAAATAATTTTAATTTTGCAAGTTGTCAATCTTCTAACTCCCAGCACATGTTAGATGATACAGTCTGATTAAAAACTTTTAGGCCAGTAAAATATTTCAAGAAAATGGAAAAATTAAAAGAAAGGTATTTAAATATTGTTGCATTATTGATTCTAAAAGTTCATTGATAAGAAATAACGCAGCAAACATGATTTGTAAATGTATAATTATCAGAAAAAAATGCCATATATTCTTCAACCACATTTCTTGAAACCACGAAAGCTTCTGCGCAAGTGCTGACTCAACGAGTTCTGAGTTAAAATAGGGGTGATAGTCATCTGACTAAGAGAAAATAAGCGATAAAAGAGCGCCGAATGACTAGATGTTTTCCAAATTCCAACCTGTCTGTCAATTTGGCACCCCCTTCAAGCCTTTGGACTCGTTCTCACTGCTAGTCTTAGGAACCGTGGTTTCACTATATAAAGTTAGTATTTCAACATGAGTAAAAACTTTAAGGCCACCAGTAATTTTTAAAAAATATATTAACATATATTATTTTAGATATTACTATAGTTATAAAGTTTGTGAGAACTTTCCTAATTGGAAATACGTTTCTTCTAGGTTTGGTGCTCTTTATAAAGACGGAGAAAGGTGAGAAGTTACCTGATCGTGTAAGAAGGGAGATTGAAGCTTTTTCTTCAACAGGAATTAGTAGCTGTGTTATTCCAATAACATTGAATGGTCCCACATTCTGCATACTCTCCAAAATTTGAACTATCCAGGGAATATCGCTGGAGTCATCGGCTCATATCTCAGTCCAAGGGATGTTCCCGAGGTTTTTACCTGGGTCCTATCCTTTGGAATTTAATAGCTAACAATATACTCAATTCAGTGTCACCAAAGGGCTTTCAAACCTACGCCTATTCCGATGACTTCACCGTTATCCTATCGGGCAGCACGAGGAGGGGACTGAAGGAACAGGCCCATGAATCATTAACCCTCTTCAGTTCTCTTCTAAAGTCATATAATCTGTCCCTTTCTTCCTCAAAATCTCAAGCGTTGACTTTCTCTCTTCCCCGTGTTCTCAAAAGAACACCAGTGATAAGAATTGATGGTAGCAGTGTCAGACATGTAAAAAACTTAAAAGTTTTGGGCTTGACCATAGATCGAAACTTAAACTGGTTTGCGCATAACAACAACTTAAAATTAAAAGCTTTATCAAAAGATCATAATTCAACTGAACTTGCGGGCAAAAATTGGGGCATAAGTAGTGCACTTTTAAAGACATGGTACACAATAATGTAATAGAGAAAATTTTAACTTATGGGGCAGGTATCTGAGTAGGGAGGGGGGTATTTTAACCAAAGCGGCGACGACGAAGTTACTATCCATTTAACGAATGTTTTTATTACTATTATCAAGTGGTTAAAGAACCATTTCAACTGATGCTCTCACTGTTGTCACTGGTATTCTTCATGTTCACTTACAATTAAAATTCTACTATCTCAAAACCAATGTTCTGCATCTCAAAAAACAAGAAATTCCGACAAAAGTTTTTCTAAATTCACAAATCCAGGACCTTTTCTTCAGCTGTTTGCTACATCCGGCACAAGATGTTTCTTCAGCAATCATAAATACTAACATTAATAGCTTTTCTCCCTCTGCCCTAGTAGCGGTTTACACCGATGGTTCGAAAACTGATCAAGGGGTGGCTGCAGCATTCCGTATCATCTCGGGGGGTGTCGAAATTCATCGGCGGGCTTGCAGACTGGGAGACTATAACTCAGTTTTCCATCTATGCCCTCCAAGAGGCACTTATTTGGATTAAAGAAAATAGTTCAAATGACAAACATTTTTCTATCTATAGTCTCTCGGGTCTGCTGGCTATCTGCCGCTACAGAAGCAGACTTCCTCTAGCCATGAGCATAAAACTTCTTTTAAAAGATCTAAAAGATCAAATAACCCTGGCACACGTTTCTGCACACACAGGAGTCATGGGCAACGAACTCGCAGATGTAATAGCTAAATCCGCAACAGAATGTGACAATCCGGTCCTAATTCTTCCCCTCCCCCCATCTTACATTAAGAAACATCTTAAAAACTTAATATTTCAAGAATGGCAAAACAAATGGGAACAGTCTTATAAGGGAAGATATACTTTGAGTTTAATTCCCAGAGTTTCTCTGATATCGTGGTAATTAACACCCTCTATAACAGCATTTCTTACAGGTCATGGTCCCTTCGCGGACTATTTATTTCGTTTTTGTTGTTTATGATCTCATTTGTGCTCCTGAGCTGAAGAAGGGACACCAGCGTATGTTTTCTTCTCCTGCCCACACACATCTTGGCACATTCTAAACCCCTACCATGGACCAAATAATTGGTTGAGAAATATTTTCCTTGCGTCTACCCCTTAGACTTAAACTCTTTAAATTTTATGAGTTCCTTTTGGAAATCTCTAATATTACAAAATAAATTTTAAAAGTCAATTTAAATTTCTTGGAAAAACGTGCTGTAAGTTCTCTATGCACATTACTCTATGCACATTAAAAATTCCCACCATGGTTTATTTATTTATTTATTTATTTAATTTCAACCATTTAAATCCGAGTTTTCAGATTACTTAACATTTGCAAATACCTTCCTTCTCAAACCAATTCTTTTTTTTTTGTCAGACATTTTTTTTTTTACTAAAAGTACAATTAAAGTTTATTTTAAGTTAACTGTAGTAAATTTAGGCTAGTGTTTAGGTTTTTAAAATTACTTTGAGTTTCTGCTCCTGTCATCTGGATGGTATCTCTCGGTGATTGGCCGACCCCTTTCAATTGTTCAATAATTAACGTACCTTACCAGCATCCTTTGTCGTGGCGGAGTTTACTTCTGGTGCCTCTATATACCTTTCAATTGTACCTATACCGCTCTTTGTCGTGAGGATGCTACCACCGGCGGCTAATGTAATTATTTTTTTAATAAATCACGGGGGGAGGCTCTAAAACGCTCCAAACCGCTATATAGTGGTGAGCCTCTTTCCGTCTGACAAGCTCTAACAAGGAGAGGAAGATCAAAACCTGTAGTGAACAATTTTTTAAAACTGAAAGACAATTAAGATAAAGACACTAGTATTCGTCACCCCTAAAATTTGTACCAGTAGTTGCCCCCCTCGCAAAAGAAATGCGGAAATAATATCTATGAATTTGAATCCGCCCGCGCTGGATTCCCTAGAATTCAGCTCGGGAGGATTCAAATTCATAGATGTTACTTAACGCTTATTTTAACAATTCTTTTGTGAGGGTGGCGACTACTGGTGCAAATTTTAAGGGTGGTGAACACTGGTGTCTTTACGTTATGGTAAAAATAATGCAGGGGGAGGGGGGAGACCTAAAGCTTTGTCCTCGCGTGATGAAAGAAGAGTTCATAGACTTGCATTCACTGGACAATACTCAACCGTAAAACTTATGCAGACGACAGGTTTAAATGTTTGTCCAAAAATGTTTTATAATACAATTAGATGTTCTGGAAGTTTCTTTTATACAAAATTTGCTAAGCCTCAATTGCTGCAGAGGCAAATAAATACAAGGTGTGTTCAAAAAGAAACCGAACTTTTGCTGTATCAGCTTTATTGCTTATTGTACAACATTTGCAGCACTGTCCCATTCAAAATAGTCCCCTCTACTGACAATACACCGTTCGCATCGTTTCTTCCATTTTTTGAACGCCTCCTGGAACGCATTTTGTGGGACGGCGTGCAGGTTTCTCGTCGCATTGTCCTGTATTTCGTCTATGGTTTGGGAAACGACATCCTGTCAACGTGTTTTTCAGTTTGGGAAACAGGAAAAAGCCTGTTGGGGCTAGGTCCGGAGAATACGGTGGATGGGGCACAACGGGAATGCGGTGTTTTGATAAATAGCTGCAGACAAGGAGTTGCGCGTGAGCTGGCGCATTGTCATGATGCAGCATCCAACTCTGGTTTTCCCACAATTCAGGCCTCTTCCTGCGCACTAGGATTCCCTGGTAGACTTCCTTCTTTATCATCTGACCAGACTTGGAATCGTCACAGACCGACATTCTGCCCTGTTGAAAAAACCACTCATAGCACTGCGTGCGACTCATGCAGTCCTCCCCGTATGCTTGGCTAAGCATTTGAAATGTCACTGTGAAAGTTTTGCCAAGTTTGTAGCAGAATTTCCCACACACACGTTGTTCTTCAAGCTCCTTCATTGTTACTTTGTTACTAATCCGACGAGCAGGCTGTACACATGCTTACTTCAGCGGCTGTGGTTCGCTTATTAATTGTCCGAGCGACACGAGGCAAATGGCAGTTTGTTGTCTAAACCTGCCGCTATAGATGCGCTCAGTAGCCGTAGCGCTCTCTCTCTGCTGATTGGCGTGCTATTTCAAAAGTTCCGCTTCTTTTTGAACACATCTCGTAGAGCGTTTGAACTTCAGCCGGCATGTCATTTTTACTAAATAATTTTTAGCTGCGCATGCGCAAGTTTTAATGAAATTTCATTTGTATAATATAATACCTAATGATATTGAGATACGTATATGAAAACCCCAAATAAATAATAATCGGGTAAATTCAAAAAATTGTAGGCGATAGAATGAACTGGATTTCAGCTCTTCTCGAAAGCAAGGAAAATGATAAGGGGTCTTTATTAATATTTATTTTTAATCAACTAACACTGTATTACGGTTGATTGAATTCAAATAAAATTGCGAGTGAAACCCCTTATAGCCTAGTATTTTTTTTTTTCTTTTTCTCCTTTTTCTTTCTATTTTTTTTTTTTTTTTTTTTTCAGAGAGAGAGAAACTGACTAGCAGTTCATTCTATTGCGTACAACGTTTTGAGTTTGCACATTATTATTTTGGAGTTTTTCTCTAAGTAGCTCAATACTCTTGCCTATTAAATTACGCAAATGAAATTTCGCTAAAGCTTGCGCTTTCGAGTTAAAAATTATTTAGTAAAAATGTTCATATATTTCATTAGATATATAATATTTTCGCATTCTGATTGCAATATGCTGCGTCTAATGTAGTATGCCAAGATTCCTAAAAGGGACTTTGCTCTGAGTTTAATACCTTGAGTGTTATAATTAAAAAGTGGTAAATTTTTGTGAATTTTCTTAAAGAAAGTGCTATATCTCTATTAATATATATGGTAGTCCCATAAAATTTTTTATACAGATAATAAAAATAAGCCTCTTAATCACATGTTTCAGCCAGAACACATTTCATCCATTAGTTTTTATAGGGTGATCCCAAACATTTTCACCTTTCATTAAATTTTTACTGGTATCGTGGTATCCGTTTTGCTTTCAGGGCAAAAATTTCATTGAAATATATGAGGTATTGAATGTTCAGTATACACCTGAAGTTTCAAGACGATTCGTTTAGTACTCGTTGAGATATTTAACAAAACGCAAGAAAGTGCCAGGTGATCGTAATAATTTGGCCATTCAGTGTATTTTGTGATAATCAGTGGATACAAATAATATTTTCTTTCGAATAAAAATGGAATTAGGATGGACCAGACATATGGAAGTACTACTGGCATGATTTAAGGAAATTAAAAGCAATATTCTCCAAGGAACAATTCTCTTTGAACGAAAGATTTTTATATTTTTTTCGATTACAAATAATTTTACAAGGCTATACGTGGGGGTAAATTGCACCGGAAATTGCACTTTTTTTGCATATAAATCTGTCAAAAATTCAAATTCAAGTTTTTTTTAAAAATATTTCATTCAAGCACTAGTCAATTCTATTTTGATGATGTGTGGAAAATTTCAATAAAATCGGTGCATTAGTTTTTGAGGAACAGTATAACCACCGTTTTTCTGAAAACCAGGACCCACCGGCTGAATTTTCCAAATTTTTTAGTGAAAATTTTATAAAATATTGTTTAAATTTTGCTTTTTTATATGCTTAAAAAAGTGAATAAAAAGTTGAATTTGAATAAAAAAATTTTGTTCCTTATACTAAAGAAAAAAAAAAAAAAAAAAACACAGAAAATATGTTTTTTTAGCATTCGAAATCCATTAACCCTTTAAAAGACATGGTGCTACATTTAACTTGCCTATTGGAAAAATGTGTGATTAACATTTGTACAGTTTGAGAAACATAGTTTCAACACCAAATCATTGTTAAAGTTATTATTATTTTTTTTTAAACATTATTAGTTAGCAGCTAGTGATAAATAGCTTAGAGAACTTTAATATATTCCAGTGTCAAAATCATGCTCATGCGTTTTTAGACTATCAAGCTAACTTAAGAGACAACCACCATGTGGGGTACTAAAATTCTCAATTATATTTCTCGTGATCTGTTGATATCTGATGCTACGTCCCAATCAGGCAAACATTACAATTAAAAATAATCTGGTGTGTCACTCACACGACTTTCTCTTACGCTGAAATTTAACACTGTAAATACAGGTTGCAGATTAAAAGGTAAGATAACGAGTACTGTTATGTAAACCTGTGTTAAACAATTCATATTAGGCTTTTGAAGAGTTTTATATGATAATTAGTTCTGTGTGAGGGGGGCTACCGCCCCCCTCAACCCCCCGTTTCATTAATGCGCCTACATTTACATAGAATTTAATTCGGTTATTAAAAAAAAAAATCTGTTTTTAAAAAATAATTTATTAAAATTATTATTTAAAAAAATTATCTCTTATGATAATGCAGACGATTTCCATATTAGAGAAGCAGTATAACACTAAATATAAAAAAAAAGTCCATTTTATTCTCAAAAAAAAAAAAAAAAAAATTCTGTTTTTTTTTGTTAAAAGTAAAAAAAATCGATAACTTTGTTTTAAATTATCACAGATCGATGGTTCAACCATTCGTTTTAAAGGTATTGGCGAGCTCTTTTGAAAGATACCCATCATGAAAAAGGCGAGGCTCCTACATACCCCAAAAAAATTTTTTTTCCCAGTTGACTATCTCTATTACAAAAAATATATATTCGTTTCATTTGGTTTAGTGCAGTCTATAGACGTTAAACTCTACTTTCCTGCAATTTCCCCCATAGACGTAATGTATTAGAATTCTCTTGATTGTCCCTGTACACGAACCATTTGCTTGATCTTAACGAAAAGCTTACTGTAGCATCCCTATATGATACACATTTAGAATACCAAGTTTGAACTTTCTGCCATAATTTGTTTTTGAGATATGCTGATAACAGACAGACACACACAGACCATTTGCTAAAAACATGATTTTCGTATTCAGGGCACCTCAAAACATGTAAATATAACAAAATCTCGCGTTGGAAAATTTGATCCAAAAACCAATACTTTCTCTACCTTATGGGTAAGAGAAAGTAATTATTGGTGACTATTGAATAAAAAATCCGAAAGACAGGGTTCGTACGGGCTTTATTTTTTCCCTGAGTCTTATACCAGTAATTTCGTAGAATGATTTACATTGTAAAATAAGTCTACATGATTAAGACGAATTTTATTGTTCCAGAATACTGGTATGAGACTCAGGGAAAAAATAAGGCCCGTACGAACCCTGAAAGATCTTGCAACACTGGTTATCATGAATATTAAATGTATTCAGCAAGGAAAACAGTTGATACTGATTATAATGAAACAGATAGACATAAAAAAATAAAAATAAATAAATAAATAAATAAAAGTGATTAAAAAATTGTCTAAAAGGTATGTCATGATATTGTATTATATTTGACGAGAGAAAGTTATTCTTGATGATGAATATGATTTATAAATAAGAATGCACGAATATATTTTAAAATATGTCACATGCCGTGATAATTTGAAAATACACCATGGCAATATATTTTGAAATGTGCCATGAAAAGTATACAGTCAAATGTCGCCATCGTTTATGATTTTTTCGTACCATTATTTTCAGATAATTACATTTTTTTTTTTTTTTACGACGAAAAAGAAATGGTTATTATTTGAAAATAGTGGCATTAAAAACGTAAAAAAAGAATTTCCAACTTTTATAATTTATTCCGGAGCATTGTTATAGTATTCCCCTTTCCTTCATACGAGTTTTTTTAAAGAATAATTTTCTTCTTATTTAACCGTAGTTACTTCTGAAGAAAATTAGTCTATGAAAAATGGGGAGGAAAAAAAAAAAAAAAAAAAGCAGGTACTAACAATTCTCTGGAATTAATTATAAAAGTTGGCAACTCTATAAATGATGAAAATTATATCACTATTTTATTTTTACTTATTGCGTAAAATTAAATGGCTATTTATGTCTCGACTATATCATTCAAAATCAAGCAAAAATCTATAGAATGATATTGAGTAAAAGACAGGAGTTGACAATAAAACCCGTTTCCTTCTACGTAGTGGGAGGAAAAAAAAAAATAATCTCGAAACAAGAAAAACAAAAAGTGAAACATAGATAGAGTACCTGTGCATTTCAATTACATACATAGAGTTAAAAGATTTAACAAAAGAATTTTGAAAAGATTCTGAAGCATGCAGTAGTACTGGGATGCCGATTTAGGTCAAGGCGTTCCCAATGTAGAATGTTGTTCAGCAGCATCTTTATGAAAGAGCTAATTTTGTAATCTTGGTGTTGACAATACAGTTGATTGGTGTAACTATTTGCATTTTATAATAGCTTTTTTAAAGCAAAAGTACAATATGTTGATTCACTTTTGTTTTTCTTCTAGACGACTCAGAGCTTCATTGCTACAGAGATTTATAAAATGCAAATAGGAATTAAATATAATATATAATGCAACATAATGAATATTAAAAAAATACGGAAATAAGTGATTTAAATATATATATTAAAAAAAAAAAAAAAAAAAAAAAAAAACTGTAAAAATTAAAAATTTAGTCTTGTAGTTAAAATATGTCAATGAAGGTTCTCCAGTGGAAATTTCTAAAAGGCTGTGAAAACTATGATGACATTTTTTCGCATTTAAGAAAGAGAGAGAAAAAAAAAGATGTTTTGCTTAAAATCTAAGAATGCTTCAAACATCCTTGCATTCTGCGTTTTTAAGTAACAATATCAGTAAAGTAATGCTTCGTTACAATGAAATCGAATTAATAATATTACGAGATGAAGGTTGCATGTTGCAGAATAATAAGAAAAATGAATAAATAAATAAAAGCAAAGTAATATACATATATACACATACCTGGTAACATTTATATTTTACTCCGCAGTACTGTTAGTCCCGCCCTTTTTTCGCACTAGTATATTTTAAGAGCCATTTCCTTCTGCTTTCATAGCAATTACATACTACAGAAAATATCTCTAAAACCATACTGGTGTGAATAAAGATCGGGGCTAAAAGTACTCTGGAATAAATTATAAATATTACCATGTACGATATATATATATATATATATATATATATATATATAAAAGTAAAGTATATATATATATATATATATATATATAAACTTGTTAAAGGATTTTTGGATTTTTTTTTTTTACGTTATTTAATTATTAGTCTCATACTTGCGAAATGTGCTTTTTTTTTTTCTTAATTGCACAATAAAAAGGATCTTTAAACTTAGGAAAAACATAGGTTGAATATCACTTAAATGGGAGGTCATAATTAAACTTCCTTTATAAACAGCAGGGGTCATACTCTCCGCCCTTTTTTCAGGACACTCTCAAAGACGATAAATTTTCAAAGATATTGCTACCACTATTTTTATACACTAATATTTATCGTGTATAATCATGGCACAGTATTATAAACGTATCAAAAGTATTTCTGCATGAAAATAGTGGTTGCAATGAAGGCGGAAATTTCTTATTTCTGAGAGTTGCCTGAAAAAAAGACGGAGAGTACGATCCATATAAACAGCATCTTGCAGCTAACACGAAAGAGCAGACTGTCACCAAATTTCATATGTAGACGATTCATGAGATGTGTGTTTAACCCTTTCGTGAAAATACAGAAAAAGGAATCTAAAAAAAATAATCAAGGAATGGCTTACCAGAGGGTATTTTTCATAAAAATTGAGGTTAAGATTAATTGGGTTCAACATCGCTCTACAGCTGCGTATTGCACAATTGGCGACAGACCAGGATTCATCCCGAGAAGTGGTTCGGAGACAAGACATCATAAATATCATCCCCTGCGATGGGATTGGTTTTCCTGCTTCTGTAACCGCCAGAAGTATTAGTTGTACGAAACATGGCACTTTTCACGAGGTTGAGTGGGTTTTACGTCGCACCAGTGCTATACTGTGGCCAATTGGCGACGGTCTGGGATTCACCGCTATAGGTGGTCTGGAGACAAGCCATCACAATTTTTGTCTTCCACGGAGAATATGATGAAAAAGAGCAAATTTAACCAGTGAAATGACCCACGCGCGATCAGAAATAAATAAATAATCTATCTATATATATATATATTGTTCAGTTTGCTCATGTACTCCATGCTAGTCATTTTATTTGCTATATTTCTCATTTATTCTTGCCAAGACTACCTAGTGGATATTTTTGCGCTATTATATTTAATGTGCGTGTATGAAATTCCGTGAAGGCGTATTATGAATGATTCACATAACAAATTTGGTAGCAATCCACTCACCAGTTTTTGTTGCCGTACGGTGTTTATAATGAATTTTAAATTATAAGTAACCTGTTCAAATGCAACGAAAGGAATGGCTTACTTTGATATTAATTTTTTAACGGATATACAAAGCAGCTGGCTGAAGTATACCTGGTATTATTTATAATTTATTCCGGAGTACTGTTAACCCCGACTTTAATCCACACCAGTATTATTTTAGAAAATGTTTCTGCAATTGTAATTACTATGAAAGAAGAAGGAAAATACTTTTAAAATATAGTGATGAAAAAAAAAAAAAGGACAGGGCTAAGAGTACTCCAGAATAAATTATAAATACTACCAGGTATGCTAAAGTAGACGCTTACAAAATCAAGATATGCTTAAAAATATAAGATCAGTAGTTTTTAAAATATCACTGCAAGTGGCCGTTCTATATATGAATAGTGTTGAAATTATTCCCTGATACAATTGTATAAATATTTTACGAATACAGAATAGCACTGCATATTTGTCTCAAAAAATAATTTAAAATATTTTCAAAATTTTAAGTAACTCATTATATAATTTTTTAACATGTGAATAAAAAATAAAAAAAATAAAAATAAACAGATGCAAGATATTAGGTGTACCGGAAAGTTCTGTCGTTTTGAATTAAAATACTGACATTGGAAATTTATCCTAGATAAAATTTAGATAAAATTTAAGATATTCTTAGGTAACTTACAAGATGGTTATTTATAAAGTACCATGTAAACACTGTTAAACAAAAATTTCCGGTTTCATTTTATTAATTCGAAACTACATAACTTTCCGGTACACCTAATAAATAAAAATCAATAATTATAATTTTTTTGTACATTTTATTTTTTTTTTGTGGGGGGGGGGGGGGGAGGAGGAGGGTGGATAAAAGCCAATAAGAAGAAAACACAGCATGCTATATGTTTAAATATTTTTTTTTCTATTCTGCGAGATTATAGATAAAAAAAAATTCTAATAAAAAGAATTAAAATGGTCTTCGTATTCAATTAAAAATATATACGAAACTTTTCGCTATAAAACTGTAGCATCTTCAAACATAATCGCCAACATCCTAATTAATATTCTGTAGTACTGTTAGTACCCACCCCCTTTTCTATACAACTTTATTTTTAGAGCAATTCTCTCAAAATGTAATTACGATTAAATAAGAAAAAAAAAAGTAAATAAGTAAAATTCTAAAAAAGATTGGTGTGAAAAGAAAGGCGGGTACTAACAATACTACGAAATATTAATTAGGATGTTGGCTGCTATGTGCAGGAATAAATGTCCAAAGCAGTCAGCAATGTATAAATATATATAAAAGTCTATGTTAGAATTGAAGATTAAGCTCAATTTTCGAGATGACAAAACAGTATCCACGGTGGGAAAACAAGGCTAGTTAAAGAAACTGGAATCCATATAGTAAGAAAAAACTTGTAACTTAACTAGCATTCAGTACAGAGTTGCAAGATTTTGAGGATTTTTTTTTTTTTTTTTGTTTGTTAAAAATCCATCATTAAATTTTAGAAGTAACAGTTGCCTAATCACTTCGAAGATTAATCGTCGTATATCAAATATCACTTATCAAAATTATGGCGATTGTTGAATAAAAAAGTCGCAAATCTGGCAACATTGATTCAGCAGTAAGGGAAAACACAGAAAGATCTTGAAAGATAAAAACTAGGAAGGATTGGCAACTATCATCACGAAGATATAAGAAGCTTGAGTTATATTATTTGTAGTAACATTCGATGGGGAAACGTAGCTTGTTTACGCAACTGGAATTTGGAAACCAACAGGATCCTGTAGAGCATCTACAGTGAACCTTCTGTACAAGATCCTCCTGGTATTCAGATCTGCGCTTATTATAAGGATACGTATCGATATGATTTCCTCCATGACTTTTTCACTACTATGGTGAATAGTAAATATCTGCAGCATCTTTCTAAGAATAAATAAGAGAAAAAGTCTTGTATGAACATAAAAGTGGGAGAGTCACGGAAAATGGTGGGTCAGTAGACATCCTGATAATGAATAATCGGGGAAGAGAACGGATTGTACGCAAAATGATGCAGCTGTAGAATACCGTACATCGGAATTAAATACATAGCTTCATCTATCCCTTTATACGGCTGTGCGTACTTAACAGTACTTTTCTCTAAGTATTTTCAGTCCTGATAAAGGTATATATCTAATGGTAGCAGACATTTTGTTGTTCAAGAAGATAGCAATAAAAGCTCGGTGTGGTCTCCTAATATTTTTGGCAAAATTTTTGACTCTTTAACCAGTCCAAACTACAAAGGAAAAATCCCTTGGATAAACGACTCCTACAGTTTTTTAAAGTACATTTCTTCTTCTTTTCTTTTTTGCTCTTCGCAAATTTGGAACGTGCGGTAACCATATTCTCATAATTTTAGTCCAGATGTTCCTTTGATCAAAACCACGGGAAGACAAACAAACCGAAGTCATTAACACTTTTCAACCTTGTTGAAAAGTGTTAAAAACATTTAGAAATCGATAAAAACGTCTAATATAAACGAAAATGCAATTTCAGCAAATTTTCAATAATACCCCATAATTTAAATGAATATTTTTATGTGGCCCTGTAAATCTAATGCTAATCATACTGTATTCTATGGAAAGCATTCTTTTGTGCATAGGAGTAACATATTTTAATTTTATTAATGTTTGTGCAAAAAGAAGTTATTAAAATTTTGCTTAGAGAAATACTTCTTACAGAACGCAATGCTTTGGAATACTTTCTGATGTTCCTGTATATAAACCAGTGATGGTATTTACTACATTTTCAATAAGAAACATCCAATAGTGAACTTAAACAACATATTTCAATTTCATTAAGATTTGTGTAATGTATATGCATTAAAATATGGTTTATAGGAATACCTCTCATAGAACACATCGCTTTGGAATGTTTGTAGGTGTCCCTGTATACAAACCAGTAGAGGTATGCACTCTATTTTCAATAGACAACATGCGATAGTGAACTTAAATAACATATATCAGTTTCAAGAAATTCTATGAATATTACCAGAGTTAGAGCGCGGACAGACAGACCGAAAATCCAAAGTCAAGAACACTTTTCAACCTTGTTGGAAAGTGTTAAAAACATTTAGAAAGTGATAAAAACGTCTAATGTAAACGAAAATGCAGATACAGCAAATTTCCAATAATACCCTTTAATGTAACTGAATATTTTTGTATGGACCTATAAATCTAATGCTAATCATACTGTATTCTATTCAAAGCATTGTTTTGTGCATATGAATAACATATTTTAATTTTTTTAAGGTTTGCTCAAAGTAAAGTTATTAAAATTTGGTTTAGAGAAATACCTATTATAGAACGCAATACTTTGGAATACTTTCTGTCGTCCCTGTGTACAAACTAATGACAGTATTTACTTTATTTTGTGTGGGGAACATCTGATAGTTAACTTAAACAATATATTTCAATATCCTTAAGATTTTTCTAAAGTAAAGGTATTAAAATATGGTTTATAGAAATATCCCTTATAGAACAGAATGCTTTGGAATACTTTCGGTGTCCCTGTACACAAACTAGTAGAGGTATGCATTTCATTTTCAATACGGAACATCCGATAGTGAACTTGAATAACATATATCAGTTTCAAGAAATTCCATGAATATTTACGGGCGTTAGAGCGCGGACAGACAGACAGGCAGACAGATGGACAGAAGGACAGAGAGATGGACAGACAGTCGGACAGATAAACTGAAGTCATTAACACGTTTCAACCTTGTTGGAAAGTGTTATAAAGGTGAAACATTTCATAAAATGTACCGGTATCATAGGTGCCAACTGTTATTCTTTTTGGCTATTGGAAAAATTTAATAGAAATTTTTATGTTATGTGAACAGTGAAAAGAGTTACAAAAATTTATAAAATATTTCGATTAAAATTTTCCGGTAGAAAAAAGCGTAAATGTTGGTATCTATGGGGTATTCAAAGTATGAAACAGTTGGCAGCTATAAGGATGTTAAGTTCATTTTGTATATTGATTCCATGAATTGAACTTACTGAATTGAATCCCATTAGGCATAATCTTTTCTTGACTTCGAATAATTCTTCGAATAAATTAAGAACATAAACATTGATTAAGAAGTTATGTTTCCTACGAGATCTTTTTTACTATTTCAAAACACGATTTCATACGTTCAAAAACTACGAGCTGAGTTGCTTTTCTAGTGTAACTCTACTTGCAGCTGTCAGTTTAAACTTTTTGACTTTATAATAAGGTTGAACTTACATCTTCTTGTCCTTTATTGCTTTGGAAGTGACTCGTTGAGATTGAAATTCAGGCCGTGTTGTAATTTATAGTCATCTACCAAACTGTCGCTTACAATATGAATGGAATTAAAAATATCATTCTCAAAAATGAATTTTATGTTATTAAGTACTTGGTTGCTGATCATTTCCTCGTGAGGCTGTTTTCCTGCCTTTCGTTCACCAAAGTTCGTTCACCAGAGTAAAACTGACTCGCTCTTCAGTGTTTTTAATTTTTCTTCGTGCTTATTTATACCTGTGTAAATTGATTTTCTAGTTATTTTATACTCATGATTACGCCTTTTTCCCCTGCTGAACTGAGGTGGTTAACCATATGTAAATGGAACCATCCATACACGTACACCAACACCAAAAATTCAAGTCCCACATTTGATACAGAGATTTTAGAAATATGATTTCGCGATATTCCATCAAAAACGTTCAGCTCTCAAAACCGTAGATGCGCTCTCTTGTTTAAAGATCATGTTCAAAGAAGGATAAAAATTTTGTAAATTCTGAATTAAAATGTAATAAAGCGATGAAAGTTCCTATCAACTTAGATGTATTAGCGACTGTTGACCCTTGGTCTCCCGACGAGCTCCAAAAAGCCCAGTTAAATTTTCCAGAGACGTAAAACCTATTCTAAAGAAGGAAGCTTTGCTAGCCGACAATATTTGCAAGAAATGGCTCAATATAACCTACAACAAAGCGACACTGGGTATTGTGGGATTCCATATATTTCAAAGATGGAGTATTATACCACATGCAAGAGAATGATGGCAGTGGAACATTTAAATGGCAGTTAATCCTTCCGTATTTCATTGGTAAAGACGCCCTGATAGAAATAATTAACAGCCCAATCGGAGGACACTTTGGTGTTTTTAAAACAGTAAGACCAGAGAACGCTTCTTTTTTAATCAATTTCGAAGCGATGTAGAAAAATGATGTAAGGAATTTTTCAGGCATGTAAAGCAATTAAAGGACTGAAAACTTGAACGAAAAAACGTTTACTGTGCTATAATACTCGCGTACCTTTCGAAATAACTGCTTTAGACATGTTAGAACCGTTGCCTCACACTTAAAAAAAAAAAAAAAAAAAAAATGTTGCGTTCTTGTTATAAAAGATTACATCGGAAAATGGCCTGTAAGGCTTTTCTCATACTCGATCAAGATGTATGATCTGTTGCAGAAATCTTGGTGCAAGTTCAGATAACACATTTTAAAGCAACTATGCTCCTTTAGTCAGACCAAGTTATATAGTGTAACCAGGGCCTGATTAAGGGGGAAGCTCGCTCATACCGGAATATTTTTACAATTATTTTTTACTTCAGGTCATAGAAATTCCACGCTTTGACGAGGAAATATTTTTTATAAAAAATGAACGGTGTAAAACAATCCAATTTACTCACATTTATTAGACACCAGAATTCTTTTAAAATAATTTTTAATGAGAATTTTCTGTTTATTATAGGAGGAAAGTATTTGTTAAAATATAACGGTGTAAGTATAAATAATGTGTCAAGAGCGAGCTTCCACCTTAATCAGGCCCTGAGTGTAACCACGTTTCCTACGCATAGCAGTGAGGACGAGTCCAAAAGCTTTGAGAGGTGTCACGTTTACGGTCAGGTTGAGATTTAGTAAACATTCAGTCATTCGGCGTTCCCTTATCGCTTGTTTTCTCTCAACGAAAATATTATCTCCCCTATTTTGGTAGTGGACTCGGTGAGTCCGCACTTGCGCAGAAGCTTCCATGGTCGCAAGAAATGTGGTTAAAGAATAATTTCTCTACGCTGTTTACTTAACTTTGCAGATATTTTGGTTTACAGAAGACTTGGACAACATCCGGGCATCATGATTTTGAAGGCTTGGTCAAGAGGTTTAATCGAACTCTCCTGAATCATCTGTCTCTGATTGATTTCAAGAGCAGTTCTGACTGGGACTTGCACCATACGATAATTTACTTGCCTGGATAAGTACATTCCATGAAACTGCGGGATGGGCACCATCCGAGATGTTGTTTGGACAAACACTTCTCTTAGCTTCAAAACGCAAATTTAGGCCACTGTGTTATTACCTTCTGCGTCTAACGACTAAATGTGAAACTTAAACGCCAGGTGTTCAAGAGTTTCCGTCTCAGGACGGAAAACTTACACCAGCGTATTTTTATCAGTAATTTGTTTCATACTTGTACTTTGACTTACTGCGATTAATCATAATAGAAATTATTGATAACGAGTGCTGGTGAGAGTCTTTCATTTTGAAACTGTAACTCTTGCACTCCTGTTAGAGGCACGTTTAAAAAGCATATACATCGCCAGAAAAAGCCTTAACCTGGTCGGTGACAGAATATGTTATCACGAAAAGGCAACAAAAATGTGTCTGAAGAACGGTAATCTCAGTGCAAACCACAAAAAGGTTTTACAGTGCAAACCACAAAAATGTCAGTGTCCGAAATTCTAAGAAAACTTGGAACAACCTTATGCAGTGTAACGCTGCTTTAACATTTTCCAAGGAACGTACATAAAACGCGAATATTGTGGAAAAGTATAAAGGGCGGGAAATGAATTTTTCCATACATCTAACTAACAAAAAATAAATATTATATATATATATATATATATATATATATATGTATATATATATATATATATACAAACCTTGTTATTGATACAAGATATTGTATTTTAGTTTAGAGGAATCATAATTTTGAAAAAAAAAAAAAAAAAAAAAAAGGCTATTGAGAAGTGACTATTTTCGTCTCAGTACTTTAGGCACGCCGTACACTGAAGAAATATGAAACAAACTTTGAAGCAATATGTCTGCATACTTTGACGCATGCTCTAAGTAGAATTTCTTCTAGAAACTGCTTAGAGCATGCTCATGTTGCTTGTTACGTTAAACGTGGAGTTGAGGGGGCTACTCCCCCCCTCCCCCTTCAACCGCCCATTTGAATAGTGTACATATATTAATATAGAATCCAAATCTGTTATTAAATTTTCAAAATGGAGATTACGAGCACATTATTTGTTTTGTTTTGTTTTTTCTTTTTTTCTTTCTCTTCTTTCAAATTAAAAATTAATTAACTATAAAAAGAAAAAGAAATGTTGAATGTTTGTTAAGGCAGTTGTTGACCCCATTGAGATCTTATTAAATAGAAAGTACTATATTTATTAGAAGAAAAACATTACTACTAATATAGTAAGAACTGGTGGAACAAAACTATCGCTGTAAAAAATTAGAAATGTTCATTTTCAACTGTTCATATCTAAATATTAATATAGAAAACGGGGTTTTACGGATAGTGGAGGGTAATCGCCTGACCATGGTTCCTCCCCAATAAGACGATTAGCTCCAGGAATGGTGCAGAGTCCCTGTGTTTCCCTGTTATTAAACTTAAAAGTTCATTTAAAATTATTGAGACCACTTTCACCCGCAACTTTCCTTGAAATTTTTCAATCTTGATCAATCTTTTCAAGTAACAAACATATTAATTTTAAAATACAACATTTGAATGGTCTGAAATTATTTGTTTTTAAGGGGCTATTCTGGTCTAGAAATTTAAAAAAAAAAAAGAACTTCTCAAGAGCTGAATTATGAGAAGGAGGAAGGCCCAATGTATGGATCTGGGATCGCCGATTGATGCAAAGTGTGTATAACATATTATTTTCAGAGTTATTCCATTAGAATTGTTTCCTAAACTTTAAACGCGTTTTTCTCGAAACTACTTTTTTTGAGGTGGTTGACATGATATTTCAAGTTCTACTGAACCGATTGCTTTGAAATTTGGTATATATCTTGTTTATACAACTCTCTATCGCGTCTGCCTTGGATTTAAAAAAATTTTGATTTTCAATATTTTTAAAAAATTCGAAAAGGTCGAAAAAAGTCGGGTAAAAAAAATTTTTTTTTTCAAGTCGACGCCATTTTGTCATTTTGTCATTTTTTTTTTTTTTTTTTTGAAAATGGTCAACCCGATAGCGACATCTTTATTAATGAAGAATTTGTTTGATTTTTTTGTTTTAGATTACTACAAGGGTTGAAATCATGTCAACCAGGACGCACCGTTTTTTTTGAAGCCCCCCACTCCATCGGCCTGTATCTCGGCGAATTTTTTTTTTTGTGATTTTTTTTTTTTTTACATTCTCAAAATGTCAATAAAAAACATATAAAAAATGGATAGTAAAAATGTTTTTCATTTTTTTTTTATCTTACTTTAAAAAATGCCTAAAATTCAGGCTTCTAGACCAGAATACCCCCTTAAGTTATCTGATTAGAGACACAGACAAAAATCAAAAATTAAAATCTTGACTTCAGTATTCTGGAAACCTCAAAGCGTGTAAATATACAAAAATCAAACAATGAATATTTAGCTTAAAGAATATTTTATTTACCGTATGAGTAAGAGGAATTAATTTCAATTCCTGTGTAGTTTTCCTGGACATGGTAAAATTTTATGGTGAAGCAATTCCACTAATTACATTCAATAAAAAATAACATTTTCGTTTAATTATCGGCAGCCTTGTATATCTTCTAAAAATTATGTTCATACTACATTGTGCACATAAATATATATTAATAACACACAGAGCAATCTGACATGCACTCTCATGCTATAGTCTAGTTTTTTGTGTAGCCTTTTGTGAACTTCCTGCTGTTGTTTGTTCTTGAGATATGCTGATCACAGACACACACAGACCAACCTCTAAAAACATGTTTTTTCGATTCTGGGGACCTTAAAAGGTGTAAATAAAACTAAAACACGATTTCAAAAATCTGACCCCAAAACAATACTTTCTCTACCATGTATAATGACAAGCGAAAGTAATAAATATAGCATTGTAAGTCAGGGTAAAATTTAGCATACAGGAGATACATAATTAAGGCCAATTACATAAGAAAAATTAAATAAATAAAGCTTTGATTGGTAATTAAAGATGAATAATATACTCACGCTATTATTACTTATTAAACCCACTCATGCATGCCAATAAAGAATGATTTTTTTTTTCAATGAAATAATAGTAAAAAATTATCTTTCAGAAACAGATATTTTTTAAGAAGAACCCAACAAGTTTAAAAAGAAATGGAACATAAAAAGTGAATTTGTATTGAGAAATGCTCAAAGCGTGAAGGACTTCAATATCAGGGACATACAAAACTTTGTTTAGAGCAGAAATATCGCAAGATTTCAGAAACTGTATGGCATAGATGACAACATTTTAATTGATTCCGGAGTACTTTTAGCCCCGCCTTTATTTCGCACCACTTTATTTATAGAAAAATTTTCTCCACAGGATGGCCACGGACCACATTTTTTCCCTGATTCTTCCACCATTTTTTTTTTTTTTTTTTTTTTTTTTTTTTTTTTTTTTCAGAATTTTATATTGTATGTTTGCACCCTTAATTAAGTAAAAATTATCATATAAATATTCTGGTGAAAGAATCAGGGAAGAAAGGCAGGCCTGTAACCGCCTTGCTCCAATATATAACTTCGATAAAATAAGAAAAAATTACTTTTGAAAAATAAGTGGTATGAAATAAATGCGGAGCTAAAAATACTCCGGAATAAATTAAAATGTTGGCATATATGGTATGGTTGTATTAAGCCAAAAAATACAGTGTATGTCCCTATCTTTCGTCAATAACCAACATTTTAAAGGAAATAAAGATATGTATATATATATATGTGTGTGTAAAAATATGTAAATTGATTGTGTTTGCGAAATAACAGTGGGAGAAAATTCGACCAAACTATCAGCTGCAGAAAATTTAAATGAGCAGTATTTTAAAATTTCGAGATTTTCTTGCAACATCATCGTTATTGGCAATTTAAGAGAAACATATATTTATTGTAAATTTCACTGTTATAAACTTTAGAATCATGCTGCGATATTTTAAGCAGTTGTTTTATGTTTAATGGAGAATAATATAAAAGCATTGATTATTTAGTTCAATAATCATATTTTTAAATATTGTCGATTACAACACCAGCATAGTTAATTTCGCCGAAAATAATCGTTAAGATTAATTATTATTAGCATTATTGATAAGTATGTATCTTTAACATTTTAACTTGATTTTTTTCCAGGTTTCCTAACAGTTTGATTAATTTTTTTTTCATTACAATTGTAAAAAAAAATCTGTAAACAATTTAGTAATTTATAAAAGCATGCAATAACATAAGTATATTTTATTGAAAAATTTCCATTTAACAAATATTTTAAATAAAGTTAATTTCTTTTTTAATATTAGCTATAATGTATTTTCTTTCGTGTTTCTCCGCTCTACATATGGTTTAGCAATTATCTTTCCTAAAATCTCGTATGACATAAGTAAGTGATATGTGCTTAAAATAGATGCAATGGCAATTTTTTCCTAACCTTTTATTATCACCGAAATACATTCAACCAACAACTACAGGAGTATAATCTCAAAGATGATAACACGACTAGAAATTCCTAAATTTAGTTTGAAAAGCACGTGCAATCTAGAGAACAAAATGATATTTTTCGATAACAACGCAATATATACCTTATTTTATATTAAGCATTGAATTTATATTCGCATCACTTTTTCAAACGGGGAAAATTCTTTTGTGGTCAAATCTCAAGGACTAGATTTCCTTCAACTATTTTAACGAGGAAACGAAGTCAGGCAACCTTGTGCTGATGAGGGAAAGGAATTTTTTCTTCTTTTATTATTATTATTTGGCTACATCAGGAAACATTTTTGTAGAGTGGATTCATTTATTGGGGTTAGACCGAGTACTCTCTACACTTTCACAATAAACCAAAAAAATATATTTAGATTGCTATTTTACAGGTTTTGCAAAACACATTTATTACACTATTTACCATTCTTTTTTTTTTTTTTAACGGAAATTTATTTGATACCGTTAAGGTTTAAAAAAATCATATGTAAAATACATACATAAAATGTGAAAGATATGTTGTTGAGTTGTATTTTTAACTTCAATATATTTGGCTGATATTTTTAAATAGCATATTTGCGAACCATCTCATTATGAACCGTACAATTTTTAGTACCCGCCTTTTTTTTTTTTTTTTTTTCCACACCAATAATTTTTTAGAGTAATTTTAGTCTTATTTAATCGTAACAACATTTGGAGAGAATAACTCTAAAAATATAGTGGTGTTAGAAAAGAGACGTTTTTTCAGGGGACGTTAACAATTGTACGGTTATTAATGAGATGGTTGGCAAGTATGAAATAGGGAAAAAAAATCCATTTTGTGTTTAAAAGGAAAATTACAGAAATGTATGTATTTTGTGCATTATTAACCATTTCATTAAAACAATTACTAAAACCACACCTTTGCCAACAATAAGTGTAAATCTTTAACACAGTTGCCCACTTTCACGCTTTTTAGCCATCTGAAAATTTCAATAGAAATTTTTATTTTATTTATTCAGTAAAAACTATAACTGAAATACATAAAATTTCTATTAAAATTTTCCTGTACAAAAAGCATAAAAGTTGGTAGCTATGTTTTAATCATAACTTGGTCATCGGATCGCACACACATTATTGCATTACGATTTTCTCAATCCTTAGTTACTTAATTAATATCGGTGCACCAAATAGAAACCGTGATTCAACTAAAAATTCAATTGTATATGAAGCAATGGAACCGCGGATCACACAAAAATTGTTGTATAAGATTTTGTCAATCCTCTGTTATTTAATCAATATCTGTGTACCGAATAGAAACCGTGTTTCAACTAAAGATTTACTTGCATGTGAATTATAAACACAAAAAATTATATTTACATTCTTAATTTTAAATATTTCGTTTCAGCCATAACTGTTATTTTAAATTAAAACATTACTTTCTTCAGATCCTTATGCATATTCCTTACACTACATTGCTAATTTTTCTTATAAATTTTGCATGGCCTCATGCATTAAAAATAAAAAAAAGTAAATAAAAATATAACTATTCTTTTATTTTGCTTTCGTGTTATACTATTCAACAGTAGACGTATTTTGTCCTTCTGAGCTCGATAAAGATTTCGCAATATATATTTTGATTTTTATTTCCCCATAAAGAACTTTCTTTTAAATTTGTACTTCTTTTTTACATTCAAATTTTGGTGCCCTTGAAAATACTTCAAATGTCAATAAAAAAATGCATATTACGAAATATATTTTCAGCCAACTTATTGTGCTGACAATCATTCAAAACCGATTTTATTCACATTTTTAATAATTTTGGCTTCGTTTTAGTTTAACATAAAAGTCTTTAGAAAATCTCCATATAACTTTCAGTGTTATGCTGATTGGGAGATTTTTTCACGATTTTAAAAACCTAAGATGTATGTATGTATACATATATACATACCTGCCAACATTCTAATTAATATTCAGTAAAATTGTTAATGCCGCCTCATTTTTTCACGCCAGTGTTTTATTTTTAAATATTTTTCTTCTTATTTAATCGCAATTACATTTGGAGAAAATTACTCTAAATATTAAGTGGTGTGAAAAAAAGGGGGGGGGGAGGGCACAACAATTTTACGGAATATTAATTAGAATGTTGGCAGGTATGATATATACATTCATATATCTGTGAATGAATAAATAAATAAATAAATATTCTAATATGTATATATGCATGCAATAAAATAAGTTAATTTGCCAAATTTTAGCACATACTTAGATTATGTCCTTTATAAACGGACATAAAAGTTACCAATATATAGTAATAGTTTTTATTAAGAAAAAGATAACTTCAAGATGAATATAATTTATGCGAAATTTCAAAAATAAAAGACTTTCAAATTAATGGCGCAATAGCACTATGATTTCTACATTTTGGTCACATAATTACTATGCTAATGATTTAAAATCCTCAAGGATTTCTCATTAAGTTAACATTTTTGCTTGCTTAATTTATTTTTATTTATTTATTTATTTAATTTTTATTTGCAGTAATTATTATCTTTAACTTTTTTATTTTTTATCATATGGTCTTGCAGAGGATTTTGGGAGAGTTGGACGCATGTCAAACTGGTTTAACCCGATCTACCTGTCTTAAGCCGTGTTGGCCTCTGCTTCTAATTATTAATTTTGTTTCTGTTATATTTCTTTCGTATTTGTTGTATATGATATCCTCTATCAATGTCTCAGAAACAAATAATATTAGATTTTCAATACCTTTTTGCTTTGTATAAGGCTTCACTGTAATTATTTATTGATGAAGTCTTTCTTCTTTGAGTCTGATCACTTAAATGACGAATTCTTAAAGTCTGGATTCGGAACTATCAATTTATTCACACCCTTGTGTGATAATTTTTAATTACCGAGACAAGTTAATCTCGTTTTCAGATATTTGCAGATTATTGTTGCAATCTTGTATCCTACATCAATCTTCACATTTTCAAAGAACGTGATGGGTTTTATTCCGTTTGCTATTTACTTTCTTCTCGCTTTCGTAAATTTTTTTTCGCGTTGCAATTTCATTTTTGTTCTTTCTAATTTCTGTTCTTACTTTCTTTGTATTTTCCACATCTATTTCATTATGGTTTTCCTTATTCATGTTTTTTCTTCAGCTCTACCAAAGTGACAACAATCTGAATAATGCCATTAAACGCTCTCTTTTTCTTATTTTGATAAGATCATTGCCATCTTAGAATTATTTTAAATTACATTAGAAGGTTCTTAAATTTGATTGTCTGATCCTTTGCTTGATATTTTAAATGCTGTGAATATTGACTTTCTAATATACTGTTGGACAAAATTAAAGCAACAACCTGTTTTCTCGTTCTCCGCTTTTGCACACAATTTTTAAACAAATAAACATATGAACATAAAATTTGGATGGCCTGTTCGTTGTCATATTATTAACCGAATTTTATTTAACTTTAGCATAAGAATAATTTTTAAGCTAATAAATATTCATTTTTCTCTCAAAAGTTAAGCTTTGGAAAAAATGAAAAATTTCAATAATTTAAGAAAGAACACTTAATATGTGGTGTTAAGGATGCATTAGAGATAGGTAAAGACGCACATGCCTTGAAATGTTAAACTAAATCTCGATTTTAATTTCTATTTTAACTTTTTCTTTTACTTTTATAATGGACTTAAAAAAAAAAAAAAAAAAAAAAAAAAAAAAACACATTCTATAACATAAAAAAAAAAAAAAAAAAAAAAAAAAAGAAAAGAAACGACGCACCAAGAAGAAGTGGGGACAAAAATTGGTAGATGTGATGCACATGGGTGAAAAACAATTGATTACAGTTTCAGAAAATTTGAATGATTTAATCAAGAGAAAGGGCCTCACAAAGTAAACAAGTCAATAACGTGTTGGTCCACTTCTGGCCCTTATGTACGCAGTTATTCGGCTTGGTATTAATTGATAGAGTTGGCAGATGTGCTCCTGTGAAGTATCGTGCCAAATTCTGTCCAATTGTTGCGTTAGATTGGCAAATCCTGAGCTGGTTGTAGGACCCTTTTTATGATGCTCCAAACGTCCTCAGTGGAAGAGAGATCCGGGGACTGAGCTGAACCCCACTGAGCCGCCTATTAAGGGTATTTGAAGTCATTGAAGTACCAGTTGCACGTAGGATCGAGGATAATGATGAATTGGTGCTTGATTCCATCAAAACCTGTATGTATGCCAATTTGTGTCCAGTTTGCATTACTCCTTCTTGGTGCGTAACTTTTTTTGTTACAGAGTATATAATTAATAATTTGTAAAGTATGAGCATCACCAGAATAATAAAAATGTCGATAAATAGTTTTATAATGAACATCTTATTCAATTTTCATGTCTGTATGTATATTTTTTAAAAAGCTCTTCACATGCAAAAAAAAAAAAAAAAAAAAAAAAGAAGAAAAATAAAAAAACAGAAAAGTGAATACAGGTAGAAAGACTTGGTTGTAATCTAACACATGGATGCGTGTGTATCTTCACCTATCTCCTTAACACTACTTTTCATTAAGTGTTCTTTCCAAAAATTATTGAATTTTTTCATTTTTTCCAAAGTTTACTTTTGAAAGAAAAATGAATATTTATTAGCTTAAAAATTATTCTTATGCTAAAGTTACATAAAATTCGATTACTAATATGACAACCAACAGGCCATCCAATTTTATGTTCATATGCTTATTTGTTTAAAAATTATGCGCAAAAGAAGAAAACGAGAAAACAGGTTGTTGCTTTAATTTTGTCCACCAGTGTAGTTACATCCGTGTTACTTTTTTAACTATAGAAAAATACTGATTCTAGAAAATGCAGACTGTCTACGCTTTTTTACTTTAGTCAAATGCAAGCAGAAGTAAAAGAAATTGTTCAAAATAAGAACTTGAAAAACAAACAATTCAAACTATAAGAAATAACGATGCAATTACAAAGAGTTTGAACTGTTTAAGTTAAATATATATCAATCTAGAACTAATCTCTTGAAATCTTCTTAATCCAAGATATTAATATTAGAAATTTGTAAATGTTGTTGTATGCATGCCATAGAAAGCTTATTTTTAGAGTTTGAAAGTGTCCATCACTGTGCACTTACAATAATCGTCATAAACGTCAGCTCTTTCTTTCTTTCTTTCTTTTTTTTTTTTTTTTTTTGAGCCAGGGCATACAAGGTCACTATTTTTTAATAATTATTTAATAATTATTAAATAATAATAATAATTAATTTTTAAAAATAGTGGTGTCTGTTTTGCTGTTCATAAGTTAAGTTTCTAACCACCATTTATTTCGAATAATGATTATTTCCTTATTAAAGAACATAGCTTCTGTCACAAATACGTTCAAAATTATTGTTGAAAAATCGTAATGATAGCATGCATCGTTTTATTTAGATTAAATTAAAGAACCATTGTAAATTGAAGAAACTGAGATACAGGTGTAGGACAAAATAATGGAAACACTTTAATTTTTTTATGTTTTGTCTCAAAAAATACTTTATGTGTTGTTCTCGAATTTTGGGAATAAGGAAAACATGTCTCTCCTCATATTTTCCAGCAAAGATTTTGTCACGACGGCTTTTAGGGGGCCAAGGCTGCATAGGGAGCCATGAGGGGGCGAACAACAAATCCAATAAAATAAAAAATATTTGTTATTACCTTGTATCTGGAAGTGCGTTTATTCATCTGAAAATTTTAGATGTGTTTATAAATGTTATGTTGTATACGCGTGTAGAGTTTTGGGAGGCTAACTTGAATATTTAAAGAGTTATAAATATTTTATTAAGAAATGTAATTTTTTTTCACAAGTTTTTACTTTATAACCCTAGAGGTTTTTTCGACATTTCATGAAACTTTCAGAAAGCATGACAACATACGCCTAAATCATTATATTACAGTTAAAAAAAATATATCTAATATTCAAAGAGATATGGGCAGTTGTAGTAATTAATTTATTACTGCGCATGCGCAGATTGTAGCAAAATAACTTTGGTATAGTTTAATACTCAACAGTATAGAGTATCTTACAAAAATATTCCAGTTCAATATCATGAAAATTCATAGAGATATCGGTGATTGAATGAGCTGTTTTTCAGCTGTTTTCTAAAAAGTTCTTTACGATAAGGGGCCATTCACTAATGAAAATTTGTATCATAAAAAAGTTTAATTTTTCTTTTGAAACAATTAATTTTTCTTTTTTTGATAGGTATGTAGTACCATAGCCTCCTAAACTAGATGCCTGTCGCGTAAAAGGCGAATAGAATCGAAGAAACGTCAATTATATATATCATATATCACATCTTAAAATTATTGGTGACAGTTGAATAAAAAAGTCGCGCAATCTGTACCAGGTGGCGCTGTCTACCGCTTCAACTGTTGCCAAGTTTATGAGCCACGCGACAAGCATCTAGTTAAGGAGGCTATGGTAGTACATACCTATGGAAAAAAAATTAAACTCAAATATTGTATTAAGTATCATTGTGTAACAGATTTTTTTTTCTGATACAAATTTTCATTTGTGATTGTGTTTTATTTTATTGGATTTGTTGTTCACCCCCTAAAGGCCTTCGTGACAAAATCTTTGCTGGAAAATAGGAGAAAAGACTTGTTTTTCTTATTCCTAAAATTCGAGAACAACACGTTAAGTATTTTTCGAGATATTCGACAAAACGTAAAAAAATGAAAGTGTTTACGTAATTTTGTCTAACATCTGTACATTTATTGAGTATATTAAGATTAATTAAAAATAAATTTATATTAAAATAACTTAAAATGTCTAGAATATAAATTATAATGGACATTAATTGTTTAAATTGTATTTTTAGCGTCAAAAAATTATGAACAATAGCTTAGCATTTAATACTGATAATTTAGTAGCCTCAAAATACGAAGTTGAATTTTAAGTATGAAAATCTGAAAACATAAAATGTTATTTGACATTTTTCACTAAGGTTACCTCAGACGACTATTTGAATATAATTTTCTTCTAATTAATATAATCATATGTTTAAGTAGATAAAAAATTACTTTTCATAAATACTGGTATTATAAAAGCCAGGTTCATTTTGTAGAGTGCAAGCTGTTGCACAAAAATTACAGAGGTAATTCATACTCAAATACAGACAACTCAAATTACACTTGAAGTGTAACATACATAGCTGCCACCTTTTACGCTTTTTGGCTACCGAAGGAAAAAAAAAAATATATATATATATCTGTAACAGTTTCCAAGGATTAAATAGAATAAAAATTTCTTTTAAAAATTTATGGTAGTAAAAAAGCGTAAAAGTTAGCAACTATGAACTTTATCATAGCTGCCATAAATTAAATTGTTGATAGCTATGACATTATACATTAGGCGATTTATTCGAATATGCAGAGCCTGATTAAGGGGGAAGCACACATTATTTATACTTACACCGTTATTTTTTAACAAATACTTTCCTCCTATAATAAACAGAAAAATCTCATTAAAAATTATTTTAAAAGAATTCTGGTGTCTAATAACGGTGAGTAAATTGGATTGTTTTACACCGTTCATTTTTTATAAAAAATATTTCCTCGTCAAAGCGTGGAATTTCTATGACATGAAGTAAAAAATAATTGTAAAAATATTCCGGCGAGAGCGGAGATAATGTGTGCTTCCCCCTTAATGAGGCTCTATGAATATATTTAGTATTGAATCTAAAATTTGCGTGAAAATCTACGACAGAAATTCTACTACGAGAATCGTAATGTAAAACGAACTATACATATAACCTTCAAGATGCTATGCAGATTCTCCAAAATATCTTTTAAGATGCATTAGTTCAAGACTCACGTGGTGTAAAACGTTGTTAAATGTAAATGTTCATTACATTTCTGCATAACTGTAATCTCTACATTTGACCTCTTTTAAGAAGTATCGCCTTAGGTAAAGAAATTTCAGTTTGCGTCTGGCTCTTTTCCAACTTCATTTGCACCTATGCAAAATATATATTCCAGCAGCTATGGTATAACTCGGATACAATGGAGGAATGAATCGACAACCTTCGAATTTTGAGTAAATTGTATTTGATTTATATCGACTTTTGTCAAAGACATCTGTCAGCTCCACTTTATCAATGAAGAATCACTTCTTAACAGTTGTAAAATAGATTATATGTTATGAATGAAATAGATCATAGAGTGAAATTTTATGTATTTAATCGAAAAACTTTTGTAAAAATGTTGCTAAAATATAAATTTTAGTTTAAATTAAATTCTTTAAGTAGATGGTGGACGTTATAAATCGATTCTGTAAAATATCTTCTTAGAGTTATTAAATTTTGCAAACAGATGTGTTGAAATACAACAATATAAAGTATATTAAAATGTCTCGAAAACCGTATAAATAATAATAATAATAATAATAATAAATTATTTATTTATTGAAAATTTTTGAAAATTTTCTTTGAAATCCCCCCCCCCCCCTTTCCCGAATTTGCATATTTAACATTTAGTGATATATTCTGAATAGATTTGGGTGTTACTTTGTGGATTGATTTAATTAATTTTTTAAAAATACTTTTAAATTTGAACGTTAAAAATGTGCATGAAATTTCAACTATTTTTTTTTTTTTTTTTTTTTTTTTTTTTTAACTTACCAATTAATCCCCAAAGTAATACAAAAACCCTTTTAGATTACATTGGTAAACTGCAATAATGTGAAATCGCAGGAAAGAAAATTAAAAGTAGCTAGCATAGAGCATTTAATGATATTTATACTAAAAAATTTTGAATTGAATTTAATTTTAATTTCCATAGTTATTGAGAAATTTTAAAATACTAAACACTGATACATTTCAATGCATGTATCCGTCAGTTTTCATACTCTTAAGACAATAATTAAAATTTCTCTCTTTCTTTCTCTCTCTCTCTTTATATATATATATACACAGGGTGTTCCAAAAGTCCTACCCCCCCCCTCCCCTCTTAACCCATTACCTGCTGGTGTTGCGTTTACGCAACATTTGAAATAATCATGTTTAACAGTTAACTAAAAAAGGTTTTTTATATCAAGTATTGTTTTTAAGTAAAAAGAGAATAGATGTTTATTTTATTACAAAAAAATTTGATCTGTAAAAAGTTTTAAGTTTAAAAATAGATTTCAAACTTGAAACACATTTCAAGTGAAAAGTTTTGAAAATCTTCATATTTGAATGAGTTTACATAACTTGTAAAAAAAGGTTTTCATAATAAGGTAATTACTTTTGTAGTTATCTGCAATTTATTCTGTTTTACGCTCCCTCAAGAAAATTTCCGTAAACATTTATTTGTATTAATTCTATACTCTTATTCCACTTAAGTTGTACAAATATAACACCCTGTACTTAGTAAGATAAGACTAATTTTAATAATTTTATTTTAAATTATTGTTATATATGATCAAAACAATGAGTATTACTGTTTGTCTTTAGGAAAAAATCATTATTTCAAGCTTTGGCAGTTAATGGGTTAACTCGAAAATGAGTCGGAATTGGGAAAAATGGCGAAACATGTGTTCAATGAATTCGAGGGAGACCTCTTTTGGTGAAAAAAGTTTGTGTCTGGGGGGGGGGGGTAGGGGGGCTGCTCGAGAGGGCGTTTAAAATTTCAAATAGGAAGGTATGTCTTGTGATACATCCCTGGAGACGTCGCTTCAAAACAATGTATTTGATATAAATAGTTTCGCCTTACAATGATTATTAAAGGAGGTACATGAGTTTTTAGACTTTTGAAATGTGGATTTTGTATTTCTGTATCCCTTTAATATTCATTGCAGTGCAAAACTAATTATATCAAATTCATTGTCTTGAAGATACGTTTCCAGGGTAGTATCACAAGACGTACTTTGCCCAAAAATGTTTGGGCCCGGGCAAAGGGGTGGTAGGAGTGCCGCTAGGGAGGGCAACTTTAAAATTTCAAACAGGAAAGTATGTCTTGTGATACATCCCTGGCGTTTCTTCAAGACAATGAATTTGATATAAATAGTTTTGTACTGTAATGAATATTAAAGGGATACAGAAGCACAAAATCCACATTACAAAAGTCTAAAAAATGAAGTGTCTCCTTTAAAAGATGTCCCTTTCGAATTCATTGAACACGTTTCGTCATTTTTCACGATTCTGACTCATTTTCGAGTTAGAAGGGGGGGGGGACTTTTGGAACACCCTGTATATATATATATATATATATATATATATATAACATATACCATTCCCTGGAGAAACTGAAAATTAGTATATTAATAATTTAAATATCAAAGAACTTTTAATTTATTTTCTTTGTAATAATTATATATATATATATATATATATATATATATATATATATATATATATATATATATATATATATATGGATTGGAAAGAGAAATTTCATGGTTGGCAGCGACTCACATAGAAGTATGTATTGGTATTTTTTTTCTTTTTATTTAAGAATGTCAAAATTTACCATTTAAAAAAAAAAAAGAAAAAAGAAACATACAAATAAGCTTTATAAGTGTTCACTCATTTTATAGTAGAATATTGTAAATAAAACTATTTGAATAGTATTTATTGTAATTCCTGAAGAAACTGTACTTTATTGGTTCAAAACAGGTTTTCTAAACTAATCTCGACCCGATCGATAATCGTTTTAGAGACCGAATAAGTGCGTCAACGTCAACCTAAGTGCTTCGAGGTACATGAAAAAGTTGGGACAAATGCTATGACTTTCATTTAATAATAATAACAACAATAATAATATTAATAATAAGTAAAAATAAAATAAAATAAAATAATAAAAATAAAAATAAAATAAAACAAAATAATTTTTCAATTTGTTTTAACGTACTGCAGATGGAGTTGGTTTTCGTTTATGCACTAATTTTTCAGATTCGAATCGATTTCTGTCACAATGTAGAAGTAGATCATATGTGTTTCAATGGATTTTTGCATCAAATTTTTTATGCGATATTTTCTTTTAGACATTATTAATATATCTTATTTAGATTAACCGTTTGAAAATAGTAAAACCTAAAGGTCAGACGTGTTGAGAAAAATAACTTTTTTACGTTTCTTACAAATATCACTGAAAAATGAACTCGATTGTATTTGGGTGTGTGTGTGTGTGTGTGGGGGGGGGTGTTGGGATTAAGGTCGGTTTTCTACACGAGAGATCTAAGCCTGGGCGTAATAATTTTCAGGGGGTCTTTCTAAGATGTCCTAGCCCGTGTTTACGGGCGTTTTGAAGAAAACCACGGAAAACTCCGAACGGCTAGGCCGACGAGCACATAATAAGTTTAAATCCAACACGTCCGTCTACCAGCTTCGAAAGCAGAACTCTACGGCCAGTGGTGGGGCTCTGTTAACTTTGGGAATATTCAAAAGTTATATTTTAACGTATATTCCAGCTTATAATACGTAAGTCAGATATATTTGTTGTACACTGAAAATTTTATTTAACAAAAAGCCGTATTTTAGAACTTGGTACAAATGTTTATTTTGCTGTTAATTAAAATTTCTTATGTGAAATGGATTGCACTGTCCTGCGTTATACATGACAAAAATTACAGTAATAAGATGTTAGTCAAATAATTAAAAATAGTACTTTATGATTATTTTACTTATTTGTATATATAAATTTGTAAAACGTTTGTAGAAATCTCAGCATTTTGTTAAAAAAAAAAAAAAAAAGAAGGGAAAATTAATATATATATATATAATTTGATTGATTTTTATTACATTACTAGCAGGCTACGCTCGCTTCGCTGGTCACTAAATTTAAATGAATTAAAAAAAAAAAAATTGAATCACTATTTATTTTTTATATCACATTTTGGGCTTTGTAACATAATTAAAAATTCTTTTTAAGGTCAAAAAGTCAAAGTAACATATTACAAATAAAATAAAATAAAATATTTCTTCCGTTTTGCACTCGTTTTACAACAATGCTGTATGGTCTTATGTGAATGATTCTCAAGAATGAATCAACAACTGTTTACATATTTAATGAATTATGTATGGGAAATAAGTACGCTGTAATTTAAAAATTGTGGCTCTTAGACCTTCAAAACTGAAAATTTAAAAATAGTTATTCATTATTCTTTAATTGCCGAAACGTCAGTGGAGGCCCTCTGTTGAGACTCAAAACGGTTTTGGGCTGTGTCTGTGTGTCTGTCTGTCTGTCGCGCGATAGCGGCCGCAAAAATAGCCCTATTGACTTGAAATTTGGTACACATGTTCATGAGCCCCACAAAATAAGCTGTATAGTTTTTGGTATGTATTCCATTTGTAGTTCGTATACAGGGACACGCCAAAGTTTTTCTTATCATTACGGCCTATGGGAGAAATTTGTATGTATCGCGATAACGACCACAAAAATCACGCTATTGACTTGCAATTTGGTACACATATTCATGAGCCCAACGGAATCAGCTGTATAGTTTTAGGTGTGTATTCCATTTGTAGTTCGTGTACAGGGACACGCCAAAGATTTTCTATCATTACGGCCTATGGGAAGAATCTGTATGTACCGTGATAGCGACCACAAAAATCACGCTATTGACTTGCAATTTGGTACACGTGTTCATGTGCCGCACGAAATCAGCTGTATAGTTTTGGGTGTGTATTCCATTTGTAATTCGTGTACAGGGACACGCCAAAGTTTTTCTTATCATTACGGCCTATGGGAAGAATCTATATGTACCGCGATAGCCACCGCAAAAATCAAGCTATTGACTTCCAATTTTTGCCGAAACGTCAATGGAGGCCCTCTGTTGAGACTGAAAAGGATTTTGGGTTCCGTCTGTCCGTCTGTCTGTCTGTCGTGCGATAGCGGCCGCAAAAATCCCGCTATTGACTTGAAATTTTGTACACATGTCCATGATCTCCACGAAATCAGCTGTACAGTTTCGGGTGTGCATTCCATTTGTAATTCGTGTACAGGGACACGCCAAAGTTTTTTTATCATTACAGCCTGTGGGAAGAATTTGTATGTACCGCGATAGCGGTCCCCAAAATAACGCTATTGACTTGCAATTTGGTACACATATTCATGAGCCAAACGGAATTAGCTGTATAGTGTTAGGTGTGAATTTCATTTGTCGTTCGTGTACAGGGACACACCAAAGTTTTTCTTATCTTTACGGCCTATGGGAAGAATTTATATGTACCGCAATAGCGGCCGCAAAAATCTTTCGATTGACTTGCAAATTGGCGCACACGTTCCAGCTTTGCATATAAGTAGCTGTATATATATATATATATATATATTTTTTTTTTTTTCTATATTTTTTATAAACTGTGTACAGGGACACGCCAAAATTCTTAACATTACAGCGTATGGGGTGAATTTCGTTTAAACGCATTTTAATATCCTTACTTTGCAATGAAGAAAATGAAACTAGCGTACGTGAGTAAGATGCTTAAACTTATGTTGTTTGAAGAAAATATGTGCTTTTAAGCTTTCTAATTAATGTACAGGACTTTACAAAAGTGTTCTGACAATATCACGTAGTCATCCAAACGATGTTAAATTTGGAACAATTAGTAATTTTAAGCGCAAAATAAGCTGAATAGTTTTTACTGGTGTATACAATGTTTATGGTTCATTTACAAAGACACACGAAAGAATTTCGTAACATTAGAGCCTATGGACAAATTTTTAATTTAAGCTCGCACTTTAATGCGTTTAGGCTGAATTGAACTTAAGTTACATACATTATAAAGATGCTTAAAATCATGTTTACTCTTAAAAAAGGTTATGTACAGACTAAATAATTTATGGGACCACACAAAATAATTCCGAGTATGTACTGTAATCATCCAAATGATGTCAATTTAGTTTGAAAAATTAATGGGTTATAATTAATTAGGCTTATTCTTATTATTGGCGTTTATAATGACTGTGGCTATTTTTCTGGGATACATAAAGGAATTTCGTACTATTACGGTCTATAGTCGGTATTTCTTAAAAGTGTATTTTAACATGGTTACACCCCATCAAATATAATGAAATTTTATTAGAATTTTAAAAGCATGTTTTACTGTTGAAAATTATAGGCATAGAATTGATAATTAGTTTAAAGGTTACGCAAAATATTTCCGATATGCTATGTAATTTTTTTTGTGCGAAACTTGCGAAAATTCAGTAATTTATTCACAGAAAGTTCCAGAAAAATGCAGGTCTATAAACCAAGTATCAGCTTCATTTCAACCAGTAAACATAGCTTAAACAACAGCAAAACAACAGTACAAACTGTTTATCAATAACACATAAAGCAAGTCTCATTCAAAGCGGCTCAAAGCAAAGCAAGCATTTGACGAAACTGACACAGATCTGAGATTGGCCGCCTTGGCTAAAAAAATGCTCCTTTTATACTTTTCTATCGAACACTGACTGTTCTGGAAAATTCTCGTATCTCATCAGCCAATGAGATTAGAGCTTTCATATTTGGTTTATCCCTAATAAGGATTTTCTCGCCAAGGTCGCTAAAAAATCTCCAAGGAGGGAAACAGTCGCCAAATTTGGCGCCAATTCCATTTCTTCCCTTATTGGAGCTTTTTAATGCGTTTTTAAAGGAAAATTAGTCTATTTTAAACGCTGAAACGACTAGAAATGCACAAAATTAGCATTTTATCGACTTACTAAGCCTCTTTGAAAGAATTTATACAAAAATAAATGCAATTATTTACAATTCCGTAACACTTTATATGATATACAAATAGGTATACAAATAGAGATACAGCAGGGGGTTGAGGGGGGCAGCAGCCCCCCTAAGGAATGTATCTGATTATGGTAATAAGTCGATCAAATCAATATATACTATTATATAATAAGGAATAAATAAAAATGACCTATTGAATAATTTCTGATGCAAATAGGACGTTGAGGCTCCTGATCTGCAGATCCACTAGTATTAGACTGTTTTTTGTTTAATATTAGACTCTTAGTTTAAGATTAAAGCAATCAAATGATATCACGTTGTAAAACTTTGCAACGTAATATATTTAAATCTAATAACTTGATGAATATAGTGTCCTCACAAAAAATGAACAATTTTTAGAGCTCTTTTAAAAAAGTATAACATCTTTGCAGTACCTTTTAAAAAATTCATCAGTTTTTACTTAAAAAAAAAAAAAAAAAAAAAAAAAAAAAAATGGCCGACCTTCATCAAAAGCAATTGAGTGATATCACGTTTTGAAACTTTGCTACGTAATATCTTTAAATCTAATAACTTGATGTATACAGTGTTCTCACAAAATATGAACAATTTTTAGAATTCCTTTAAAAAAGTATAACACCTATGCAGTATCTTTTTAAAAAATTCATCCGTTTTTACTAAAAAAAAATGGCCGACCTTCATCAAAAGCAATTGAATGATATCACGTGAAACTTTGCTACGTAATATCTTTAAATCTAATAACTTGATGTGTATAGTGTTCTCACAAAATATGAACAGTTTTTAGAACTCTTTTAAAAAGATATAACACCTATGCAGTATCTTTATAAGAAAAATTCATCAGTTTTTACTAAAAAAAATGGCCGGCTTTCATCACCAAAGTAGTTAAATCTAGACCAATCAAAAATATGGGAGTGGTCCGCTTGGATGTGTTCCGCCGACAAACTCTTTGCTTTATTTATATAGAAATATGCAATTAAAAAAAATGCATAATTTCTTCTCAGAATTGAATTAGATTTAACAAAAAAAAATTATTCTTAAAACTCTTTCTCCGATGAATTTTCCCAAAACAGTTAATGCATCATGTTGAAAAATTATATATATATATATACATAATTTTCTCCCCCTTGCAAAATATATTTCTTAGTAAAGATTCAGAATTTTAATTTATTTATTTTTATTGAAAAAAAAAAAATCCAAAATTTTGATTTACATTTTTTGTTATTAAAAAGATATTCCCCAGAATCCAAATTTTAATGACAAAGATAGCAAATAAAGAAATTTGAGTTACGATCACTAATACCATTAGGTGTAAAATAACAAATAAAGCATGTTTTATAATATTGTCAAATGTATATTTAATAGTATTTTTTTCTCATATTTCGGCTTACATCTGATGCCTCTCTATGTCAAGATCAAGATATGAAATAAGATAAGATGTCAACATAACTTAGTATCAGGTCAGACTTCTCAAGATTCACAATATTAGATTTAATTCCTTCTCCTGGATTAAAAAGTGATATTTGTAGAATATTTCTAGTTATTTTTAAATTCTCAAACTAAAGAAAGTGTACTGATAAAAGTGAGAATAAAAAAATTGGCCTTGAAAATTTTCATAATATGTTCCACTTCAATGCCACTGTCAAAGCTCATAATGGCTGCATTTAGTTTAACAATGGCGCTATACATTTCAACAAATATATTTGTTATGAATCATGATTAATACGCAGGGTAAATGTTTGGTATTCCTTACATAAAAAATTATCTTTTTTCTTTTTCTTTTTTTTTTTTTTAAATTTATTTTGAATAGAACTAGCAGCAAAAGAAATTTTCGAAATAGTATTTACGATTGCTTAGTTTATTAAATTTAGAATACGTGTAGATTACCTTTATTCAATAATTAAAATTTTGTTTTCCAAATATTTCAAATTTGTGTAAAGCTAACTTCTTTTCGTGTATACACACACACATGTATATACATGGTATATACATGTAACTATGTATGTACATGGTATATACATGTAACTGTACATGTATACATGTATACTGTCAGTTTAATTATGGCCACATAAGGTGGCCATAATTAAACTGACAGTGTTTAAAGTGTTCTGTAGAGTGATCTAATTGCATGAATGGCGCCAAATTTTGTCGGATGATTTAACAAAACGGGGGATGAAGAACTGCGCTCAAAAAATATTAGTTCCAAAAGTCACCGCTAGGGTAATATGTGGCGCTGTATAAAAGAAACGAGAATTCTAAAAAACGCAGAATAAATATTGAAATAAAATTACCTTTTATTTAGTACATTCAAATCAGGTTCGATGTGTCCACCGTTTTTGTGGACTACATATTGCATTATGAGCATTATAGATGGCGCTGCTTCAACCATCCAATGAAAAGCCTCTTAGGCTGATCCATTGGCAGATTCTGTCCAGTAAGTCTCTTAACCGGTCAACACATCAAACTTCCCAACGCTCGAAGTTACCGATCTATTTGAGGTGACGACTGAACAAGTCTTCAGTAAATGAAATTGAAGATTAAAGAAACTTTATCACTGCTTATGTAATTGTTTCACTTTTTTAAAAAAATTTACCACATATAACTTGAATTAAATTATTAAATGTACTAAATAAAAGGTAATTTTATTTAAATATTGATTCTGAGTTTTTCAGAACTCTCATTTCTTTTCCACAGCGCCAGATATTCCCTTAGAGGTGACATTTGGAACGAATGTAATTTTTAGCGCAATCCTTCGTCCCCCGTCTTGTTAAATCAACCTACAATTTTTTTTTTCATTTCTTTAGTTATACATATGTAAGAAAAATATAATTCTTTTTTCCTTTCCTTAGTTATAATAACGTGGATTTTACTTATAGTTTAAACCAAAACTTTTCGAAAGAAATTTTAAATCGAATATCAAATTTTATAATTCTGTACCTCGGAAGTAAAGGACACCACGTCCAAAAATGTAATTTTTCAGGTAAGGAACTATACTACTGGCCATTAAAATTGCTACACCAAAAATGAATAATAATAACGGAATGAAATTTGTTGGACATTATAGTAGGAAGAATAATTGATTAAAATTTCAGGAAATTTGGAGTAATATGTATTGAGAAAACAGTACATAAACAGCGACCTCTGTGAGCAATAACAGCACATATCTGCTTAGGCATTGAATCGAACAGCGATTGGATGACATGTACGGGTAGAGCATTCATGAAGTTTTAACACGATGCCACAATTCATGAAGTTACTGGTGAGTGGTGGGGGGCCAGTCGCTTTTCAACGATTAAACAGTCATTTTCATTGGTGTGAGATCAGGAGAACGCGCTCGCCCGAGCAACAGTCGAACACATTCTGTATCAAAGAAGGTTCGGACAATACAAACAACTTGCGGTCGTGCATTATCGTGCTTAAATTTTTCGCTACGGAGGCCTCGAATTCAGGGCAGAGGGGCGGGCCTTAACTCATCAGAAATTTAATGGCCGCTGTTCAGAGTGCCAGGAATACGAACATGAAGTAATCGAGACGTGTATCCAAGGGGAACCCATAACATCATTGCGAATGATGGGCAGTATGATGATGTCGAATCCCAGCTGCTAATATGCATCATTCATAATGCCGTTAAATACGGATAAGGCAATCTTGATGCAGTAAACAGGATTGTGATTTTTCTGAAAAGTGACTTCACGCCATTCCTGCGTACAGGTTCATCGTTGATCACACATTAATGGCGCCCGTATCAGTGATGCAGTTTTGAGGGTAATCAGAATTTTTCTAGCCGCATACTGAGTCACCACCTGTATTGATGGTATGTGGTACCATTGGATACACGTCCCGGTCACCTCTTGTTTTCATTCCTGCCACTCTGAATACCAGCCATTACATTTCTGACAGGTTAAGGCCCATCGCTCTGCCCTATGTTCAAGGCCTCCGAAGAGCAACATTTAAGCCGGACAATACACGACCGCAAGTTGTCCATATTGTCTGGACCTTCATTGATGCCGAATGCGTTCGACTGTTGCTCTGGCCAGCGCGTTCTCCTCATCTCGCACCAATGAAAATGACTGTTTAATCGTTGAAAAGCGACTGCCCTCCCTACCACTCACCAGTAACTTCGATCGATGAATTGTGGCATCGTGTTAATGTCATCCAATCGCTGTTCGATTCAATGCCTAGGCAGATAAGTGCTGTTATTGCTCACAGAGGTTGCTGCTTTATGTACTGTTTTCTCAGTACATATTACTCCAAATTTTCTGAAATTTTAATCAATTGTTCTTCCTACTATAATGTATGTGTCCAACAAATTTCATTGCGTTATTATTATTCCTTCTTGGTCTAGCAATTTTAATGGCCAGTAGTGTATTTTTATTTATTTATTTTTTTTTTTCAACTAAATTTTTACAGCTTGTTTGCAAGTTTCTTCGCCACTACCATTAATCGCTTTATGATACTTTGACACAATAATAGTAATATAATTTACTAAATGGAAACACTGTTTTTAATAATACATTTTGGTGCTAACTCTTTTCGCAAAAAAATGGACATGGTTTCCTTTACCTCCAGGATACAGAATTAAAAGCCAACATTTCTAAGCATTGTTAATTCCTGTCTTCTTTTTTAGCCACTTTTTTCGAAAAGTGTTTTCTTTTTTTTAATTGTAGCTACAAATGGGAGAAAACGACTCTACAATAAATGTGGTGTGAAAATAAGGCGCGTACTAGAAATGCGGCGGAATAAATTAGAAATGCCAACAACATTTTTAAAGAAACAAATCGGCATTGATTGTACATAAACTATGTGTATAAAATTGGGACAAACTTTTAGTAATGTCTAAAATGTTATGTATAGCCTAAAACGTATGTACAATGTGATAAAGAGGGGTTCTTCAACACCTGAACCAGACGAACAGAATAAAATACATTCCTTTTACATCGAGGAAATTTTAAGAAAGGTAAATGGCGGTAGGTACATTTTTAAAGACATATTATAAAATTGAGCTTATTTAGCCCTATAGTAAGCATGTTGATCGCAAATGAGGAATTCGCAATTATTGTTTATGGTTTTAATTCTACTATTTCTACGAAGGTTACCCGTTCAAGGTTTTCACCCGAAAACAATTACGTAGTAAAAAGTGATTTCTAAATCTTCCAAAATGGGAGGAAAACACAGATGGGAAAATCATTTAAAAACAAGCAAAACTGATGAAAAAATTTATTAGTTTGTGTCAAACAAGTTTAAATGTTTTGCACCACTTTTTTTTCATGGGAAGTTTTGTTTATTTAACTTTAGATAAACGCTCAAAAGGTATCTTATTCAAGAATAGTGGTACTTAGTGTTCTGAAAACAGCAGAATAGTTGACGACAGTTATGTTATGGTTTCTTTAAACCTGATAGTTATCATACTTAATTACAAATGAAACGCTTCTAGAAATTTTAGCAGATTTATTTGACTGCTTTTACTTAATAAATTGTGTGAAAGTTTCAGAGCTTTCCATGTAAAAGAGCACTTTCTTTTGCCGTATGAGTTCCATAGCTACCAAGTTTTACGATTGTTGGATACCGGTATTTTTTAATAGAATTTTTCTTCTTATTTAATAGTAGTAAACCACCACAAAAACTTATTGAAAAAAAAAAAAAATTCCATACATATATACCGGCATCCAAAAATCATAACACAGCTAAGAGGGGTTTGTTAAATGCAATGTTACAGCCAATATTATCAAAACCAGTATTAAAGAAAATGTTCGGCATCTGGCTAAAAAAAAAAAAAAAAAAAGTTAAACTATGGTAAGATATTTAATAAAATTAATCATAATAAACTGCATGATATTGCAAGTATTTCTATTTAAAACACACTTATACTCAATGGGGGAAAAACCCTAATAAAATTGCTTTACCAATCACGTAGAAACAAGGTTATAGTAAAATAATAATGCAAACAAGTGTAGTTTAAATCACAATCACATAGTTCCAAACTTTTACGCATTTTGAATACGCTATTTTTATAGAAAATTTTTTGATTTATTTAAAGACTTGAATTCTTCAATTAAATAAGACAATCATTTAAGCATAATGGTATTTAAAATATGTGAAACTTGGTAATTATGCAAATTATAAAATTTCCAATTTCTTTTTAAAACTATTCTTTTGTCTTGAAAGTTTTCTATATCAAAAAAGCTTACCCTAAAATAAATTGTTGCGTCTTTTTTTTTTTTCTTTTTCCTTAATTTTAAAATGACTGAAAATAGTTGCTCAAAATAGCATGTATGTGAACAAAATGTAGATTCGTTCAAAAAAAGAAGAAAAAAAAAGGAAGCTAAAATTTGATTGGTTGGAGGATTAAGGCCGATTGACTCCTTATGTGTCCTAGGCCTCCTAAAATTTGAAACCCTTAACTTAAAAATATCTCTTATTTCAATTTTCAGGAATCTATTTTTAACATTTTGCAACAAGGTTGAAAAGTGTTAATGATTTCGGTTTGTCTGTCTGTCTATCCGCAATATAACTCCCATAAAAATTTACGGAATTTCTTGAAATTGATACATGTTATTCAAGTTCACTATCGGATGTTCCCCATTGAAAAAGGAATAAATATTACTACTGGTTTGTGTACATGGGCAGGGCACCCGAAAGTATTCCAAAGAATTGCTTTTTATGAGAGGTATTTCTGTAAACCATATTTTAATATTAAAACCAATAAAAATTACAACGTCAGAAACGCCGAAGTGAACAAAATATGGGAAGCATACAGCTGTTTCGGTAGCCTTTAGCGTACCGTCTTCAGTGCTTAAAGAAATTTGGAACTGGAGAAGTGCTCATATACATT
Source organism: Salticus scenicus (assembly GCA_963930645.1). Taxonomy (NCBI): domain Eukaryota; kingdom Metazoa; phylum Arthropoda; class Arachnida; order Araneae; family Salticidae; genus Salticus; species Salticus scenicus. Next base: position 117,011,658 of record OZ005657.1, read on the forward strand.
CCTTCTCCTATTTATAAGGACACTTTATATTTTGAAATAACTAATGTAAAAATAATTGTGAACAAGATTATACTAAGTGCACTTAATATATCTAGTATTCTAAAAACCAAAACTGCTATAATTTTTTTTAATATGAAAAAAAATTAATAAAAAATAATGCACAATATTTTTTTCTCCACGTTTTTAGATGTTCATAATTATAGGGACAATCAAGATTTTTTCGTTTTACTTAACTTACAAGTGGATAAATTACAGTTGACATGCGAATTCGTTAACTACTCGGCTAGATTAATTCATATATAAGACTTCAATTTTTCTTGGACGGACATTACTGATAATTTATCGAAAAAAAGAACGTTCATGTAGTGAAGTATGATAAATGTGTTTTTTAAGTGGAAGGATAATTTCAATCCGCCGAATTTCTAATGAAATTCGAAGATCTAAAATTGCTGAAGGAAATGTGATCAAATTTTGAACTGCTGGTTCGATAGGAGAGAGATCTGATGCAAAATCAGAGTTGTTTTACAGAGATCGAAGACTTATAATTCCTCTTACTGTTCTACTCGTAATGACTGCTGCTGAATTTGCTCGTAATTTTTAACGAAAGGTTGGGGTCCACATTTATGCATGTTTAAAATAATTAATAATATGTTAAAATGAATAAAAAATCTGTAATAATCAATAAGCATTTAATGGGGGAAAGAACGTCTGTATTAAAGTTGAATAAAGACAATATTAAATGGAAAAATGTTGCATTTTCAGATGAAAAACATTTTATTCTTGATTAACCAAATGGTTTTAACAGTTACTGGCACGATCTGAAGATAGCGAAAGACAGAGCAGATTTTTTAAAGGCAGATATGAATCGGGCATTTTAAAGGTGAATCTATGGCGCTCCTGGGAGCTGTTTCTACTGAAGGACGAATAAATTTAGTAATTTTTTCTATTATTATGAACGTCAAGAGAATATTCGAAAATTTTAAACGTGGAATTCTCAGATTTTTTTTAGATTTTTTTTTTTTTTTTTTTTTTTTTTTTTTTGGGGGGGGGGGGGGGTGTAATAAATTTTTTTCAACAAGAGTTACATTTTTGCTCTATTTCTAGAGCAACAGGAAATAGTTTGAAGAAAGAAACTTTTGAATTATTGCCTTTCCGGTGGACTAAAAGTTGAAAAAATATTAACTTATCATATTAAAAAAGTGCATGCAAGTGGAAAGCAATTTTAAATAGTTTAAATGCATTCAGAATATCATCTATGCTGTATTAAATGGTATTGAAACTGAATATTTAAAAAAAAAATGTATATATATATATATACCAGAATGAATGTCTGATCCATAAAATATTAATTTAAAGAATAACTGGAAAACAATTACTAAGATTCGAGCTGTCCTTATAATTGTGAACACCTGAAAAATCATCTTTTTGACCTTTTTAAAAGTTTTTTTAAGATAGAAAAACAATAAAACCTTTTAAATATAGTCTATTAATGAAATTCAAATTAATAATAAAATCTTTTTGTAAAAAAATAGAACCGACTCCAAAAAGGAACTACTATTCAAACAACTAAAAATGAAAGAAAATTGGCAGAAAATGAAACTGTAGATTGCGCCTAAAAGTATAAAATAATTTCCTTCGCCAAACAACCTATAACACTACAATTAATCATAACTTTTGAAGTCGGCGCAAAATTAAATAAAATTAAATTAGTTTTTAAAGGTTTGTCTTTAGATCGGTAGCAACAAATGCTGTTGTCTCGAATGATCCATTTTCATGTTTCCTTTATTATTTTATCACTGTATACAATTGGTCCATTAGTAGCATCTACATAGAACAGTGAACATTCTTCACAATGCGGTATTTATGCATCTACGAAGTTAGATCATCCTTGATGGCTTTTGAATTTGGCGATAAAACGTAAGGCAAAAAATATACACGCAAGATGTATATTTTCATAATATATATTGTACGATGTGTTGTTTCATATTCTTGATTACTCTCTTGATATACCTTATTAAAATAATCATGATAACCCCAAAAAACTAAATATGTTTGCCAGATAATTTTGCGATTTTTCGTTCACCAAGGACGTCAGATACCAGCGTCTTCGCCAACTTTCGCTGCTTACGAAATCTTATTTGTTTTCTTGAATCAAAGTCGTTTTCGGCTGCGTTTTGCAGGTAACAATGTGAGACGTGTATTTTGAATAGGATTTGATTTTTGTATTGAATACAGGTATCAATTTTTATTTAAATTATGCCAATGTCCTACCGATATTGATCGATATTTTGAATATCACTGAATGACATACATCAGATTTACGATATTTATCGATATTGACAGACACAATTTAAAATCCCTTCTATAAAAAGGTATTTAAAAGAATTATTTTCATTACTTATAACAATTACAATCCGAAAATAATATTTTTAAAAATAATTTTTTATAAAATAACATTTTTTTTTAAAAGAAATATAATTTTCTAATGCTTTATTTTTAACCATAGTTGCCAACGTAACATCTTTTGGCTACCAGAAAAATTTAATAGAAAAATTTATTTTATTTAATCAGTGAACTGTAACAGTTTTCACTGATAAAGTAAAATAGAAAATTTTATTAAAATTTTCCGGTAGCTAAGTTGGCATCTATATTTTTAACATTTGTTAATATTAGCCAATGTTGTAAAATAGGTATTATTTAAACAACATTCTGCGATATCTCATAGATGCCAACATTTTAATTTATTCCGGAGTATTTTTAGCCCTGCTTTTATTTCGCACCACTTTACTTATAGAAACGTTTTCTCCAATATATAATTCCATAAAATAAGAAAAAATTACTTAAAAAAAAAAAAAAAGTGGTATGAAATAAAGGCGGAGCTAAAAATACTTCAGAATAAATTAAAAAGTTGGCATCTATGTAGATCTGTCGACATTTGACAAGTAATATCATTTTTTGGATATTAGGAGACATCTACCGAACCGATAATGACAGTGACACGAGGACATGCCCGAAGCTGACTCCTTTTCGGGTTTTTGCCATGGCCCGTTGATGGCTGTCCACTTTCAGTTCTTAATGTTATTTTAACTTTTTGAATTCTTTTTTACAATGTTCACTTGATTGAATCGATCTAATTAAGTTCAACATTTAAATTACTACAATGCATTAAATCGTATTGTAAGACGCTGTTTGGTCCAACTGCCTTATAACAATTTTGTACTTTTATAAATATAATAGAAACATGCAAAATAGTAAATATAAAACTAAAAGAAAGAGAAAAAATAGAGTAAGATATAGAAGACAGTAAACTAAGAGTGACCATGAAGATAGAGGCCTGCCATTGTGTGTTAAATACTGGGAGGGCTGTTGATTGAAATTGAAATTCGTTACGTTCGACATAACTCATACGTTGAATTATTTTGTTCCCCAGACTACTATGCTGCATCACATGTTTGAACCAACTTTTCATTGTTTGTTGATTACTCTTTTTGAGGTGATAACTTGAGGTAAGAAGGCAATCTAGGATATACGACTGTATTCAACAATAACTTTAACTCCCGGTAAAACACGAAAACTTGAAAAGCGTAAAAAGTCAAGGTTGATCTTTTTAACAAAGTCTGCCGTTTTGCATCTGACTTTTGCATTGCTATTTTCAGATATTTTAGTTGAAAATTATACAATAAAAAATTATATGAAAATTTTGACGTTAGATGGCAGAAGCAGCGTGCCAAATTTTCTTGGAAAGCTGTTCTTTGCTTTTAGACACTTTCTAAATTTTTGTGTTGAACTGGGAGTTGAAGTTAATGGTGAATAAGGCTAATAGTGAAGTGAGGTTGAAAGTTCTCCACAGACACATTGTGAGACATCTACGGACATTAGGAAAAGAATCAATGGTGTTTTTGGGGATGCGTAGCGTTTGAGATGTTAAAAACCGATATTTATTGATGTTAGGAAATATTGGCAATATTGCCAGATATCAGAAAAGAAAAATATCTGTGAATATTTTTTAGATGGGGGTCATTTCAAATTCTCCAATATCATATTTTTATGTTCGCCAGTATCTTTGTGCTACGTGGGCACTACACATAGCTTATCATACATATGTAAAAAGGAAAAAATAGCATTTTTAATTTTTGAGAAACTTTTCGCTTGAAAGAACTATATACTAACCTGATTAAATTCAAAGAACAATTAATTTAATAAAGAAATAACTGTATAAATAAACCCTATAAAGTTAAAAAACATGCGACAGTTGTTTCAAGTCAAAATAATAGCATGGCCCTTCATCCGATGAAAAAAAAAACTGGGCAGTTCTTCAACATCAAAGGAGTAAGATGCACTTGCTCCAGCTAAAAAAATTAAAGTAATTTCTACATACCGCTTTCTCTGAAAAATTATTCGTTAAATTTCAGAGTAGTGCTGCTATCTACCGAAGAGAGAACAAACAATAGCACAAAAATCAAGTAAAACAAGAAAAAAATCTTGAAAAATTGATGCATAAAAAATGTTAAACGTTTGTTTTCTGTGCGTAACCAATGAACAGCAAAGGGTTAAATGCTTTTAAAATATTTCACTGTAACAATAATTTTACGTAATTGCGTTATTAGACTATGAATTTACATTCAGGGTTACCCCATGTGGGTATGAACATTCTCATTTCGATGATATCCGACAGAATCTGTTGATACGTGCGTGCCCACTGGGACACTCTGCAGAAAAATGCGTAAATCTCCTAAATTGTTCCAGAAATGCATGTATATAGTTCTCTCTCTGCAGCTACAATTTTCAAGAAATGCGATGGAAAAATTATTAAACACCGACAACAAAAAAATTCGAATGCAAAATAACGTACGACATTGGAAGCTAACCCGTAATTCATGCATTATGCGTGACTTTTCCCTTTTTTTTTTTCAAGATATAGGTGGACTTTTTTCTCACCCTTTGTTTATTTATATAACACAGTCCTTCAATTTTTTCCAATTAATGGACTGAAGTTTTAGTATTTTTATTTTTATATATTATGGATTTATACAGGATCTAGATTATAAATTTAGATTAAAGATTTTAGATTATTCACTTATAGAAGATTGTTCATAATAGAGAACAATACTGCAAGTGATTTCAATGTAAAAATTCTTTGTTTCAAAATGTGTATGTTTCAAATGGATATTTAATTCAGATCATTTTTCCGTCTGGAAATTGTCATAAAATCAGACGAAAAAAGTTGCCGTCGGAAAAATTATTCATGTCTATCATTAAAAAAGTTTCATCAATCTATCATAACTGTTTTTAAAGATTAGAGCTTGTTCCTTTTCAGAAACAAATAGCAGGTACGTGCTATCGTGTCTCCCAGCACGGGAACTATTGGCACACTTTTTTTGTGATATGACCTGGTAATAACTCTATACGCAGGCAGGCGCCCTCATGCCTCTAGCGATTACGCGAAAACTAAGCAAGGCGGATATTACAATGTCTGCATTATACAGACACTCTTTACTGGACTTAATTCCCTTGAAACAGACAGCATGATGTCTTTTTTGAAAAACTGTCGAAAAACACGTGAAAATTGTGAGTGGTTTCGGTTAAATGAACAGAGAAGTGAAAAATTAAATCAACTGACAAGAATAGGAAGTTAAGTGATGTAACAAGTAACGCTAGTCTCACATGTATTGAGAAGTTATCTCACAAATCAACATAATGATTCACAAAGTTTAGATAAAAATCTCGTTTAAAAAATAAAAGAGCTAAGAGATTAGTTACAATGCCTGAAAGACAGGAAGCAAAAAATAGTTTTATCTAAATACTGGCGTAAAATGCTTACAAACACACATACATGCACAAATAAACATCTATTTACATAAATGCATACATACACCCACATATATATATATATGTATTACAATTATGTATGAATAATAATGACTAAATTTTAATCTTTTCCGTACTATTCCAAATCCAAAGCCTTCACTTTCAGTTTTTTTTCCTGCATTGTTAGCTTTATGCTATTCCGGACATACCAAAATTTAAATTTTTAATTAATTTCTGTACCCCCCCCCACCCTTCACACACACACACACTTTATATTTAGTGAAGTTTTCTTCAATATGCAATTACGATTAAGTAAGGAAAAAAATAATAACTTTCAAGAAAAGTGGTATGAGAAAAGGGCGAATAATAGCAATGATCTGAAATAAATTAAAAAGTTTTCATGGGTCCTATTAGAACGTATCATAGGTGCCAACATTTTAATTTATTCCGGAGCATTTTTGGCTCCACCTTTATTTCATACCACTTATTTTTTAAAAGTAATTTTTTCTTATTTTATCGAAGTTATACATTGGAGAAAACTTTTCTGTAAATAAAGTGGTGCGAAATAAAGAAGGAGCTAAAAATACTCCGGGATAAATTAAAATGTGGGCATCTATGACGTATAATACTAAGTGGAGACAATTATATAATTCTTATTAATAATTAGAAAATTTTATACAAATATTATTTAGTACCAATAATGTATCGCGATTAAAAAAAAAAAAAAAAAAATCATTTAAAAATGAGTATGTCATCTTTAAACTCTAAACTGAAACTTAATGTAATCATTAATGTAAATCATTGTACCAGAGCGGCTTGAGCTCGTCACTTGATTTATGAAATACCTTGGAAGATCATGGTGCCTTCTTGTCGTCAAACGCAAGGCTAATAGATAAATTAAACCTAAAATAAAATCTTGATCGTTGATGTTAAATGTTTTGTAAGCTTATTGGTTTTAAATAATAATAAAAATTTATATTTGAAAAAAATATCTTAATTAAAAAAATATTTAGAATTTTATCTAATTTATTTTTTACGATTAAATAAATAGAAACATTTTACATAAAATCTCTGGTAAAAAGTCTTCCTCGAAAAAAGAAGTCTCGGCAGCTATGTTACAGCAATTTTTTCCTTATTTAATTTTAGAAATTAGACAATTAATTAAAATAAATTTTTGTATTAAAAAGTAGTGTTATTTAAAATTTAGGATACTATTATTATTTGCTATAATGAAGTTTCATTATGTTCAAAAGTAAGAGACACAATAAATACATAAAAAAAATAACATAAATCTAAGAGGTTGAATGCATGGCATGTTTAGAATGCCTATTGTTCAAAAATTCTTTATGATCTGCAAAACAAAGACTGTAGCTATGGTACAAAAAATGCATTTCATGAATTCTGAATGCTTTTGGCATAATAACTTAATACTGCCAGTTACTTATCAAAAATGTCAACAAAAGTTTCTAATTTTTTAAGCTAAGGATTCAAAGATTTAAAGAGGTATACATATATTATTAGCTATTTCACAATTGTTGTACCAAATAAATAAATAATATAATATAATTTTTTCAAAGAAAATTTAAAAATAAAGAAAATAAGTTCTTCTTCATTAATGGCGTTATTACGACTTAATCTTGTGGAAGAATTATTTCACAAATCTTGACGAAAATGTATAGCTGATCCATTCAATTTAATTGAATAGAAAATATTAAAGATATCATATTTGATGTCTTTTTCTTCTCTGTAAATTAAAAAAAAAAAAAAAAAAAAAAAAAAAAAAAAATTGAAATAAAAATAAATAAAGTAATGGGGCAAAGGTTTTGTAGAGCGTTAAGTTATTCTTGATGTGAATCAGATAACTGGAATCTTAATTATTAACTCAATTCCGTTTGAAAAGTAACAATCAATAAAGTTGTTTAATACAGGCATTACAGACGTGTGAAAATTATTCGAACAGTTGTAAATTTTCAAATATTTTGCTTCGTTATTTTTAATGCATAAACTTATTAAAGAAATATGGTATCACTTATTGTTGTAATTTTCCTTTAATTCTTTAAGAATAGTTTGGAGGATTTTTTTTCTAACACTTTCCATCAAAATTTAACAGTGTTTATGACTTCAGTTTGTCTGTCTGTCTATCTGAGTTTTTATTTCAATAGATTACATCCTGAATGCTACCCTTTAAAAATCTTACATATTACAACACTGGTTTGTGTACAAAGACTTGCAAAATATTTCAGGCACATTACGGTCTAAGAGACGTATTTTTTATAAGTACATTTCACTATATTTATACTGCGACAAACATATGAAATCAATAAACACAAGACAAATTAAATCTCCTTATGGAATATAATGTATGTAATTAACATTAATTATTTCTTTACAGGGTTGTACAAAAGTATTTGGTTGGGTTGTTGTTGGTGTGTATGGATTAAGACCGATTGACTACACTAGGGTCCTAGGCCTGAGAGGGAGTGCACTCCAGAGAGGGGTCTTTCTAAGGGATCCTAGCCGAATTTACGCAATTTTCGGAGAAAACCATCAAAGGCATTTAGATTCTTTCCGAGATATTGCTGGAGATTCATTTTTAGTTGCACTATGCTTTTCAGTTATTTTGAAAAGTACTGATGCTTATTAATTATGATGTGATGAATTATGTGTGAAATCAATTAAAAATGTTTTATGGAATTCTAAAAATATTTATGGAAATGAAAACGTAAACAGGCAGGCAAACGAACTGAAATCTAAATACTTACAAATTTTGTTGGAAGATGAAAAAACTATCTTTCAAACCCTTAAAAAAACCACCATAATCCTAAGAATGAAAAATATAGTACTTCATCAAATAAATTAATTAAAATATTTTATGCATAAAAAAAAAAAAAAAAAATTAACTAACTAAATAAAAATTAGCAATTATTCTAGTAATTTTCATGTGTCTATGTACATGGATACCACCAACCTGTATATTAGTTCCACTATTTTTTACTAATAAACATTGTTTTAATTTAACATTGCTCGAATTTCTGTGGTAAAATAAAGAATGGAAAAAAACAAAATATAGGTGTTCTAAAAATATAGATTGGTGGGACCAGAGATGAAAGAGTACCGCTTTAATTGTCACCAGTACTCTTGTACAAAAATTTCTAACCTATAAAATCACGAAAATAACTGAAAAAATATAACAAACATTTCTGTTTAGAAATACTGGTGGCAGAAAAAGCTCTTTCATTCCTGGGTGGGACCCCCCCCCCCTTCATATACAGATATTTTATTTTAATTTGGTCACATTTATCTGATGATTTAGAATGTCAAATATTCCTATATAGACGTCCGGTTGAAAATGTGTAGCGTCGTCTAATCTAATCGATTCAAAATCATTACGTTCCTTTTCGTATATTTCGCTTTGCTTGCTTGCTATCACAAAATATTTTTTTATTTTCATGTATGTGTTTTATTTCTTTCATAATGTCTTTATTGCTAATTTTATAAAAACAAGTGTGAAGTTAATTTTATAACCTCCCCTCCAACCTTCCATGTAATTAAATATAATTTTTCTATAAAATCTGTAATTTTTAAAGAACGATCGAAAAGAACACTAACTTGCAAATTATAAAATGTCAACGCAGCAACCTGAATTGAGAAAATAGCTGCAAGCAGTGTTGCCAGATCTGACAGATTTTTTATTCAACAATTACCAATAATTATGAGGCGTTACGTTTGATACACATAATAGACTATCAATCTTCGAAGGGATTAAGCAAACGTTACAATTAAAATTTATTGGTGATTATTGAATAAAAAATCCGCCAGATCTGGCAACACTGGCAGCAAGGTTAATACATGCATGTTACGGTTTCGCTTTTTTTCCTGACACATCTACCCCTATATTTGTTTTGTTATCTTGTTCTGAATGTTTTCACGAACAGTGAAAGAGAATATTGCTATTTAAATATACTGGTGGAAGAGGCAGGTAAGAAACCGGAACCGTAGCCTGTATATTAATAAGAAATAACATGTTTTAAAATCACTTTCTAGCTATATTCAATTTTATTATTTTAATAAATTAATAGGTACATTTTATTGTTTATGTCTTACAGACAAAATTTCAATAAAAAAATACTACGCATATACATAGATGCCAACATTTTAACCCTTATCGCTCGTATGTCCCTTCTGGGGGGACATTAAAAAATCGAGCCACGCCTTACGGTGCTCCTCTGGAAATGAAACGTTATTTTTCTAAAACGTTTAACTATAGGCAGGGGTCGTACTCTCCGTCCTTTTCTCATGACACTCTTAACGATAAATAATTTCCATATTTCTTTACACCACTAATTTTGCGCACAAAAACTTTTGGATATGTTTGTAATAATGTGTCATTATTATACAGGGTAGATATTACTTCATAAAAATAGTGGTAGCAATAATTTTAAATTTTTTTCATTCCAGAGAGTGTCCTGAAAAAAGGGCGGGGAGTACGACCCCTGCTACAGGCTACCTTTCGGCTACCGGAAAATTTTAACAGAAAGATTTATTTTATTTAATGATGAAGTAAAATAAAACAAATTATTACAATTTTTCGGTAGCCAAAAGGTAATAAGTTGGAAACGATACGTGTGACGTTTTAAAGGAACGCCGAAAGGCGTGTCTTACGGAAAATACGCCGAGAGCAAAGGGTTAATTTATTCCGGAGTATTTTTAGTCCCGCCTTTATTTCACACCACTTTATTTATAGAAAAGCTTTCTCCAATGTGTAACTTCGATAAAATAAGAAAAAAAGTTACTTTTTAAAAATAAGTGGTATGAAATAAAAGTGGAGCTAAAAACGCTCCGGAATAAATTAAAATGTTGGCTTCCAGAGCCTGATTAAGGGGGAAGCACACATTATTTATACTTACACCGTTATTTTTTAACAAATACTTTCCTCCTATAACAAACAGAAAATTCTCATTAAAAATTATTTTAAAAGAATTCTGGTGTCTAATAACGGTGAGTAAATTGGATTGTTTTACACCGTTCATTTTTTATAAAAAATATTTCCTCGTCAAAGCGTGGAATTTCTATGATATGAAGTAAAAAATAATTTTAAAAATATTCCGGTGAGAGCGGAGATAATGTGTGCTTCCCCCTTAATCAGGCTCTGTTGGCTTCTATGCATATATGTAACAATAAATTTATAACAACGCAAAAATAAAATAATCAGTATAATTGTAATGTTTCAGATAGTTCAATGGTGATTTCAAGAGATATGCATTAATCGTATTTTAAAAAAGTGTATCAAAATTTGCTTTTGCAGGATTCTCAACAGTTGCTATTTTGGATACTACTTTATATAAAGCAATCTTTGTATTATTCTTTAGAACGTATGTCAGGGTTCGTACTCCCCGCCCTTTTCCCAGGTCCCTTTCAGTCAAAGTTCTCAACTTTTATAATTTATTCATGAGCATTTTTAGCCCCGCCTCTTTTCCGTACCGGAAATTTTGAAAAATGATTTTCTTCTTACTTAATCGTTATCTCATATTAAAGAGAAATAATCTACAAAATTTCTGGTGCGAAAAAAAGGCGAGGCTAAAAATGCTCGTGAATAAATTATAAAAGATGGGAACTCTGCTTTCAGTACAGATTCCATTATTTTAATTTATTCGGGAGATGTTTCAGCCCCATCTTTCTTCCATACCTCTTATTTTTTAAAAATAATTTTTTCTTAATTTATCGAAATTATATATTGGAGAAAATTTTTCTATAAATAAAGTGGTACGAAATAAAGTCGGGACTAAAAATACTTCGAAATAAATTAAAATATGTGCATCTATGCTTTCAGGGATGAGAAATTTTCGCCTTTCATGCCACCACTAATTTTATGCAAAAATTTTTATGGTATTTTTATTTTCTTCTATATGTATATATAGAGAAAGTATTGGATTCACAAAATTTTCGAACTCCAGTTTTCGATGGATTTGCACGTTTTGGGATGACTTCAACACGATTTGACTGTTTTTAGAAAATGTTTGTCTGTCTGTTTGCGTGTATGACAAATTTTGTGGACGCTGAATCCCACGAACCAATGAACGAAATTTAACCAAACTTATTATTTAGTTGGACCCTGACATAAACTGGTGCTGATTAGATTTGTGGAAGAATTACTCAATTGGTGGCGCTGTGATCGCATTTTTTCTAAATTTTTAACATGGCGGCATAGGACAAAATTTCGTATAAATGTATATAATGAGAGTTATTTTAATCGTGTGATTGTAAAATTAATATGAATTACTGATAATAGTAGTAGTTAACTAGGAAAAAATGTTTGTACATGTGGGAGCATCGCTCCCCCCCCCCCTTTCCCTGGGGAAGAAGTACCCCACCGGAGAGAGTAAATTTTCAACATGGGTATCTTTCGAAAGATCTCGTCAATACCTTTCAAACGAACGGTTGAACTATAGATATGTGATAATTTGAAATAAAGTTATCGATTCTTTTTCTCTTTTAAAGAAAAAAAACTTGAAAAAAAAAATCTTATTTCTTCTGATTTGCAAACCATTGACATCTTTTGGCATTTAGAGATAATATAAAACTGCCAGATAAAAATCGTCTGCACATATAATGGAAAATAATTTCATAATTTAATAAATAATTTGTATTGAATAAATTTTGTGCAAAATTATATAGAAGAAAGTCATGTGGTGGCCACATCATACTAGTTATAATAATGTGTCGTGATGAAATGGGATAGAGATTACTTAAATTTGGTGTTTTAAGAAATGAAGAATAAATCATGTGAATTCGATTGAGTTTTAGTAAAATTTAGTATTATGGTAAAAATAACATTAGATTTCTTATACTGAATAAAATAACCAACTTTGCTTTTTCAAATAAATGTACATTGTAAAACTTTTATTACAATTGGCAACACGACTGATTTGTGAATTTTTTTCAAAAGAAAGAAGTTTATAGCCAGACATAAAGAAGAAAATAATGCACATTTTTAAAAATTTTTTATTAGTTCAACAAATATGGCAATAATTACAAAAAAGAAAAAAAAAAGATTCTCTCCAATAATAACTCTTTACTCAAATCAAAACATGCTCTGAAAAATTAAAATTATCTCACTGAACACTGTGTTCTGGAGAAGGGGAAAAAAAATCAGTTATGTCACAACATAAATAAAATAATGAGCAGCAAACACATAGGAAGGAACAAACTAAAAATATTTAAAATATCTAAATCTACAACATTGTACACACACATTTATATGCATAAATATTATGCAAATATCAATATTCGTTTATTATGTCTAAATTCCCTCAGAAACAGATTTTAATACTTCTCAAACATGAAATTAAATATTTTTATTGCATATATATACATACTTGCCAACTATCTCATTAAAAATCGTAACATTGTTATGCTTCTTTAAAACACGCCTTTTTTTCCACACCACTTTATTTTTAGAATACATTTCTCCAAATGTAGTTACGATTAAATAAAAATAAAATTACTCTAAAAAAAAAAAAAAAAAAAAAAAAAATGGTGTGGGAAAAAAAAAAAAAAAAAAAAAAAAAAAAAAGGCAGGTACGGAAAAAGTTACGATTCATAATGAAATGGCTGGCAGGTATGTATATGTATCTTTGATCTTCGAATATATATTTATGTTGTGATTAATATAAATTTTAAAACTAATATACATACAAATTTGAAATCAATATACATTCTTCAAGAAATTTTGTTTAGAAATTTAAGAAGTGAAATAACTGTGAAAATGTCACCTATTATTTTATTACAGTTTATATTTATTATTTAGAAATTTCAACAATTGTACAGGGATGGCAATTTGCCGAAAAACTTTTATCATTATATTAAAAATTTATAAACTATATTTTGCATTAAAAAGGAATTTGTTTTTACATTTTTAGTTTTTAGACTTTTTCAGATTTTAGTTGGAATTAGTTCTTAGATTTAGAACTTTAGTAGCGAATATTCATATCAACATAGCTGCCAGCTCTACCAATTTTTCATGTACCACTTTTTTCAAATAATTTTTTGTTTTATTTAAAGACTGAAATTCTGCAGGTAAATAAAACGAAAGTAACTTTTTTGAAATAGTAGTGTTAAAAATCGGGAGGATGGAAACAACGTATCAGGAACACAACTGATAACCGCAACCAATTTCAAATAATCAAATTGCTAGATAATTAAAAAAATAAAGTAGTGAAAATGTAAGGTAATGTTTCAGTAATATTCTAGAACAACAAACGTAAAATGTTAAAAATTAGATATTTTATGGTAGAATGCACACTATTTAGATCACCAGTGTAACTTTATTGAAACAATACGTAACAATATTATAAATCGTATCTAGTAAATTTACTTTGTTTGATGTTCTGTTATATATACTCCAAGAACTTTCATAAACATTTTTATTCCATGTTCTAAACATAGCCTCCTAAACTAGATGCCTGTCGCGTGGCTCGGAAAGTTGGCAACCGTTGAAGTGGTAGTCAGCGCCACCTGGTACAGATTGCGCGATTTTTTTATTCAACAGCCACCAAATTTTTTTTAAAGTGGGATATAATATACATAAAAGGCGAATAGAATCGAAGAAACGTCGATTATATATATAATATATCACTTCTTAAAATTATTGGTAACAGTTGAATAAAAAAGTCGCGCAATCTGCACCAGGTGGCACTGTCTACTGCTTCAACTGTTGCCAAGTTTCCGAGCCACGCGACAGGAATCTAGTTTAGGAGGCTATGTTCTAAAGCTATAAACAGTAATCGAAACGACCTATTTGCTAAGTTTATTAGTATTACAAGATATTTAGATTTTTTTTTTAAGAAGTACAACATACAATAGTTTATATTATGTATTACGGAAAGACATAAGTCGAATCGTATCTTCTCATATTATGGGATTTTTCTTGGTAGCCGTCCACCAGAGTGTGGAGGGAGATATTTCTATTCAAAGTAATCCTCCTTCTTAAAATCGGGCTTAAAATAAAACGACCATCGTTCATAAAAAAAAAGAAAAAAAAAATGCCAAGTCTACTGTTTTTGGCGGGAGACTTCAAACCGGAAAAATTTTATAGCTGTTTTCAGTAATATTAATCGTCGAAAATATATATAACATTTTCCATTTCAAAATACAGGTGTCAATTTTGATTTAAATGTTTAAAAACTTGGCAGCTCTGAAAAAGAAAAAAAATCTTACAGAATTTAATTTAGTACGACAGGACTAATTTATAAATTGCAATCTTGTAACTAAAAGAAAAAAAAATGTTTTATGCCACACTGGCTTAAAAACAAGCTCGATATTTCTCAAATGATAACAGTTAGCAAGGTCACTGTATCTGCAGATTGAGATGTAACGGTTATTATGCAAGAAATGTCGAGCTGGTTATCAGCCAGGGTGGCTCAGTCGAAGAGCATCTGAACGTTAAGCGGAGCGCCTGGGTTCAATTCCCGGCTCCGATATTTTTCACATAGTTGGTATAAAAAAAAAATCAATCTTATATTCCAAACTATTTAAAATGAATTTTTACGGTTGATGAGTTTATCAATAAAATTTTTAAATATTTTATGAGAGTTTAAGAAATTAAACGGTAAAATTGCACATTGGTAGGCATCCTGGCATATTGGAAGTGTGACAACGCAAAATCGTTGTCTGAAAGAAATAGTTCTGTCGTACTAATAAATACATCATTTCAATTTCATTGTAATTATTAATTAGAGTTATGCTGTTTAGTCTAACAAAATATCTGTGTTTAACTGGGCTTAATTTCCTTCAGAAATAAAAATATCATTGCTAAATTAGTCATAATTAGTCAATCACATTTTCTAAAGTATATCTCACTATTAGTTTCTTTTTCTCAAATATCACTTGCAAGCTAAAAGGTAAGAAAATTTTTATATCAAATTAAGATGTGAATATTTATTAGGACTATTTGTGTCTAGAAACATTTTCCATAAAATAAATAATTTAAATTTTAAAGATATAAGATTTCTAAACAGAATTATAAAAAATTAACAGTTTTAAATAAAATTATTTTATAAAGCATAGTGAAAGCGTATAATTGAGCATTATAGGAATGAATATACGCTTTCATTTCTTTACATCAAGTGCAAAGTATCAACAAACAAAATTTTCAAATTTTTACTTTTCCACGACAATAAAACTGTATTGCAGCAATCCAATAATCATTCTCTGTATTGCAACTATCCAACAATCATTCTCTTTAAAAAAATCACCAGATTTCAGAGCATGTTAGTAACAGAATAACACGTACAAAAACTAATTTCATAATGAACACAATATTGTTCAAAGGCACTCAATGAATGTGCAGACAAATCGTTGACGGAACATTAGTCTTACATTCCGAACACTAAAAAATCAGATGATAATGGTGCAATATATATATAAAGTGATGGCCTGTTGTATGACTGGAACTTAGTTCAACAGTTGGTGGTTTCGTTAAAACCTTTTGGGCTTTACCCATCACCATTGATGCATTTGAGACAGCGAACAAGGCCGCTTTCATCACAATTAGAACAGCGAAGGGCTATAACATCGTCAGTGAACTGGTGTCGGTGTGTAACAGACTTCTTGCTCCCTCCACATACAGTGCATAAATAATATCGGTAACCACCACATTGCTGGCAAACACCTCCAACTGACTTCCTCTGTAAAATAAATAAATAAATAAATAATTCGAATAAAATTGCAGAGATTTTTATTCACAGGAATGGAACACGGGCGCAGAATTCATACCACTATCAATGTAAGGAAATTTTCTACTTCTTAAATCAACGATATTATAATTAGAGAAATTTCTTAAACAGATACCGGTATGAATTCTACGCCTGTGTTCCATCCCTGTATTAAACATACTTAACACTTTCGCGACCGCTGACGTAGATTCACGTCTTTTGAAAACCTGTAACTCCGTCAGTGGGCGTTTCTTTTGCAAATTGTATGTCGTTTATTTCTTAAAAATATACACAATATACATATTTGTACAACCAATATACTATGGGTATAAATACTTTGATTATAAAGAGTGTAATTATAATGTAGTATATCCATTTGTAATATGAATCTGAATATAGAAAATTTTGTTCTGAAATATTGGAACTTGGGAGAATAACACCCACAGGCGGACCTTACTGTCAAAAAGACAAAAACATGAGGTCGCGAAAGTGTTAACTTCTAGAATAAAAAGAAAGAGTGCAACTCTATAAAACTACATATATATGTAATAAAGATATTAAATATACACAAGGTGACAAACAGGGAGCCATATATGTATTTATTCATATAACTATATGTAGCTTTATTAGTTCCCCATCATACTATAGATAGGGGGAATTTTAGTATTTGTGAAAAACTCTTTCGAAATTTTTTTTACATGTTTCCATGTTTTGTAATCGGAAATATAAGAATAATAATAAAAAAAAAAAACACATAATCGATATTATGTCCTTCTTTAGGTCAGACAGTTTGTCAGTTTGTTTGCCTGTACAGACATTATCTCAAGAATGAATCAATGTGAAAAAGTCGGAATAGTTTTAAAACATTATTTATGATACTGATAAGAATCCTATATTTAAATATTCTGAATTAAAAACATCGTAAATTATTAGCAATTTGAGATTTCCTTACATAGCGGAACAAGGCAAAATTTCACTTTAACACTTTTGCGATCGCTGACGTAGATTCAAGTCATTTCAAAATGTGTAATACTCCGCCAGTGGGCGTTTCTTCCGCAATCTGTATGTTATTTATTTCTTAAGAATATGACGAATATTCGTATTTGTACAATCAAATATACTATGGATACAAATATTTTGATTAGAAAGAATATAATTATACCGTATATCCATTTGTAATATAAATGTGAATACAGAAAATTTTGTTCTGAAATATTATAATTTGGAAGAATAACGCCGAAAGGCGGACCCTACTGTCAAAAAGACGACAAAAAATGCGGTCGCAAAAGTGTTAACATATATTATAAGGATTATTCTCATCATAAAGAAATTGGTTATAAAATGTCATTTACGATACTGGCATAAACTATAATGAATATCAACATTCTATTTTAAAAACTTCGTAAGTTATTCAAAATAAAAGATTTCTCATAACATGGTAGAAAAGTGCAATATTTCGCATAAATTTGTATTATGGCGATTATAGCATAGATGCCAACATTTTAATTTATTCCGGAGTATTTTTAGCCAGCCTTTATTTCACACCACTTTATTTATAGAAAAGTTTTCTCCAATACATAACTTCGATTAAAAAAAAAAAAAAAAATACTTTAAAAAAATAAATGGTATGAAATAAAAGCAGAGCTAAAAATACTCCGGAATAACTTAACACTTTCGCGATCGCATGTTTTTGTCTTTTTGACAGTAAGGTCTGCCTGTGGGCGTTATTCTCTCCAGTTACAATATTTTAGAACCAAATTTACTATATTCAAATTCATATTACAAATGGATATACGTTATAATTATACTCTTTTTAATCAAAGTATTTGTATCCATAGCAAAAATTGGTAAAATTGGCAAAAGGCAATTTTACCAAAGGCCCCTTTTTTGCCAAAGGCCCCTTTGGCAAAAGGTTGTAAAAATATGAATATTGTGTATATTCTTAAGAAATAATAATGAAATACAAATTACAAAAGAAACGCCGACTGGCGGAGTTGCAAAATTTCAAATGACGTGAATCTACGTCATCGGTCGCGAAAGTGTTAAAATGTTGGCATCTATGATTATAACATGGGAAATACCAGTATGGAATTCCATGTAAACTAAAATATGAAACTGACACCTGTATAATTACCTATCCAATTAAGATAAGAAAAATGTATCGAAGCTGATGGTAAAATAACCGATTCGCCAACATATATAAATTATTCCGGAGCATTTTATTTAAGAAATAATTTTCCGCATTATGTAACCATAGCTGCCAACATTTTAATTTATTCCGGAGTATTTTTAGTCCCACCTTAATTTTGCACTACTTTAGAATAATTCTCTCCAATATATAACTACGAAAAAAAAAAATCTGAAGGAAATAAAAGAGGTATGAAAAAGAATTCTCCGATATAAATTTTAAAAGTTGACAAATCTAACACCCACGTATTCAAGGAATTAGAAGAAAAATAAATATATTTCTAGGTTGAAATATAACATCAAAACTATACGTTCTGATTTTTTTTTTTTAGTTTTGTACGAACAAATAATCAAAGTAGAAGGTGGTCAGTTTCGGTTTTAAAAATTTTGAGCATATGAATACTTATATACTTTTCCACTTTTAATAACCGCAGCCAATTATATTTTTCAAGTGTAGAGAAATGTCTCCCATGTTTTAACAATAAAAATAATGTTTGAACGGGTTGATCTAGTCTCTTCATGGTCATCTTTCTTCACATTAGGACTAATTAGTGGATCTGTAGATCAGGAGCCTCAACGTCTTACTTTCTTCACTCATTATTTAACATATCATTTTTATTTAATATATATATATATATATATATATATATATATATATATACATACATTGCATGATATGATTGACTCGCTGCATAAACAGATACGTTTCTGAGGGGGACTGCTGCCTTCCTCAACCCTCCGCTGTATCTCTTCTATATCTATGTGTATATCTGTGTATATTTATATGTTTTCCTAGTAACTGATAGCCTTATATTAATTCCTTGCAACTCATAAATACTTGCACCAAATTTTATTAAAAATGATTGAGTAACATATTAGAAGTATTTTTTATAAATAACCCTTTCAATTAATTACCAATTCCCACAGAAAACATACTTAAATTTCGTTATATTTAATGGAGTGTAACCATGTTAAAATACCGTCTATAGACCGTAACGGTACGAAAATTGTTTGTGCGGCCCTGAAAAGGAGCCACAGTTAATATATACACCAATAAAAAGAATTCACCCAATTAATTATAACTCATTAATATTTAAACCTAATTTGACATCATTTGGATGATTACAGAATATCATCGGAATTCTTTTGTGTGGTCCTGTAAATAAATTAAGTCTATTATATATATATATACATATATATATATATATAGAGAGAGAGAAAACATGCTTTTAAGCATCTTTTTAATGTATGTTAATTCCATTATGCTGAGCATAAAGGCGTTAAAATACGCAGAGGTAAAAATTTGTCCATAGGTTCGAATGTCAAGAAATTCTTTTGTGTGTCTCTGTAAACGAACCATAAACATCGTATACACCATTTAAAACTATTCAACTAATTCTATGTTTTTCATGAATACTTGTTCGAAATTTGACGTAATTTGAATAATTACGTGACATTCTCGGAACACTTTTATAAAGTTCTGTACATTAATTATGAAGCCTAAGCACATTTATTTTCTATTGGAAACACGAGTTTAAGCATCTCAGTAATATACGTCAATTTTATTTTGTTTGTTTAATGCAGAGTAACAACGTTAAAATTCGTTTAAACGACATTTATCCTATAGCTCGTAATGATAAGAAAACTTCAGTGTGTCCCTGTACACAATCCAGAAATAATATAGACATGAAAAACTATACAGCTATTTATATACAGAGCCTTAACGTGCGTGCTAATTTGCAAGTCAATCGGAGGATTTTTGCGGCCGCTGTTGCGGTACATACAAATTCTGTCCATAGGCTGTATTGATAAGAACTTTGATGTACTCCTGTACGCAAACTACGCATAGTATACACACTCAAAACTATACAGGTAATTCTGTGTGGCTCATGAACATGTGTACCAAGTTACAAGTCAATAGCGTGGTTTTTGCAATCGCAATCGCGAGACAGACAGACACACAAACAGAACCCAAAATCTTCTTGAGTCTCCACATGAAGGCTTCCACTGCCGTTTCAGCAATTCGACCAGAACTTACGGTTTTAAGTGGATTCTAAAACACAACGAACATCTGTGTTTAAAGCATGATTCGAACCCTGTTACTAAAGGTTAGAGAAAAATCAATTGAATAGAAAACTTAAAAAAAAAAAAAAAAAAAGGTATTTCTTTAAAGATTATTACAAAAGTCTTCTTTTCAGAACTTTGTTATTTATGGGAGATTTATGGCCGTCAAGTTAAATATTTGTTGTTAAAATATCGCCCACAAATTAGAAGAAAATTAATTTGGCTTGCGAATGTTTTGAGCAAATGAACATTAATTTACTATTCATAAATTAAAAAAAATTAACTAAGTCTTACGAAATTTCCCTAAATGTCTGAAAGTTTAAATTCCGCTAACTGCTTTTCAAAATGTCGAATCTATAATTATTATTTATCTAGTATTTTTTAATATTTTAAGAAATATAATGAATTGCTTTAGTAAAAAAAAATGTACATGTACGCAAGCTTTTTAATTTTCATTAGAAATTATCTTTAATTTAAAAAATACTGTTCAGATAGTGTAATTATATACAATTAATATTAAGTGCATTACAATGAAAGCTGCAGCGTGATAAACGACATATTTTATTCGTGGCAGTCGAAGAGTTAAAAAGTAATAATATAAAACCTTCAATCATTATACATTGTAACGCATTTAAAGATTTTCGCCTGATGTTTCGTCATAATTAATAACTTATGACAGTTTCCTGCAGTTAATATTCTGAATATTGATGATAATGAAGACGGATTACTAAATTCAATTTTTATTTATTTTTAAAGCATGCACCCGTCCTTTCATCAGCGTAATTTACTTGATAAATCCGTATGGTTCATCCTCATTTTCCTTTTAAACATTAAATATGCCATTATAAATAGGTCCAGACAGAGGGGCATGTACCCTCCCCCTCCCGCTGGCGCAACCCGTGTTAGTAGGAAATATATTTATGAAATCAAAATTTAAATCATCGTTTTAAGTAGAATGGGAATTTTATAGTAATATCCAATAAACTTACTTTATAAGGGCGAAGAAGCTCCCTTAAATGACCAATTTCATTCAGTTGTTCGATAATTTCAAGACTCTGAAAAAAAAATCATAATTAAAAAATAATTCAATAAAATGTACTAAAAGACATATTTCATAGCTG
The DNA here is from genome assembly GCA_963930645.1 of Salticus scenicus. Taxonomy (NCBI): domain Eukaryota; kingdom Metazoa; phylum Arthropoda; class Arachnida; order Araneae; family Salticidae; genus Salticus; species Salticus scenicus. Next base: position 117,033,550 of record OZ005657.1, read on the forward strand.
TCAGCCGTTTCCATTAGAGGATACCTTTTTTTTTTTTTTTTTTTTTTAACGAAAAGTTTCTGCTACAAAACTTTAAAAAAAAAAAAAAAAAAAAAAAAAAAAAATCTATAAAAAAATACCGGTATACAAAATACGGAATGGCTGGCAGCTATGATATTTATTAAAAGTTGTTTAAAGTATATTTGCTTCATTAATATGTTTTTGAATTTTTTAGAAAGAGTTACGTTTAATTAACTTTCAGATATAAGGAATATTCAAAAAACTTCAAAAAAGTTTAAGAAAATCTTAATATTTGACTGACAAGGAAACATTCAAAAGATGTCGTCTTCAAAAAATATTGAAAATATATATATATATATATTTATATATATATATATATATATATATATATATATATATATATATGTGATTCTACTCTTCATAAAACACCAGAAAGTGAAAAAATTATGACTGAATGAATTACAGCGACTGCAAAAAATTATCAAAATTAAGCATATTTGGCGAAGTCACACTGTTAGGCGATTGATTTTGAGTACTACACGGCGATCTCGGTGCTAGCGAACTTATCGCCTAACGGCGCTAAATCGCCAAAAATGCTTAATTTTGACAATATTTTGTGGTCGCTGTAATTCATTTCAGCCGATATTTTTTTCACTTTCTCGTGTTTTATGAAGAGTAGACTCACATATGTTTTTTTTTTTTCAATATTTTTTTAAGACGACACCTTTTGAATGTTTCCCTGTGAGCTAAATATGATTCTGGGAGATAAATGCTAATTCTTTCAAACATGCATTCGAGGGAGAAGTTGCCGGCTATTTATTTGGATGTGAAGCTTGAAAAAATAGCATTATTCACTTGTTTTAGATTACATATTGTGATAAAATGACAAAAAAGAAAAAAGAAAAGAAAAGACGGGAATATTCTAAGCAATGTTCTAATATTTTAAAATTTTCATTTATGTTCTTTGCATAAAAGAAAATTTTTTCATTTAAATTATACAATTTATTTTATATGCAAAACTCCCATGCGAATTTTAAAATCTATCAGTTAATATTCCGGAATTTTAAATTATATAAGATAATCTTATTTTGTTAAGAAAGTTTATGCAATTAAAAAAATATATATGAATAATTATGAAAATTTGCTTTCGATATGATAGATTAAAGATATATATTTCAATTTTTGAATTTTAAAATATGCAATGAAAAAAAAAAAAAAAAAACATGAAAACTAAAATTGCAGGCAGATTTGTTGCTAACGAAATTCATGGGCGCCAACTTGTACGTTTTTTTATCACCAGTATTTCTTTGAAAAAAAAAAATATCATGTTTAATCGCAGAAAACTACTAAAAAAATTATTAAAAATTTCAATTAAAAATTTCTAGTAGGGAAAAAAACCTACACGTTGGCAGCTATGGAAATTACATTTGGTGCATACTCTGAGATCCTTACCATTGTTTTGTTTATAAAAAAATTTTTTTCGTAATATTTTAATTCTTTATACTGGAATTTACATAGGTATCAAGTATTAAGATGAATCTTCTGAGCATTTTATTAAATCTATTAGCATTTAAAAATTTAATTCAAATTATAGTTTAAGTCTTTCCTTTAATTTTATATTATAATTCAGAAATTTATATGCTTGTATTTGTTTTTAAGTTGCACCTATTTCTGTCCCTATAAGTCATAATATTGTGGAACACACTGTAGAATATTTAATTGCACTCGTTTATATTATATGAGACAAATTTAAATTTCCAACTTCAAAAATTCGTTCTGAAATTTTCAAATAAATGCGGGATAAAGTCATTTATTTATTTATTTATTTTATTTTATTTTTCATAATTTCTGCCGAGTTTCCATATTAAAGGAAAGTAATTATTTCGTCATTCAACGGGTTAAACTGACTCTTTAATTAAGAAAGGGAAATTAAAATTAATATAGTAATCTAATAAGAAACTTAATAATAAATAATATTGACTAAACACGCAAATCATGAGTATTGACAGCAATAGTTCACGAATCTTACTAAACCGTAAATAAATCTAATTTTGACCAATAAAAATGCTTTCCCCAATGTAATAATCTGGTGTATGGTTTCTTACATAATGTTAAAATGAATTTAATGAGGATTTTAATTTTGAAGCCAACTACGAAAAACATATGCATTTTTACCTAGGGTAATTGCACCAGTGATTGACACTTTTAGAGCAATCGCTGATGTTTTTAATGTTCTAGTAATCAGAAAATATTTTTAGAAATCTTGAGTTAATACATATGGGATGAAAGACATTCAGAACCACATGTATGTTAAAATATATACATTTGATAACAATCGTTTTTTTTTTTTTATGAATTTTCATTTGACACCCATTCAATGTTCCAGTAATTGACACTGCCAGTTTTTCCTTTTATCAGTAATTGGTACCCTATTTTCCAGTGTTTGACACTGCTAGTTATTCATTTTACCAGTTATTAGCACCCTATGCTCCAGTGTTTGACATAAAATGTTAACATTCTTATATGTAAAATATATGATTTTCTTATTTTTCTTATTTATTAATTATTTCTGGATAAATGTCAATTACTGGGGCATGCCAATCACTGGATCACCTACCCTATAAGAATATTTTTTCACTCGAAGTGCAGGGATGGAAGACGGGCGCAGAATTCATACCAGTATTCGTTTAAGAATTTTTTCTACCTATAATATCGTTGATTTAAGAAGTAGAAAATTTTGTTATACAGATAATGGTATGAGTTCTGCGCCCGTGTTCCATCCCGGGAAATGTAATAATGTATATTATATATACATATATATGTAATATCGGAAATAATCTTTCTGGAATAAAAGATTTGTCAAACGTATTTATGATGGCGTGCATAGTTTTGAATATTTTAGGAGCTCAATTTTAATTGAAAAAGGATACACTGTTATATCACTGATAACTTTTAGACTATGTGATGAAAGACTGATTTTTTTTTATACTTCAGAAAGCTGTCAAGTTAGCAAATGAAACCGGAAATATGTTGATGCAGTTTTATCTGACTGACTAGACTGATAAAAGTGAAATGATGAAAGTTCATCTTAGATAAACATTTTGTGAAAAATATGTTGAAACTTTTGTAACTTTTTAAAAATTCTGGCCTGATGTTTTTTTTTTTTTTTTTTTTTTTTTTTTTTCTTTTCAGTTACAAGTTTAGAAACGTATTTTACGGCATTCAACAATAAATACAAATAGTGGTATCTCCAAATACTATTTAATTATATTATTATATAAATAATTAATAACATGTTCGCTAAGTTAATAATAAGCAATAATTTTCTAGAAAATTTGTCGGTTATGTCCGTTTTTTTCTTCTTTTCCAAATGACAGTAAAATATCAATGCAGTGTTTTGGTCGAGAATTAATATTAAAATTGGTAATTTTGTGTTTACAGATCATTCGCTGAAACGAATAAATAGGAAATTTAGTACCTTTATAATAGTGATTTTTTTTTCAGGGATTATTCGATTATTTTTTTCTCTTATAATGGGAAAGGACCGTTTGTATACAGGAGGTTTGATAAACGTTGATAACAGCTTTAATTGTTTTAAAATATTGCCCTTAGACACGCATGATAAGTTAAAAAGATATGTAAAAAATGTACAGCGATTTATAAAACCTTTAAAAATTACTGTGAATTCGAGTTTAAGAATTAGAGATTTAAAATTTCTATATGATAGATATATGCATTATTTGTGCGCAAAATATATATTATACAGCACCGCATAGTACAAACATATAAATTCTTTTAATATACCTTTCATCAACAGATTAATCATTTTAGGTATTTGAATTTTAAAAACAAATCTACCGCAGCATTATTGTTTCCAATTATTAACATTACAGAATATTACAATAAACGATAAATTTCAGTTTAAGCTACTTAGGCATCCGGCATATACCTGAAGCGAAATTGTATATCTAAGGTTAAACATAGAATATTTATGAGCAACGTGAAGATCGTCGGTTAATATAATAGTTATAATAATCCTTGCCCGTTTAATCTTAGAAAACCATTACAAAACATTTCTGTTCAGACAAAAGCAGTTTCAGAGTCTATGACCTTATTTCAACCATAAAAACAGTTTGAAATAGATGACGTCGACATATTTAACAACTAATTACAACATTCGAAAGTCTAGTAAAATTCATTAAAAAAAAAAAAAAAACGCAAGGTTTATATGTAAATATTTCCATTAATAATTCGTTCAAATACACACAAACTGGATCAGAAATAATACCCACATATGTTTCAAAACCATCTATTGCAATCTTGACCTATATTATTAGATCATGATCTTCAAAGGTTTATGATAAGTCCATGAACCTGCATTCTTAGTATATGATATGTTATTTCGAGGTTTCTGTTTATGATATTAGCGAGGTGACAAACTAAAATCTTGTATCTTGAAATATTGCTCGAATTCTAGTTCAGAGAAGGAAACACTAGGGAATTTTTCAATGCTTAATGTAATCAAAAGTAGAATTAGAACTCTTCAAGTCAAAAAGACAATGGTTTTATTACTTAATTAGTATTATTTTACTACTAAGGAAACTAACCATTCATTATTGTGATAGGAATTGTTCTTTGCTAATTTCTGATACTTTTTAGTACATCATTGCTTCATTTATTTAAAAAAAAGTTCTAAGAAAAAATTTACAAATGATTTATCACAATGAAATAATGATGCTGAAAAGTTGTAGAAGTGCTTATAGTAATGAAAGAGGTTTATGGCAATCAGATATTGATATTAAGAGAGTATTAATGAAGAAACAGCGTAAGATTTGATATATAAATATATATACAGAGAGAGAGAGAGAGAGAGAGAGAGAGAGAGAGAGAGAGAGAGAGATTGTAGGAATGAGAATAGAATGAAAAATTAACAGATGAACATACATCAGTGTCTGCTAATAAACACATATATTTATATTTTGATAATCTGTTTTTCTTTCGTTCTAAACTCATTTTAACAGGTTATTTATATACAGTAATTTCCGGTATGTAATTATGTAATCCGCAGGTATCATTTCTCCGCCAGAAATTTTATTTAATAGAAAAATCTATATATTGTTTTGGAAGGAACAGCTCGTACAAATATAACTTTGTTTGTCCATTAAAATTTCTGGTGCAAAACTGATTTATACAAACTGATTATACGGAAATTTTGTATAGAAACTTTTAATTTGTTTAATTACATAAAACTGTTACAAGAATATATAAAAAAAATTCTGTTTAAATTTCCCAGCAACGCAAAAGCGTAAAAGTTGGCATATATATATATATATATATATATATACATATTTAAAAAACGAAAATAAAATATTTTTAAAAGTTATTTAGTTATGCTTGAGTCAAACAGTACAATAGAATATTTTGTATTATGACATTTTGTTAAAATTTCGGTACTAAACACCTGTTTTCTCTGGATTAAACTGTTTTAAATTTAATAAGACAAATGTTAAAATTTCTTTAAGAAAACGATGCCCATTTTGTAATTTTAAAATCAATATGCCAAAACCTTTTCCAAAAATAAACATCATTATCATTTTACCTTTGAGCAATTCAAGGACAAATGTGTAAAAAGTTGTCTGTGCATACTTGCCAACCTAACCCAGAAGATTATTAGTTCCCGCCCCTTTTTGTACACCACTTAACACTTTCGCGACCGCATGTTTTTGTCTTTTTCACAGTATGGTCCGCCTGTGGGCGTTATTCTCCTCAGTTGCAATATTTCAGAACAAAATTTTCCGTATTCACATTTAAATTACAAATGGATATATATTATAGTTATACTATTTATAATCAAAGCATGTATATCCAAAGTATATTCAGAGCTGCACCTAATCCGGAGGATTTTTAGTACCGCCCCTTTTTAAACACCAGTCTTCTTTTTAGAGTATTTTTCTTCTTATTTCATCGTAAATATATTTGACAAAAATACTCTAAACATTAAGTGGTGTGGGAAAAGGGACGGTACTAACAATTTGCCGGATTAGGTTGGCAACTCTGTATATTGATAGTACAAATAAGAATAATGGGTATATTTTTAAGAAATAAATAACACACAAATTGCTAAAGGAACACCCACTGGCGGAGTTAGATATTTTCAAGTGACGTGAATCTACGCCAACGGTCGCGAAAGTGTTAATTTTTAGAGCAATTCTCGTCAAATAGATTTACGATTAAATAAGAAGAAAAGCATTCTAAAAAAAGACTAGTGTGTAAAACTAGGCGGAAAGCGGCGGTACTAACAATCTTCCGGGTTAGGTTGGCAAGTGCGTCTGTGCATTTCCTCAGCGAAAACTCTTAGAGAAATATATAAAAAAATTTATTAATATTTTCTGGTAGCTAAAAAGCTTAAAAGTTGGCACCTATGATGGTTTGTATTTCAGATAAAAATTCAGAATTCGTTTATGACTATTTCCGAAATACAATCTATAAACCAATATCAGTACATTTATTAATATCTATGGAAGTAATTTATATATTAATTAAAAATATAGTACTTTATTATTTTTGAAAGCAACTTCTCAAAATTTTAACTATCCTCAAATATATTCTGTATTATATTCTCAAGATAAAGCTTTGAAATATTTATATTTAGGACAAACAGAAAATAACATATCGAATAAGCGAATAAACATTAGATGTGCAAAGAGAAAATTAAAATACTAAATGAAAATAAATCCTTTAAAACAATAAATGCCTTTTTAGATTTACAGAATATTATAAAACAACAACAACAACAACATCGTTGCAAACAGGGTCTGATTAAGGCACAGATGCCAACATTTTAATTTATTCCAGAGTATTTTTAACCCCGTCTTTATTTCACACCACTTTATTTATAGAAAAGTTTTCTCCAATTTATAATTTTGATAAAATAAGAAAAAATTACTCTTAAAAAATAAGTGGTATGAAATAAAGGCGGAGTTAAAAATACTCCGGAAGAAATTAAAATGTTGGCATCTATGTTAAGGCATAGCCTCCTAAACTAGATGCCTTCCACGTGGCTCGAAACTTGGCAACAGTTCAAGCGGTAGACAGCGTCATCTAGTAGAGATTGCATGATTTTTTTATTCAACTGTCACCAATAATTTTTAAAGTGATATATGATATATATAATCGGCGTTTCTTCGATTCCATTCGACTTGTATGTGTATCAAATACCACTTCTTAAAATTTTTAGTGGCTGTTGAATAAAAAAGTCGCGCAATCTGTAACAGGTGGCGCTGTCTACCGCTTGAACTGTTGCCAAGTTTCCGAGCCACGCGGAAGGCATCTAGTTTAAGAGGCTATGGTTAAGGCCGTGGCATGGTGCCACGGCTATTTTTTAAGAATTATATTTTACAGAAATTTATCGTTAAAATCAGAAGATAATTATTATTATTTTTTTAAATAGTGTTGTCTGCTTTGCAATGCGTAAATTAGATTTTTAATCACCAGTGTTTCTTTCCTTTTTTTTTTTTTTTTTTAATTAATGGCCATTTCCTAATTGAAGCACAAATTTCATATGATAAATAAATAAAAAATTAGTTTAAAAAAATAAAAATAATAATAACTGATGGTAGTTTGTTCCAGGATTAATAATATTCTGGTTGTAAAGAGCGTAATCCTGGGTCTTTTAGAAATGACATATATTTTGCATTCAGTTTCTTTTTCATACGGTATATTATTAATTTTTAGACTTATTTAATAATTCTTTGTATTTTTTATTTTTTTTCAACTGAAATTATTCGACACAAATTTAATTAACTATGACTAACATTTTGTATTATTATTTTTTCAATGTACCATAATTTTCGGCATATAATTCGCCGATCAGATAAATCAGTTTTGCACCAGAAATTTCAATTGACAAATAAAGTTATATTTGTAGGAACTGTTTCTTAGAAAAACTACAGATTTTCCTCTTAAAGGAAATTGTTGGCCGCGGAATGACACACCTTACCTGCGGGTTATACGCCCAAAATTACGATAAAAAATATTTATAGGTGCCAGGTCTCCGTTTTTTTGAACGGTGTGTTTATTGGTGTGTGTGTAACTTCATATCGGAATGTTTTTATAAATGTTTTCAGTTTATTTAATTTTGTTTATTGGTTGAAAACATATATGACAGATTCCTTTTTAGAAATATTTTGTGATAAATCTGATTTAAAAATTAAAAATGTTGGCAACTATGAATCGTATTTAAAAATGTTACACTGTTTCTTAATCAAGACATTTAAGTCAGAGAAAAAGAAAATGATACAAATTAATGAATTTTTAAACATTTAATAAAAATGTAACAGTTTTTATAAATTCAAATTGTAATGCAAAAATATCGAAAACTGAAAAAAAAAAAAAAAAAAAAGTTTTTCTTAAGTCTGATCATTGCTTTTTAAGCAATACATTTCGTAAAGACTTCCTTATAACAGCAAAAGTAAGTTAAATTTAAACAATACGACATTTTTTTCAAACAACCGCTTTTTGTTCGCACATAACCTTATTCACATGTAGTCAAAAAGTAAAACTAAACGATATGCATTTTTTTTTTAAAGAATATTTGAACTTTTATTCATTCATACTTATCTTCCTTCAAGAAAGACATAACGTAGCATTATTTCCTCTATGCACGAATCTTCCTTAAAAGCATTAAACATGGATCAATGCAAATCCTATCACATTCACTTTCTCTCAAACCCACATCGTAAATAATCGTTTTTCCCGAAGATATATCTCCTTTTCACGACAATCTTAATCAAGGATTATAGAAAGAATCGTGGATGTCCTAACTCGAACCAGTTGGGTGTGCATTGCAGCGTCATTCACATTCCACTACGATTACGGAATTTGGCATGCTAGGAGGCCATTTCGTGATGTTTCAAAGATTGAAAATATCTAGAGATATACGAGGCTACTTGGCTCGTGACGTCAGGAAAAAAAGAAAAAAAGAAAAAAAACTAGTTGCCGATAGTTTGTCAAATATACATGCGTATGCATGTAAATATACTAAAACACAGGTAGTAGAATCTTCAGTGCGTTTGTTTATAGGTTAAGATAAAAGATATCTCTTTTTACTTAAATATTTGTTACAGGGATTTATTTTCAACTGTTGGTTTTACTCCAAAACGTCGAAGAGTGAAGAGATAGTTTGAAATATTTAGGACACATTTTTAAAGATTCAAGTCCAATAAATTTATAAATTAAGGAAGCAATAATTTCTTGGAAAATAAAATCGAGTAATTTTAGAAAATAGTTTTTAAATATTAAGTTGACTTAAAAGTTTATTTTATTTTATTTTACTTTAATTAATTTAAATATTATTATATCGTACTTTTTACGAGAACGACATTGGATTATTAGATCTATGTATATATCTAAAGTTTATTTATTATATTGTTTTGAATGCTTATAGCTAAGGCTACGCCAGCTGTAAAAATTAAGTGATACAAAAATGGCACCTGGGTTATGATTAAGTGGTCTAAAAATATAAAATAGTAGACAAACTTATATAAATGCACACTCCTATTCACATTTTTACTTCTTATATTAATGCTTTTAGTAGAAAACAGCGTAAATACTTTACGTTTAAGATTTTGTTAACGCTAACTATCACATAAACATATATGTGATATGATATACTATCTATGATATTCTATATGTGATATTTACACAAACATGGAAAAGTTATTTCAGCAATTAATTTAAAAGTGATATATTTATGCAAACTAACAATAGTAATATGTACTGAAAAACTAGTGTCGAAAGATGAAGAAAGTACAGTCGGTAACAAAAGTATCCGAACACTATCAAAAATTCCTATATAAAATAAAATAGAGTTAATACTGTTTTGTTAAATAAATCCTTGTCGAATCCTGCTCTTAGTCAGTCTAAGAACATGATTCGACAAGGATTTATTTAACAAAACAGTGTCAACTCTACTTTTTTTATATAGTAATTTTTGCTAGTGTTCGGATACTTTTGTTACCGACTGTAAGCAAACATAATAAATGCAGAAAAGCGCAGCAATTGTTTTAAGCCGAAATATTTAAGCATGACTTTTCATCAGGCAGAAAATTCGACAGGAATGTTGGACAGAAAGTAACGTAATATAGCAAACACAAAACAGCACTGGTGCAGAACTTTGAGGACAGAAAAGTCTTCTAATGAATTACTAAGCTACACTTACCAAACAAACGACGAAAATTATAGAGTATAGCTTATTTTATATGTACATAAATTTCGATTTCTAAAAAGATTATTTAGCGATATTTTGTAAATGTCAAAATGTATTTGTTTCCATTTTTTAAATGTAAATAAATACTATAATAAAATAGATTTATAAAAATATTTCATGTGGCAAATTTGTTGTCTATATTTTTCACGTTGATGGCATTTATTCAAGACTGCGCAACAATTGTCTCTGTTAAAGGAAAATATAACAGCGTTAAAAGGAGCACAAATTAAAGAAGTTTAACCGAAGTAAAGTAACGTTAATTTGTGCTATATATGACATTGTTTAATTTTCCTTTAATATAACCCCAGTACAAAATATCTCATCTTATCTTTAATTGTCTCTATGTCTCCACGCTGACGTAAACCCTTATTAAAATTCTGAAATTAGTATTTATATATTTATAGAATGCATTCCAAATATTAGAGGCTATAGAAAACTGAATGTCCAAAGCTTTCTAAACTCATCAAAATAAATAAATAAGTAAATAAAATCCTATAAATATTACTTTAGAACAAAACTTTATTACCATGCTTTTATTAACTCGATTTCTTGTTTGTTTGTTTGTCCAGTACAAATCTTCCAATCAATTTTTAACTAACTTCCCGAGTAGCTAGACATTTAAAACTTTTAGAATAGCTCAGAACACGATGACAATGCAGTTTTTAAAAAATATTTTTAGCCAATTGTTTCGGGTCCCCGCTGCCTTCGGTAGCGTTTATATGATTCAAAAATCGTATAACTTCCCGACTAGCTAGACATTTGAAACTTTTAGAATAGCTCAGAACACGAGGACAATGCATTTTTAAAAATACTTTTATCCAATTGTTTCGGATCCCCGCTGCCTTCGGTAGCGTTTATATGATTCAACAGAAAATTTAAAAACATGGTATATAAAAATCTCCTTTTATCTTGTAATTATTTTTACTTTGTTGGTTCAAAATGTTTAAATGCAGTGAAATTTTTAACATATTTATATGGATATTCACAGAAAATTACGAAGAACAGATATCAGAGGAAGTTAAAATAATGTGTACAACTTTTAACTTCTGTATTTTTAAAATACCTCGAAAAATATTTTTTTTTCTTTTCTTACTATCTACCAATTCTTATATTTATATATTCATACGTGTGAAAATTATTAGAATAGTTGTGAATTGCGATTGTTTCACAATTGATTGATTTCGATTTATATTTTTTTTAATGCATGAAATATTTGTAGAAAAATACATGATATAGTTTATATTTTATTCTTTAAAATGGGTTTGGGCATATTTTTATTTCTGTATAACAAACTTTAAAAATGCTTTTGATTTCACTTCATCCGTTTGTCTATATGTGTTTTCCTTTCCAAAATCATTTAAAATTGCATACAACAATTTCTAAACACATTTACCCATCATATCTTACGTAATGCTAAGTAATAAATGTTTTTCAACATGATTAGAAAGTGTTGAAAATCCACCTGAAAAACAGAATGTCTACCGGTATAATTTATTCCGCGACTCTTCTACCAGTATATTTATAGAAAAAAAAAACATCTATTGTATGCTTCCAGGATTAATTAACACTTTCGCGACCGCTGACGTGAATTCACGTCATTTGAAAATCTGTAACTCCGCCAGTGGGCATTTCTTTAGATTACATAGGTTACACTATTTCTTAACAATATACCCGGTATACACATTTGTGCAATCAATGCACTATGGATACGAATACTTTGATTAGAAAGAGTATAATTGTAACGTATATTTATTTATATTATAAATATGAATACAGAAAACATTGTTTTAAAATAATGTAAAAGAATAACGCCCACAGGCGGAGCTTACTGTCAAAGAGGCAAAAACATGCGGTCGCGAAAGTGTTAAAAGAAAAATCATTATATCGTAGTTGCCAACTTTTACACTTTTTAACTACCGGAAAATTTTAACAGATATTTTTATTTTATTAAACCATTGGAAACTGTTACTGAAATTTATGAAACATTTATATTAGGATTTTCTGGTAACCAAAAAGAGTTAAATGTGGCAGCTATGTTATATGAATATAGTAATAGGAGAGTCACGAAAGAAAAAGCCACTCAGTAGACACCTTGAAAATGATCCTCCAACGATTTCCCATGATAAATCTGAATATTACTGTGTGAACTTATAAAATTATCATCATTATTAGTTACCTTATCATACCTACCAACATTCTAACTAATATTCTGTAAAATTGTTAGTATAACCCCCTTTTCTACACCTATACTTGCCAACACACTAATTAATATTCCGCAGTATTGTTAGCCCTGCCTTTTTTTTTTTTTTTTTTCACACCAGTATCTTTCTAGAGTGTTTTCCTTCTTATTTAATCGTAATTGAATTTGGAGAATATTACTCTAAAAATTTACTGGTGTGAAAAAAAAGGCGGGACAAACAACACTACGGAATATTAATTAGAATGTTGCAAGTATGTCTACACCACTTAGCACATTCGCGACCGCATGTTTTCGTCTTTTTCACAGTAAGTTTCGCCTGTGGGCGTTATTCTCCTAAGTTATAATATTACAGAAAACAATTTTCTATATTCAGATTCTTATTACTAATGGATATACATTATAATTATATACATTCTAATAAAAGTATTTATAATATATCCATAGTATATTGGTTGTACAAATATGAATATTGTGTATATTTTTAAGAAATAAATGACATACAAATTGCAAAAGAAACGCCCACTGGTGGAGACAGAGATTTTCAAATGACGTGAATCTACGTCAGCGGTCGCGAAAGTGTTAATAGTTAGAGTACCGTAATTTTTGGAATATAATCCGCATGTAAGATATGTCATTCCTCCACCAGAAATTTTAATTAACTATAAAACCTACATTTTTTTCAAAGAAACAGATCGTACAAATATAACTTTTTTTGCCAATTAAAATTTCTGGTGAAAAACTGACACATCTTACCTGCGGATTATATGCAGAAAATTACGGTAATTTTCTCCAAATGTAATTGCGATTAAATAAAAAGAAAAGTACTCTAAAAAAAGATTGATGTGGGAAAAAAAAAAAAAAAAAAAAAAAGCAGGACTAAATATTTTACTGAATATTAATTAGAATAATGGCAGATATGCATTTTCTTTTATATAAAGCTTCCTCTATTGCATCTGAAAAATGTATATTGATTTCGTTTAAAACAGCATAAAAATGTTGATATGTGCTCATGAGAAACATGTCTCTTTAAAAGACATAATATCTAAGACATAATACGTTATAATAAGTCTAAATTGTTTTGTCCATCTTCCTAGACAAACCAGTTGTATTACACGTGCATATTATTATGGGCGGTATTCTACGATGTATCTAAAAACTCTGACTAATCGTTTATATAGAATTGTAAAATTATTAATCGAATATTTTTTGAATTATTTCTCGAATAGACAGTTAGACAAATGTAAATACTAAATCGAATGCTAAATACTTTGAAATTTTGTTGGACTGTATTAAAAACATCCTTTAAATTATTTTTAAAGAATGATAGGTAATCCATATCAACAAGTAAAATTATTTTTCTTCAAGTGATGCATGGATATATATAAATATATAAATAATAATAATAAAACCAAATTATTAAAAATTCTCAATTATTCTAATAATTTTCAAATGTATGAATACATATACATTTTAACTAAAATTTTTATTTAACGATCAAGTTAATTTACAAGTTCTCCTCTGTAGAAATCTCTTACAATGTAGTCGAAATCTTCGTGGGCGGTTGACATTTTACCTATCAACTCTATTGCGCAACGGGCGTTGGTTTTACTCCTGCATTTCGCAGAGTAGCCGAGTTAAAAGACTGATTTACCGTGACAGATCTTACACCACATTGACATAGTTGAAGAAAAAACAGTCTGCCATAAATTTCAAACAAAGAGTTATTGACTGTCAAAGATGCGTTTATATATCGGAAAAATATGTCATGTAAAAGCAACTGAAGATATATTATACGTTTCTGAGATATAACTTTGTAACTCTTTAATTGTTTAGGAGGAATCATGACCCCATGACTTAAATGATATCAATAAAAAAAAAAAAAAAACAAAAAAAAAAAAAAAAACAGATAAACGGTGTATACAAATGAATTATTATAGGTCAAAGAGTTTAAAAGATAAAACAAATCATATATATATATATATATACATACTTGCCAACATTTTAATTAATATTCCGTAGTGTTGTTTGTCCCGCCCTTTTTTTCACACCAGTAAATTTTTAGAATAATATTCTCCAAATTCATTTACGATTAAATAAGAAGAAAAATACTCTAAAAAGATACTGGTGTGAAAAATAAGGCGGGGCTAACAATACTACGGAATATTAATTAGTGTGTTCCCAAGTATGTATATATATAATTTTTACGTACCGTAAAAACCGGCGTATGAGCCGCAGTCAGTACCATCAAACTGAGGGAATTTTTAAATCAACAGTCACCGATAATTTTTAAGAGTGACATTGCATTTATGTAATAGGCGACTACTCTTCGAAGTTATTAGACAAACGCTATAATTGAATTTTAGTGGTGGCTACTGAATAAAGCACCGAGTGCGGCCCATACGCCGGTTTTTACGGTATTTATTTATTTACTTTCGAAGTACAGATCAGTGTATTCTTAACACTTTCGCGACCGCATGTTTTTGTCTTTTTCACAGTAAGGTCCACCTGTGGGCGTTATTCTCCCTAGTTACGATGTTTCAGAACGTAATTTTCTATATTAAAATTTATATTACAAATGGATATATATTATAGTTAAACTCTTTCTAATCAAAGGTTTTATATCCATAGTATACTGATAGTACAAATATGAATAGTGGGTATATTTTAAAGAAATAACTAACATACAAATTGCGAAAGAAACATCTACTGGTGGAGTTACAGATTTTCAAATGACGTAAATCTCTACGTCAGCGGTCGCGAAAGTGTTAATTCAGTTTTGCCAACTCAACGAATTTTTGAATATCAACAGTTTTTAATAGAAATATTGTATTTATTTAATATAAACATTCTGTGATTAAATAAGACGAAGATAATTTTCCAGAAATAGTGGTATGAAAAAATTCGGGTATTTAGCAGCTCTGCTAATTGTAACTGCTACATTTCGGTATTAATCATAGACAGGAAAAGTCAAATAGTATTTAAAAATGTAAGGATTATATGTAAGAATTAAAAATGTAAGAATTATATTTAAAAATGTAAGGAACAACAGGGGTCGTAGCGAATAGTGTCCTACTTTTCATACCACTATTTATTTATAATATATATATATTATTTAATCGCAGCAAGTCGTCGAACTTCTGCATTTGAATAAATAATAATAATAATAATAATAATAAATGAGAATGTTTTAAAAAATAATGGTATGAAAAATGTATGATGTCATGACCCCTAGAATAATTATATAGTGTACACAAATATAAATTAAAGTAGTTACAATTAAAAATACATTTGTTGTCATAATGAGTGAAATAATTTTACTTAAGACAGGTTGGGATTTCAGAAGACAGACTGGAATATCAAAATTTAAATTTGTCCAGTAATATTTTGGCATTCATTACACAAAAAAATATAATTTTCAACCACGAAATAATTTATTTAAAAAAAAGAAAGAAATCCAATAAACCTATCTTATGATATCAAAATGAACGACCCTAGTAATGTCTGTCGTTATCAGTACATTGATATTAATGTAATCAAAAATGCATGTAAAAGCTAAATCTGTTTTAGACGTGCATCACGCTGTCATGCGTCAGTCATTAAAACGCTGCATGCTATTAAACCTTCAACTTAAAAAAAAAAAAAAAAAAGAAAGAAAGAAAGAAAGAAAAAGGAAGAAAGAACTCTTTTATAACTTGCATTGTATAAGCAGTTAATTAAATAATTTTTTACTTTTTATTTGACATTTTAATGGATATTGTAATGTAATGAAAACAGCTTTATAAATGAAATTATAGGGTAATACTAGTAAAAAGTAAATTGGAATAATTATAAGGCTACTACTTCATTTAATCAAAAAATCGCCCTCTTAATTCCGTAAGCTGATAGCTTTCGTTTTTTATATGCTTCGTTAATGCATTCGATTGTATTCTTGCCGCAATAGCCAACTTAGCACGTTTTAGCCAACGGAAATTTTTAATATTTTTTTTTTATTTTATTTAATCAATGAAAAATGTTACAGTTCACTGCAGAGTTCCCAACTTTTATAATTTATTCACGAGCATTTTTAGCCCCGCCTCTTTTTCATACTGGAAATTTTGAAAAATGATTTTTCTTCTTATTTAATCGCTGTCACATAGTAAAGAGAAATAATCTACAAAATTTCTGGTGCGAAAAGAAGGCGGGACTAAAAATGCTCGTGAATAAATTATAAAAGTTGGGGACTCTGGTTCACTGATTAAATAAAATAATTATTTCTGTTAAATTTTTCCGGTAGCCAAAAAGTGATAAGTTGGCAACTATGATTCCCGATTTTTGCGTTTTCTTACCAAAAAGGTAGAGAACGTATTGTTCTTGGGTCAAATTTTCGAAATTAAGTTTTTGTTATAGTTATACGTTTTGAGGTTCCCTGAATCCAGAAATCCTGTTTTTAGCGGTTGATTCTCTGTGTCTGTGCGGTGCGTGTCTGATTGTTATCAGCATATCTCAAAAACAAATAATAGCAGAAAATCCAAACTTCGTATTCTGAATCTGTATCATATATGGATGATACACTAAACTTTTCGTTGAGATCAAGCAAATGGTTCGTGTACAGTGACATTCAAGAGAACTGAAATACATTATGTATATGGGGAAATTGCTGGTAAGTACAGTGTAACATCTATAGGCTGACTAAGACAAAACGGAAACAACAAAATTTATTATATGCATAAAAGCATATTTTGTAAAGATTGTTGTATGGAAATCATTCATCGTTCATTTACAGGTCTACCCAAAGTATTTGGATATATTGCGGCTATACTTGAAAATTCCTGGAATTGTAATTTCTTTTGTGTTAGATGTTTTTCAAGTAAGACTAAATTTAAATACACAATTTTGTTTATAGTTAATATTGATTATAGACAATATACATAACTACTCAAAATTAAGCTAAACGTTCTTTTCTGTAGAATGTAAATGATGGAAGTTCTTTGCCACATTTTATTATGAACCTTGCTCCGGAAGCAAAATTAATTTTCCATACGCATACTATAAAAAAGTATTTTTTGAATTTTCAAATCTGTTTTTTTTTTTTTTTCTTTTTTTTTTTTTTTTTCATAAAATCACGTTTTGAGCCCTGGTTACGAAAGTCCCAATTTTTAGCGGTCAATCTCTATGCATATCTGTTATCAGCATAATTTAAAAACAAATAGCTGCAGAAAATTCAAATTTGGATCCGTATAAGGTTGCCACTCAAGTCTGAAGGCAAATTAATCACAGCTTTGATTTTTTTTTTTTTTAATAATTGTATGCACTATAATTGAAAGAGGAGGAGGGTTGAGGGGGGCCACCGCCCCCCTTACACAGAATTACATGACAAATGAAATTGTTCCTAAACCTATTTTAGATTATTTTAAAAGTACATTGAACTTTATTATCTTACGTCATTGTTCTTAAGATTTAATATGCAATCTATCTGTATAGTATTGAAATGTAGGGTAAGAGAAAATCATGTGAGTGACCAGATTATTTCATTTAAAGTTTGGAGTATTTTAAACTACTAAAGTGTCTTAACTACACACTTAATCGTAAAAAAAAAAAAAAAAAAAAAAAAAAAGTTACATACACCATTAAAAAATAATGGGGATAAATCTGATTAAAAAAAATAGAAAAGTTGGCAGCTATGTTAGCAATTTACTGGGTTGTTAGTTTTCTTTCTTTCTTTTTTTTTTAAACTACAGTTTTTTAGAAATAATATTTTTGAAGTTTTTCTAGCAGTTTATGGCAATTAATTATAATGAAAATTATAGTTCATAATTACTGTTTGAAATAAGTTTGGAACACAATCATCCTGGGTTTTATGAACATTTTAACAGCTATGTCTATCAAGTAAATATGTGAAACAAGACTTGTAATCGAATTTTTAATAAACTATTCCTAAACAGTTCTTTGATTCTTACAAATTTGACTCTGAACCAATGCAATTTTATGTAAAACATATAGTTTCAAGGATTTTTAAGGCAGGATTAGTTTGTTATTTCAAATTTGTATTTGAATCGAAAGTAATAAATAAGTTAAAATAAATGAAAGAAAGAAAGAAACATTTGCGAGAAAAGTGAGGAAAGCCGCATTTTAATTACATACCTTAAGTAACATTTATGGCTACTTAATTTGAGTATGAATACACACACACATACATTTATTTAGATAATATAATACAATAGCTGCCAACTATTCCGATATTTTGATACAGATATATACAGTCATGGCCAAAAGTATTTGTACACTTTACGCATTTCTATTTTATTATATCATTTATTTGATAAATAACAAAAGTATTCAACAACAATTGAAATAAATGTCAATAGCTGTCACTTATTAACAGTTTACAGTCATTTATCATACTTTGTATGTCGACCCTTGGCTCGTAGGACAGCCTTAATCCGGGAGGACATAGATTTTGCAGGTTTTTCGCAGTACTCCTGAGTTACCTCTTGTACCCAAACCTTCTTGGTAATTTCAGCCAGATTCTTCTCTGAGGTCGGATTTGCCTGGCTAATCTTTTGTTTCATTATTGTCCACATATTTTCAATCGGGTTGAGGTCAGGACTAGATCCAGGCCATGGCCCTAGGACTTCGATGCCCTCGTCGGCTACACTAAGGCCCATAATTTTATAGCAAATATGTATGCCTTAGAGAATATAAACAGTTTAGGACCAGTAGTAAAATCAGACTTTATTTTTTCCAGTTGTAAAAACAATATTTAGGAAAAAATAAGTGTACAAATACTTTTGGCCATGACTGTATATATATATTTTTTAATGGAATCTTTAATCTTTATATATATAATCGTTTGTCCTGAGTTCATGAGTAAGTGATTCATCATCGACCAAGCCAAACCCCTGGACCTAGAAGCATAAAACGTTTTTGACAATGTTCCTTCTATGACGTAGACATCCACTAAGAAGCGATTTTACAAAATTCGCCCCCAAGGGGGCAAAACGTGATTTCACAAAATCCTTCATATCTCAAACAAAAAAAACAGATATATCCGTAACATTTTTGCTTTAAAATATATATAACACAAATGTCTAAAAACCGATTTCTGGAATTTTAGAAATTCGTTCCCCAAGGGTGGTGGGAAGGGGGCAAAACGTGATTTCACATGAGCAAAACGAGATTCACATAATCCTATATATCTCAAACAAACAAACAAACAAACAAACAAAAAAAAACAAAAACTGATAGACATGAAAATTTTGCTCTAAAATATAGCTAATACAAATATCTAAAAACCAATTTCTGGAATTTTAGAAATTCAGCCCCCCAGGCGGGGCGGTAAGGGTGGGGCTATGGGGTAAAAACAAATAGAAATACAGTTAGGCCGTTCAAAATTGGTACAGATAGGTTTTAGAGGCCTGCAAGTCGAAAGGGGATATTTTCGAAAGTGTAAAGTTATTAGGAGGGGCGGGAAGGGGGTGAAGGGGTAAAAAAATGAAGTAGAGTTGATCGTTCAAAACTGGTGCATAGAGGTTTTTGATACCTACAAATCGATTGCGGATGTTTTCGAATTTGTAAAATTATTAGGAGGGGTGGGTAGGGGGCAGAGCGGTAAAAAAATAAAGTAGAGTTGATCGTTCAAAACTGGTGCATAGAGGTTTTTGATACCTACAAATCGATTACGGATATTTTCGAATTTGTAAAATTATTAGGTATACGGGAGGGGGGGTGCGAAGGGGAAAAATAATAGAAGTATAGAATTATTAAGAGGGGTGGGAACGGTGAGCGCAGGAGCAATCGCGCCGTGCGCGCAGGTATACGCTGCCGCAGGCAGTGGGGCCCGGACCAATTATCCCGCCGATGAGAGAAGAATTTTTAAATATTTTATATTTTTTCCCTTTCGGTAATATAGTGATTCATTAACAGTGTCGAACATAAATGCGCGCGTGCAGCGCACAATGGCCTGCGCTGCCGAAGGCAGTGGGAACCCGGTGCGACATTTTTCCTGATCAGATTTTTTTTTTTTTCTCTCTCTCTCTTTTTTTTTTTTTTCACATGATAAAAATTAATACAATATTGAGAATTCAGTAATTATAGTGATTCATTTAAAAATAGGGACCTGGGAAGCGGGCGTAGCCTGCTAGTCTTATCACGGAATACTGCAACAAAGCTTATATATATATATTTTTTTAAATAAAAAATAGCAGTATTCAAAAACCAGATCGGTTGGCAGCTATGTAATCTATATTAAGTGCTGTTAAACATTGCATAGGTTGAGTACTATTGAAAGGATTATGTTTATCGATAGGTATTAAAATAATGTTAATAATAATGTGCTAATTGCTTGGGAGAAGTAAATACAACATTATGACTTGATTTAAATTAATTATACGTTTTCTTACTAGTTTCACAATAAATAAATATATAATGATAATAATAAAAATAAAATTTTACAACATAGTTGCCAACATTTTAATTTATTCCGGAGTATTTTTAGCCCCGTCTTTATTTCGCAGCACTTAATTTTTAGAATATTTTTTTGCAATATTTAATTTTGATATAAAAAGAAAAATTTACTCTTTGAAATAAAAAGTGGTGTGAAATAAAGGCGGGGCTAAAAATGCTCCGGAATAAATTAAAATGTTGGCAACTCCGATTTTTGTATTAAAATGAATGGGATTGAATTGGAACTGCACTAAATCGATGTAAAAAATATAAAAGGCATTTAAATGAGAGAAGGTGTAATTTTTTTTTATATAATAAGATATAAAAACAAAATTTCTGTTTGAATAATAATTTACATGGCTGTACTTTAAACATCTTTTTTTACGAATACTTATTTCGTGCTATTTACATTGCAAAATTTTAATCTATGCTAATAAAAGAAAGTGTTTTTCTGTCTATCTGTGCTCGACATAGAGAAAAAACTATGGCACGTACAGTTCTGAATACTTTTTTTTAGATTAAGGAATGTAGCTTTGCCATATATTTTTAGATTTTAGATATTCGTATTAGATTTTTAAAAAATTTATGTGTTGCACAATTTTTTGCGTTTTTTTTCCCCGACTTTTTTTTTTTCTTTGAGTTATAATTTCTAGCTGTGCCAATAAAAATAAAATGTTTACGACTTTTTATTTTAATTATTTCTCTAGCAAAATGAAACATTTATTTACAAGTTAATAAAATTTTTTTTTAAAGTTAAACCCGTATCTCTCTTTCACCCCCCCCCCCCCCACACACACACACTTTTTTAACATTTTATTTTGATTTATTTACAATTTCAAATAATCAAATACTGTTATATATTTTCCCTTGATTTTAACGTCTACAGACTAATGTGAATGTATATTTAGTTTATTTAAAATTAATCGTGTTTTTAATGAACGTAATGAAACACAAGTAAATAAATATCTTTTATGTTTCATTAATGACTATATTTCTCGGCATTTGGCCATGGTATTAATTTGGCGAAAATAATTGCCAATTGAAATACATTTGTTTAAACGTTTCAATTATTATTTTCTTTTTTTTTTTCTTCTGAAAATTCGTTAAAATATAGTGACCAACGGAGTGGGAGAAAGCGAGCTAGCCTCTGAATAAAGCAAAATTTTCCTCGAGAACAGGACGAGTTAGCCTGTTTTTATCTCTTAGAGCATATGATCTATTCCTTCTGTTACGCACAAAAATTATGGCACAAAAAACAGAAATAGATATAAATAAACTGATTAAATCCTTTCCCTTTCATAATTAAATAAATCAAATAATAGCAACAGCAACAATAACATAGATGCTAACATTTTATTTTATTCCGAAGTATTTTTAGCCTCGCCTTTATTTCGCACCACTTTATTTGCAGAAAAGTTTTCTCCACTATATAACTTCGATAAAATAGGAAAAAAATTACTCGTAAAAAATAAGTGGTATGAAATAAAGGCGGGGCTATACTTCGGAATAAATTAAAGTGTTGGCATTTGTGCTATAATAATAACAGGGATGGAACACGGGCGCAGAATTCATACCGGAATCCGTTTAAGAAATGTTTCTACCTATAATATCGTTGATTTAAGAAGTAGGAAATTTTCTTACATTGATAGTGGTATGAATTCTGCGCCCGTGTTCCATCCCTGTAATAATATTCTTTTGTAAATATTAAAATCAACATAGCTGAAGTTTTTGGTAAAAGAATACAATAAAATTAAGATGCCTGATCACTATAAATTTTGTTAAATGTTGCTGATCTTTTTCCAAATGATATATATGAAATGTGTTTCTTTATCGATTTCACGTATTTCTTCCGATACAAATTTTCAAGGCTAACATGTGTTTCAGAAAGGTTACGGTAACACATGTGAGGCAGATGGTATAGAAAAGGTAAAAGATAAATATTAAGTATAGGTACTCATTTGTCATACATGCGTATTTATAAATCTCGAAAGCATATTTCATCTTAAGTTTCTTTAGACATAATATGTAAGATTTATATGAGATAAATTCACTAACACTTTTTTTTCTGTTCAGATAAATACATACATAAATAAATAAAATAAAATAAAATAAATAAATAAATAAATTAAAAAAAATCTTCTTTTTCTATCTATAATTGCTAAATGCTTTATTAAAAAATTACCTAAAAATAACAATGTATCGAAAATTGAAATCACACTTAAGTTATTTTTTTGTATGTGTGTTTTAGGTTGTAAATTAGGGGTAAAAACGTTAAAGCAACTTAATCAGTCTATAAAATATCTCAAATTAATTTCATTTTAAGAATAATAATTTTAAGAAATACCTGAATAATTTTATTAAACATCTTATTGTATCCAAAATCAACATAGCTGAAGTTTTTGGTAAAAGAATACGATAAAATTAAGATGCCTGATCACTATAAATTTTGTTAAATGTTGCTGATCTTTTTCCAAATGATATATGTGAAATGTGTTTCTTTATCGATTTCACGTATTTCTTCCGATTATTAGAAATAAACTCAAAATTTGAAAATCCTGGAACTTGCAAAAATTAACATAGTTTTTGATACAGAAAAAGCTTACAAAAAGATAGAGAAAAAAAAAAAAAAAACTCTTACCCCCAAGTGTTTTCCTTCAATGAAGACTTGAGGTACAATGACTCTTGTAGTACCAAGCCTCTCTCTCAATTCTTGCTGAAACCCTCTGTTCATGAAAACATCACGCTCTTCATATTTCACCATGAGAGTGTCCAATATTTTACGCACTTTTCGACAGCGATCGGATGTTTTCCGTATAACACCCATAGAGGTGGTATAAAATACTACTCTACCCGTTTCTTCTTGGTCATAGTTTCTCTGTAAAGAAAAGAAAAAATGTATTAATAATATTATATACATATATATATTACATAAGGATAATCCGGCGCATTGATAACAAGTTTCTTCTCAAAAAAAAAAAAAAAAAAAGGAAGATGATAGGGGTTTTTATCCATATTTATTTACAGTCAACGGAAACTGTATTGCCATTGGGCATTGATTGAATAAAAATAAAAATGTGAGTAAAACCCCTTATAGTTTAGCTTTTATTTTGAGGGAACTGAAATTCTGTTCATTCTATCTTTTATAACTCTTTAAATTTACATGATGTTTGTTTGGAGTTTCCATATACACTGTAAAAAAAAAAAAAAAAAAAAAAAAAAAAAAAATCCTCTTTGCTGCCAGAAATCATCTGTAATGACAGAAAAATACGTTTTGTCAAAGTAATTTTTCCGTAATTTACGACTTTTTCTCAAATTACATACAATTTCTGGCAGCAAAGGAGACTTTTTTTTATATTTTTCCAGTGTAGTAAGTTGCTCAATACATTTTACTATTAAATTATGAAAATGAAATTTTTTAAAAGTTAGCGCATGCGTCGATAAAAATTATTTAGTAAAAATGCTCATGTTTCGTAAGATATTTAACATTTTTGCATTCTGATTGCAGTATGCTGTGTGTAATGAAGTATACCAAATTGTCTGAAAATTCTTTGCTCTATATCTAATACCCTACGTGTTATAATTAAAAAAGTGGAATTTTTTTTAGCAATTTTTTAAAAAATCCGTTATATCTCCATGAATATATGTGGTAGCCTCTTAAACATTTATACAGATAATGAGAAAATTCCTCTTAATCCAATGCTACAGCCAAAATGCATTTCAAGCATTACGTTTTACAGGGTGATCTAAAACATTTTGATTTTCCTTTAATTTTTTACTGTTTCCCTTTTCAGGACAACTTTTACTGAAATATATAAGGTATAACGTGTTCTTTACGCTACCAAAATTTCAAGATAATTCCAAAATAACTTTTCTAGATATTTGAGAAAATGCCTAAGTTCGAAAGTGTCCAAATACTTACTGGTAGGTAGTGTAGTTTAACACTACATACATTTTATAAATAAGACAATGGATAATTTTATCCCCTTACATAACTGCCAACTCTCTCGATTTTTTATTATCAAAATATAAGACAACTATATTTTTCTTATTTAACACTTCCGCTACCGCATGCTTTTGTCTTTTTGGCAGTAAGGTCAGCCTGTGGGCGTTATTTTCCCAAGTTAAAATATATCAGAACAAGATTTTCTATATTCACATTTATATTACAAATGGATATATATTATAATTATATTCTTCCTAATAAAAATATTTGTATCCATATTATATTTCACTGTACAAGTTTGAATATTGGGAATATTCTTGAGAAATAAGTAACATACAAATCGCAAAAGAAATGCTCACTGGTGGAGTTACAGATTTTCAAATGACGTGAATCTACGTCAGCGGTCGCGAAAGTGTTAAGGAATTTCACTCTTTCAAAAAAGCAAAAAACTTTATGATGAAAGAGTGATGTAAAAAATCAGGAGATTTGCAGCTATACCATCCTTATTGTATATCTGATAATTTATTACGAATTGTAAATAACCTTCGAACCACTATTTACATGTAGGAATATTCGTCCTATTTAATTGCAGAACATATAAAATGTATGCTACGAAAATATTGTGGTTTAACCCTTTCCGGCGCAAGACAATTCGGATCATTTAAATTATACTGAACCGGAATTCATGAACTAAATTAAACTAAAAAAAATTTAAGGTTAAAAAAACAGGCCTTTTCTGATATGTTATAAACGTAAATTTTTGCTAAAAAATTTCTGGTATGAATTTTTCCAGCTGGATCTTAAATTTTGCGTCCTCGCAGCGAGGACAGCGCGCGTTAAGGGGTTAAAGATTACAGACTATTCGTAGTAAATTTGTCCTTATATTTCTGACCTATGCAAAATCAGGAATGCCTTTATGATTTTGAAATTACATTTTAATAGTTACTGTTGTTAATAATGAAACCGGAAACCTGTTATGTGGAAATCAGGAGATAGAATGCGGGGGAAAACGAGTTATCATTCACCTTCTAAAATAGTTTTTTACATGTTTTCTCAATGTTATATACAAACATAAATATTTATTAGACGTTTAGCTTTATTCAGATTTCATGAGCATTTGAAAAGGAAAAAAAAATTTAAACACATGCGCGTATATAAAAGGATATTATATAACTGAGAAAATGAAACCGTAAATCACTATCCATTTAAAATTTCGAATATGTATAAAAGCATTTGTTTTAAACATGTGCACATATCATCGAAAAACTGTCCAATATTCAGTTTTTAACACTTTCACGACCGCATGTTTTTGTCATTTGGACAGTAAAGTCCGCCTGTGGGCGTTATTATTCCAAGTTCAATATTCTTCCATATTTCAGAATAAAATTTTCTGTATTCACATTTATATTACAAAGAGATGTACATTATAATTATATTCTTTCTAATCAAAGTATTTATATCCATAATATATTTCACTGTAAAAATATGAATATTCGGTATATACTTAAGAAATAAATAACATACATATTGCGAAAGGAACGCCCGCTGGCGAAGTTACAGATTTTCAAATGACGTGAAACTACGTCAGCGGTCGCGAAAGTGTTAATAAAAAAAAAAAAAAAAAATGACAGAACTTTCTGATTCCTCCAATAATATACACATACCGGTCTGAATAAAATGAATAAAGTAAGCTGAAATATATCATATACCATTTTAGCAGAATATCTGCTTTTTAAATAAACTAACCGAAGACTGTAGTTGTGTGTTGTCATATCATACTTGGCAGAATTTATAAATTTATTCCTCAGTAATGTTAGTCCCACCCTTTTTTCACAACATTTTTATTTTAAAGAATTTTTTTTTCAATATGTAATTACAATGAAATAAGAAGAAAACTTCTTTAAAAATATACTCGTGTGAAAAAAAAGGGCGGATCTAACAGTACTCCTGAATAAATTATAAATGTTACCAGGTATGTCATATGTATATGAACAAACACATATAAATACAGCAGGAATTTAGAAAAAAAAAAAAAAAAAAAAAAAAAAAACAGTTTCAATAATATATTCTTCATACATTTTCTACTTTTAGTTTTGATAGCTTTTAACCCTTTCAGGGGCAATAAATTTCATATCTTTTAAAATCAAGTGCCACCACAGTTTGAAAACAAGATTAGAAGAAAAGTAATAAATTAATATTTTCGCATAAGGTAAAAAAGTAAAATTTTATAAAAAATTTCTGGGATGAATTTTTGAAGTTAGGAACTGAAATTAGGTGGTATAAAATATATACCACTGCCCCTGAAAGGTTAAAGCTGGAAAAGTTTTTATACTGGGTACGTGTTACTAGATTGCCTACTTTGAAATACAAGTGTGGGATTGCAACAGTTTTGTTACCACTATTTTCTAACAATAATCCCTATCCTAATTCATCACAAAAGAAAAAAAAAAAAGCTGTAAAATGTTCTTTATCGAAAAAGTGCTTGAAAAAAAATCTTATCTAGGGTGGCGACAGTCCTTAATATTTCCTTATTCTTCTACTAGTATATTTTTGCTACTATAGTATAGTAATATTCTACACTGTGTTTGTGTAATTACCGTAATTTCTGGTAGATACCCCGCAGGTTATATAATCCAGTTTTGCACCAGAAATTTCAATTGATAAATAAATTTATATATGTACGAGCTCTTCCTTCGAAAAGGTATAGATTTCTCTATTAAATAAAATTTCTGGTGGAGAAATGACACATCTTACCTGCGGGTTATCTACCAGAAATTACGGTAATTATGTCAGAATATTTTTTATGATTATAGTGGTGGAAGAATGAGTTAAAAAGGCTTGTCTGTCGACACTGTATTATCCCAGCAGATATGCTTAACTTCTAAGCAAATATTCGACGCTTATGGCGATATTAAATCAAAAATTATAAAAAATACACGACATTTTCTACAAATTTTGGTCATTACTAGTTTTGAACAGAAATTTTCGAAATTTTTTGTTGAAGTTCTATGAAAATTATAATCGACATGCAAAGATATATAAACAGATTCGATTGATCATGTCACAGCCCTGAGCGGCAAGTTCGATCATGTTGATTTTTACCATGTTTGCTTTCCATTTTCCCAGAAATTTATTTTAAAGATTCCCATACTTTAGATATTTAAAATTTCTTATACTTTCCAACAACCATAAGTGCTGGAAGCGCTAATATGTAGGTATAAAGGTAAATAAACAACAACAAAAAAAAAAAAAAAATCGGATTTTAATTTAAAAATCCAGGGATGACATATAGAACACCTTTTCAAAATAAACTCCGTTTGTAGGATTTACTCGTGTATATTGCATCACTAAAAGAAGAATTCTTTTACTTATTTTATTTTATTTTATTTTATTTTTGTAAATGAACATGTATCGAAAAGGAAGTGTCTTTCAGGGTTTGTATGTTACCGCCTTTTTCAAGGACTCTCCCACAACTAATGTCTAACCCATAGATGCCAACATTTTAATTTATTCCGGAGTACTTTCAGCCCCGCCTTTATTTCGCAGAATTTTCTTTACAGAAATGTTTTCTCCAATATCGATAAAATAAGAAAAAAATACTTTTAAAAAATAAGTGGTATGAAATAAAGGCGGAGCTAAAAATACTCCGGAATAAATTAAAATGTTGGCATCTATGTCTAAGCATAAAATTCTTTTGAATTTATAGGCTTATTATATGATAAAATTGATATTGAAAATTAGTGGTATGCAAATTTGAGGTCTTTACGAACCCGGGCCTTTAATTTATTATTACTCTACTGAAATTTTCGATTAAACTCTCACAAGTGGAGTTACAGACGGTGAAATCATTTGTTGGTGATTCTGAGGGCAACAGGCATCACAATTCTAGGCCATATTACACTATTTTCGGATACTTTTCTTCACTTTATTTATTCCAAGAAAAATGTTACAATTTTAGTAGATTGTTTCTGGGAAATAAAGTACTGTTACCATCTGATTACTAAATTATAAGACTAGTCATTCTTGAGTTATGGATTGCATTAGTTATATCGGGTAATCATCAACTTATATCTTGAGTGCCATTTTTTATAATAATAAAATTTAATTTCGTTGATCTTCGAATTTCCACGATTAAATAAGGAAAAAAAAAAGTGGGCCTCGAAATACAAGTTGTAGGTTGCCCTGTTTATGCTGAAAAATGGGGTAAAGTTCTTGTAGATTCTCAGTTAAAGTATTTTAAGATACTCTGATTCTAGTACAATACTGCAATACACACTCTCTTATTATAACGAATATATACAATATTAATAAATTTCGGTCTTTATCGAAAACATGTTTCCACCAGTAAACGCCGTCCAATTTTTTTAGTGAAGTTTTTCTCACAAATAGCGATAATGTTTGCCAATTCGTGAGAACGAAAGGCACACAAAATTTTTCTCAAAGGAAACAAATTATGTGCTTTATCTAATCTGTACAATACCCTTGACTTTCTTTTAAAAATAGATTAGGTTTTTTTCAGGTCATTTAACTTCCTTCTTAATTAGACTAATAATTGAAATTTTAAAATTATGCATACTTTCACTGAATAAGTACTGCATTTAGATGTAGATACTTTTACGGCTATTTTGATACGTTACGCTTGTCTTTTCTCGGAAAGCTATTATCAAAACGATTTTAAGGGCTTCAGTTTTAATTAACTGTATAGAACAGTTTATATTCTGAATAAATAAATAAATAAATAAATAAATAAACCTCGATAAAAAAAAAAAAAAAAAAAAAAAAATAAAAATCCAATACATCTGCTGTAATTATTTTTTTATTTCCTAAAGCAGGTAAACTGAAAATATAAAATGACAATGCATATTACAATAATAAATTAAAGAACTGGTGTACAATAAATATTTAAACTTAAACACTTTTTCCCATTCAATAGAATTAATGTAAGCGCTACCAGTTTCGAAAAGACGTTGCATTTTTTCTTTCTTCAGGTGTAAAAAAACACGTGTTATTTACTACCTTGGACGCAACAGCAAGACTGGTAAATGCAAGCAAGTAATGCATATTGCAAATGAAACTAAATTTTCATATTAACATTTCATATTTTCTTCTTTTAACATTAACCTTTCGAAAAATATTCTTTTAATGATGATAAATTTATATTAATACTTTCGCGACAGCATGTTTTTGTCTTTTTGACAATAAGCTCCGCCTGTGGGCATTATTCTTGTATATAACATTACTAAATATCAAATCAATGTTTTCTGTATTCATATTTATAATATAAATGAATATACATTGCAGTTATACTCTTTCTAATCAAAGTATTTGTATTCATAGTGCATTGATGGTACAAATGTGAATATTGGGTACATTGTTAAGAAATAATATAACCTACGTAACCTAAAGAAATGCCCACTGGCGGAGTAACAGATTTTCAAATGACGTCAATTCACGTAAGCGGTCGCGAAAGTGTTAATCATTAGATCTGCTTAGTAGGATGCCTTCACATAACATGGCCAGCAACGTAGCTCCGTTATTCTATGGAAAAATTTGTTGGAATTTTTTGAATTTACAGCTTTAAAACAGGGATGAGGATTTGGAGCTGATTTTATACCACTATATATTCAGGAAAAAATAAATAAATAATAAAAAAAAAAAATCTCAGATTTAACAAGAATTTTTGATTTTGTAAATAGTAGTATGAGTTTAGCACCAGATTCACATCTGTGATTTAAAATAATTTTAGAAAAACGAGTTGTTTTTCTAATTTTCACAATTTAACGGTTGTGGATTTTCTAAAGGTGAAAACGGAATTACAAAAAAAAAAAAAAAAAAAAAAAAAAAAAGCATTAAACAATGAAAAATTTGCATAACAAATTTTCCCATATAATAACATAGGGTTTGGCTGCCGATGACGATAAGTGAAACGTCTCTTAACCCTTTAATGTGTAATGCCCTCACTGCGAGGACGCAATTACTAAGTCCTCCTAACTGCAGAAATTCATCCCGGAATTTTTTTCAGCAAAATCTTACTTTTACAACATATCCCAAATAGTCATTTATTTCTTATATTTTAATTTAGTTCCTAAATTCTGGTGGAGGTCTAAATTAAGTGAGCGTTACACGCGAAAGGATTAAATCCAGAGCATACTGCCATCATTACTTTTTAACAACAGTTTTTAACTTATAAAAGATAAAAAAACTGTACTTTGATTACATAATAATTATTTTAGAAAACAGTGGTGTCGAACAGCCTAATAGCCAACAAACGCCACTATTTCCAAATATTAATGTCTGTCAATTATAGGTAAAAAATATTTGTTAAATATAGTGGTGGCATTGCGTTCCGGCTTTAATCAGTTTCTGCTTAATTTGGAGAATTAGAACAATGTAGTATGCATTCAGTATTACAGGAACCAATTACTTACACTCGAAAAGTTATGTGTGGTTTTTTTTTCCCGCCTAATGGCAACGGGCAAAAGTTTTTTATTACACAAACTTTTTGCCCATTTTCTTATATAATTTATGTCTATATGGCACATTTGATAAGTTATGTACAAGGTTTGCATGGACCTACCTTTTTTTAAAAACTCTTCCACCACTATTCTTTATCCATTAACTTCATTTTAAATTTATAGGCTCAATTTATCACAAAAATTGCTATTAAAAATTAGAGTTATACAATTTCAAAAACCATGTGTGTCCTGTATATATCAAATTTTACCAAAATCCAATACGTTAAACAAGTTCTGAGAGGAGTCTGGATACAATCCTTTTAATTATAATTACTGTGTAGTTTAATTGATCTGGGAACATGAAGCACTAAGTCATAATAGAAATTTAAACACCTGATTTATTATTAAAACTTCATATGTTTTAAAAGTATATGCGTGAAAATGTGTATCAACTAATCTTTGCATTTATCAATTTGTAAAAGGAATAATCTGGTGTGTCACTCACACGACTTTCTCTTACCCTGAAATTTAATACTATTAATACAGATTGCACATTAAAAGGTAAGATAATGAGTTCTGTTATGTAAACCTGTGTTAAACAATTCATATTAGGCTTCTGAAGAGTTTTATATAATAATTAGTTCTATGTGAGGGGGGCTACCGCCCCCCTCAACCCCCTGTTTCATTCATGCACCTACATTTATATAGAATTTAATTCGGTTATTAAAAAATAATTCTGTTTTTTAAAAATAATTTATTAAAATTGTTATTTAAAAAAATTATCTTTTATGATAATGCAGACGATTTCCGTATTAGAGTAGTAGTATAACACCAAATATTCCAGAAAAAAACCATTTTATTCTCAATATTAAAAAAAAAAAAAAAAAAAATCTGTTTTTTTTTTTTTTTTTCGTTAAAAGTAAAAAAAATCGATAACTTTGTTTTAAATTATCACAGATCGATGGTTCAACCATTCGTTTTAAAGGTATTGGCGAGCTCTTTTGAAAGATACCCATCATGAAAATTTACTCCCCTCGAGGGGGGACTTCCCCCCCAGGGGGGGGAGGCGAGGCTCCTATATACACATTTTTTTTTTCCCAGTTAACTATCTCTATTACAAAAAATATATATTCGTTTCATTTGTTTTAGTGCAGTCTATAGACGTTAAACTCTACTTACCTGCAATTTCCCCCATAGACGTAATGTATTAGAATTCTCTTGATTGTCCCTGTACACGAACCATTTGCTTGATCTTAACGAAAAGCTTACTGTAGCATCCCTATATGATACACATTTAGAATACCAAGTTTGAACTTTCTGCCATAATTTGTTTTTGAGATATGCTGATAACAGACAGACGCACAGACACACACACAGAGACACACACAGACACACACACAGACACACAGA
The DNA here is from genome assembly GCA_963930645.1 of Salticus scenicus. NCBI lineage: Eukaryota > Metazoa > Arthropoda > Arachnida > Araneae > Salticidae > Salticus > Salticus scenicus. The sequence goes on from OZ005657.1 coordinate 117,066,246, forward strand.
CCATTTGCTAAAAACATGATTTTCATATTCAGGGGACCTCAGAACGTGTAAATATAACAAAATCTCGCGTTCGAAAATTTGTCCCAAAAACAATACTTTCTCTACCTTATGGGTAAGAGAAAGTAAAAATGAATGTTTATGTTATATGCAGTGCTGTAGGATAATTAAAGTTAATTAAAGTTTTTCATTACTTTTATTTAACCTCTAAAAGCTATTGAAAAATTTTTCGTGACAGTTGGAATCAAAAGTTAATGAAAGTAAGTCATTAATGAATGCGCAAATAGGATATTCAAAATTTAATCGCAGAAAAATACTTTCTGCAACGCTTTCTAATTAACACTGTGGCCGTGATCAGGGATTACTAGCTTTTGACCACACCTACATTTTTTAGCTATATAAAATTATTATTCTTATATACAAAAGAAATAATACTTAATAGGATTTTTTATGACATGTACAAGAGAATATCAATGAAATTTTAACTTTGCTACCATCTTTTTCTCCATACCACTTTATTTTTAGAGTTATTTCGTCTATATATAATTACGATTAAATAAGAAGAAAAATACTCTAATAAAAAGCGGATATTAACAGTTTTACGGATTATTAATTAGGATGATGGTAGGTATGTATTTGTATTCATGTTATTTCAAAGAAAAGATTAAAAACATAAAAAAAATAAGCTAATTAAATTTTATACAGACGAATTCATGAACTCAGAATAATATTGGTGTAATTAACCTTTCATTTGAATAATATATAATTTGTACAAATTATTTTTTAATTTTAATAGTGCCATTTATCATAATCCCATTCATATTATCATAATTCTTTGTCACACTAAAGAACTTGTCATTAGCTCAACCTAAAAAAAAAACCTCTTTCGAAATACAGTCGTGAAAAGAAATAATGAACTTCAGCAAAAGCCCTTTCTTTGATGAAATTATAAATTTAGTGAGTTATACCGTGACATATTATTATGGAAATTTGCCTTTAGGGATACATTTCAAGCAATTAAAGTATGATTAGTGGATGTTTCTTCAACTAGACTCATGAAGTTGTTTATTATATTTCTGACACAATCTTGAAACTGCTTAATGTAGTTATTATTTTTGTAAAGAAATAAAAGGATTCCACTTGCTTTGAGATAATCAACAAATATATTTCAAAATACTAATTAATATATATATATATATATATATATATATATATTTAATGCAGATTAAATATATATATATATATATATATATATATATATTTAATGCAGATTAAATAAAAAACATTAGAAAAAATATTTAAAAAAAAAAAATGTCTTTTTTGGCAATTTTTCGAGCTTGTCTATAAACGAACTCATCCAATATTAGTAAGGTCAATTCAAAATAGTCCGATTGAACCGTTATTAGGATGACACATTATTATAATAGATGATGATACAAAGCTTTAAAGTATTTTCGAGAATCGAATAAGGATCAAACCCAAACCATTCAAGGGATACAACAAAGTTTACTTTGTATGTCCATAGCTGCCAACTTTTAAAATTTATTCCGGAATGTTGTTAGCCCCCCACCTTTTTTTTCTCACTGTAATCATTTTAGAGAAATTTTCTCCATATTCAGAGCTGCCAACCTAATCCGGCAAATTGTTAGTACCGCCCCTTCTACACCACTTAATTTTTAAAGTAATTTTCTTCAAATATATTTGCGATAAATTAAGAGGAAAAAAGCTCTAAGAAATGACTGGTGTAGAAAAAAGGGCGGTACTAACAATTTGCCGGATTAGGTTGGCAGCTCTGCATATTTAATCAAAATTATATATTGAAGAAAAAATTTCTACAAAGATTACGGTGTGAAAAAGGGCGGGCCTAACAACATTCCAGAATAAATTTTAAAAAGTTGGCAGCAATGTATATGTCTAATCTAACTAAACAATTTCTCAGGATTTTATTAAATTCCAAGAAATTAAACATGTGCAAACTGAAATTTTATCATTCAATTGCTTTAAGAATATTCAAATTTCCCCTGCGCTCCCATTTTCGAACAAATTACCGAATCTCTAAAATTAACGAATTCATTCAAAATGTTATAGCATAGTTGCCAATATTTTAATTTATTCCAGAGTATTTTTAGCCCTGCCCATATTTCGCACCACTTTATTTATTGAAAAAATTCTCCAATATATAACTTCGATAAAATAAGAAAAAGTTAGTTTTAAAAAGTAAGTGGTGTGGAATAAAGGAGAGGCTAAAAATACTCCGGAATAAGTTAAAATGTTGGCATATATGATTATAGTAAGGACAATTAACTGTGAAAATTTAGTTGAAATTCGTTCAGTATTTCGAATGTTATCAAGACAATAACTACCGATAACTACCAATAACACAGGCACATAGCTTCCAACCTTTCTACCTTTTTAAAGAAGATTTATCACCAGTATTTTTCAAAGGTAATATGTCACATATATTTTCGACGATTAAATAAACTAACGAATATAAAAAGGTTCCGTATTAAGTCTCCTTAAAAAACGGGAGGCTTGGCACCTATGACTTGCAGGATGGTTTCAATTAAGCATTTCCTTTAAACAGCGTCTCACCTGTGACCGGGAGATTCTGTGCTCAAAAGTAATACACGGGAAACGCTGGATTCAAACAAAGGTCGTGGTCCGAAAGACGGCCAAGTCCTTCGGAATTTTCCGTCGTTTTCTTCAAAACTCGCATGAATACGGACTAGGACTCCTTAAAAGACCTCCATGAAAAGCATCTCAACCACCCTTCGAGTCGGCCTTAACCCCTATACCAAAATCATTCGAATATATGAACTATACCCCAGATGCACTCAACGGTTTTTTTTTTTTTTTTTTTTTTTTTTTTTTAAATCTAGTTCAAAAAATGTCCACTAGAGAGCGCTCTGCATGACGAAAGAGGATTTAAATATAAGGCTGAATGCACAAACAATGTGAACATCTATTTATTAGTTCTTAAACTTTTCTAGGGTCTGTATTTTTCAAAACTTTTTTAAAGAATATCATCCAACTTATTCGTAGCTACCAAGTTTTCCTGATTTCCGAGAAGCTTTCATACCACAATTCTATAATAGTGCAGGCCTCACAGCGTTCCTAAAATTTTACACTCATTTAATTATACTCGCACCACTATGGTAAAATAATACTTTTTACTTTCTTCTATATGTAATATAGAGATAGTATTGGATTCGCGATAATTTTCGACCTCCTTGTTTTGACGGATCTACACGTTTTGGGATGTCCTGAACACGAATTGATAGTTTTTAGAAAATGTCTGTCTGTCTGTGGTTTAGTGTTTTCACCGTATCTCACGAACCAATGAATGAAATTCAACCAAACTTGGTATATAGTTGGACCCTGGCGGGGCATTGTGCTGATTAGATTTGGGAATCAATAGCCCAGCAGGTGGCGCTGTGATCGCATTTTATGTAAATTTTTAACATGGCAGTTTAGGACAAATTTTCGTATTTTTCACCATATCTCACGAACCAATGAATTAAATTCAACCAAACTTGGTATATAGTTGGAACCTGACGGGGCATGGTGCTGATTAGATTTGGGGATCAATCGTCTAGCAGGTGGCGCTGTGATCGCAACATTTCGTATTTTTCACCGTATCTCACGAACCGATGAATGAAATTGAACCAAACTTGGTGTATAGTTGGACCCTGACATGGAAAGGGTCTGATTAGATTTTGGGATCAATCGCCCAGCAGATGGCGCTGTGATCGCATTTTATGTAAACTTTTAACATGGCAGTATAGGACAAAATTTCGTATAAATGTACATAATGAGCGTTATTTTAAACTTGTGATTGTAAAATTAATATGAATTATTGATGATAGTAGTAGTTAACTACGAAAATAATTTTGTGCATGTGGGGGCACCGGTTCCCCCCCTGGGGGGGAAGTACCCCCCCCGGGGGGGTAAATTTTCAAGATGGGTATCTTTCGAAAGATCTCGTCAATACCTTTAAAACGAATGGTTGAACTATAAATCTGTGACAATTTGAAACAAAGTTATCGATTTTTTTACTTTTAACGAAACAAAACTTAGAAAAAAAATCGTAATTTTTTTTTTTTTTTTTTTTTTTTTAACGAAATTTAACCAAACTTGGTATTTAGTTGGTCCCCGACATAAAGTGGTGCTGATTACATTTGGGGATCAATAGCTCAACAGGTGGCGCTGTGATCGTATTTTTTCTAAATTTTTAACATGGCAGTATAGGACAAAATTTCGTATAAATGTACGCAATGAGAGTTATTTTTAACTTGTGATTGTAAAATTAATATGAGTTATTGATAATAGTAATAGTTAACTAGGAAAAAAATTCTGTGCATGTGGGGGCATCGCTTCCCCCCCTGGGGGGGAGGGGGGGGTAAATTTTCAAGATGGGTATCTTTCGAAAGATCTCGTCAATACCTTTAAAACGAATGGTTGAACTATAAATCTGTGATAATTTAAAACAAAGTTATCGATTTTTTTTACTTTTAACAAAAAAAAAAAAAAAAAAAAAAAAAAAGAAAAAAATCGTATTTTTTTTTTTTTTTAATATTGTTACTGGTTGAATATGTATTACTTTTAACAAAAAAAAAAAACTTAGAAAAAAATCGTAATTTTTTTTTTTTAAATATTGTTACTGATTGAATATGTATATAGGAAAATATAGAAGAAAGTCTTGTGGTGGCCACAACATACTAGTTTTCTTAGTGTTTAGACATGTTTTAGCATAAAAACATTGAAGAAAATTATTTTAGTTACGATAGTGGTGTCAATATAATAAAATGGGAGTAAAATTTTAGGAACGTTGCGAGGCCTGATAGTGAATCTCAAAATCTTAAATCGCGAAAATGTAATATCACAAGTTTCTATGAAGAAACAGTGTAAGAAACCTTATTTGAAAATACAAATGTTGGTAGCTATGAGCTTATTTAATCATAGAACATTTATGCAAAAAACTAATATTAAAAAGTAGGGGTATTAAATATTACGGACTGATACAAATCTGAGGTATGTGTATAGTTTTACATATTTCTGCATCCTGGAGGTAAAGGACACCATATTCATTTTGGGAAAAGAGTTAGCACTAAGTTTTATTATGCGTATTTTTTTGCTTTAAATGGAGCCATTAAGCACTTATGTCCTGTTAATATGAAGGAGATAAGACAGTGGAAAATAAAACCATGTCCCTTTTATTTATTCATGACAAATGTATTTCACTGTAGGTCATTAAAGACATGGTATCTTTTACCTCCGGGGTACAGATATAAAAGAAAAAAAAAACGGTCGTCTTATATCTAGTGTTCAGTACCTCTATTTCGGTACTATAAATCTTTTATTAATAATTTGTTGAGTTAAAATAGAGCAAAAAAATTGCTGCTCAAAAATAACGGTGTTAAAACCTGCTCATTTTGTTATGTCTGAAATATTTATCGTAATTTCTGGTAGATAACCCGCAGGTAAGATGTGTCATTTCTCCACCAGGAATTTTATTTAATAGAGAAATCTATAGTTTTTCGAAGGAAGAGCTCGTACAAATATGAATTTATTTATCAATTGAAATTTCTGGTGCAAAACTGGATTATATAACCTGCGGTGTATCTACCAGAAATTACGGTACATTAAGTTGAAATACGAATGCGAAACGTAAAATATCAAAAGACTATATAATGAAAAAAAAGTATAGTGTTTAACGTTTAGAAGATATCCATGCATAAAAAAAATATGCAGATAAATTTGAAATTACCTAGTTTATATAATTTTAAAAGAGATAGTTTTCATAAGTAGCGGCAATAAAAAAGGTTAACATAAAAATTAGTCTCGAACACGGGTACAGAAAAGTAAAAAAATATTACAAAATTTTTTTAATGTAAATTTTGGAGGAAAATACAGTATATCCGTGCTATTCTAATGGAATTATAAATGTTCACCTGTTCTTTCTTACAAGTTGTAAGATCGTGCCCAAGGTCTTGGGAGAAACTACATCTGTGATCTATCATCATAAAGAAATATAGTAGTACTCAAAACTCGCCTTCAGGGCAAAAATACTCTACTCATGGGAGGATGTGTACAGCTGTGAGTTAAAAAAAAGAGCTTTTCTCTTTTTATTTTAAAAACCGCCTGAAGCATTTCAGCCTATTTTGATCGCTTGAAGATCAATGCGTAAACTTTTGAATCCGTAGTTTCTGATACTCCCCCCCCCCCTTTTTTTTTTCTTTTGAGCAGAGTACTGCTAACAACATTCAGTATAAACTTTTATTTTTTAACTATAAAATATCTCTAATTTTATCTTTTTTCATATATTTCCATATTTGTCAGTCACTCCACCTTTTTTATTACCACTTTGTCCAGGTAAAAATTGTCGCCTTATTTTATCATAGAAAATTGTTACAGAAATCGGTAAAAGATTTCTGTTAGAAATTACTAAAAGCCATAGTATTTGGCAGCTATGTTAATCAGGGAAAAATTTGGACGGGGGGGGGGGCAGAAATACATCCCATAAGTGGGTTATCAGATATAATTCCATTTATAAACAGTTTAAAAAAAGTCTAGAAGTGAATGTCACTGGCAGTTTTCAGAGAATTTCACTGTCACAAACGAAAAGGAAGTAGAAAGTAAGCCTACAATTGACGGATATATCCTCTAACATTTATCAATTACTTCCGCATAGTAAACTGAAAAATGATATCTTTAATTTTGTAGACTATTTTTGTTCTCCTTTTATTTATTTTATGGCAATTCGTATTTCGTTTTAAAAAAATAACAGAGTTCTACGGATGAATATATTTACTTTCTCTCCTGAAGAATTGATCGGTCCCAGGTCGCGCTCGTCGGCCTAGCCGTTCGGAGTTTTCCGTGGTTTTCTCCGAAACTTGCGTAAATACGGGCTAGGACCCTTTAGAAAGACCTCCACGGAAGGCACTCCCCCTCAGGCCCAGGACCTACAGCAGTCAATCGGCCTTAATCCTAAACACCAACACATACACCTGAAGAATTGATATATTAGTGTATGTTTAAAAAAGAAATTTATAGACCTGTTCAGTTGTTTTTTATAACCTATTACAGAAGAGAGCACAAAATACACAAAAATATGGCAAAAAAAGAGCAAAATTTTATTATTGTGTCTTTAGTATAAAAATAAATTGTTCAACGATATTGTGATTAAATTTTTATTTGATACACATTTAAAAGAAATGTGCATAAGCAGAGTTGCTGACATTTTAATTTATTCCGGAGCATTTTTAGCCCCGCCTTATTTCATACCACTTTTTTGAAAGAGTAATTTTTTCTTATTTAATCGTAGTTATATATTGGAGAAAATTATTCTATGAATAAAAAAGTTAGAAATAAAGGCGGGAATAAAAATGCTCCGGAATAGAATAAAATGTTGTCAACTATGGCATAAGTAATACTTAAAAAGTGATTGCCCTAACTTTTTGCATGTAATCAGCAGGACGTATAAATTCGTTTTACAGTAGAAATTTTAGTCAACAGAAAAACTTATATCTGTTCGAAGTATCGGGGACGAAGAAAAATATTATATTAATGAAATAAGTTTTTGTAAAAAATAAATTACTTCAAATACAAAAATAATATTAATAGAAAGTAAATTTTTGTATAAACAGATTTATAGGTTACTTGATTTAACAATTCATGAAAAAATAAAAAGCTAATAGCACTATAAATAGTGTTGCCAGATCTGGAGGATTCAATAATATCACCAATTATTTTTAATTGTAACGTTTGCCTAAAATTGATAGTCTAATTAAATATCATTTCTCAAAATTATTGGTGATTATTGAATAAAAAATTCGACAGATCTGGCATCACTGACAATAAATTTAATGTGAAGACACAAATGTTATTTAAAAATTGTAATAAGTAATGCATAGATGCTAACATTTTAAGTTATTCCAGAGTATTTTTAGCCCCGCCTTTATTTCGCACCACTTTATTTATAGAAACATTTTCTCCAATACGTAACTTAGATAAAATAAGAAAAAAAATACTTTTAAAAAGTAAATGGTATGAAATAAAGGCGGAGCTAAAAATACTCCGGAATAAATTAAAATGTTGGCGTTTATGGTAATGCAATACGAAATGGGTGGAAATCCGTGTAACATTTTTCAACCCAGACCGATTTAGTCATATCTTTCAAGTCTTCCTCTTTTTTGATACTACTGTTGTTTTTTTTTTTTTTTTTTTTAATGTTAGGTTACTCTAATTTTAATTTCTCCAATTAAACAAGTCTAAGATAACAGTAAAAAATGTGGTTTTCAAAAACCGGAAGACTTGGCAGCTATGGAATTAGTGAAAGCGCAAATGGTTATAAAGTCACAGTTGTCAAAATGCGGGGGTTTAAAACAGGTAAATATACCCACAGAAATACATATATAAATAAGAGAGAAAGAGAGAAGAACGGTATTACATAAGTTTCGCCTACTTAAAATGTTATAAGTTATGCAGTCTATTTCAGTTAGTAATGTTTTACATTCGACCTGTTGTAGATCAATGTTTCGTGATAATTCGAAGAAGCATATTAAAATTAGTTGTTTGGAAAGAAATAATGAAATATGTATTTTTCTACAGCTTCTAATTAAAACATGCTATTCTTTGAAAACTTAAGAGTTGAAATATATTGTAAACAAATTCTTAAAAATAATCTAATAACAATATGTTAATGTATTTTTAAGGAAAACACTTCGCGGTATTTTTATACACATCTCTGAATAAAACAATTTACAATTAGAAAACATTTTAGCTCAAAATATTGTAAATAAATTGAAAGTCATCTAAATGTGTACCTGTCACGAATTTTCCAGTAAACTGTTGGAATCTGCTACAAATTTAAATAATGATAATGAGATAATACTTTCTACGAACAATCTCTGTTTTCTAAAAAAAAAAAAAAAAAAAAAGCATTAAAGAGTACCGTAATTTTCGGAATATAATCCGCATGTAAGATATGTCATTCCTCCATCAGAAACTTTATTTAACCAAAAAAACCTATAATTTTTGAAAGAAACAGCTCGTGCAAATATGACTTCTTTTGCCAATTAAAATTTCTGGTGTAAAACTGACATATCTTATTTGCGGATTATATGCCGAAAATTACAGTAGTTATTTTTATTTAAAAACATTAAAACACGAAAGTTGTAAAAATCGTTTAATAATAATAAGGGTAATAGTGATAATGTACTATGGATGTTATGAGAGTGTTTAGTACACTATATATATATATATATATATATATATATATATATATATATATATATATATATATATATATATATATATATACATATATTGATAATCAGAGCACACATCTGTAATTTAAATATTATTAAAAATTCAAACAATTAATATGATCAATATCAAAGACTATTAAATCAAATAAAAAATGATATATATGTAAACGTTATACAAAACATTATATATCAAATCTAAAACCTTTTGAATCTCCTGGAGAAATTTATACCACTATTTTAAAAGAATAATTTTTCCATGTATTCGATCATAAAAAGAAAATGAATTGACAAATTTACATTAAAAAACAGTAATAATCAATCCTATTTAGAATACTGAGGCAGTTACATTATATATATTTGCGTATCATATGATACACACACTCATATATATGTATGACATTTTGAAATAAAAATCATATTATTTACTATTTATGAAAATTGGAATTTTTAATCTAAAAATTAATCCTTTTTTGAGGCTTTAATTTAGCTAATTAAAAAAAAAAAAAAAAAAAAAAAAGGAATCCAGTAGCGAAATTAGATTTTTTTCCTTTTTATATCGCTAGATGATTGCAGTTTATTTTATTTGTTACTTACACAACAATAAAAAGTAATGAAAAAAAAAAAAAATGGTCAACGAGATTTTGGTTTTTGCTGATTTTTTCCGTAAGTACAGTACGATATGTTTCTTAAAATGAAGCTTTATAGAAACATCAAAGATCAATTCAATTATTGTTTTTATACTTATGAAAAGCCAAAGCATGAAATGTTGACAATACTTATATATGCCTGACATAAGACTGTAATTAGGGGAAAGTGAAAGTATTTAAAGATCCGGTTGTGATGAAAATTCTGAATTATTAAGGTGTGCCATAACTCAAGGGTGGGCAATCGACGGTAGTGAATAAACTGGAAATCATTTTCAAATATTGGGAGGGGATACACAAATTCGGAGACATGAATGGAAGTTCAAGAGAGCAAACATGACAGTTTGTAAGAAAATATCTTCTAAATAAAAAACCAGTTTAACAAGAAGTTTATTTATTTATTTATTTTTATTAAATATTAGTTAAATTCCTCCGTTTACTCCCACTCTTGCATTAAGGAATATTTTTAAAAAATAAAGATTTTATATATACAGAGACTCCAACATACTAATTAATATTCCGTAGTATTGTTAGCCCCGCCTTCTTTTTCACACCAGTATCATTTTAGAGTATTTTTCTTCTTATTTAATCGTAATTGAATTTGGAGACTATTACTCTAAAAATTTTCTGGTGTGTAAAAAGGGGCGTGACTAACAACACTACGGAATATTAATTAGGATGTTGGAGTCTCTGTATATATTTTAGCATCAAACGCATATTTTTGTAAGCAATTTCTGAGAACGATTTAAATATATATATCTATACTTATAAAATATACGTTATCATAGATGCCAACATTTTAATTTATTCCGGAACATTTTTAGTCTCGCCTTTATTTCATAGAACTTATTTTTATTATTTTATTTATTTATTTATTTATTTATTTATTTTTAAGTAAATTTTTCATATTTTATTGAAATTATATATTGGAGAAAATTTTTCTATAAATAAAGTGGTGCGAAATAGAGGCGGGGCTAAAAAGACTCCGAAATAAATTAAAATGTTGGCATATATGCGTTATTAATAACGGTTTGCGTCATTTATTCACAAATTTTCATATGCCAGGCGTATTAATATGTATATATATATAAGGGTAGTATTTGAGAAATTTCGGTTCAATACCACCATTTACGTACAGCAATTTTTTATTTATTTAAGCTGTGTAAATAACTAGTTTCTTCTATGAGTTTTACTTGTCAGTAGAATCTTGGAATACCTCAATGTATTATCTTTGTTTTTTATAATAATTGGTTTTATGGGGAAACAAATAGCTAATTCTAAGACTTTTAAAAGTAATAATATAAAAATGTAAAGCTTATTTCAAATATCAAGGTCATTATAAAAGAAAAATAAGTATTGCGTAACTATATTGAACCATAGCCTCCTAAACTAGATGCCTGTCGCGTGGCTGGGAAACTTAGCAACAGTTGAAACGGTAGACAGCGCCACCTGGTACATATTGAGCGACGTTTTTATTCAACAGCCACCAAAAATTTTTAAAAGTGGGATATGATATACATAAAAGGCGAATAGAATCGAAGAAACGTCAATTACGTAAATCATATATCACTGCTTAAAATTATTGGTGATAGTAGAATAAAAAAGTCGCGCAATCTGTAGCAGGTGGCGTTGTCTACCGCTTCAACTGTTGCCAATTTTCCGGGCCACGCGACAGACATCTAGTTTAGGAGGCTATGATTGAACGATATTTTAATTACAATTCCATTAGTAAATTTAATTTAATTCATCATAATTTAATATTAATGATTTTAATGACAAATTGTTGAATTACAATGAAATGAGATGGAAATATCCATGCCTAAAAAAATATTATTGATAAATATCATTCTTTCTTTTAATAATAGATTTCAAGAAATGTTATTTATTTATTTATTTTAGTTCTTAATTAGACACTGAAATTTAATAATATGTTCAGCAGTGCCAATTTGATTTTAAACGATATTTTGATCATGCACATTAATTATTAATTATTTTATTTTATTTTACTTATTCTTTTTCCTTGAAAGGTCAGGTTTCTATTTCGTTTTCCCCAATTTTTTTTTTTCTTTTTTTTTTCTGTGATTTAATGTCTTATAATCAATGCACGATTTCAGGCGATTTCTTACAAACGAAGTTAGGAGTATTTATTAATTATGATTTTTAATTGGTTAATAAAAATCCATACATTGAAATAGTAATAAAAATAGTTTTGTTCATAACTTTCTATCCATACATTCCATAATTTCCTGCATATAATCCGCATATCAGATAAATCAGTTTTACTCCAGGAATTTTAATTAATAGGCAAATACTTATTTATATGAGCTATTTTTACGTACAAATACAGCTTATTTTGTTAATTAAAATTTCTGGTGCAAACGATTAAATGTCGTACGGAATTCATATTCTGAGTCTTGAAGAAGAATTTTATGAATTTATCAGTTAATTTTTGCTCTTCTTTAAAGTTGAATGTATTCGTTTAAAACAATACTTCCTTTTACAGATTTTCTTATGAATGAGTAGTAAACTTCCCCTTCTCTTTAATCTATAATTGAATAAATGAAAAAATAGAAATCAATTATAATATATATATATATATATATATACCAATCCTAAATTTCTGAAAGATTTAGGGCAATTATAAATGAAATGCCAAAATAATAAATGATTACATATCTATTACATAGCCCTAAATGATCGTAAAAAAAACATTTACTCTTTAATTGGTTTGAAATCTATTTTAAATCACTAAATGATTATAGAACGAAAACTAAATCACTAGTCAATTGCTACAGTATTCTAAGTCACTAAACAATTACAAATCAATTTATCCATCAATTTAATAGCTTTAAAAGGCGAAATTATTTGGATACGAATAGCAATAATTGTATCCGAAAGGAGAATTTTCATGAACACAGTATATATCTTTGAATTTCTCTTCTTTTATTTTTTAATATTTCACATAAAAAGTATTCTAAAATATTTTCTAATATAATACCTAGTTAAATTACAATTAAAAAATAAAATAAAATAAAATAAAATCAGTAAGCCTATATTGGGGGCATAGAAGGGAGTTTTTAAAAGAAATTTGGTTTATTTCCCCCACTTATGCGTAGATGCGAAGATTTATGGATTATTTGTAATCGACTATATTGTGATTAAATAAAACGAACATTACTGTTCGTAAATACTAGTATCAACATTATTTACTATTTGGCACCTTTGCCTACCGAAGAAATCTAAACACTTCGAGAGAATTTAGACTGAATCTTTTGGAATCCAACCCGGTATATTTTTTCTACAAGTTAGTACGGTTACTGTAGTTGATTGGCTTGTAATAGGGTTTAAGGCCGATTGACTACGCTGGGGTCCTAGGTCCGTGGGTGGGATGCCCTATGTGAGGTTCTTTCTAAAGGGTCCTCGCCCGTATTTACGCGACTTTAGAAGAAAACCATGGAAAACTGGGTCGCGCTAGGCCGGCTAAGTCGATGAGAGCTACCTGGGATCGAACGCGGCACTTCCGATCGACCAGCTTTCAATACGGAACCGCTCGGCCGCTGTAAGCTCAGAGCCTGATTAAGGGTGATGCACACATTATCTCCGCTCTCGTCGGAGTATTTTTACAATTATTTTTTACTTCATGTCATAGACATTCCACGCTTTGACGAGGAAATATTTTTTATAAAAAATGAACGGTGTAAAACAATCCAATTTACTCACCGTTATTAGACACCAGAATTCTTTTAAAATAATTTTCAGTGAGAATTTTCTGTTTATTATAGGAGGAAAGTATTTGTTAAAAAATAACGGTGTAAGTATAAATAATGTGTGCTTCTCCCTTAATCAGGCTCTGTGTAAGCTCACGATTACCATAGCTGCTAACCGTTCCGATTTTAGGATACCGGTATAATTATAAACTTTTGTAGTAGTTTTCTATGATAAAATAAGATGACAATTTCTATTAAAAAAAAAAAAAAAAAAAAAAAAAAAAAAAAAAACAGTATCCAAACATCGGAACAGTTGGCACAGGAGTTTTTGCGTTCCCGGCTTTTTATTTATTTCCCTCCAGTAATTACGTTTATAATTTTGGTTATATTTAATTGCTAAACTTTACTAGAAAAATATCAATAATATCACTGATAAAAATTCTGGTAGCAAGTCCCAGAAACACAAACACCACTGGTTGGCAGGAATGTGTCATCACCTCAAAAAGATATAATTCAGTAAAATCAACTTATAACTTCTAATTGAGTAACAATAAGTTTTTCTTGTTAAAGAAAACAATTTATAAACAGAAAATACAGAAATTTAATTATCATATCATTCATAAATTATTTTCAAGGATAAGTGCTTGAAAAAGTATTAAATGATTGTAAATGTAACTATTTGAGTATTTGTAGGATGTACAACTATGTATGTCTATCGTAGTTAGAAGCATTTTAATTTTAATTGGCTATTCATTACGAAACAATTTATTAAGTAAATGCACTCCAAAATCAGGAGTAATAATATAATACAATTCCAATTTTATTATTATTATTATTAATTTCTGTATAATGCTTTAGTTATCGACTTACTCGAATACTTTTCGAAAGTTATTGCTCTCTCTCTTACCTTAGGGCGTCTTCAAGGTTCGTTCATTTCAGAAATACCATTGTAGGGATGTATGCAAAACGTCCGACCATTTCCATTTAAAGCTCTTATGTATATTTAAAAGAATATTTCAGTGGAGTTCTATCCATTCAAATTTTCGTGACAGGGGAAAGAAAATGTTCCAAATAACCGACGTGTTTGAATATGTACCGTAATTTCTGGTAGATAACCTGCAGGTAAGGTGTGTCATTTCTCCATCAGAAATTTTATTTAACCCTTTCCGGCGCAAGACAATTTGGATCCTTTAAATTACACTGCCACCGGAATTCGTGAACTAAATTAAAGTAAAAGAAATTTTGAATTTTAAGGCAACAAAAAAAAACCGGCCTTTTCTGATATGTTACAAACGTAAGTTTTTTCTAAAAAATTTCTGGGATGAACTCTTCCAGTTGGGAAGTGAAATTAGGTGGGATATATATATCCCATCGCGCATGAAAGGGTTAATAGAGAAATCTATACTTTTTCGAAGGAAGAGCTCGTACAAATATAAATTTATTTATCAATTGAAATTTCTGGTGCAAAACTGGATTATGTAACCTGCGGGGTATCTACCAGAAATTACGGTAATTATTTTCCTTGATTGGTTTGAATGATAGCAGTTACTTAACCCTTTGAAGTGCAGTGGGTTGCATTATTCCCTCCTAGTTTTAATTCCCAATTGCAAGAATTCATCTTGGGAATTTTTTAACGATATTTGAATTCTGCAACTCAGCAGAAAAAAATTGATTTATTTCTTTACGTATTTTCTGATTTTATTCGTTAATTCTGGTGGTTTTATATATTAAATGAGCTTAATTATTTTGCCTTTTAATGGGTTAAAAACTTAAACCAGCTACCATATAACTTAAATTTAAAAGAAAAGAAAAAATCATGAAAAGAGAAAGCAATTATGCAATTCTGAAGAAAAATTCCGAAAATAAGGAATTCATCATCACCAAAACAGTTTCTTAAGATCAGACATACTAACATTTCTAATTTATTCTGGAGCAATGTTAGTCCGCACCATTTCTTCCACACTACTTTTTTCGAAGAGCATTTTTTTTTTTTTTTTAATCGTATTTGGATATTAGAGAAAATTAATCTTCAAATAATGTGGCATGAAAAACGGTAGTTGCTTACAGTGTTCTGGAATAAATTAGAAATATTGGCATATATGTAATAAAACAAGATTGAAACAGTATTCTGACACAGAAAGAATAATCGTCTCTGATTTCTTTTAAAGTAAGAAGCTAACTTTTACATAGATTCAAAATTATCTAGTTTTTCTTTCCGAAAAATTATCTAGTATTTGGAAATTTTAAAATAAATTATTGGCTAAGGGTATTGTTGTTTAAGTCACGATTGCTTACCTATGCTAGGAACATAGGATTTAAGGAGGAGAAAGGAGGAGGGATACTTTTCTAAGTCTTTTTAAAGAGTCTTGGCCATTATTCAAGAGACTCTAAGGAGGAGTGAGTGGAGTTGCATCTTTTGAAAAAAACAATCTTTCAAACAGTCAACATTTTCGTTTGCTTTTTATTACCCCTTCGTGTGATATTTGAAATTAAAATAAAAATGTACAAAGCAGAATCCATCACCATGGGAACCTGCAGGTGAGGATACAAGCTCTAGAATAAAGCTTGGCACAGACTAGGACGCGTAATGTCGGTTTTATTTAAATCACCATTTTCTCCTCTGACAAACCTCCTACAGAGATAGTTAGTATGGAAAACTTGGGTTTCTTTTGTAAAATTCTTCAAGGAGCAATAAAAAATAATGTTCTTCATTGTAAATATGTCCATAAGTTCAAGGGTCACTTTCCGATGATGGACAATTTGTGAACATATTGCGCGTTGCATTGTGTTCTGGTATGCGCAAAGCCTAAGTCTGGTCGTCATTTACGAAATCCTTTATCCTATTTGGAAATAAAATACGCCTACCTGTTAATCTAGCTGTGACTGACCATAAAGTCTAGACCTCCTGCATTGCAGGCACATAGCCCGGCAATTCGCAGCGTGACTCACCAAGGAGCATTCGTACTGATTTCATGGTCACAGTAAATTCAGAAAAAAACTAAATTTAATTCAGAGGCGCCAGGGTCATCTAGGTCGCATTCAATTTTTTTTAAGTGGATCACCAGTATTATTGTTGTACGCGTACAATACTTATTTTGAAGAGGATGCATCTCCTTAATTTAGCTTTGATAATTTGGAGATAACAGCTTCTAACCTGTCCATAATAAACTTTACTCATGCTTTTAGGTATTATATTAAATATTTTACTTTCGGTAAATATCCAAATCTCTTTTCTTTCACGATAGGTTTTGATTTTTTAAAGTATATTTTATTACATTTCTAGAGCTAAACGAAAACTATTACTCTCCAGGGTTCCAAAAGGTGCAATTACTATCGTTTTTCAACAGTGCTGAAAGAAATATCCCTACCTGCCTGCTCAGGGGTAAGAGAGTTTCACTTTTCTTTTGCTACCATTATTTTTGAACAATACACTCTTCGGTTTAATCACGAAAAGTTGCTGTAAACCCAGAGAGAGATTTCTGGATGGAAAAAATTATAACACAGAAGGCGCGAAACCTTTACGTCCTTTTAATTATACATTCTGCAAACTTACAAAATTAACCGTTTTTAAGGAATTGTTAATATTTCATTTGTCTAAAGTTTATGCTTTGCTTTTTAGCGTGCAGGGCATTTAGCGGTCCCTTAACTGAGTACTCATTTAATTAATAGAAAAATGTAATAATCGTTTGCAATGATTTTCTACGAACATCGCGGAAAATCGCTATGAACGATTACTGAATTTTTCTATCGGAAAAAAGAAAAAAAGTGTTAAATTAAGGGATCCTTAAATGCTCTGAGAGTGACTTAAAATAACTATAAGTGATTAAAAATTGAGATTCATACTTATAACCACGGACGAACATTTCACTTCAATTTACTACCACTATTTCCATACAAAAATATTTTTATTAATTTCACAGTGTTTTATTTATTTATTTAATGGTAGGACAGGTCGTACTATTTCTTTCAGATAGCGATTTTGCTTTGTTATCATTTTGCGATCTATCACCATAAACGAACGTGAAAACATTTATAATTATTATTCAAAATAAATAAAGATGGAAGTTTGTCATTGTATCTGCCCGGATTTTCAGTTCGCCATAGAAAGCTACACCATTCAATCGATCGCTACAAAAATTGGTACTCTTATTAATGAAGGCAACAACCTAAGGCAGTATTTTTTTTAATTCAATCGGAAAGTTACTTTAAAAGGTATTTATATAAAATGCCCATTTTAACTTTAAAATCATTAAAAAGGGGGAAAAATATATTGATGGCAAAAATGCGTAAATAAACTAGGCTGACCATATGTCCTCGAATCTCGAGGACAAAACTCTTCGTCCCCAAAAAATTACAAAACATTTGGGGACGCCGGTT
The DNA here is from genome assembly GCA_963930645.1 of Salticus scenicus. Taxonomy (NCBI): domain Eukaryota; kingdom Metazoa; phylum Arthropoda; class Arachnida; order Araneae; family Salticidae; genus Salticus; species Salticus scenicus. The sequence goes on from OZ005657.1 coordinate 117,084,240, forward strand.
ATAAAGTTATTAATGTTTTATTATAGTAATTTATTATATGTATAATAAATAAGCTGAAATAAGTTCTTTTAGGGGCTTATTATATATAAAAATTACTAAAATTTTACAATTTAAGGTGATTTAATTGTTTTTTTATTTTTTTGTCCTCGAAATTCGAGGACGCCGCCATCTTTGTCCCCAAATTCAATGAAAAAAATATGGTCACTCTAAACTAAACTAGTGAAAAAAGAAAAGCTATAAATTGATTAAATAAAGAAAAAGAAAAAAAAAAAAAAAAAAAAGAAAAAAGAAAAAATGTTGAAAAAATGTACTAAAGAAATGGAACAGCTTTAGTATAAGACTCCTTTGCGAAATTTAAAAGTAGCTCGGAATTTCTCGCCAAGATCTTTACTTACGCAATTGCGATAGCCATTTTAATTCATTTCCAAAATGACAATAAAAATTTAAAAGCCGCCAAGGGGCTTGTATGCTAAAGCTATATGAAAGAAATTTTTAAAACTGAATATAATAACCGATGCTTGGGAATGAAACATAGTTACTGCCTTTATATGGGAGAATAGATTAAAATAAGTCCTGTCATATTAAATTACATTATGTTTTGTGTAGAACTTTATACCTAATACTTAGAAAACAAAAAAAGGCTTAGGGTTTATTATTATTATTACTATTTCTTATTATTATTTTGCGTGTGTGTGTCTAATTGAACACGGTAGTGGTTATTGTTAGAAAACAGTGGTAGGAAAAATTGAAGGGGAAATCTCATCCTGGCTTATAACATAATGCTTGAATTTTAAAAAAGAACTTAGTAGCAATTGCTTTAAAATAATTTTTAATTTCCGAAAATTTATCTGAAAATATAAAATGATGTCAATAATGTAAATGTTTTTCTTTCTTGCAGAAAAATAAAAATCGACGATCTATTTAAAATGTAAGTAGCCCAAAGTTGAATAAATAATAGAGATTGTATATCGTTCTTTTTTTTTTTTTTTTCTTTAACGTAACACTACGTGGGAAGAAGGGAAATGCATTTCCCTTATCCCACACAAAACTATCAATATGATAAACCAAGATATGTGTATGTCACGTCGCGATAACTTAAGACCTTTGTTCAATGATTCTCCTTCCGTGAATTTATTTTATTTATTGAATTCGCTTTTTTTTTTCTTTTTCTTATTTCTGATATCACAAGATTTCATAATATATAGATGTGATTGTACTACATTACATTCACTGATATCATCAATGATTAAAGGATTCAATTAGCTTTAATTAATACATATAGATGATATAAATGGCATAAAATTCTTTTAAGAATGCACTGATTTTTGTGCTGTTTTAATAACTGATTTAAGGGGACAAGGGGCGTTAAAATTAATTATAATTGTTTTATATCCAGGGCTGCTACAGGCGACTTTTATATATATATATATATATATATATATATATATATATATTCTTTTCGTACAACAATTTTCAAAAAATAAAATTTATAATACTTCGCCAGTAAATCTGCATAAATTTATTATAAATTTTATGTTACGGAAATAGTGGTACGAAAATAATAATAATAAAAAAGTCGCCTGTGGCAGCCTGTATATTCTATTGCTTCTCAAATAAAGTACTGCCATGGAATTCATCATTTTTATGCAAACATTGAGGTCTAAATTACAAAAAGTAATTTTTGGGATGAAAAGACCTCTTTTATTGGAAAACTAATACAAAATAACGCCCAATTTCAAAATGGTTCTTGCTAATTATTAAATTATTTCAAAGCTCCATTTTTTTTCTTTTTTTACTGAGCTCTCTTGTATGTAACTGAAAATATCTGTTTATTGAAATTTTTATATTTCAGCTACAGAATCATTTACAAACAAAAATAGTTAAAAACTTGAAATCTTCATGAACTTTGTCCTGCGATTGAATTTAAGAGTTTGTAATAACTATAATAACTTCTTGATTTTAAAATGAATGCCCAGTTTTATTATTCACACAAATTTTTAAGAGGATTGGATGATAACAAATTAGCAAGTAGCATTATAAGAAACTATCGTAATTTCTGGTAGATACCCCGCAGGTTATATAATCCAGTTTTGCACCAGAAATTACAATTGATAAATAAATTTATATCTGTACGAGCTCCTCCTTCGAAAAAGTATAGATTTCTCTATTAAATAAAATTTCTGGTGGGAAAATGACACATCTTACCTGAGGGTTATATACCAGAAATTACAGTAGTTATTTCCGAAATTTAGAGTGGAAGAAAAATAAATTTAAAGTTTTGTACATTTTTTAAATAATGTTTGAGGAGTTGTAAAATAATATTATTTTAAATGTATTACATAGCTTACTAAATTCTGTAATAACTATTTAGACATTTTTAACGGCATTGATTTTGATCATTTTCTTCATCCCTTGTTACTTTAAAGAAAATTCTGATCAAAGTTACTTTTATAATGAATTATCCTGACAACTAGAAACTTTATTAATTATTAACTCTTTATATCGAAAAAATAATTCCACGCAAAAATTATTATTTTTTTAAGTATTTAATTAATAGCAACTGGAAAATTTATAATTAACTATTGCCGCCTTCGCGTCTAACTAAAAGTTAAACCATATTAATTTATTTTTAGTTTACTTTAATTTGTGTAAGTTTCCTTAATTGCCAGTAAATTAATGTATAGTAATTCTTACATTTGCTAAAAGGTTTAGCTGCACGACAAAATAACTCCCTAATAATCTTAATTTTACTTAACTGGAGACAATATTATTAAATAGCAGGTTTTAAGCGAAATCACATTTTTTTCTCCGAACCATCCACGAGTAATCAGAAACGATAAACTTCTTTTTAAATTGAAAAGCTTATTTTAGGCCAAAAACTTCTTTTTAAAATTAGTAGGTGGAAGACTTAGGGAAAAGTATGGACCATGCGATTTCTGAATAAAAAGTGTTTAATTGTTAAAAGTAAATATTCTGCAGTCAGTTTATATTTTTTATTGAATAAAATGGTCTCGAAATTTTTTTAATATGTTATTGTAAGAATGTCTACAAAATGTTAATAAATGTTTAACAATTCGTGGTTGATGCATGACTTTTCTTTCTTGAATATCTTTGATAATAATAATAATAATAATAAATAAATAAAAAAAAATAGTCCTAAATCTCTTTTTTATTTTTCCCTTTTTCTTTGAGATTCGATGTTTGAGTAGCCATTGAAATATTATTCTTTTTGAAATAAACTTAATAGTTACATTGCTTCCAACATTTACGTTTGTTGTCTGCTGGAAAATTTTAATAAAAATTTTAATTCTATCTAATCAGGAAAACTGTTATAGAAATATATAAAAGAAATTTATTAAAAATTTCCGGTAGTTAAAAAACGTAAATGTTGGTAGCTATGTGGTTGTAATAATGCAAGAAAACATAATACCACAATTTATAGGTAAATAGATTGAAATCTGTTTTACTAACCCTTTCTTTAGCGGTGAGATATTTTATTTCCACCTAATTTAAATCCCAGCTGCAAGAATTCATCACGGAATTTTTAAAGAAAACTTTACTTTTATAACCTATAAAAAAATTCATTTATATATTTTCTTTGAATTTTGCCAGTAAATTCGGATAGCTTTCGATATTAACTGAGCGTAATTAAATTGCCCACGAAAGTGTAAAGTAAATGACTGGACGTCCACTTAAAATATCAATCCTATTCATCGTTATTTTGTTACACATCTGACTGAAATGTAGGTTCATAAAACTGAAACATATTAAAGAATATGATAAGATTAAAATCAGTGCATTCACTATTCTAGGAAGTTTAAATTTTCCGCACTTCTTGTGTTTATATTATCAACAAAACATGCGGTCATAGGACTGGATTAGGCTTTAAGCATGGGCGATCATGTCGTACCTTTTGGGATTCTTCACCCTGCGTATCTTTTCAGAATGAATGCAAATTTTTCAAATTGAAGAGAATTCCAACACCTGTTTTGGCATATAATTGCGTCATCGTAAGTTTGACAATCTGGCACGTTCATGGTCAGTCTACCAAAACAAAGGAGTATCATGTGTAATGTGATGAGACTACATAAACGGCCACTGACTAGTTTATCAGTTTTAGAGTTTTGTATAATTTTTGTTGTTATTGTCAGATTGTATTTATTTTATTTATTTATTTAGTCAAAAAGGAATACTTTGAGATACATATTTATTTTGTCTGAGGACCAATCGCAACGGATCATTGATTTAGATTCAAATTGATAAAAAGATTGTATATTTCGGTGTACTGAAATTACTTTCAGAAAATGTATACCGCGGACGAAATTTCTCTGCAAAGTTTCTTATGACCTGGTCTGATTCTCTATATCTGAGAACACGTTTTGTTTTAATTCCTGAGGAGAGGAAAAAAAAAATGATAGGCTTAAAAATTTAATGGAGGCTTGCAGGGCTCGCAGGATTTCTAAACTTTTACATGCGTTTTATTATTTTGTCACCACTATTTCAGAACAGTCACTTTTAAAATAAGATCCTACCATTAAAACCATTAAAAAATATAAATATTTCCTTTTTAAAACAGGGCTAACAATATAATAAATGTGGGTAAAAAATTTAGGAGCACAGTGAGCCCTAGGTTTGCGATGCTCCACAATCACTATTTTCGAATAGTTATATTTTCTTCATTTAAAAAGTAAGAAATTGTACCTACATTTAAAAAAAAAAAATGTTATAATTAATTTAAGATGTCAAATCACATGAAAAATATTCAATCATGTGAAGCATGAAAGTTGAGTAGTTATTATTACTATTTATTAACTGATTTTTGCTTTTATCTGGATGTATGGTAATTAAAATTAAAGCGATTTATTTTTATTGCTGTAACAAATTACTCAAAATGTATAGTCATTTTTAAATTACATTTTAAAAGTATATGCTAAAGCAGCGAATAAAGTTAAACAAGATATGTCCTGCAAAAAGATGATTAATGTATAAAACAGTTTTTATGAATTATATAGTAACTATAACATATTATTTGTATTGTGTAAATAATTAATAACGATTCTTCATAATTTTTACAGTTAAATTTACCAAATATAAAGCTTTTTTAAGATTTTATGTTTAAACAAATTTTATTTTTATAAGTATTTAATCTGTACGGTGCATGTAATTTTTCTTGTGAATATATTATGCCAATCATCCTACATTCCCAGGAATATTTTTATTCAATAATTTTCAAATATCTATTTTATAACGTCCCTTAGGTTTTACATTAAAACGAAATCTTTTATCCCTAACCCTTTGCGGCGCAAGACAATTCAGATCATTTAAATTATACTGCCACCGGAATTCATGAACTAAATTAAACTAAAAGAAGTTTTAAATTTTAAGGTTAAAAAACCGGCCTTTTCTGATATGTTATAAACGTAAATTTTTGCTAAAAAATTTCCGGGATGAATTTTTGCAGCTGGATCTTAAATTTTGCGTCCTCGCAGCGAGGACGCCGCGCGTTAAGGGGTTAATAATGTGAAAAAGAATTTCTTAGTTCAAACATCGAAATTTCTAGGACATTGTTAGGATCTTTGCTACTAAAGAAACAAAAATACAAATTTATGCATATATACTGTTTAATACGGTTTGATCGTCAATTAAAGTATAGTCCTGTGATCCCAATTTAAACATTTTACATGTCTGGCGGGAAGTAAGAAGTGTTATTGATCAAACAATAAATAGAAGTTTAAAATAAATTATTTATTTAATTATTTATTTACAGTATGTTATTTTAACAGGATTCGATAGGTTGGAATCGATATCAAATTTTTATATACTAGTAATTTGGTGTTTTTGTTAAAGGAACTTTCTGAATTTTGTTAGAAATAGGCAAAAATGAACATATTTAGCAGTCCTTTAAATTAATATCCCTTTATTTTAATAGAACAACTTAGTAATTATTTGCAGTGAGTTTAGAAAAAAAAATCGCTGTAAAAGATTCCTGAAATTTTCTATTACAAAAAAAAAAAAAAAAAAAAAAAAAGGAGTGTTCAAGTAAAGAAACCACTAGATGTCCCGCAAATGCATGATATAAAAAATGTTGCTTTTAATTAAATTTCAAATTTATTTGAATAATATTAATAATAATAACAGGAATGGAACACTGGTGCAGAACTCATACCCAAAACCAATGAAACAAAAATTTCTACTTCTTAAATCAACAATATTGTGGGTAGAGAAATTTCTTAAACAAATACCAGTATCAGTTCTGCGCCAGTGTTTCATCCCTGTAATAAAATCTACAAATTGCAGGGATGGAACACGGGCGCAGAATTCATACCGGAATCTGTTTAAGAAATTTCTCTACTTATAATATCGTTGATTTAAGAAGTAGAAAATTTTCTTACATTGATAGTGGTATGAATTCTGCGCCCGTGTTCCATCCCTGAAATTGTTAATATTTCTTATCAGTGAGCCACAAATGGTAGAATATATTTCTGAAGATTTCTCATTTTTGCAAACATTTTCGATTTTGCAGTGTTCTCAGCAGGCACTATTTTGAATACAACTTTTTATATAAATCAATCTTTGTGTTATTCTTTCGAAGATATGTGCTACAAGCGATTGATGAAAATTACTGTATATATATATATTTTTAAAAAAAAGTGGTGTTCAAAATAGAGAACACTGGATTTTGGCTGAATTTTTTTATCACTGCAATAAAAAAAGTAGTATTTTTTTTATTATTTTTCTACAATCAAATAAAAAATAGATTACTATTTGAAAGCAATCATACTAAATTTCACCCCCTTTCGATTTCCTTCATGGGAAATTACACACTACTATAAATAATGATATTATTTATAGTATGAATTAAAATAGTAAATAATGCATCTGATGATGTTAAAAACATATGAAAACATTAGAAGAACAACAACAATAACAACAACAAAAGACATAACCATAACTATATTTTTACAGAAAGCAGCGCCTGTGTATCTTCCTTTCTCAAAGAAAAGCAGTTTTGAATCTCAAATAATTATAGAATGGACAATTCCCCAACTTTCTCACGCATTTTACGCAAATGGAACCATGAAAAATTATATTAAGAAAACAGAGAACGCTTTACTTTGCGTGATTGATCAAAATGTTTCTTTTATGTTTTCCTAATGAAACGTATTTTACGGTTCATGATTTTCAAAACATAAACTAGAGAGATAAAGAAAAAAAAAGTAAAGTTTTTCGACAACTTAAAAAACTTATCGCTCTTTGAGAATCCAGCTCTGATAGTTTTAAAAGAAAAATATTACAATTCTTTCATCAGTAACTATAGAGTCATTAAAGACTAGGGGGAAAATCACTGTAATATTTTATTTCAGAAACGTTTTAAAAGGATAGTAAAAAGTGCAATGTACGAAAATATTTCATTATGATATAACAAATTAAATAGTAAATTCCACCCGAAAGGAAATTATTTCATGTATTGTTTTAAGAAGATGATCTGATTTCCACTGTTTTCATCAGTTTTAAAAGCGACTACGAAATAAATTATAAAAATCGTCATACTTCCAATCAAAAGGTAGTAGTAAAAAAAGTTATGCTGTGGTCATCACAAAATTTTCTTCTATGCCATTCTAAAGACAATTGGTATGTGGCGTATAACAACGCCACATACCAATAAAAATGCACAAAAATTCGTAATCAACATAGCCTCACTTAATAAAGAATTTATATAAGTAGTTTGGTGGCAATTTTAAATAATAGATGCTGAGATATAGCCATATGGAAAATCATAAAATTTACTGCTCCATTTCGGCTGACATAAGTTCAAATTCAGTCAGCAATCTTTTTCATAATGTCCACCTCACATATCAAGTTTGCTGCATTGATACACTATAGAAGCTGAGATGCTTGCCTTTAACGAGAATATTGCAATCCAACAGAGTATTTATTGGCCGATATGGACTCAAATTGAATCAGTAGAGCATAGTTGCCAATCCTTTCGAATTTTGGATACCGGCATTTTTTCTTTACAGAAAATTTTTATGAGCTTTGTAGTAGTTTTCCTCGATTAAATAAGATTAAAGTTTCTATAAAAAAAATTACCGGTACCCAAAAATTGGAATGTTTGGCAGCTATGGCACAGTTTTTCATTATGGCTTTTATTACAGATTACTGAGTTCTGTGCTATATATTAGTTTATATATTAGTACTATATATTAGTTTACTCCATATAAACTAATATATAGTCTTTCTGTTAATGAAGGAAATTACAGCATAGCAGGCTACCTTTTGGGTGATATCTTGATAGCTGTTTATGTGAAGTTGCAACCAAATATATATCTATATATATAAAATCGTTCTTCCTGACTGAGTGAGTAAGTGAATGAGGGGGTGATTCATCATCGCCCAGACCAAACCCCTAGACCTAGAAGTATGAAATTTTGTGACAATGTTCTTTCTATGACGTAGGCATCCACTAAGAAGCTATTTTACAAAATTCGCCCCCCAAGGGGGGAGGGGGGGGCAAAACGTGATTTCACAAAATCCTCCATATCTCAAACAAACAAAAACAACAACAAAAAAACAGATATCCGTAAAATTTTTGCTTTAAATTATAACTAATACAAACGTCTAAAAACCAATTTCTAGAATTTTCAAAATTCGGTCACCAAGGGGGGCGGGGGGGGGGGGGGCAAAACGTGATTTCACATGCGTAAAACGTGATTTCGCATAATCCTATATATCTCAAACAAAAAAACAGATATACGTGAAACTTTTGCTCTAAAATATAGCTAATGCAAATATCTAAAAACCGATTTCTGGAATTTTAGAAATTCAGCCCCCAGGTGGGGCAGCAGGGGGGGGCTATGGGGCAAAAACAAATAGAAAGACAGTTCGGGCGTTCAAAATTGGTACATATAGGTTTTAGAGGCCTGCAAGTCGAATGGGGATATTTTCGAACGTGTAAAGTTATTAGGAGGGGCAGAAAGGGGGGAGGGGGAAGGGGGGGCAAAAGAATAAAAATATAGTTAGATCGTTCAAAATTAGTATATTGAGGTTTTCGATACTTACAAATCGATTGCGGATACTTTCGAATTTGTAAAATTATTAGGAGGGGCGGGAAGGGGGGGGGGCTTTGAGCAAAAACAAATAGAAATACAGTTAGGCCGTTCAAAATTGGTACAGATAGGTTTTAGAGGCCTGCAAGTCGAATGAGGATATTTTCGAAACTGTAAAGTTATTAGTAGGGCCGGGAAAGGGGGGGCGGATGGGCAAAAAAATAAAAATAAAATAGAGTTAGATCATTCAAAATTAGTACATAGAGGTTTTCGATACTTACAAATCGATTGCGGATATTTTCGAATTTTTAAAATTATTGGGAGGGGCGGGAAGGGGGGGAGCGGAGGGGCAAAAAAATAAAAATAGAGATAGATCGTTCAAAACTGGTGCATAGATGTTTTTGATACTTACAAATCGATTGCGGATATTTTCGAATTTGTAAAATTATTAGGATAGACGGGAGGGGGGGGGAGGGGGAAAATAATATAAATAAGAGTTAGAGCATTTTGGGAATTTTTTCCGAAGGCAGTGAGAACCCGGTGCGACATTTTTCCAAATCAGATTTTGTTTCTCTTTTTTTTTTTTTTCCACGTGATAAAAATTAATGCAATTTTGAGTATTCAGTAATTATAGTGATTCATTTAAAAATAGGACCAGCGAACCGGGTGTTGCCTGCTAGTATATATATATATATATATATATATATATATATATATATATGTATATGCATATATTGTGTTTGGGAAATTCCGTAGTTCTTGATTTAGATTGCTGCCACTAAATATTTGTCACACATACACAGACACACACACCAACAAAATGGCACGAATTAGAAATGATCAAAACATGTACAGGACATTTTAAATATATAAAAACGTGAGAAACCAAAAATCGAAATTTTTTACGAATCCAATACTTTCTTCTATTTCTATGAAATATAGAAAAAAGTAAAAATAACAATAAACAAATAAATAAATGAATCGTTAAAATTTAAGGAACCTGCACAACAATGCATTATTGTTGTCATTATTATTTTGAATCTTTAAAACTGAATTTAAAAGCAAAAAAAAAAAAAAAAAAAAAAAAAAAAAACATGTTTTTTTTTTTATATATATTTTTAAAAAGCATATTCCTTTACAAAATATTTGGGTGGAGGAAACTCAATTCACAATTAATGATATATGTAGAAGTATCTAGCAGCATTGAAGAAATACCTTAAACTTCAATATTTAATCACTTTTTGCTTTAATGCTTTTACAATGAGTGAAAGAAACACAAAATAGACATTCGTATATTAAATTTTATCTAAATCCTGCATCGTTAAATTATACTTTTATAGCATTATAAACTTTTGACATTTACAAGATGTCACGAGAATAATTTTGCAAGGTCAACTAGCAAAAATATTGAGAAAAAAAAAATAATTCTTAGGATGGTTATTTTAATTATACATACTACATACTACATTTTTCTTTCTTTCTTTTTTTTTTTTAAATTCAAGGTCTGCAGTACGATTTTTTTCATGTGAAGTAGGTTATCAATTATAAAATGTTCCTTTTGTTACAAATACTCAGTTTAACCTGTCCTACATTTAACTATTAAAAGATTCAGGAAATTAAAAAACATATTTTAAAAAACTGTAACGTTTTCGTAGTTTTGATTAATTCCGAGTTTTATTCTCTACAGGATATGCGATACTACTGTTTCTTCTATAATTGTTTTCCCCTAATGTATAAATGTAATTTCCAATGGAATGAGGAACAGTCTTTTGTCTTACCCTTTTCTTTCTTTTAAACAAATTACATATTTCTTTCCCCTTTACAAAAATTTCATAACTTTAAAAGTGTGTCATATTTGTTTTTCCTTAAATTCTTCTTTTGCATCCGTGATAGCGTTTTTTTTTCTTTTTTAACCTTTCTTCTTTTTATATTAAATATTACACAAGAAAATTTTTTACATTTTTCATCTTATGCTTAAGAAATGGCTCATTCCAATGGCTGGTTCCATAACTTACAAATGCCCCAGGGATTTTCTTTTACTAGCAGTTTCTTATAGACCCTTTATCGACAAAAAATTATATATATATGCTTATTTAGACATTGGGATTCCGGCTCTAGATTATGCTTGAATTTTGTTTAAAACATGAATTGAGTTTTGTTAGCGATTAATTATTGCTTATATAATATAAATCAAAATTATATAGTTTATAACAAAAAATAAATAAAATAAATAAATAAAACTAAATAAAACTAAACATAATTTATACGTCTCATTAATATATTAAAACCAATGTAACATTTAAAATGAGATAAAAAAATACAAAAATTTAAAACTTTAAAAATACATTTTAATTAAAAACATTAAAACTTAAACGTCTAGGTGAAATCTATAGTATTCCTTGCAAAAATTGTGATTCTACATATATCGGTGAAACTGGCAGAGCAGGTGAAATTACATTAAAGGAACATAAACGCTCATATAAAACAGGAGATTTAAGATCAAAACTCTTAATCCATTCTCTCAATAGTTATCATATTCCGGATTTTGAAAACTTTAAAATTTTAGCTTCTAATGTAAATATATATGAATCCCGTATTTTTCTAGAGGGCGCTTTTACTAAAATGCAACCTTCTGCCTTGAACGAGGCTAAAGCTATTCCTCCTGAATATTTAATCTTGCTATGATGTATTATGAATTTTTGTAAATGTTGTGCTTGTATGTTTGACACTGAGGAGGGCTAGTGTTCTAGCCGAAACGTCTGTCTTGTGTTTTAATGTTTTTAATTAAAATGTATTTTTAAAGTTTTAAATTTTTGTATTTTGTATATCATTTTAAATGTTACATTGGTTTTAAAACTAAATAAATTAAACATATGTATTGGAGAATATAAATGACTGCAATATTTAGACATTATGCAGTTAGTTAAAATCGATGTCATCATATGTGGTTAAAAATTTCTTGATTTTATAACATATACGTTAACAGATGGTTAAAAATGAATAATAACATAGCGATCTTATGTTGCGTATTTTCCAAAACCACTGCTTTTGTATAATGATTTCCCCTTTAATGAATCGTACTGCCAAAGATTGTTATTAAAAAATACTAATTCTGGAAAATATAAACCGTATGAAACCTGTAACAGCCAAAAGGCTGTAACCATTTACGTTTTATTTTTCTATACCACGTTACTTAAACTTTTTTTTTTTAAATAAAAAGTATTACACAAATTCATAAAAAGATTTTTATTAAAAATTACTGGTAGCGAAAAAGCGTAAAAGCTAGAAGCTATACAAATTTTGGACATAGTCATTTAGTTCTTAATCCATTTAAAAAAACTGAATTGCGAAATTATAAATATTGATGCAAATGTTACATTTATTTAAATTATCCTCATATAATTACTATGTAAATCTTTTTTTTTTTTTTTAAGAAAAACTTTTTTTAACTTACAAAAAAGAAAAAAAAAAAAAAAAAAAAAAAAAAAGAAAAAGAAAAATCTTTTAATTATTTTTATTTACGAAAATTTATCTTCTAATGCTACGCATAAATCAAACTCTAATTGCTGTGTCAATTTGGTTGAGGGGATTTCGAGAACCGTTTCCAATTGGCTACAATTTTTAGAAGAGTTTACAGAACGTAATTCAAGCTTGCAAAATATTTCTAGGCAGGTAGATTAAAGAAAATGCCGAGTGGCCTTGATGTGTTAAGGAGATTGGCATGAAGATACAATAGACCAAGTAAACCGTTTTCAGGCATTGTGGAAACTCAATAGGCAGAAAAGTAAAGAAAGGATTCGAAATGCAAGGATTTCATGTGAAATGGCAGAAGAATTATAAAGCAATCAAGAGTTATGCACATAAATATCGTCTATTGTTTGTCACATACTATGATGTAGGCACCTGTTTTGTTTTCAAGGTTTATTAGTAAGTGGTATTGAAAGTGAATGTTTACAGTAAACAAAATATTGTTTTATTTATGAATAAAATATAGAACAAAATGGCAAACATAGATGGAAAGTTAACCCTTAACGATTACGTAATTTTCACGAAAACGGTAAAAAAAAGTGCCTATTTTTTTATTCAAGAAAATTGTATAAAATAAAGTGTATATGAACAATATATGTATTCATTTTTAATTTATGGAATTTTTTTTTGCAAGAAAGTTTAATTTTACAGAAAAACCAATAATCAGGGTTATTATGATTGAATGTTTGTTTTCCAATAAGCAGAAAAAATAAAGCATATCTGTTTTAAATATTAAAATAGAATTTTATGAAAAACATTTTACGTATAATATAACACTATACGTAAAATAAACTGTTTTCAGATTCGCTATCCGAATTTTCATAAATATCACATATTTCCGAATCTCTCCCCGATACATTTATATTAAAGTTGGAATCCAAGTCACTATGTGATTCTGACCACATAATATACATATTTTTTTTTTTTTTTAATATTTTACCACAGAGTATAAAATCGTGTGTATTCAAAAGCGTAACTGAACTAAGATTACAAAATCAGTATTATAAACAGGGCCTGATTAAGGGGGAAGCTCGCTCTTTACACATTATTTATACTTACACCGTTATTTTTTAACAAATACTTTCCTCCTATAATAAACAGAAAATTTTCATTATAAAATATTTTAAAAGAATTCTGGTGTCTAATAACGGTGAGTAAATTGGATTGTTTTACACCGTTCATTTTTTATAAAACATATTTCCTCGTCAAACCGTGGAATTTCTATAACATGAAGTAAAAAATAATTGTAAAAATATTCCGGTATGAGCGAGCTTCCCCCTTAATCAGGCCCTGATTATAAATATTTAAAACTGGATAGTGCTGACAGTTTAAAATAAACCTATTTTCTCCAGTTACGTTTTAATAGTTTACCACTTCCATCTAGAGTGTAAAATAAGAAATAACATATTTTCCAGTATCAGAAATGGTTTGTTTTTAAATCTTTTTAGTGCGTTACTTTTTAACACACCAGCCCGGAAATATCACGGGCACGAGAAATAGAAAGCGAAATCTCACCCCGTCATTTTCACAGGAACGAGAAGGAAGAGGTTAACTAATATATTTTAATACATATAAGAATATTTAAATAAAAAAAAAAAAAAAAAAAAAAAAGGCTCGCAATTTTAGAGTTTACCCCTTCCCGGCTTATCTGGAGCTCAGCTCAGGCGGGTGGACGAACAAGGGCGCAAATGTTACCAGTATTCTTTATCAATAATTTCTATCGTATTTGTGCAGTAATTTATTGTGATAGAAATTATTGATAAAGAATACTGGTGTCAGTGCTCCTTTTTGAAACAGAAACTCTTGCCACTCTGTGAATAAATTGAGTCGGCAAGGGGTTAAAAAAAGTCTAACTTTAATCAGAATATCTGAAAATTCACTAAAACTCACTTACAAGAATCATTTCAAACTTTCAAACACTTATGTTTTTTCAATCATCTTCATATCAAAGCGCATCTTTCTTGTAATTTCAATTTAAAGATAAACATTACAAACTCTTTTTAAAGAGCATGGAAAAATAATTTACGATAGAAGCAGTAATATATATATATATATATTATCTCTGAAAAACAGGGGCAAATTTTTTCTTAGGTTCTAAAATAAGGTATCGTGTTCATTCAAGCATTTGTGTGAAGGCGCATCAAAATGTAAACATCACTCATCAATATAATGGCAATAAAATGCAAAACCTAGTTCAAAAAGGTAATAATAAAATTTGTAAGCAAACATAAACTACAAAAAACTCACAACAAATGTTTGGGTCAAAATAATAGCAAGATCTTTCTTCAAGCAAAAAAGTAAGCATGATTGCTGCATCAGAGTTGCTTATAAGGTTTTTATTTATTTATCCCGGCAAAGCGCAACAGTACAGTATGAGTTTGGAAATTAATCGCTTAATTTGCATAGATGCCAACATTTTAATTTATTCTGGAGCATTTTTAGCACCACATTTATTTTATAACATTTAATTTTTAAGAATATTTTTTTCTTATTTTATCGAAGTTACATATTGAAGAAAAATTTTCTATAAATAAAGTGGTGCGAAATAAAGGCGGGGCTAAAAATACTCTGGAATTTGGCATATATGAATTTCGTTTGCTTATGTGGCAATAAATAACATAACAGATAAAAATTTGCAGGAATTTCAGGATAAGTACTACATAGATGCCAACATTTTAATTTATTCCGTAGTATTTTGAGCCCCGCCTTTATTTCGCACCACTTTATTTAGAGAAATGTTTTCTCTAATGCATAACTTCGATAAAATTATTTCATATCAGTTATTTTTCAAAAATAAAGGCGGAACTAAAATTACTCCAGAATAAATTATTGTAAGATATTGGGATCGATGGTACTACCATAGCCTCCTAAACTAGATGCCTGTCGCGTGGCTCGGAAACTTGGTAACAGTTCAAGCGGTAGACAGCGCCACCTGGTACAGAATGCGCGACTTTTTTATTCAGCTGTTACCAATAATTTTAAGAAGTCATATATCATATATGTAATCGACGTTTCTTCGATTCGATTCGCCTTTCATGTATATCAGATCCCACTTTTAAAAATTGTTGGTGTCTGTTGAATAAAAAAAGTCGCGCAATATGTACCAGGTGGCGCTTTCTAACGTTTCAACTGTTGCTAAGTTTCCGAGCCACGCGACAGCAGAGCCTGATTAAGGGGGAAGCAGACATTTTTTATACTTACACCGTTATTTTTTAACAAATACAATAAATGATCCTCCTATAATAAACAGAAAATTCTCATTAAAAATTATTTTAAAAGAATTCTGGTGTCTAATAACGGTGAGTAAATTGGATTGTTTTACACCGTTCATTTTTTATAAAAAATATTTCCTCGTCAAAGCGTGGAATTTCTATGACATGAAGTAAAAAATAATTGTAAAAATATTCCGGTGAGAGCGGAGATAATGTGTGCTTCCCCCTTAATCAGGCTCTGCGCGACAGGCATCTCGTTTAGGAGGCTATGGTTCAATATAGTTACGCAATAATCATTTTTACTTTTTAATGACCTTGATATTTGAAATAGCTAATTCTAATGACTTTTAAAATTAATAACATAAAAATGTAAAGCTTATTTCAAATATCAAGGTCATTATAAAGTAAAAATAAGTATTGCGTAACTATATTGAACCATAGCCTCCTAAACTAGATGTCTGTCGCGTGGCTCGGAAACTTAGCAACAGTTGAAACGGTAGACAGCGCCACCTGGCACAGATTGAGCGACTTTTTATTCAACAGCCACCAAAAATTTTTAAAAGTGGGATATGATATACATAAAAAGAGAATCGATTAGAAGAAACGTCGATTATACCATAGCCTCCTAAACTAGATGCCTGTCGCGTGGCTCAGAAATTTGGCAACAGTTACAGCGGTAGAGAGCGCCACCTGGTATAGATTGCATGAATTTTTTATTCAACTGACACCAATAATTTTAAGAAGCTATATATGACACGTATAATCGACGTTTGTTCGATTCTATTCGCCTTTTATGTATGTCAAATCACACTTTTAAAAATTTTTGGTGCCTGATCAATAAAAAAGTCGCGCAATCTATACCAGGTGGCGCTGTCTACCGATTGAACTGTTGCTAAGTTTCCGAGCCACGCGACAGGCATCTAGTTTAGGAGGCTATGATTATACATATCATATATCACTTCTTAAAATTATTGATGACAGTTGAACAAAAAAGTCGCGCAATATGTACCAGGTGGCGCTGTCTAGCGCTTGAACTGTTGCCAAGTTTCCGAGCCACGCGACAGGAATCTAGTTTAGGAGGCTATGGTACTACCCCTGATTTCTATTAAAATTTTCCGGTAGACAAAAAAAAAAAAAAAAAAAAAAAAAAGAAAAAAAAAAGAAAAAAAAAAAAGAAAAAAAAGTACAAATTGGTATAGCTATGGTACAACCATAGCCTCCTAAACTAGATGCCTTCCGCGGGGCTCGGAAACTTGGCAACAGTTCAAGCGGTAGACAACGCCACCTGGTAAAGATTGCGCGACTTTTTTATTCAACCGACACCAAAAATTTTTAAAAGTGGGATTTTATATACATAAATGGCGAATAGAATCGACGAAACGTCGATTATGTATATCATATATCACTTCTTAAAATTATTGATGACAGTTGAATAAAAAAGTCGCGCAATATGTACCAGGTGGCGCTGTCTACCGCTTGAACTGTTGCCACGTTTCTAGTTTAGGAGGCTATGCTACAACTAATTGAGATTTTTTTTTTTTTTTCAATTTTTTAAAGACTAAACACTTGTTATTAAATAAGACAAAGATAAAAGCGTGCTACAAACTTTCCGTTATTGTAAGATTTAATATCACATTAAAACAGAATTTTTGTGTGATAATTCCTCATGATTAAATCTCCGGAAGGTTGCAATTTGGGAATAGTAGTATTAAATCCTTTTGTAAATGCAAAAATTTTGTATATATGGTAATGTAATATAATGAGATTTTTCCGATCATTACAAAAATAGGCTCAGTGCATAGTTGCCAACATTTTATTTTATTCCGGAGCATTTTTAGCCTCGCCTCTATTTCGCACCACTTTATTTTTAAAGTATTTTTCTCCAATATATATTTACTATAATAAGAAAAATTTACTCTTTAAAAAAGATGCGGTATGGAATGAAGGCGGGGCTAAAAATGCTCCGGTATAAATTAAAATGTTGGCAACTCTATCTATGTATTTTACACATAACTCTTTATTTATTTATTATATAAAAAGGAAAAGTGTGCATGAATTTTTAACACATTCTAAAGTATACACTCATAGATCTAGAGAAATTATTATGATTTACCTTTGGAAATACGAAACACAGTATATTGCTTTAAACTATTTTGCGGAAATTTTCAGAAAAAAAAAAAGAAAAGAAAAGAAAGAAAGAAAGAAAAAAAAAACTTTATAACAAAGAATGGTGCATTATCAGTTTCTTTTAGTAACACTCATACAAAAATATAATATTTTAAACAAAAACACAGTACTAATAGAGCATTAAGTAATCGATGAACTAAAACTGTTGGAAAGCTTGGTATACTAGTGCCTGTGGGCAAGATTATTATTAGTATTTTGTTTACAATTAATTTAAAACAAGCCTTAACATTTTATGAGAACAAATTACTGCATTTTTTTTTTTATATTTATCAAGTGTTATAATGAAGATCTTGATTATCAAAGTTTTTTCTCCCCTATTAAATAAGATGTTTATTAAATTAAAAATCTAGAAATCGTCAACATTTCTTAATATTGAAAAAGAATTAAGCATTATTAAAAGCTATTAATACTTCTGTATATGAAATAAAAGTAGATAGCTTCTATCGACGGATGGATTAGTTTAGCAATGTTTAACCGAAGAAAACTTATGGGAAACTCTACGGAAATTCATCGCGATAATTACTACATAAATTACAAACAAAACATATAAACTATGAGAAATATCTTAATTTACACATTTAAACCATGTAAAGTTAATTATTGAATCTTTATAACATTTCAAACCTTCTAAATCATTTGCTTTTTACAGAATATTTAGGACTAGTATTTGCAAAAAGATTTTTTTTTCTTTAATCGCTGGAAAAAAAAAAAAAAAAAAAAAAAAAAAAAAAAGCTACAAATTATTATTAATCTTAAACTGTGATAAATCACTTGGAAAAAACGGAAAAATTGGTATTTATGGTTTACTAGGTAACAAGTTTGCAACGACTAGTTACTTATACGAGACAGTTTTAATACTTTTTATTTATTTATTTTTTAAATGCATCTTGTTATTTTATTTATCTAGGAGTCATTTTTTGATTTTATTAAAGAACAGTTCGCTTATTGATTTAGATTATATAATATTTTACAATGGATATAAGGATAGATATTACGTCGAAAGTACCGTATTTTCAGGCGTACAACGCGCAGCTTTGTTAAATCAGTTATACAACGGAAATTTAAATTTACAGTAAAAGCTATCTTTTAACAAGTTTTTGTTTCTTACATATATAGCTTTATTTATAAATTAAAATTTCTGGTGTGTAACTCAATTATGTGACCTGCGCGTTATACGCTGGAAAATACGCTATATCAAAATATAAATAAAAATATCTGGTTTCTAAATTCAAGAAAATTACATACAGGAAAATATGATCATTTATAAAAATAACATTGTCTTTTATAATAAATACCTTTTCCACAGTTTCACTAGAACACATGGTTAAAGGATTGCTAATATTCACTTATGTTTAAGTCCAAATCTTCACAAACATGCGTATAAATCAGGCAGTTTAAAATTCAGATACACGATAGTGAAAATGAATACGCTATTCCCAGAATATAAATATTAAAAATATTATAGGCACATCACTAGACACTAGCAGAAATCAAACTACAGACAATTACACGCATGCACTCCCATTCAAAATTGAAACATTAAAATGTAAATAAATAAAACTGAAACAAATCGTATCAAAACAAAACAAAAGATCCAAACAAAGGAAATAAGAAGTTTTCATCTGATGTGATTCACCATTTTCTTCATATTACAAATAATGGTCCAACTTAAAAGAAATCTAAGTGAAAGGAAGAATAAAAAACGGATTGAATTTTAAACTTCGAAAAATTAAACCAGTAACAAGAGCTGTGTAGGGGAAGACAATAGAGAACTTCAAGAAATATCTTCTTATATCACATTCCCAATAAAAAGGAATTCAATATCCTGTTTAGTCATACTCTAAATATGATCACAATTGCAATAAACATAGTGAAAATCCATTGATTTTCATTGCAAAAACAAATAAGATGAATGACAAAACAAATCATATGTTACGCCAGAGCCTGATTAAGGGGGAAGCACACATTATCTCCGCTCTCACCGGAATCTTTTTACAATTATTTTTTACTTCATGTCATAGAAATTCCACGCTTTGACGAGGAAATATTCTTTATAAAAAATGAACGGTGTAAAACAATCCAATTTACTCACCGTTATTAGACACCAGAATTCTTTTAAAATAATTTTTAATGAGAATTTTCTGTTTATTATAGGAAGAAAGTATTTGTTAAAAAATAACGTTGTAAGTATAAATAATGTGTGCTTCCCCCTTAATCAGGCTCTGTGTTACGCAATTGTGTATATTTCGGCATATGTAATACCAAATATAAATTATTAGGTACTTCTTTAATTTAAAGTAACCAAATATTTTAGTAATATATTACTGATTTTTGAACTTGCAATAATGAGTAGCTATTTTGGTGAAAAAATAGTTTTTTGTGAATTTTCAGCAGAAAACAATCCAGCAGTGTTGCCAGATCTGGCGGATATTTTATTCAATAATCACCAATAATTTTGAGAAGTGATATTTGATATACATAATAGACTATCAATCTTCGAAGTGATTCGATAAACGTTACTATTAAAAATTATTGGTGACTGTTGAATAAAACACCGCCAGATCTGACAAAAAAAAAAAAAAAAAAAAAAAAAGTGAAGTATAATTATTATGGAAAATTTATAATAATTAGACGCATATACATATAGTTGCAAATTTTTCTGATTTATTCCGTAGTATTTCTAGTACACGATTTCTTTTTCACACAATTCACACATTTTTTTTTATAAAAAGTATTTTTCTTCTTATATAATTTTAATAATATATTGGAAAAAAAAAAAAAAAAAAAAAAAAAAAACTCTACAAAAAAGGGATGCGAAAAAAAGGCTTATACTAATAATGCTACGGAATAATTTAGAAAAGTTTGTAGCTATGCTTATAGTTGCATATCACATTACATTATCATAGTAAAGCTTAACAAATAGGCATTTAGTGTTAAGCTACCAATACCCCTTGTTTATTTATGATATACGAAATCCTCATTTCAATGGTTAGAGTATTACAGAGTTATTAACCTTCCAGATCTTTGAGCACTAAGAATTTTTTATAGGATTAAAATTATTCGTTTAATTTATTAACGAATTACCTATTAACCCTTTGCCGGCTCCATACTTACCAACCATCTCATTATGAACCGTACAACTTTTAGTACCGCCTTTTTTTTCATACCAATATTTTTTTAGAGTAATTTTAGTCTTATTTAATCCTAACAACATTTCGAGAGAATAACTCTAAAAATACAGTGCTGTGAAATAAGGGGCGTTTTTTCAGGGAGCGTTAACAATTGTATGGTTATTAATGAGATGGTTGGCAAGTATGCGGCTCTAACGCTCTAAACATTCTTGCCAAATATAAGTTGGCAAGTATGATATATGTATATATACATATATATAACTCCCCAGACTTATTTATTTCCAGTATTGTTTTTGAGATTAAAATAAGCATTCGATCCTAAAAAACTAACAAAAAGTAAAATAATTTTATCCTTTTTCGTTTTATCTTAATTTAAAGTGAAAAAATCATTTACATTAGCCACAACTGTTCTTTCCAAAAGGTTTTGTTCATCAATTTTTGTATAGTAATCTTTTGATTATTTAACCTTACAAAATTAAAACTGTTAGAAACAGAGTAAAATATCATTATTAAAATAAAAAGAGTTGACAGATTCAATATTTATTAAGTTTTATTTATTTATTTATTTATTCAAATCTTCTTACTTTTAAGGATATTAATTTTTAGTAAATTGTACAAACACTCATTAATCTATCCTTTATTTTAAATTTTTTTCAATGCTATTTCCTTATCAACATTTATATCATAAGATAAAATTACTTTCATAAGTATGTCATTATCAAGTAGTACTACGTCTTCTTCAAGTTACTGCCAAAAGAAAATAACATTATTTTCTAGGCATGTTATGAAAACACTGTGCTCTTTTATTAGTTTTTCTTTTACCAAAATATTGTACCAAATCCCCAACATCCATTAGTACACATTAAACAATAACTGTGCAAAGACAGTTGACGAATTACTGTAGCAATAAAAACATTGAAAAGTTTAGAATATGTTTATGCACGTGACGCTCACGGTCCATTGCATCTAACTTATGCAGACGTATCTGACATGGGATCTGGCAAATTTAGCATAGACGGATGAACGAAATAATATCTGTATCATGGGTGTTCATTCAAAACACTTTAAATATAAAATTTAATCTTGACACATTCATTAACGTTTCCTTTACTGTACATGAATTTATATAATATGTCTGTTTTTATAGATGTCAATTATTTCAATAGTTATACTGATGGAAGACTTGGCGAGGAATTATAAGCAAGGCAAGTAAGAACGTCTAGAACGCCAAAAATAAATACCGTAATTTTCGGCATATAATCCGCAGGTAAGATATGTCAGTTTTTCACCAGAAATTTTAATTGACAAAAGAATTTATATTTGTACGAGCTGGTTCTTTGAAAAAATGTAGGTTTTTTAGTTAAATAAAATTTTTGGTGGAGGAATGACATATCTTACATGCGGATTATATTTCGAAAACTACGGTAACAGAAAAGCAGACAGCTGTTTCAGTAGCCTTTAGCATAGATGCACGGAAGACGGTACGCTAAAGGTTAACGAAACAGGTGTCTGCTTTCCTGTTATTTACTTTTGGCGTTCTAGACGTTGTTACTTGCCTTGCTTATATTTCAATAGTTACTTATTTTACTGTGCGGAACACCTAAACCACTATTTCATAATAGAAAATATTATTTTATGTATC
The DNA here is from genome assembly GCA_963930645.1 of Salticus scenicus. Taxonomy (NCBI): domain Eukaryota; kingdom Metazoa; phylum Arthropoda; class Arachnida; order Araneae; family Salticidae; genus Salticus; species Salticus scenicus. Next base: position 117,106,987 of record OZ005657.1, read on the forward strand.
AGTGCATAGGTACCATATTGAACGTGTTTTTGCTACCGTAAGTTTTTACTAGAAATTTTTAATAAATTTTGTAGCAGTTTTCTGCGATTAAACACGATGGAAATATTTGTAAATAAATATTGGTATAAAAGAACTCTACAAGTTGGCACTTATGTCAATAATTTGGTATGCTCATAGTCACTGATTAAAAAAAAAAAAAAAAAAAAAAAATAATAATAAGAATCTTTGATAAAGAATAAAATGTTTGCAACTTTGTATAAATAGTGTGATATTAGTTAAAGTGACTCTATTCACACATTCTTCACATCCCTGTTCTTCTAATCGGATTTTGAGGAAATTTTATGAGAAATGCATAATCTTTGTACAAATTAGGTTTCTATAATGCTGTATACATACATAGAATTATATATATATTATATATATATATACAGGGGTCATACTCTCCACCCATTTTTAGGACACTTTAGGGGATGAGAAATTTCCGTTTTTTTTACTACCACTAATTTTACAGAAAAATCTCTATCTCTTTAATCACGATGCATTACTACGAAAATACCATAAAAATTTTTCTATGAAAATAATGGCAGCAAAAAAATCGTCACATTTTCACCCTTGAAAGCGCCCTAAAAATAGCGGAGAATGCTACCCCTGATATACCGTAAAGTCTCGTACAACGCCTGAGCAAGATTGCCCCATGAACACAACAATTTTATTTTAAAGCAACTGGTTTACATAAAAAAGTAAATCGAGTGTATGAACCAATAGATTTGGTACTCTAAAAATTTAGTGGTGTTAAAAAATAAAACTGTTTTATTTATTTGCCATCTCTGCCACCGCGTTGTACGAGACTTTACAGTGTATATACATATATATATATAAATAATAATTCGTCGTTGTAATGACAGAACACCAGGGAGGAAGACGTGAATTTTCATGAACAAAAAACCATACATGGAAATGAAGCTTTATATATATAATTTTATTCAACATAATACATAAGAATTTATTATATAGTCAGGTAAAATTTTTCGAAAATGCCAGTACTTTTTTAACAAATTCAATTACGTGTCCCTATAACGTTCACGTTAATAGTTTTCTCTAACACTTAACAAAAAGCGGCTTAAATTTAATTCTTTCCATTCAGACTTCATAAGACGAGCAACTTAGATTTACGTCATGACATATTCATAGCCACCAACCGTTCCAATATTTGGATACTGGTATTTTTTTTACAGAAAATTTCACATTATTTTTTTTAAAAGAGAAATGCTACAAAAACTTATAAAAGTTTTCTGTAACAAAATACTGGTATTTAAAAATTGTAACGATTGGTAACTATGTATGTCAATTCTATCATGTTCCATTCCACGAGGATAAAAGTTTCGCAAAATATTATATTCGTATGATATAGTAGATATATAAATAAACAGCTTTGTAACGCTTTATTCGAACCCACCAGCATCCGAGAGGTTCTATACTCCCAACTGTAGATGTGAAGTGTCGGGTTCGATTCCAAGTCGTGTTTGTCGGCCTAGCCGTTCGGAGTTTTCGGTGGTTTTCTCCGAAGCTTACGTTAATACGGGCTTGAACCCCTTAGAAACACCCTCACGGAGGACACACCCACCCTGGTCCAGGAACCTAGTTCTAAACGCCAGCGGCATATGAAGTGTTTAACACGACTATGTAAAATCCTTTTTTAATTTAAAATATTGTTTTAGAGGAATACATGAAGGCGGGGCTAATTTTTATATTAACACTTTCGTGACCGCATGACATCGTCTTTCTGACAGTAAGGTCCGCCTGTGTGCGTTATTCTCTCAAGTTACAATATTTCAGAACAAAATTTTCTGTAATCACATTTACAATACAAATGGATATACATTATAATTATATTCTTTCTAATCAATGTATTTGTATCCATAGCATATTTCATTGTATGAATATGAATATTGGGTATGTACTAAAGAAATAAATAGCATACAAATTGGGAAAGAAACGCCCACTGGTGGAGCGAAACTTTACGTACGACACCACTGTGGTGTTGCCGGACGGGTAGTTTCCTCCTTTTTTTTCAGGGCACATTCAGGGATGAGTAATTTCCGCCTGTTTTGCCATCACTTTTTCCTTAGAGAAGTCTTTATTGTATTTTTAAAGTAATATGTCGTTTTTAAACAGGATAGAAATTATTGTATAAAAATAACTGTAGCAAAAAAGGCATAAGTTTCTCATTTCTAAAAGTGTCCTGAAAAAAAAAAAAAAAATAGGCGGATACTACGATTCCTGATTAAACAAAGTTTTTGTTTACTGATGCGTATGTGTTAATAAATCTTAGATTAAGCATGAAAAATATTTCGTTCTGTAAATAGTGGTATGAACTCTGCGACATATCTGCAATGATAAATTATACAAAATCGCCTATAATTTAAATCAACGATTTAATTATCAGAGTCAGAGAAAATAAAAACATTAAGACCAGATGGACAAATACTATTTTAAATGTATGATGCTGTATAACATAATGATGCAGAATGAGAAATCTAAACTGAGAAAATTTATGCACAGCTGAGAAACCACTGTGTTGGGTCTGAACTTCTCTCTCAACGGGTTGCGTTCAGAGAATTTATTAGAGTTAATGAGAAGAAGATTTTTGTCAAATCGATGCCATTTTATGTTTTGATATATATATATATATTTCAGATGACTTGTATATCGCAAAGGATGTGAATTAAAAACTTCTAGCTCTTTTAATAAGAGAAATTTGGGATGTAACCAATCGATCAAAATTTATAAAATGGTTTTCAAACGCAATCTATAAAAATGATTACTGAAAATAACCAGGCGTTACCTTAATATAAATTTGTTGAAAGTGCAAGTTCTTTGCGCAATTTAGTATTATTGCAACGGCATATAAAGTGTTGAACATGAATACGCAAAATCCCTTTTTAATTTAATCCTTTCAGAGGCAAACAGATTTTCTTCATTTAAAACCAACAGCCACCAGAAATCCCCAACAATATTAAAAAACCAGAAATAAATGAAGTCATGCGTCTAAGTTATAAAAGAAAAAAATTATAAAAAATTTCCGGGGGCAGTTTTTGCAATTTTTAATTAAAATTTGTGGTTGCACTATGCAACCACCGCCCCTCATAGGGTTAAATATTGTTTTAGAGGAACGCCTGAGGACATAGATAATTTTTATATTGAACGAGAATTTCTGTTTACTGATGCGTATGTGTTCATAAATCTTAGACATACTTGCCAACCATCTCATTAATAATTGCAACATTTTTACGCCCCTTTAAAACAGGCCCCTTCGTCCACATCACTTTATTTTTAGAGTAAATTTCTCCAAATGTACTTACAATTAAAATAAGAATAAAATTACTCTAAAGAAAGACTGGTGTAAAAAAAGAGGCGGGTACTAAAAATATTACGATTCATAATGAGATAGTTGGCAGATATGCTTAGATTAAGCATGGAGAATATTTCTTTCTGCAAATACAGGGTGACATAAAATAACGGAGACAATGTTTAACACATCCTGACGCGAATTAATTGTAACGTATACAAATAAAAGTTGTTTTGTTGAAATTCCCATGCATTTTTTTACTAGTATGTGCACTTACGACTGTGAGCTTACATATTTACTTTTCTTTTAAAATATCAAACAAATGTATTGCAGTTTTGGAGCTGTTTCGTCAAGGATAGCGGCAGTGTGAAATTGTTCGTTTACTCAATGTACCGCGACAGACTATCCAAAGCCACCAAACGTTTTAAGGAGCTTGGCCAAGAAGGCGACCATCCTGGAAGAGGACAAAAACGTACTGCCATCACGCCCAGGAACCGCAAGGTCATACAGAAACGAGTCAAGCGAAATCCGAGAGTCTCCATGCTAAAAATCGCCAGTGAGACCGGAATCAATCGCGAAGCAGTTAGGCGAATAGCCAAAAATGAACTCCATATCAAGCCGTATACGTTCTAAAAAGTTCAGCGGCTCACAGAAGAAAACAAGCGGGTACGACTCCAAAAATGCCGGCAACTCAAGCGTCGGTTTGCAGCTCAATGATGGAAGAGCATCCTCTTCACGGACGAGAAGCTGTTCACCTAGCAGCAGGCGCAACCCTCCCAAAACGACAGATATTGGTCCACCGACGCTCCCAGAACATCGGCAATAGTGGAATACTGATAAAAACCTCAGTCTGTCATGGCGTGGGATGGCGTTTGAGCCAGCGACAAGACCCCTCTCGTTTTCATTGAAGAAGGGGACAAAATCAAACAAAATGTGTACCAGCGTGACATCCTTGAGGCTGTGGTACTTCCGTGGGCCCAGCAGCACTTCCAGAATGGGTTTTGGACGTTTCAACAAGACTCCGCCCCAGCTCACAGGGCGAAGTTGACCCAGGAGTTGTGCAGAACCCTCTTTCCCGATTTCATTGCTTCTACAGAATGGCCCCCTATTCGCCGGATTAAAAACCCATGGACTATAGCGTGTGGTTGATTTTGGAGGCGAGGGCATGTGCTAAACGCCACAGCAGTTTGAAGTTGCTAAGACAATCACTGCTTCGTGAGAGGGATAGATTGTTGCCCAAGGACTTGCGGCCAATTGCTGAAAATTTCAAGACTCGTTTGCAGTTGTGTATCGACGCTTATGGCGGCCACTTTGAAAGTAACTGAGTATGTTATAACCTGAGGTCCATATTATTGTTTGCAGTTGTTACATATGTTGATTTTTTCCTATTAATAAAATATGGATAAAAAACATTGTCTCCGTTATTTTATGTCACCCTGTAGTAATATGAACTCTGCGCCACATTCCCACACCTGCAATCAGTTCTGCCAGACTGTGGGAATTTTTTATTCAATATTCACCAATAATTTTTAAAAGTGGCATTTGATGTATGTAATAGACATACTTGCCAACATACTAATTAATGTTCCGTAGTATTGTTAGCCCCGTCTTCTTTTTCACACTAGTATATTTTTAGAGTAGTGTTCTTCTTATTTAATCGCAATTGCATTTGGCGAATATTAATCTAAAAATTTACTGGTGCGATAAAAAGGGCGGGACTAACAACACTACGGAATATCAATTAGGATGTTGGCAAGTATGAATAGAAGACTACTCTTCGAAGTGATTAGACAAACGTTACAATTAAAATTTAGTGGTGGCTATTGAATAAAACAATCCCTCAAATCTGACATCACAGCCTGTAATGATAGAAATGCCTATAATTTAAACAAATGATTTAACTACCAGAATCAAAGAAAATGAAAATATTAAGGGCAGATGAACAAATACTATTTTAATTCTTTCATGGGCAAGCAAATTTTTTTGATTTAAATCCAAAAGCCACCAGAAATTACCAACAATATGAAAAGACAACAAATAAATGAAGTTATTCGTCTAAGTTATAAAAGAAACATTTTATAAAAAATTTCCGGGGACAGTTTTTGCAATTTTGAATTAAATTTGTGGTTGCACTATGCAACCGCCGCCCCTGAAAGGTTAAATGTATGATGTTGTATAACACAATGATGCAGAATGAGAAATTTAAACAGAGAAAAATCATGCACACCTGAGTAATCTCTGTGTTAGATCTGCGATTGTCGCTCTACAAGTTGCGTTCCGAGAATCTGTTAGTGTTAATGAGAAGGAGATTTTTGTCAAATCTATGCTATTTGATATTTTGAAAAACATATATTTTTTTCAGATTACTTGTATATCTCAAAAGTACGAATTAAAAACTTCTAGCTCTTTAAAAAAGAGAAATTTGGGTTGTAACTAATCTTTAAACCACAATTATAGTACGGTTTTAAAACGTCATCCTTAAAAACGATTACTCAACATGATCGGGCGTTACCTTAATATAAATTTGTTGAAAGCGCAAAATCTTTGAGCAGTTTTGTATTATTGTAGTTGTATGACTACGACTCACAACTGCTTTTCAATAAGCACTGGAATAAAACTGGCAAGTCTTATGTCATTTACAGAGCAAAAATATTTCTATAACGTTAAGCTATTAATTTACAGTTGTTATTTTCATGGTTGTCATAAATATTTTTACTGAATAAGGTACATCTAACTAATAAAAAATTTTAAATCTTTTATTTTCATTATACTTTTAAATATATTTTATATTATAATAATTGAATTTTTGCAACTTTTTATAGAATTTTCAAGAAATATTTGAGATTTTAAAAAATATTTTTTGGCTATAAAATTTATAACCTAAATCTACAAAAATATTCTTATACGCAGAAATGTTGGGAAAAAAGGTAAATTAGTTTTTACGTATACCTTATACTGAAAACATATTCGACAAAACTTAAGGCTTTATATTAATGTCATACCCTCCAACATATATTAATTAATATTCCGTAGTATTGTTAGCTCCAGAGCCTGATTAAGGGGGAAGCACACATTATTTATACTTACACCGTTATTTTTTAACAAATACTTTCCTCCTATAATAAACAGAAAATTCTCATTAAAAATTATTTTAAAAGAATTCTGGTGTCTAATAACGGTGAGTAAATTGGATTGTTTTACACCGTTCATTTTTTACAAAAAATATTTCCTCGTCAAAGCGTGGAATTTCTATGACAGGAAGTAAAAAATAATTGTAAAAATATTCCGGTGAGAGCGGAGATAATGTGTGCTTCCCCCTTAATCAGGCTCTGGTTAGCTCCGCCTTCTTTTTCACACCAGTAAATTTTAAGAGTATTTTTCTTCTTATTTAATTGCAATTGCATTTGGAGAATATTACTCTAAAAATTTATTGGCGGGAGAAAAATGGCGGGACTAACAATAGTATCTCAGTCTTTTGATACAATCTACTTATTAGATTGGTACGAAAGTTCCTTCGTACTAAATTAAACAACTGACACCGGAAATTTATCCTGGACAACATTTATTTAAATTATTTATTTATTACTTCACACTAACTTAAGTTGATATTTGGTAAATACCTTCTTAAAAATATATAAATGTTGATCACGATAAATTTCCGGTGTCATTTGTTTAATTTAATAACGACAGAACTTTCCCGCCAACCCAATATATTATAAGAACTTTTAGAAAACACATAATAAGAGAAGATTTAATATTCTAGTATATACATATAAGTGCGCTACGTCTATATAAAAAAAAAATGTTAAAATAAGTGCGAACGTTGAACAGAGATTTGTAATAACAGACGCAATGTTAATGCATAAAGAAACAGCTTTTAAAAATGATTAATGGGCCGATTGCAAATATGCTACGTTATGCAATTATCTACTTATTGAAATCTGTTGCATTTAAATAAAATATGACAAAGCTGATGTAGGTCATATGAAAAATGATTTGATCAGTGACATATAATATGCATTTCTGAATGATTAATGTTTTCGCCGCGAAATTACTCTATTTGTTGGTTTAATCTACTTTTTACGTAGATAGAAAATTAGCCAGAGAATTTTTTCAATCCTTTTCAAAACACTTTAAACGCCTAGATGAATTTTAGAATGATTATATGATTCTTACTAATACTTATTATTTGTTAAATAATACTCAAAAAATCTAAGATTAAAGCGCATAAGAAATACTTTTCAAAATTCTCAGTAAAATGTACCAAAAAAATTACTAGCTGAACTCAGAAATATAATTTTAGATTAATTTCCAAGAGAAACTCGTGATCATTTATGCGTAGCTGAGTTCATGTGTAAATTGAACATGCAACTACGGGTTTAAAAAATGAAACGGGTTTAAATGCCTCAGGAAGACTGAAACAAAACCAGAGGCGTTTTTTTTTTCTTTTTTTTTTTTTTTCTATTTGAATAAAAAGAGAAAAGAAAAGAAAAGAAAAAAATTCTAATTGCACCAAAGTTGAGGTAGTAAATACGCCCTACAAAATCCATTTACCGTTATAAAAACAATTTAGTAGATCTGAAATCGAAAATTATCGTGAGCATATTAATTAAAATGTACGCTCTAGAATATACTTTCAGTTACGTAGTTTTTGATATTAGAAAAGAAATATGGACTTTTATTAAAAAAGTTGCATTCATACTTTTTTTTTAAACCGTAATTTCCTCCGTGTAATCCGTAGATCATATAAATCAGTTTTACATAAAAACTTTTAATTAACAGACGAATTTGTATTTGTATGAGCATAGACGCCAACTTCAGCACTTTTTTTGGCTACCGGAAAATGAAATGTTTCATATATTTCACAAACTTTACTGATTAAATGTAATAAAATTTTTTATTAAAACTTTCCAGTTCGTACGTTCCTACATTTGTCTTTATTTTTTCAACCAATAATTTTATATTGCAATTTTCGTTATAATGGAAGCCTTAAAATTTATTGTTAAAAAATACTGGTGAGAGACTCCTAAAAAAAAAAAAAAAATGTCAGTATGAACCCTGGTATAAAATTACCAATATCCTAATTAATATTCCGTAATGTTGTTACTCCTGTCTTTTTTCTCACACCAGTAAATTTGTTGAGTAATATTCTACAAATGCAATTACGATTAAATCAGAAGAAAAATACTCTAAAAAATACTAGTGTAAAAAAGAAGGCAGGGCTAATGATACTATGGATTATTAATTAGGATGTTGGCAAGTATGTATATATACTATAGCCCTTAAAGGTTGCAACAAATATATTCATTTAACTAAAATTTCTTTGATTTTATTATAAAATTAAAAATAAATAAATAAATAAACAAAGTCGTTAGTGTGTTTAAAACTATTTTATCTTGTATAGAAATTTAAAAACTATGAATGTGGAATTTATTAACTTTTTCAAAGTTCTAACATATCCAGATACAAGAACCTAACAGTTTCATTACTTTTGTCTTGTTCACATTGATTAAATGTGAAACAATTTACATTAGATCGAATGGAAAGTTCGGTCTCTTTGAATTAAAGTATCGACATCGGAAATTTATCCTGAATAATATTCAAGATAATCTTGGGCAAATATAAAATTATCAAAAAGACGATAATTGATAACGTACCGTATAAATGTCGTTAAAAAAATATCCGGTGTCATTTCATTAATTCAAAAGTACAAAGCTTCCCGGTAGACATAATAAATTCCTTAAGAATGCAATAATATGAAAATTTATCACGCAGATAAAGCATTTGATTACAAAATGTGTGTTGTTGAGGGTATTTTATTTATTTATTTATTTATTTTTGCTAGAAACCAAATTTATCTTAAAAGCAAAAAATCAGCTTTGTTATTACTATACAAAAGATATTTATTGTACGCAAATTTAGAAAATTTTAACAAAATTTCTTTGTATTTCTTTATTTGAACAAACTTTTTTGTTTTACTATAATTTTAGTATATTTTAATTAAAAACTTTTTTTTGTAAGAAAAACAAAATATTTTTCTTAGAATTATAATAAAACTATTTTGTTATTCTAAACACAATTTGTATTTAAACACAACTTTACACAACTTTTTTTTTTTTTTTTTTTTTTACATTCATTACATTTCACTATAGAAATACTTTTTTTCAAAGAAATGTTTGTTATTGCAACAAAAGGAGTGTTGGGATGTACATGAATTCCGGAATATATGAGCTTTAATAATTATGATTTGATGTAATTTTCATCAATATTTAAGAATTTTTGAATGAATGGTCAATTTTTTAGAACATATTCAAGACTTAGGAAGTTAACCCTTTGAGGGGCAAGGTATTTACGCTCATTTAATATGGAAAGCCACCGGGATTTACGAAAAAAGTTATAAGAAAAGAAGTAACGGACATTTTCCCCCACTATGTTATAAAATTAAATTTTGTTGAAAAATTTGGGGATGAAATTTTGTAGTTTGGAATTAAAAATTGCGTCTTCGTGGAGAAGGCACTGCGCGTTAAAGGGTAAAGACTTTTCTCTTTTTTAGTTTGATCATTTTTAATAAATATTATACATAAGATAAGAATATTTGGAATACAGGGGGTCGTACCCTTCGCCCTCTTTTTAGGACACTTTCAGTAATGATATATATGTCCACCTTTACTGCTACTACTATTTTTATACAGAAATATTTATCGTATTTTCATAGTAATATGTCGTGATTAAATAGGATAAAGATTATTGTATAAAAATAGTGGTAGGAAAAAAGATAGAAATTTCTCATCCCTAAAATTGTCCTAAAAAAAAAGACGGGGAGTATGACGCTTGAGAATATTATCCTAAACTTTATATTTTATATGATTTTCACCTCCAGTTTAAATGAAAACCTAATATCGTGATCGATAATATATTTTAATTATTTAAATTATGGCTTGTATTATTAAAAAATATAGTATTAAATAATACTTTAAAAAAATAAATGAATTTAAGTATATTAGAATATTGTGACTTTTTTATTAGTACTTGAATAAATAACTCTTTTTTCTTTTTTCTTTTTTCTTTTTTTTTTTTTTTTTTTAACGCTATCGTATGAAAAACTGCCAGCAAACAAACAAATTATTACATTTTTCATGCAAACACTGTTATAGAAATACGTCTTCAAAGTGTCTTTAACTCCATTTATGTACGCAAATTTTACCCCTTTTCTCTACAAGAAATTTCAAATCGGAATCTTTTTTTATTACTGTAACAGACTTGAAAAAAAATTTTTTTTTTCACAATTATTGTGGTATGAAAAAAAAGTAAAATTGGAAGTTATAATATTGGCTTTCGCCCCTTTTCCAGCAACAGCATTTATTTCTCAAAGAAGACAGATATATTTCAGTAATCACAAAACTTTCTTATATATTTTCTTTCCTATACGAATTTACATGATTAAGGTCAAGTTACACCCGAATTTATGCATTTAACATGAGTTATTTTTTTTAAGCATTTTAAAAATTATATCGCAGCAGCAGCACTTACCGATTTCTTTTTAACAAAAATTTTCACCAATTTATCATCTTATATGTACAAAATATTAAGCGTATTGAGTGCAGATGATTTTGATCTCATTAAAGAGCCCTAAATGTCAAAAGAAAATCGAATCTGTGCCTTACAGACGACATCTTAGAAAATGCATTATTTCCCCAGATTTTTTTTTTTTTCTCTCTCTCTTTCTTTTCTTTTTCCCCGTTAAGTAGGAAAAAAATCGATAACTCTTATTTAAATTTTTACAGATATACGGTTAAAGCACTCGTTTGATAAGTACTAAATTGTTCATCTGAAAAAAAAAAAAAAAAAAAAAAAAAAAAAAAACCTGAAAATTTACACTTTCCCCCCGGAGGGGGTGGTCCTTCTACATCTATCCTGGTTTAATATTAACTAGTCTTTCCCGCTCAGAACATCTGCGTGACGATACATACATACTTATTATGATTTTAAAAAAAAAAAAAAAAAAAAAAAAAAAACTCATAAATAAAATCACTGAAAATTTCAGGTTTTTCTTTCTTTTTTTTTTTTTCTTTCTTTCTTTTTTTTTTTTTATTAATTAATAAAAGAGATTTAAATCTTTGACATTTGCATTATAATTTCAATTTTAGAAAATCATTTTTTTTTTCGCTGCTTAGTTAACAATTCTTAGAATTAAAATTAAATTATTTTTATGTTAAAAATCAAATATTTCTTAAAATTTGACGGAATTAAATTACCATATCAGCATACATATGAGAAATTCCATAGTTAATAAATGTATCAACAAAATAAATAAAAAAGGAGAAATAACGTTCATTCTATTTATACTGAATGAAAAATATCGAAAGAAATATAATACATGGTCCACCAAATTCCTGCTGAATGGCCACTATAAAGTAAGAAGCCTAACTGGCTTTAAATTCTTCAAAATATGCTTCCAAATATGAGATTTTGTGTATATGTTTCATAACAAAAAGTTAATATTTTTTCAATTTCTTTAAAAAAAATATGCATATCTAAATTTTTGTAGCCGAAATCACTAGTCAAAGCGCTTATAATCGCTTTGTCTCTTGCAGCTGAAATTTGCTTTGGTTCTGAGTTGACCAATCAGATAACATCTTACGTTACTATCGTATCGTTTTGACAAAATTTAATCGTTAATGGTCCGCATTAGAGAAATATTAGGTAGATATTACAAATATATATATGTTTATTTTTATTTATTTATTTATTTATTTTTTTTTTAATCTTTATCGATAAAAATCCTCAAAATATATGTCTCTTCAATAATATTGTCATATCACAAGCTCAACGGGGTGTAAAAATGGTAAGAGCTACACAAAATAACAAAAATCAAATAACTATAATAGCAGAGCTGCCAACCTAATCCGGCAAATTGTTAGTAACGCCCCTTTTTCTACACCACTTAATTTTTAGAGTAATTCTCTTCAAATATATTTACGATGAATTAAGAAAACAAATACTCTAAAAATATATTGGTGTAGAAAAAAGGGCGGTACAAACAATTTGCCGGATTAGGTTGGCAGCTCTGTAATAGGCAAATTCACAAATGTTTTTGTTAAAGTGAAGTATATGATATTGCAATTAATATTGTAAAAATAATTTAAAATATAATGTATCGATTTTTAGATATATTTTACAATATGAGTTATGTTAAATTTATAGCGCAGCAAAATGGTAAGAACGGCATACTTATTTAAAGTGTTTAAAGTTAATAAGATTGCCATGCTTGATTGACTGGCTAACGGTCCGGACCTTATTCTGATGGAGAACATTTGAAGAATTATTGTGAGCAACATCTACCGCAAAAATTGTAATATGTTAAAATATAGCAATGGAAATTGTCATTCGTGCGGCATGTAGTGTTTTACCACTTCAGCAAGTTTGAAATCTAAACTATGTCACAGCCTTATATTGAAAGTATTACGAAAAAAAAGAAGGTCTACTCACTTTAATAATTCTATTAATTTTAAAAAATCTGTGCCGTTTCTATCATTTTGCTCCAAAAGCATATCTAATGAATATGAAATTTATTCTGTTGCAGTAATATAGAATCTTTAATTGCATATTTATATTGCAGGTTTAATTTCACGTAGCATTTCTGTTTTATGCAAATATAAATTAATAAAATTATATGAGTTTTTAGTAAAAAAAACATAATCCTTTTTACCATTATGAACACTGCTGCATATTAAACTGTAAATTTTTAAATATTCTTGAAAATGTTTCTTCAAATGTTCTCATTCTAAAGAAATGCTCTTGGAAGTTACTAGAATTCGAATGAAATGGTGCTTCAGTTATGTATATTGGTAGAATGATAATCTTTTTAAGCATATAGTATAAAATATTTATACAGCTTTTGAATTTGCAGGAAAAAATTATATGTAATGACTACACGTTTAATTTACTTAGTTGCGTAAGAGTGTACGTTGTAGAACATGGTAATTTCCCCAATGTAAACAAATATGTCTCCCACACTTCAGGCGTGTCCTAAATTCTTCAAAGAAGACTCATATTTTACACCTTAAAAAGGTATTGAATGGTAAAGGTCAGCCAGGGAAAAAATAAAAAGAAGAAGAAGCCTGGAATGGAAAAGAAGAAAAGAAAAGGAATAGTAGCTGCTTCATAACGTTTTAGCTAAGTCAGAGTTGACAACCTTCTAGATTTTTGTACACCAACATTTTTTTAGTGCAAAAATACCTTTCATCAATAACGAAATTTTGTAATTAAATAAGGCAAAGATAATTTAAAAAATATAGTGGTGTAAAAAAATCCGGTGGGTTGGCAGTTCTGCAAAGTAATATGCATTGAAATGTATGGAATGCATAATTTCGAGGACTTTTTTATTTTTTATTTATTTACACCAAAAATTTAAACTCGTGTGCAGGATCTGATTAAGACTGGAGCATATTTTCATCATTAGTTTTTAACAAATATCTTTTGCATATACTAAACAATAAATGCTCATTAAAATAAAGTGAGTTTTTACAAAATTGTAGTATCTGATTGGCGATATTTAAATTCGATTCTGCAACACTATTCATTTAGTTTAATTCTCTAATGCAACAATGGATTCGCCATGACAAATATAGTTAAATAAGGTTGTTAAAAAATTGCGGTTATAGTATACTCCTGACTATGTGTGACTGTGTTAGAATTTTTAAACACCAGTATTTTCTAATTGTTAAATTTATCGTTAACATAATACTTAATCAAGTAAAATAAATAAGAATGTATTACTATTCTAAAATAGTAGTTAAAAAAAAAAAGACTGATACAGTTATCCCTATTGCTTTTTACAATTAAATTAATCTTCAAATTATTTAACCAAATAAAATTAAAATGCAAACGAATCTCATTAATCCGATTAGAGAATAAAAGCACTAAATCTTTCTCTAAAAGCGGAAAAGTCGACAACAGCGTTTAATAAATGTAAGTCGACCACTAAAACAAAAAGTGGACTTTTATTAAAAAATATTTTATATTTCTTTCGATTTTATGTTAAATTTCTAATTTTAAAAAGAGACGTTATCGTAGCATATTAAGACACATCATACTCTTTTTCAAACTTTAAGAGGTTAGAAGTGTCTGAATGGCGACAAGTTATAATTAAAGATAACGTTGAATAATTTGGATCGTATTTCAGTTTCATATCAGATACCTTGATCACGGTCTCATATTTCATGGGAACTTAACGGGAAGAAATTAAAAGTAGCTTTACGAAGCAGGACAAATTAAATCATTTAAAAATATCACAGTATAATTAATATCATAAGCGAATAACTTTCCTCTTTGCTTTTAAAATGAGCTATGACATGCGAATTTTCCTTCCTAGTATACCATAGATGAATGTAAGAACATTGTTTTTAGTAAAAGGTATAACAACCTCAAGCACATTTTTTTTTAAAGTAAATATGGAAATTAGTTAAAAAATACAAACAGAAAGCGGTTTTGAAAAAAAAAAAAAAAAAAAAAGTTACAGGTTTTCTCAATACTCTACAGCATTACAGTAATTTTTCTTAAGGTATATGTTCAGCTCAAAATTATTTTTATTTCTATAAATACTGCGAAGGAAGTTTTATTTATTTATTTATTTACTTTGTTAATTTTGCTTACTTATATCTGCAATTAAATGGCAAAAATAAAAAATCAATTAAAAATATTAACACATTCGCTGCCGATCTCACGTGACTGCCACCTGAAACAATACTTCCCCTCACGTGCTAGCACGTGATTGGCAGCGAATGTGTTAAGCATCATTTATCAGACATTTTATTAATACTTTTTCTAATATTACCAGTAAATAACTGATGTTAATCCTAGGAACATGTGCCACAATCCAATCTCAGATAAATTAATTTTAATAATAATAATAATAATTGCGCCCTTTACTTTACGATATTACCTCGAACATTTACTACAGGATTAATCCGAAACGCATTAACTTCAGAAAGGTCCATAAAGGCGTAATATATATATATATATATATATATATATATATATATATATATATTATAAGAAAATCAAAACAATCACAAAAGTCAGGGATGAAAGTTTATTGTTAACACGCACATATACATCAGATTTGTATGCTTGACTCGGAGTCCGCTTGTAAATCTTCGTCAGATAAAGACATACAGCACATGACAGAATTACAATACGACGAATTGAAAAAAACACCCAGGTCCATAGTTGCCAACTTAGTATATTTTGACTACAGGAAAATTTTAATAGAAATATTTACTTTATTTAATTAATGAACTGTAAGAATTTTCACTGATAAAGTAAAATAAATAAATAATAATAAAAAAATATATATATTAAAATTTTTTGGTAATCAAAAGGTGCTAAGTTGGCAGCTATACCTAGAGCCAGCGCTGGAATCGAAGCCACTCTCCTACGCTCCAAGGCGAATAGCTGTGTGGTGACATAACTGCTCAGCCACAGAGGTCCCGAGATAAAACTTTAGCTTTTTTTTTTTTTTTTTTTTTTTAACGAAAACCTAACAGTGTTGCCAGATTTTTCGACTTTTTTATTCAGCATCCACCACAAAATTTTAAATGCAACGGTTGCCTAATTACTTAGAAAATTAATCGTCTATTATGCATATCAAATATCACTGCTCAAAATTATTGGTAACTATTGAATAAAAAAGCAACAAAATCTGGCAACAATGAATCCTTTACCCATTTGTATGAAAGTCAAAGAATGAGGGGATTTTATAATGTCAGTCTATCAGAGAGGTTATCATTGCCACGGGATATTAGTTTTCATTGATCTTAGCTTTCATGGAAGAAGAAACATTAACGAAAAACAATGACTTTGAAAATTTTTAAGTAAAGGAAAAATATAGGATTTTTGTGTATAGAATTCCAACTGAGAGGATGTTATTTTCGGGAAAAAAGTAGTTTTAGCTGATAAACCACTCTTCGAATGTCGAGAAACGACTATAGAAAATAAATGCGGGTCCAAATAACTCAATGAAAAGATGATGGGCTTCACAAGACTAAAAATCAATCGAAAATAAATTTCGCTCGTAATCCGCTTTCGAGGGTAGAAAAGATACCACACACACACAAAAAAAAAAAAAAAAAAAAATCCTGCTAACTTTTCTATAAAAACCAATGAATATGTTTTATAGCGCAAAGAAATCTATCTGATATGTGGTAATCACAAGAAAGATTATTTCTCGTTATTAATACTTTTCGCACTTTCGAAAAATCCCATGTTGCCAAATTTAGGGATTTCCATATTTGCCAACACTTTCTTTAACACTTTCGCGACCGCTGACGCAGATTCACGTCATTTGAAAATCTGTAACTCCTCCAGTAGGCATTTCTTTTGCAATTTGTATGTCATTTATTTCTTAAAAGTGTACATAATATTCATATTTGTACAATCAAGATACTATGGATATAAATACTTTGATTAGAAAGAGTACAATTACAATGTATATCCGTTTGTAATATGAATCTGAATATAGAAAAATTACTTTGAAATATTGTAACTTAGGAGAATAACGGCCACAGGCGGACCTTACTGTCAAAAAGACAAAAACATGTGGTCGTGAAAGTGTTAATATTCCGTAGTGTTACTAGTCCCGCCCTTTTTTTCACACCAGTAAATTTGTGGAGTAATTGTCTCCAAATACAATTACGTTTAAACAAGACGAAAAATACTCTAAAAAAATACTGGTGTAAAAAAGAAGACGGGGCTAACAATATTACGAAATATTAATGAGGATGTTGGCAAGTACGGATTTCTTTATTCAATATCTACCACTAAATTTGAGTTGTAATGTTTGCCTAATCATTTTGAAATTTAATCGTCTATTATGTATATCAAATATCACTTCTCAAAATTATTGGGGATTATTGAATAAAAAAGTCACTAAAGAATGATTTTTAATCTTTTTTTTTTTTAGTGATTAAAAAATCATTTTTGAAGTAACACACTTTTATGCTGAGGGGAGGGGGGAAATCAGAATCTGTCTATTTAAAAGTTTTTTTTTTTTTTTTTTTTTTTTTTTTATGAAACAGAAATTTCTTTCGATATATGTAGCGTTTATTTAGGTGATAAGAAATTTTCTTTTTATTTATTTATTTTTGCAACGAAATAACTCCTTCATAAAAATATTCCTTTTTAGAGAATAGATATATGTTTGCCCTCACATAACAAACATAGTCAAAGTTTCTGGTACAGATATTAAAATTAACAAAAGAAAAAATATATAAATAATAATTTTCATGTTAATTTTTTATGCTTCGTAATTATTTTATGACAGACCACTACGAACATCCATGCCTGAAACGGGACTTGAACCCGGCGCCTGTTGACTGAAAAACAGAGCGCTAACCATTTAGAAGCTCGATGTGTTGCACTTTTGCATGTAATTATCGAATCACTTATTATGTATGTATGACATCGCACCCAGAGTTGCGAACTTCCTTAATTTATTCCGAAGCACCTTTAGCCTTGCCTTTATTTCGCACCACTTAATTTATAGAATAATTTTCTACAATTAAGAAAAAAATATTCTTATAAAAAAAGTGGTATGAAAAAAGGCGGTGATAACGATGCTCCGGAATAAATTAAGGAAATTGGCAACTCTGCGCATGCAATGCGCTAAAATTAGAGAAAATAAATACTTCAGAAAATAATTTTTGCTTATAAATAAAATACCAGTAATAACAGATTGAAATCATTTTAAGCTCTTTTGTCTAATTTTATTATCAGTTTGCTTAATTATTTTACAACGGAATTTAATCAAACCTTTCTAGATATTTCGTTGTCAGGTAAGTTGCTTCAAATTTTAGACAGAAACCTATTACATTTTACATATATTTTATTTTAGATACATAATAGAATTGATTTCCCATTATAAAATTCTACTAATTGCGTTTGAGATTATAAACATTTGGTATTGCTCATGTCAAAATATTTCTTAAGGTCTTGATTTAATAACAGATAAATGAACAAATCTCTTAAAAAAGAAGAAAAGAAAACATCCTAAAAATTAATTAAAAAGAAAAAGAGAGAAAGAAAGAAACAGATATTTCTGGGACGTAATCTAAATATTTTAAACAGTGCCATAACTTTCTCATGATTCCCAGTAAATGGAATTTTCAATTTCACAACATAAAATAAGCATTAAATATATAATTGTTTTTTAAATCAAGTTCTTAGAGTAAAAATTTGTCAATCTAAACAAAGATTCATTAACTTGTGTGATTTCGTCAAAGGTAAAAACAAATCTAGAGCAGATGAATATTAACCCTCCTTTTCCCCGTCCTTCAAATTAAATTTTGTATTTTCTCACAAAAGTTGGATCGAACCAGAGCCTGATTAAGGGGGAAGCACACATTATTTATACTTACACCGTTATTTTTTAACAAATACTTTCCTCCTATAATAAACAGAAAATTCTCATTAAAAATTATTTTAAAAGAATTCTGGTGTCTAATAACGGTGAGTAAATTGGATTGTTTTACACCGTTCATTTTTTATAAAAAATATTTCCTCGTCAAAGCGTGGAATTTCTATGACATGAAGTAAAACATAATTGTAAAAATATTCCGGTGAGAGCGGAGATAATGTGTGCTTCCCCCTTAATCAGGCTCTGGATCGAACGAAGTCACAATAATGAAGTAACACAAAACTAATTTTATTTTTCCTCAAACGGTTAAATTTTTGGAGAGTTTTCATAAGAAAATTGATAATTACTATTATTTTTTAATCACGTAAAATCACAGCCTATTTCGTCAGAAATCTTCAAAAACTTTTGTTCAATTAAAAAACTAGGGCATTTGTCACAAAATGAGATTATATTAAATAAACATAAAGTAATGGATAACTCATTGTTTTAGTTTTATACTGGATTCTTATTTCTTGCACTGACATATTAAAATATATATATATAGAGAGAGAGAGAGAAGGTAACTTATTAACTGACACATTAAAGACATTTAACGGCTATTTTTTGTGTACTGTTTTATCTTAAGAGGTTTTATAGGAATTTATTCGGTCATTGAATTTCCTTGAATTTTTTCGATCGCTTATTTGGTATAGCAAATCTGTTATTAAAAAAAAAAAAAAAAAAAAAAAAAAGCCAATAAATATAAAAGGAATTTTATTACTCAAAAATACTAGTAAAAACATCCTTGAAAAAAAAAAAAGGCGGGTCCATATTAACTCCGTGTACTACAGACCTGGTATTAGAGTCCCTAGTTAACTCTTTCTATATATGACTGTACTGCGAAAGATGCTAACTGAAGCGTTTGTATGCTCAAAAAATTATTTTCAATTTTCACAGAAAAAGCAAAATAAAATACTAAATGATTAGAAAAAAAAAATTAAGTAACAAAATATACTTTCTGTTGTATTGATCATACATGCCAACACTTTAATTTTTTCCGGAGTATTTTTAGCTCTGCCTTTATTTCATACCACTTATTTTTTACAAGTAATTCTTTCTTATTTTATCGAAGTTATATTTTGAAGAAAACATTTCTATAAATAAAGTAGCACAGAATAAAGCCGGGCCTAAAATACTCCGGAATAAATTAAAATCTATACATTGATACGTTAACCCTTAAAACGTTCACTACTTAATGTATTTTGAAAATTTTTAAACTAATTTTAAAAATGGCTTTTAGACACATAGCTGATCATAAATATTTAAAAAATAAAAAATTAGCATTGTTCCTTTTCGAGAAATTTTCGGTTTGAAACATCTGTATGTAAACCTTATTACATTCAAATAATATTTAATTTAATAAATAAATCACTTTATAAGTAAACATTATCGACAACAAAAATTCGTAAAAGTTACATAGATCCCAACATTTCAATTTATTCCGGAGTATTTTAACCGTTTGCGGTGTAATGTAATTCGGATCATTTAAATTACACTGCCACCGGAATTTACGAACATAATTAAAATAGAAGAAATTTTAAATTTTCACGTTAAAAAAAGGGGCTTTTTCTGCTGTGTTATAAATGTAAATTTTTGCTAAAAAATTTCCGGGATGAGTTTTTGCACTTGAGAATTAAAATTATTTGTTCCATCAGCGGGAACACTGCGACTGAAAGGGTTAACAGCACAGCCTGATTAAGGGGGAAGCACACATTATCTCCGCTCTCACCGGAATATTTTTACAATTATTTTTTACTTTATGTCATAGAAATTCCACGCTTTGACGAGGAAATATTTTTTATAAAAAATGAACGGTGTAAAACAATCCAATTTACTCACCGTTATTATACACCAGAATTCCTTTAAATTAATTTTTAATGAGAATTTTCTCTTTATTATAGGAGAAAAGTATTTGTTAAAAAATAACGGTGTAAGTATAAATAATGTGTGCTTACCCCTTAATCAGGCTCTGGTTAACAGAATGAAAAAAAAAATGGTATAAATTTGTACCATAACATAAACACGTCCGAAATTGTTAATGTTTTCAATGACAGTAAAATTGCACTGTTTCAATCAGTCCCTGTTAATTAAATTGTGTCTTAATTTGTAATTAATATTTTAACATATCTGCCAACATTGTAATTAATATTCCGTAATATTGTTAACACCCACCTTTTTTTCACACCAGTACTTTTTAGAGTAATGTTATCCAAATGTAATTACTTTTAAATAAGAAAAAAATAATAATCTCCAAAAACACTGGTGTGAAAAAGCGGCGGGTACTAACAATGCTACTTAATAGTAATTAGAATGTTAACAGGTATATTTTAATCACCCCCTTATGAATATATATACATATATGTACTTTTTTCTTTCTTTCTTTATTTTTTATATAAAACTTTGTTACTTTTTACATTCATTGCTTTACATAAATTTATGTGTTATTTAAAATGGCGAATACTGATTACTCTCTGATATTTTTAAAATACAATTACTTAAGTGTTTATTCTATTATATTTCAGGTAATTGTTAAACAGGTTTGCTATGGCCCATATTTTCCAGATTTAATAAATATTTTTATATTTATCTTTTATTGTAAGTTTCAACGATCAATTAAGGGGAAATTGCTATTTGAATAAAGTGGCGGAAGTGCCAGTGAAAGAATTCAGGACTGTAGTAATCATATTATATTAATATCATATATCAATTAATTAATATCATATAATATAATATATTATTTGAATCATTGTTATATTAATACATTGCTTGCGGGTTACATGAAATACGCTTTTTATAAAAACTAACTCCGTCTTTAGGTGTTCCTCTAAAACAATACTTTGCTTCAAAAAGGATTTTGTGCACACTTTGGCAGCCGCCGCCAATGGCATTTACTGAATCTGTTTTTGAGAATAAAATATAAGTTATCCAGTCACAAATCGTATTTGTAACATTTGTAATTTATTCTGGAGTACCGTTAGTAGCCCCCTTTTCTTTCCCACACCACACTGATTCTAGAGAAATTTTCTCCAAAATATAATTACGATGCAATAGCAGAGCTGCCAACGAAATCCGGCGAATTGTTAGTACCGCGCCTTTTCCTACACCACTAAATTTTTAGAGTAATTCTCTTCAAATATATTTACGATGCATGAGGAAAGCAAATACTCTAAAAATTAAGTGGTGTAGGAAAAGGGGCGGTATTAACAATTTGCCGGATTAGGTTGGCAGCTCTGCAATAAGAAGAAAATTACTCTTAAAAAATAGTGATGTGAGAAAAGAACGAGTGCTAACAATATTCTGGATTAAATTGAAAATGTTACCAGATATGACAAATACGTAAAATTATTTTGTTAAATAGTGTAACGATTTAGGAGAATGTCATAAAAGACGGGGCTTAATGTTCAAAGTAGGGCAGGGTTCGTACGATCAGGGAATATCTGCGATTTTCTCTACCTCAAATTCAGTATAGCAATTTTTATTACAAAAAACTATAAAAAAAATCCGATAAATTTAAATTTGAATTTATTGTTCAAAAATAACGAGAGAGGTATCTTTGTAAAAAAAATCGGGTCCGTACAAACCTTTTAAGAAAATACACTGACGCAAATGTGTTAGTTGAAAAAATGCATGTTTTGCAAATTCAAGACTTAAAATAATGTTTCCAACAAAAGAACACACGAAGACTATTTAATATGTAGATATATATAAACATATTTGTAAATTAAATGTTCAGTTAATTCAAAAGTTTACATTATTTACCCATAAGAACTAAATATATATATATATTATAAAACAAACCTTAAAAGAATAGTCATTATCAGTGATGCCAGATCTGGTGGATGTTTTATTCAATAATCACGAATAATTTTTAATTGCAACGTTTGCCTAATCACTTCGAAGATTAATCGTCCATTGTGTATATCAAATATTATTTTTAAAAATTATTGGGGATTATTGAATAAAAAATCCGCCAGATCTGGCAACATTGATCATTATAAGCTGTTTATTTATTAGGGATGGGAAAGAAAAGCAATAACTAAAATCATCATTTCATATGAAAAGCATTTTAGAGTAATTCTTTATAATAAGAAATTTAATTGCATTTAATAAATTAAAAATTTAACTTTGTTACATTCGTGTTTCTCATATTAGTATGTATATTGCTTCTTTTGAAAGTTCTACAGGAAAACTTTATAAAAATTTAGGTTACATTTTTATGAATGATTTTCTTTCTTTCTTTTTCCTTTCCTCTTTTTTTTTTTTTTTTTTTTTTTCATTTCATTTTTTAGATAATTGGTTTCCTTGTTATATCACATTCAGACTTTTAAGTTTTTTTTTTTTTTTTTTTTTTTTTAAGCTATTGTATAGCTTTTATCGCGGGCTTTGAGCGCGGCGACCGAATTGGAAAATTCCGTAACGAAAAAAAAACCTAACACAGTTCGGCAAACTTCGGTAGACTTCGGCTGTACGAAGCTCGCACGGATCGAGACGAGCTGCTCCGAAATCGGACGAATACGTAAGCATCTGTTTGTGAGAAAGTATATAGGTGTATCGGTATCTATCATCTATGTACAACAGTGAATAGCTGTACGCGTAAAATTTGTGTATAAAGTAGATCAGATAAAACTTGAATATCCCCATTCGACTTGCAGGCCTTTAAAACCTATTAAATACCTTTTCTCTATTAAAATTTGTTTTCTTATCGGTAACCACGCTCAAAAAGTGTAACTTGAATTAATATCAAAGAAAAAACTTGAATATCCCCATTCGACTTGCAGGCCTTTAAAACCTATTAAAATACCTTTTCTCTATTAAAATTTGTTTTCTTATCATTATTGTTATCTTATTCATTAATATCAAAGAAAAACCTTGAATATCCCCATTCGACTTGTAGGCCTTTAAAACCTATTAAATACCTTTTCTCTATTAAAATTTGTTTTCTTATCGGTCACCACGCTCAAAAAGTTTAACTTGAATTAATATCAAAGAAAAAACTTGAATATCCCCATTCGACTTGCAGGCCTTTAAAACCTATTAATTACCTTTTCTCTATTAAAATTTGTTTTTTTATCATTATTGTTATCTTATTCATTAATATCAAAGAAAAAACTTGAATATCCCCATTCGACTTGCAGGCCTTTAAAACCTATTAAATACCTTTTCTCTATTAAAATTTGTTTTCTTGTCGGTCACCACGCTCAAAAAGTTTAACTTGAATTAATATCAAAGAAAAAACTGGAATATCCCCATTCGACTTGCAGGCCTTTAAAACCTATTAAATACCTTTTCTCTATTAAAATTCGTTTTCTTATCGGTCACTACGCTCAAAAAGTGTAACTTGAATTAATATCAAAGAAAAAACTTGAATATCCCTATTCGACTTGCAGGCCTTTAAAACCTATTAAATACCTTTTCTCTATTAAAATTCGTTTTCTTATCATTATTGTTATCTTATCATTATTGTTATCTTATTCATTAATATCAAAGAAAAAACTTGAATATCCCCATTCGACTTGCAGGCCTTTAAAACCTATTAAATACATTTTCTCTATTAAAATTTGTTTTCTTGTCGGTCACCACGCTCAAAAAGTGTAACTTGAATTAATATCAAAGAAAAAACTTGAATATCCCCATTCGACTTGCAGGCCTTTAAAACCTATTAAATACCTTTTCTCTATTAAAATTAGTTTTCTTATCGGTCACCACGCTCAAAAAGTGTAACTTGAATTAATATCAAAGAAAAAATTTGAATATCCCCATTCGACTTGCAGGCCTTTAAAACCTATTAAAATACCTTTTCTCTATTAAAATTCGTTTTCTTATCATTATTGTTATCTTATTCATTAATATCAAAGAAAAAACTTGAATATCCCCATTCGACTTGCAGGCCTTTAAAACCTATTAAATACCTTTTCTCTATTAAAATTCGTTTTCTTATCATTATTGTTATCTTATCATTATTGTTATCTTATTCATTAATATCAAAGAAAAAACTTGAATATCCCCATTCGACTTGCAGGCCTTTAAAACCTATTAAATACCTTTTCTATATATAAATTTGTTTTCTTATCGGTCACCCCGCTCAAAAAGTGTAACTTGAATTAATTTCAAATAAACAACTTGAATATCCCCATTCAACTTGCAGGCCTTTAAAACCTATTAAATACCTTTTCTCTATTAAAATTTGTTTTCTTATCGGTCACCACGCTCAAAAAGTGTAACTTGACTTAATATCAAAGAAAAAACTTGAATATCCCCATTCGACTTGCAGGCCTTTAAAACTTATTAAAATACCTTTTCTCTATTAAAATTTGTTTTCTTATCATTATTGTTATCTTATTCATTAATATCAAAGAAAAAACTTGAATATCCCCATTCGACTTGCAGGCCTTTAAAACCTATTAAATACCTTTTCTCTATTAAAATTTGTTTTCTTATCGGTCACCACGCTCAAAAAGTGTAACTTGAATTAATATCAAAGAAAAAACTTGAATATCCCCATTCGACTTGCAGGCCTTTAAAACCTATTAAATACCTTTTCTCTATTAAAATTTGTTTTCTTATCGGTCACCACGCTCAAAAAGTGTAACTTGAAATTATATCAAAGAAAAAACTTGAATATCCCCATTCGACTTGCAGGCCTTTAAAAACCTATTAAAATACCTTTTCTCAAAAAATGGAGTTAGATCATTCAAATTTGGTACATCGAGGTTTTCGATACCTACAAATCGATTGCGGATATTTTTGATATATTCTCATTGCGGATATATTCTCATTTATTCAATAAAAGAAAAAATTTATTTTTTTATCTGTCACCACGCTCAAAAAGTGTAATTTGAATTAATATCAAAGAAAAAAAAATACTGCATAAATAAAATAAATAAATAATTATAATTGCATAAGTTGATAAAAAATGCTATGCAATAGCTTTACCGCGGCAGTCCTCGAGTGCCACACGTTTTTTTTTTTTTTTTTTCTTTTTCAATCACTCTAGTAATTCTCCTATTTATTGGTAATTAAACAATGAAATTTATATTCTTCAATTATTTAATAATTTGAAAAATATAATAATATAAAATAAGGCTAAATAAAATAATACCTTAGTGTTTACAAACAGAATAATTATTATTTTCTTTAAATTCGAAAAAAACATTTTAGGCAAAATAGAACTCTTTATACTTACAGTATTTTCCTGCGTATAATTGCATATTTGATAAATTGGTTTTAAATTAGAAATTGTAATTTACAGATATAGGTATATTTCTGCGAGACTAAACCTTGTTTAAAAATAGCTTTTTCTCATAACTGAAATTTCCGGTGTGAAACTGATTTAGCAAAACTGCCGATTGCACGCAGAAAAATATGGTATATTTCATAGCTGCCAACACTTGAATATATTCCGGAGTATTTTTAGACCCCCCCCCCTCCTATTTCGTACCACTTTATTTATACAAAAAATTTCTCCAATATATAACTACGATAAAATAAGAAAAAATTACTCTTAAAAAATAAGTGGTGTGAAATAAAGGCGACTAAAAATACTCGAGAATAAATTAAAATGCTGGCAGCTATGTATATTTACGTAAAATTTACATTCAGCAGGCAAATATGCCAACATTTTAATTTATTTGGGAGTATTGCTGGCGCTACACTTTTTTTACACCACTTTTCTTGGAAGATATCTTTATTTAATCTTAATTACGTATTGGAGAAAATTTCCCTAAATATAGAGTGGTGTGAGAAAAAGGCGTGCACTATCCTATTAAATTACCCCCCCCCCCCCAAAAAAAAAAAAAAAAAAAAAAAAAAGAAAAAAAAGAAAGAAAGGAAAAGAAAATCACTGTAATAATACGATAAAAAATTTCTGTAGAGCAGCAGTAGCATAAAAGCAGAACTCTTCCATTCCCCATCCAGATGCTTAAAACATAGAAATGTCAACATTTTAATTCATTCCGAATCACTGTTAGTACTTGCCCTTTTTTCACAACCATTCATTTGCATACTTGCCAACATCCTAATTAATATTCTGTAGTGTTGTTAGTCCCGCCCTTTTTCTCACACCAGTAAATTTGCAGAGTAATATACTTCACATAGCAGCCAAGTTTTTAAATTTATTTCGGAATGTTCTTAGCTCCGCCCCTTTTTGACACCGTAAACTTTGTAGAAAAATTTTCTTTAATATATCATTACGATTAAATATTAAGAAAATTACTCTAAAATTATTGCGGTGTGAAGAAGGGGCGGGACTAAAAACATTCCGGAATAAATTAAAAAAAACTTGGCAGCTATGACTTCAAATGCAATTACGATTAAGTAAGATGAAAAGTTCTCTAAAAAAAATAATAGTGTAAAAAAGAAGGCGGGGTTAACGATACTGCAGAATATTAATTAGGATGTTGACAAGTATGCATTTGTAGTTAATTTTTTCCCAATACATAATCACAGAGGTCCCAGCGTTCCTACATTTTTATGAGCGTTTTATACTTTTGTGATCACTATTTCTGAACACAATTTTAAAAAATAAAATTATAGCATTAAAATATTGAAAGTTTTTTTTTCTTTTAAATATTGGTGACAGTATAATAAAATGCACATAAAAATATAGGAACGTTGCGACCACTGATAATTACGATTAAATAAGAAGAAAAATATCACTCAAGAAAAGTGGTGGAAAAAGGGCAAGTACTAACATTGTTTCGGCATAAATTAAATCGTTGACATGCCTGTTAAAAATAAATAAATAAATAATATGCTTTATTCATTTTTTTTTCTACCTTTTTTTTATGTATATTCTTTATTTTCTATTTTTGCATCTATTTTTACAACTTCATCATATCCCTTTTAGAAAATTTTTAGAAAATTTTTAGAAAATTAAATTTAAAAAAAAATAAAACTATTTTATTTATTTGTCATCTCTGCCACCGCGTTGTACGAGACTTTACTGTAATGTTTTATTGCACTTCACCCATTTTGAAATAATTTACAATTTTGTACGGTACTTTATGAGTTCATTTATCACAAACATTATATAGAATAGTAAACATATTACAGGGTGTCGACAGTCGAAATTTCTTCCCTGATTCTTCCATCAGTACATTTATATAATAATTTTTTATTTAATTAGTCATGCAAACTAAAAAATCCAAAAGAAAAATACTGGTGGAAGAATCAGGGAAAAATTTTCGACTGTCGGCACCCTATATTATTTATCAAATATTATCAGTTTAAAACAAATATGCTACATTATTTATTTTAAAAGATTTACTGTAATCGAGATAACTTTTCCACGAATTTTCAAGCTAATTATGCAATTATTAGAAGATCCTGAAAGTGATTTTATTCATTCATTCATTCATATCTCGGATCAGATGTCATTCGGAGGAAGATGTCTTCACAGAAGAATTTGTTATTATTTTTTCACTCTTTAATTAGGAGTGATGAGATGATTAAATTTCTAGACATCAAAGAAAATTTTTAGATGATTGATAAAGATTAATATCTAAGATTTAAAAAGGAATATAGATATTACAATGATTAATGAAGAGTAAAAGAAATTTATAAATATCGATTCCTATTTGATTTTGATAAAAAAGTAAAATTATTTTAGAATAAATATAAAAGTAAATATATATATATATATATATATTGAAGTAGAAATGATTTCAATGACATGATTAATTAAAAAAAGCATAGATGCCAATATTTTAATTTATTCTGGAATAATTTTAGTTCCGCCTTTATTCCATACCATTTATTTTTTTAAAGTATTTTTTTCTTATTTTATCAAAGTTATATAATGGGGAAAATTTCTCCATAAATAAAGTAGGGCCAAATAAAGGCGGGGCTAGAAACACTCAGAAATAAGTTAAAATGTTGGCATCTATGATAAAAGGTTTGGATTCTGACAGTTTATCCCAGCCATAACACACTCAGAAAAGAAAAATAGACCGCCTTCATCTAAAACTAATAAGTCATTCTCTGAATCCTTAAACTAGAAATATATATTACCGACCTATGCATAAAGGTAAACTAATAAACTGAACAGACGAAATTATCGAAAATTTCTAGTCTAATACTTTTCTAGAAGATGAAACGATACATTATACCGTAATTTTCGACGTATAATCCGCTGATCAGATAAGTCAGATTTGCACCAGGAATTTTAATTGACAAATAAAGATACATTTCCATGAGCGGTTTCTTCTTCTTAAAAAAAATTATATATATATATATTCTGTTAAATAAAATTTTTGGTGGAGGAATGACACAGATTATCTACGAATTATACGCCGGAAATTACGGTATTTTTCATCCGTATTGCTAGGAATTCTCGTTTTAATTTCTAGAATTAATTCGTGAAGCAGAAATGCAGTTACTAGAACTTGTTACTTCCCAGTTAAAAAAAAAAAAAAAAAAAAAAAAAAAAAAAAAAAACCTGCAGAATAATTTTAGAAAAAGAAAAAAAAAAACTGTAGAATAACTTTAGAAAAAGAAAAAAAAACTGCAGAAAACTGCAGATAATCTGGGGGTATTTGGAACACTAAAAGTTCAAGGGATAATTATAGCAAGAAAAAATTACTTGCTACCAAACTGCAAATATTTTGCTTTTAAACTGCAGTTATTCTGCAGATTTTGTGATTTTTGTTCCAAATACCTTTAGATTATCTGCAGATTTTTCTGCAGGTTTTTTTTTTTTTTTTTTTTTTTTTTTTTTTTTTGCATTTATTTGCAGAGATTTTTAAATAAGTTTGACCTCGATAATATAGGAAAATGCTCTAGAATTTTAAGAGGAATGTATGGAATCGCTAGCAAAGGGAATTAGAATTCATAAGGATAACATGGAATTATTTTTACTAAAGCCACAAATTATTTTCTAGATGTTAATCGCCGAATTTTTTTATTTATTATTTATTCTTTTATTTATTGATTTATTTTTTCAATGTATAATCACAAAAATATAAATTCTACATTTAGATATTTTTTAAAAAGCTTTGGCGATAAATTTCAACCTGTTTATTGCAATATGCAAGTTTCGTTTTAAATTTCTCCAATCCAAAATATTTCCAGAATAGTTTTAATTAAAAATAATTTATTCTCGCTACTAAAAATTTAGGATTTCGTTTAATTTGAGTCCATTTTTTGGTATAACGTTTACTTATAAATATTTTATAACGATAAATTTACTTAAAATTAACTTTTATGATAATAACTAGGCAATTTTTATTCCTACAATTCAATATATTTTTTTTATTAGTAAACAGTTATATATAAAATTCTAAAACACATCTATATTTATCATTTAACGCTTTAGTTTACTTTCCACAAATGATAAAACCTTAAAAACAAACATATGCGTATGTAAACTAATTTCATTCACGGAAGAAATTGTTGAGTAATTGTCAGATAAAAAATTATGGCGCCCCACTGTTAAATACGCTTGATCTATAAATAATGCACGATATAGATAAAGGTTTTGTATCATTAGTGTAAAACCTAAAAGGATATCTATATTCCACTTGAAATATGTCTGAAAGCCAAACCTAACACACACACACACACACACACAAAAAAAAAAATAAATAAATAAATAAATAAAATAATAATAATAATAATAAAAATTTTCGTCGGAGACGGAATCGGACATGAATTCGTAATTGAACGCGAATTTGGAATTCAAATTTTTACCCCGTCATTTAATTTAAACCCAGTGACACTTTTACCCAAATTCAAATTAAATCAAATAAATATACCGAAATGAGATTATTCAAATCTTACATTTTAATGATAGTATGAAAATATTCTACTGTCACATGCGGATATATAAAGATTTATTTTTTCGTAAATTTTAACAGGGATAGGAGCTTCGATTATTTCTATTACCGCTATTTACATACATAAATCTTTATAGTACTTTTACAGTAAATTTTTGAGATGGAATAGAAGAAAACTGGTTGTTCTAAAATAATGGTAGAAAGAAAAAGTTGGAACTCTCATCCCTGGTTTAAAGAATTTTACAAATTAAATTTTACCAGGTTTCAGTAGATACGTGTAAATATTACAGTAAATATAACAAGGGAAAAAAATCATGCGGTACGCATTGATTATTAACACATTCCAACTGTACGTACTTGTTATATCTTATAACTTTCAATGCTCTTTGCTTACGTTATAACACAACTGACAAACACAAGCACTGAAAGGCATACAGATAGGCTAATTGATTTCACAATCACTCTAACTTTGTTTAAAAGTGATAAAAATGCTTAACACGAAAGAAAATACAGCCCTTAAATTCTAATTGCAGCCCTTAATATATCTGAATATTTTAGTGTAATCCTGTAAATCTGAAGGTTAACCATATCATACTCAATACAAAACATTATTTTGACATATTAACAATAAATGTCAAATTCTTTATGATTTTTACAGTAGAGAATTATTTAAGTGAGATTTATAATGATGTCTCACAATAAGCGCAATGCATTGGCGTTTTTTGGGTGACCCTGTAAACAAAGAAATTGTATAGGACCTATTAATGCCATTTTTAATAGCGAACACTTCATAGTGAACGTGAATAACATATATCATTTTTTAAAAAATCTGAAAATAATTACGGACGCTAGGGGCGCACCGCCGGACAGATAGACAGATGGACAGACAGATACACAAACTGTAGTCATATTCACACTTAAAAAATGTTAGAAAGTGTTAAAAATGCTTAATGTAAACGAAAGTGTAGTTCCAGCAAATTTCCTATAACATCCTTCAATGTAACTGATTATTTTTGTGTGTCCTTGTAAATCTAATGTTAGTCATACTACATTCTACAGAAAGCATTCTTTTGTGCGTATAAGTAACATATTTCAATTTTATTAAAATTTCTGCAAAGTAAAGTTATTAAAATTATATTTATAGAAATATCTCTCATAGATTGAATGCTTTTTACTACTTTTGGTATCCCTGTACACAAACCAGTGGTGGTATTTATTGCATTTTCTATAGAAAACATCCGATAGCGAACTTGAATAACACATTCCAATTTCATTAAGATTTGTGCAAAGTAAAGTTATTAAAATATGTTTATAGAAATATCTCTCATAGAACACAACAATTTGGAATACTTTCGAGTATCCCTGTACATAAACCTGTAGAGGTATTAACTCCATTTTCAATAGGGAACATTCGGTAGTGAACTTGAATAACATATATGAGTTTCAAGAAATTTCATGAATATTTACGGGAGTTAGAGAGCAGACAGACAGACAAACCGAAGTCATTTACATCTTTTAACCTTATATAAGAAGAAACTGCAACAGAACTGGCGTTTAAAAGTATTACGTAGAAAACTTTATATAAACACAATAAAATGCAATAATCTCGCAAAAAATGTTTCGGGTTGAAAGAGCACACGACCCTTCGTCAGGCGAACTTAGTAGGCAGGAGTGCTGCAGTCAAACCGGCAACGCACAAAACCATTCTTAGTGAAGAGCAAAAATATATAAAGTCGAATGTAGATATAAATTCTAGAGTGAGAAGAGTTATGAAATGAAAGAAGAAAATAAATAGATATACAGTAAAGTATCGTACAACGCGGTGGCAGAGATGACAAATAAATAAACCAGTTTTATTTTTTAACACCACTAAATTTTTAGAGTACCAATCTATTGGTTCATACACTCGATTTAGTTTTTATATAAAGCAGTTGCTTTGATATAAAATTAGTGGTGTTAAAAAATAAAATTGTAATATTAATGAGGCAAACTTGCACCCGCGTTGTACGAGACTTTACTGTATAAGATTAAAAATTATAGCAAAAATATAAAAAATAACAAAAATTCAAGTTATGTGAGTAATTTCTACGCACCAGACAAGAACGGAGTGGAAGAAACATTATTAACAAGAGTTTTCGAATTTTGAAATATGTAAAAAGCTTTATGGATATCCAGATGGAAGAGACAGGAAATGAAATTATGTTAGTTTTAGAAAAATCAAAACGATAACCATGAGTCCTGCAGTGGGAAGCAATAGAAGATTTGGGTATCTCTTCATTACGAACATTCCGACGGTGTTCATTTATTCTATATTTCAAACGCCTCCTAGTTTGACCAATATAACCTAAACTGCACGAGGAACACGGAATTAAATAAATGCCAGAACGGTTTTTATTAGGAATTGGATCTTTAAGAGAAGACAATTTAATTTTGTTGACGGGTTTGTAAATGACTTTAAAACCAAACGGTGTAAGAAATTTAGAGATTTTAAAAGAAAGTAATGAATAAAAAGGTAAAATCAACTGGGATGAGACTGTGATCGTTCAAATTGGGAGCAGAATGTTTAGGATTCTTGAATTTATATAGAGCTTTATCGATAATAGAGGTGTTATAGCCACGAGAAAGAGCAAGAGATTTTAAATAATTAATTTCTTTTGAAAGACTAGACGGATCAGAACAAATGTATAAGGCACGAAAAACATAAATATAAAAAGCAGACATTTTCTGTTGAGGGGAGTGGTTAGAAAGAGCATGTGACGGAAGAGAGACAGAGAATGGTTTTCTAAAGACAGTAGTTGAGAAACGATCTTTGTCTTTAGACATAAAAACGTCCTTCAGAGTTTTGTAAATAATACTTTTCAACCTTGTTGAAAAGTGTTAAAAACAAAAAAAAATTATATCTAAATTTGTTAGTTGTTGTGTAATTATTTGCGCATCTTCATTAATTGTACCACGAAATTGTTAAACAAAAAGGTTTTATTTAATAATAAAAGAAGAAAATTACGCAAAGTTGAGATAAAAATAAGTTAATATTCTAATGGCAAGAAATTATAAGGAAGTTTTTGCTTTTCACAATGCGGTAGTCAGTGAGAAAAATTAATAAAACAAAAACGACAAACGAATTGAATGAAATATAGTGCTATTATATAACGATCTTGTATAACAAAACATGTTTTTTTTTTCTTTGACTGCAACTGAATTATGCGTGTAAACAAAATTAAATAATCCGAAAATTATTACAAACAAATTATTTAGACATTTCTGAAACTTAGTTTCTTTTAGAAAATGCATTCATAGAACAAATATAATATATAAATAAATAAACTTATTTACGATTTTTGCTTATGCATCAAAAGGAAAAACTCTTTTTAATGCATGCATACATATCGTATGAACTATAAGTACAAGAATTTCTGGAAAATATCTAAAAAAAGGAAGGAATATTCTTTCATTTTATTGCTTTGTAATATGAGTAAGACGTAACATGTGTGAAAACGCGTGAATAAAACCCTTCAATGAAACCAACTTAAATTGTAATTAACGTCAAAATATAATTTTTCAAGACTGCTTAAGTAAAGAAATAACACTTGACACGATCTCGAGCACAAAGACTGTTCGCAAAAATATTTCAAAAAATTATCTACGAAAGTTCATTTTTTGTACAGGTTTTACAAGCACACAGACAAACGTGCCATGGGTTTGTAATCAGTGCTATTATAGCCCAGGATATTCCAACATATTATCGAATTGGCAACCGCAACTACAAGATTATAGAAAAAAAACTCATCTTAAATAGAGTTAGTTGTAAGGCATTTGGAACCCGTCTTTTTATTGGATGAACCGGTTTGTTTTCAATATCCTCGGTTTTTCCGGAACACTGTTTACGCGCATACATTTGTATTCATGAAGACGTTTCATAGTTTCAGGCAAACGAGAACTAGGTATTTTTTAGGATGATAAAAAAGCAAAAAACTTTGTGTTTACGATGTGCAGCTGAGTTTCAGAAAAACTATGAAGTTCACTGTACAAGAATGAAGATCTAACATTGAGATTAATTATGTGTATAAGTATTAAATTACTACATAATGGATTAGAATTAAAAATTGTTTATATTTTTCTCTCGCAGTTAAACATTTTTATAGTTTCATGTTCACTAATGAAAAACAATGGTAGTAGCAATTGAATCACCAGTTTGAAGAAGGGATTAAGCGCTAAAAATCGAAAATTGAATTATTATTATCAGTTTTTAAATTCGTTTTGCGTTGACACACATGTCAGACAAACGAAGAAACGTAAAACTTTTTTTTTTCTTTTTTTAACACAAAACAGGCATGTACTTGATTTCTCCAATACGATCACAATTTTGGAGTCGCAAGACGTAAAATAAATAGATAAATAATTGTAATAATAAAAATGCGACCGAATTTATGCATACCAACTATAATATGGAAATGATTAAAACTTCAAAAAATCTTGATTCTACATGCAACAAAT
Organism: Salticus scenicus; assembly: GCA_963930645.1. Taxonomy (NCBI): domain Eukaryota; kingdom Metazoa; phylum Arthropoda; class Arachnida; order Araneae; family Salticidae; genus Salticus; species Salticus scenicus. The sequence continues at coordinate 117,142,055 of OZ005657.1, forward strand.
TTCCTCTTGCAATTTTACTAAATTATGTTTCTCTCGTTATTCCGAAAGTCCTGATTTTGGACTTGTTCCCTTTTCAAACTGGTGATTCAATTAATCTAAAACTGGAATCGTAAAGCTTTTATGTATTATTATTATTATTATTATTCGGTGTTACTAATTTGTAATTTTTTCTTTTGTAATTGATGACAGTTTTAAGAAGATTGCATGTTACATAAATTTAATTCGGGAGAAAGATGGGGGTTGTTATAAAATGTATATCAAAATATAAGGTTTTTCTGACATGACTTTATTCTTTATTTATTTAATTTTATTTTTCCATTATTAGAAGTTTATTTTATTTTTTGCTGCAAATTAAAGTGCCATTTACAGGGCTGCCAACTTAATCCGGCATATTGTTTGTACCGCCCCTTTTCCTACACCACTTAATTTTTGGAGTATTTGTTTTCTTAATTCATCGTAAATATATTTGAAAAGAATTACTCTAAAAATTTAGTGGTGTACAAAAATGGGCGGTACTAACAATTTGCCGGATTAGGTTGGCAGCTCTGCATTTATATATTGACACCTGACTTATAAAATTTTATTTATATTTGCTCGTAGAACAACATACATATCTTAACATATGTGTAATGAAAACATGCATCTTCGCTCGAATATATATGCTATCAGTAGTTGCCTCAATTCTGGAATTTGTGTTCAAGAATGCCTTATATAGAGATGCCAACATTTTAATTTATTCCGGAGCATTTTCAGCCACGCCATTATTTCGTACTACTTCTTTCTTGAGTAATATTTTCTTATTTTTGCTTTGTTATATATTGGATAAAAATATTCTATAAATAAAGTGGTGCGGATTAAAGGCAGGGCTAAAAATGCTCTGGAATGAATTAAAATGTTGGCAACCATGCTTATACATTTTTATAGATTTAAAATATTAAAATTTTATAATAAGTACATATCCATGGATTTTTATATAAGCACGAAAATGTAACTGCAGAATTGTCAGCATTCCATCATTTTGAATACCAATAATCTTAGTAGAGTTATTTAACCACAAATTTTTTTTTATAAAATATAGTGAATGTTCTATTAAAAATTATTGGTATTCAAATGCTGGAGGATTGTCAAATCTGTAACATTAATTAAGAAAAAAAAAATTCAAATGTGTTTCGGGGATTGTTTTTCTGTACTTGAGAAATAAAATCTTTGCCATATATCGTGAAAATTCAAATTAATGAAAGGCAGTAATACGCAATCAAAATTAGCGGTATATTTTTTCTCGGGACGTCCACCTTTGTTACAAAATGATAAATATAGAAAATAAATCATAAAGTTAATCTACCGCAAATATTAAAATTTTTATGCTTTCAATATGGCGAAAATAAATAAATAAGGTAAAAAATATTCCAATGAATAAGTGCAGGGGTCGCAACTTGATGCAACTTTTGTACCACTATTAATATATTTAGCTTTTATAATATATATATATATATATATATATATTTAACTGAATAAATTAAAAACTGTTCATCATAAATAGTAGTTCTAAAGATGCGCCATAGTGTGATTCCTGTAAGTGCAAAAATTATAATGGAATAACACGAAATTAAAAATTGAGTTAGTGAACACGATAAAAAATTCATGATCCAAAATTTTAGAGAGAGAGAGAGAAATTTTGTATAATTTTACATATTTAAAACGTATATTACAACGATGGATTCCATTCCAATCCCTTTAGTTCTTTAGTATCTCAAACATTGAGTCCAACGTAAGTAACGTTTCTGTCACGGAGACTTAACTTGGAAGAACGCCGCCGCCAGGTATCTACAACTCAAGCTGAACATTTGTGATGACGTGCATCTAATTGTTTGAAAAAACAGCATCAGATAGTACTGTATAGCAGCAGGAATTTCCAAAATTCTTCGCGGAAGCTAGCTTTTCTTGTAAAAATGTTGTTGACATGTTTTTGATGTAATTCACAATATGCATGGCTTCATTTCAAATAAACCCTTTTTAGAGTATTTTTATATCACTTCTGCTCCCCCAAGATGTTATATATACCGTATTTTTCTGGGTATAATCCTGCGTCAGATAATAACCCTAACAGCACCCTTATCCACAGTACATTTTCATGATGATATACATAGCTGCCAAGTTTTTTAATTTACTCCGGAATGATGCTAGCTCCGCCCTCTTTTCACACCTTCATATTTGTAGAAAAAAATTTCTTCATTATTTAACTACGATTAAACATAAAAAATATTACTCTAAAAAGATTCCGGTGGGAAAAAAAGGCGGGGATAACAACATTCCGGATTAAATTAAAAAACTTGGCAGCTATGGATATCCATAATAGACTATCAATCTTCGAGGTGATTAGCCAAACATTATAAATAAAAATTATTGGTAACTATTGAATAAAAAAAAAAACAATTCTGGCAACCCTGGCATGTATGCCTATAGCATGTCGATAAAACTTCATTTTAATCGAATGTAGAGATTAGGTACTAGAGTACTTTTAGTACAGACCTACCACCATTTATTATTATTATTATTAGTATTATTATTGTAGCATTGTTAGCACCGGCGATTTTTTTTTCACATTCCATTTCTGAACAGTAATTTTTTTCTTGTGTAATTGTAATTACAAACCAGAGAAAAATACTCTAGTAAAAAGTGTTATGGAAAAAAAATAGGCGTCTGCTAACAATGGTAAGAATGAGTTAGAAATGCTAGTAACTGCATTAAAATTCCTCTCTACTGCTATATATTTTCAATAAAAATTTTAGACAACCAATCACCTATCTAATTTCAGCCTTTATAGGTAAGCAATTCACTTTTAAAGCGAATCGAATTAAAACATACCTTTAGAAAATTTCCTGAATCCCAACGTAATCCATTTTTGAAATTAAATTCCCTAAATTTTCATCACTCCAATCTTGTGTACTCTGATGTTTTAAAGAAAACTGTTTTCTAATATACTTTATCAATTTTGATTTAATTATACGAATATCACTTTTTCTTTCAATTCAAATTCAAAGATACTCTATAAAAATACGGTGTGGAAAAAAAAGGTGCGTACTGGCAATGCTACGAATGAATTCTGAAAGCTGGAAACTGTATTAGAATTCAACTATTGTAAAATAATAATAATAATAATAACAATAATAATATATTGCTATATATTTGTAATAAAAAATTTAGACATCCGGTCACCGAAGTTATTTCAGTCTTTATAAGCACGCAATTCACTTTTAAAGCGAATCGAGTTAAAAGCTACATTTAGAAAATTTCATGAATCATAACGTAATCTAATTTTGAAATTGAATTCCCTAATTTTCTATCACTCCAATCTTATAAATTCGTACGTTTTGAATAAAACTGTTTTCAAGTAGCATTAATTTAAAATATTTTTTTTTTTTTTTAAAAAAGGTAAATATTATTATTACTAAAAAGTAATTTTCCGTGTGCAGAAAGAGGGTGAGCATTTGTGTTATATATTTTCTCAATTTTCATTTAATTATTCGGAAATCCCTTTTCCTTTCAATTGAAATTCAAAGAAAAAGAAAAATCCACTTCGTATGTAGAATATCATCTGGATCAAGAGAAACGAAATCCCAGGTAAAGACTTAGTATTGTATAAAATCAGTTATTTACTCAAATAAGTATATCTAAACCATTATTTTTTTATAATTGCTGATACTTCAAATATTATTTGAAACTTAAGGTTTTAAAATATGGAAAATATATATATAAGAAATGTTTAGGGGAATACATATTCCTCTGAAAAATACCCAGTAATAATAAATAACCCAATAAATAAATATTCCAAACCATTATTTCTAATCAGTAGTAAAATATTCAGTACAATAATTTTAGTCTAAGTAATAATGTCTATGACATAGCATTTCGATATACAAAAGATATTCCGCAGCTCCATAAAAATTTTTTTTTCATTAACTAAATGTTATATTCTTTAGATGACAGTATGGCCTTGTCTCTTCGCGTGGTCTGGAGCGTAACATTCTACAGCGGTTCGTTAATAGTTACAATAGCAAAGATGACAACATTTTAATTTATTCCGGAGCCTTTTTAGCCCCGCCTTTCTTTCATACGACTTTTTGTTTAAGAGTATTTTTGTTTCCTTATTTTATCGTAGTTATGTATTGAAGAAAACTATTCTAAAAATAAAATGATGCGAAAAAAAGGCGGGACTAAAAATGATCCGGAATAAATTAAAATGTTGGCACCTCTGCAATAGGAGCATTGTAAAAATATGTTTTGAACTATGGAAAATTTTTCACAACTATCTATTTCACGAAAAACGATCTCATGAAATGTGTTTAATTTCGTGAAAAAGTTCTATAAAACAACAGAAGAAATTCAACTGATCGTAAAATATTTTTATGTACACACCCAAAAATGTGTTCTTAAATTGTTTTTACAGCAAAATGTAATATAAGAAATTGTAAAGAAAATTTTAAACTTAAAAAGTGATAAACCATTTTTACATTTTTTTTATTTATTTAAAGACACGAGCTTTAAAATTTGAGAATATGTAGATGTAGAAGATGTAAAAGAAATGTTTTAATTTTCGAGTTTTAATATTATATCAATAAATGATAGAGGCGATAAATTTTTATAGAGGTTTTACGCAGCGTTCCCATCTTTTATAATTTATTCACGAGCATTTTTAGCCCCGCCTTCTTTTCGCACCTGAAATTATAAGAAGAAAATAATTTTTCAAAATGTCCGGTATGAAAAAGAGGCGGGGCTAAAAATGCTCGTGAATAAATTATAAAAGGTGGGAACTCTGGTTTTATGGTACATCTTCTGAATAGTAATTTTCGAATTTTTCGTAGAGAAGTAATGAAAAATATTAGTATTTGAAAATAAAGGTAGTAAACGCCCTAGAAAATATAGGAATTGCCAGGCACTTATTATCTTATTTTCTTTATATGAATGATATATTACACAAATGATATTTACACAGTCAATTTTCCAATTTTAATTTTTTTTCTAAATGATAAGTTTCAACGCTTTTAATCATAGAAAAATATTATAAATGATTAAAATTTCGAAACGATGATGGTGGGGTGTGGGGAAGTAGGGGGAAGAACATAGGAGGTTTTTATTCATTTATTTTCATAATTTATTCTACATTCAGAACATTGTCAAAGCAATATGTGTTTATGATTTAGTTAATCATGCGAAGTAAAAATTTAAATTGCTTCATTAAACATATATATATATATATATATATATATATAAGATTTTTATGTATAATTAAAAAATATACCTATATTGATTCTCATTGGTGATTGTCATTTCTTTGAAAAGTTTTGATAAGTGTTTGCCCTGTTTCAAAAATAAAAGAAAAAGAAATCTATTTAGAATGCATATCAGGTATTCGATCAAGTACAGTCACGACTTCAGAGGTCGCGAATAAGGTTAAAAATAAAAATGCCCAGTGGAACTTTAATCACAAAGAATGCGTTGGTAATTTTATCCATAGTATACATAAACGTAGTGATTTTTCATCATATTAATCTTAGACTGTCTTTTTTTTTTTTTTTTTTTTTCCTTTTTTATTCAAAAGGAAAAAAATCTGGTTTTTTGCTAAAAGGAAAAAATGTTGTTAAATTAAATTATTGTAATATCCATACCTCCTAAGGAATTATTGACTAAAGTCAGTAAATATACCTTTAGAACCGTATGAAGGAGGAAACAAAATCAGAATTAAAAAAGGAATATATATATTTTGATTTGAAAAAAAATATATATATATATATATATTGCTTGCAAAGTATAACGGATATTCATAGTTGCCAAACCAACTTTAACACATTATGACCACCAGAAAATTTTATTGTTAAACAAAACTTTCTGATGTCAGTTTACTAATTTAAATTGGCAGGATTAATGTGCTTTGATACGTTTGTTTGAGTGATATGACGTTTTTAATGTTTCTTACGTACCCTTAATTTATAAATATTAAGCACTAAAGAGGCTTTGTTACATTGATGTGTACCGTAATTTCTGGTAGATAAGCCGCATGTAAGATGTGTCATTTCTCCACCAGAAATTTTATTTAATAGAGAATTTTATACTTTTTCGAAGGAAGAGCTCGTACAAATATAAATTTATTTATCAACTGAAATTTCTGGTGCAAAACTGGATTATATAACCTGCGGGGTATCTACCAGAATTTACGGTAATTATACAGAATAAAAAAAAAAGAAAAATTCTGTCTTTGACAGAATTTAATTTAGTATGACAGGAATAATTTATGTATAGCAATCTTGAAACTTAAAAAAATAAAAGTTATTAGCCACCTTCGCGAATAACAAGCTGGACATTTCTCACATGGCCGTTGGCAAGGACACCGTATATGCAAACGCAGATGTAATGGCTATTATGTGAGAAATGTCGAGCTGTCCGTCAGCCAGGGTGGCTCAGCGGAAGAGCATTCGTATGTGAAGCGGAGGGCTTGGGTTCAGTTCCCGGTTCTGGCATTTTTCACATAGTTGGTATAAAAAAAAAAAAAAAAAAAAAAAAAATCAGTCTTATACTAAAAAATAATCAAGTGAATTTTCATGGTCGATGACTTTATCAATAAAATTTCTAAATATTTTGAGATAGTTTGAGAAATTAAATGGTAAAGTTGGATATTGGCAGGCATTCTGGCATATTAGAAGTGTGACAACGCGAAATCACTGTCTGAAAGAAATAGTCCTGCCGTACTAATAATAGGTGGTAAATAATGTTATTCCTTTTTTTTATGTGATTGTTTGATTATCAATATGAATGATTGTAAGTTTTCATCTTTTTTATCAACAATTAAGTCTTTGAAAGAGTAACTGTTAAAGTAAATCACAGAGATATATTTATATACATATATATATGTAAGTAATGAATACAGTGCAAACATTAAAATAAATAGTAACCAATATCTTTAAACAATAAAGTTTAGACGATTGTAAGCAATTAATTTTCAAGAAAGCATCTACAGATCCTGATTAAGCCTATGCCACACAACTATCGCAATTGTTTAACAATAATTTTTGACCTAGTTATGAAACATACTATACTCTTTAATTACAGAAATATTATTATTATAAAACAGAGGAGTTTAAGAATATAATTAAAACAGTACCAAACAGACACCACTGTTCCCAAAAAAGGTAATTTGTTTGATATTCTAACGAAAAATTGCTTTTAAATATAATTCAAAAATAATTTCTATAAATAGTGGTGACAATTTGCCTCGGTTTTAATCAGGTTTTGAGCACCCAATAATAATTTAAGCATAACTACTAACTCTCTCGTTTTTCCCCGGGTGACTCCACGAACATACTATAACAATTTTTAATTTACTTAATCAGTGAAAATCAATATGACAGTTTTCTACACATCTGCTCAAAAGTTCAGTTACAAATGATTTCAATTTAGACACTTATCTCTCGATGAAATATTTCAAAACATTGGGTATTTAAAGAACAGGGTCTTCCTCATGTTTTTCAGTGGTTTAAGCCAACATTTAGGGGGCAAGTAACAAATTGAGCAAAATCAATAATGTTTGTAATCACCCTGTATCATTAAATAAACGAAAAGATTTGTAACTTTAGGATATGTTAATATATTACTCAGCACAATTCGGGGATGCATTTATGCGACGATAGCATATTAAATAACGGAGATATAAGCATTTATTATAAAACTCCAAAAAAAATCGGCATGTTTTTTATTTATAATATGCAGAGTTTTAAACTAAAATTATTTTCACTATCAGATAAATTGAAAAAACACTTTTGAAACAATGTACTGCAATCGAAATACAAATATCTTCAATATCTCCTAAAATATGAGCATTTTTATGAAAAATGTTTTCACTGCGCATGCGTAGAAGATAGAAAATTTTTTATTAGATAGGTTGAAAGCTATATATATTGGGCAACGTTTGCCAAAAGTTTGTTCGAATAGAGTAAAATTTACGCAAATTGTCGGCAAAGGAACGAGATTTTAGGTATTTTTACAGGAAATTTCATAAAGGATTTTTCACATGCCGCGTAATTAATTTGAAGATCCAGTTATTTCAACCATGCTCTAATTTTTTTTTTTTTTTTTTTTTTTTTTTTTTTGTGAAAAACCTCTTATAATCTTATAACTGTAATATAATTTTGTTTATTTACTAAGATTTGTGAGATCATAAGGGGTTTTTCACATAAAAGAACTTTTGCAAAAAGGTGAAAATAATTGGATCGTCAAATTAATTACTCGGCAAGTGAAACACCCCTTATGAAATTTTAACTCTGAAAAAATACCTAAAATGCAGCTCGTTCTATTGCTGACAATTTGTTTAGTTTTTACTCTATTCAAATGAACTTTTGACAAAAGTTGTCCAGTATACTTAGCTTTCAACTTATGCAATAAAAATGTTTCTATCTTTCACGCATGCGCAGTGAAAACGTTTTTAATAAAAACACTCATATTTCATGAGATATTTAAGATATTTCTATTGCGATTTCACTAAATTGTTTCAAAAGTTTGTTTTTTTCAATTTATCCGAAGGTGGGAACAATTTTCGTTTAAAACTTTTTTTTTTTTTTTGAGTTTGAATATAAATGTTTATATCTCCGGTATTTAACATGCTATCGTCACACAAATTCATCCACAAATTCTCCTGGGTCCATATTAACATATCCTCAGAGCCTGATTAAGGGGGAAGCACACATTATTTATACTTACACCGTTATTTTTTAAGAAATACTTTCCTCCTATAATAAACAGAAAATTCTTATTAAAAATTATTTTAAAAGAATTCTGGTGTCTAATAACGGTGAGTAAATTGGATTGTTTTACACCGTTCATTTTTTATAAAAAATATTTCCTCGTCAAAGCGTGGAATTTCTATGACACGAAGTAAAAAATAATTGTAAAAATATTCCGGTGAGAGCGGAGATAATGTGTGCTTCCCCCTTAATCAGGCTCTGCATATCCTAAAGTTATAGAACATTTCGTTTGTTTAATGATACAGGGTGATCACAAACATTATTCATTTTGTTCAATTTGTTACCGGCTTTCTAAACGTTATCTCAAACCAATCTTCACTGACAAACCTGAGGAAAACCCAGTCCTTTAAATACCCAATATTTGAAAACGTTTCATCCAGAGATAAGTTTTTAAATTGAAAAACTGATCGATTGCAAATCTTGCTAAACTTTTGAGCAGGAGTGTATTTAAAAATAGTGCTGATAAATAGAATTAAAAAATCGAAACGTTGGCAGCTATGCTTAAGCAATACAAGTTTGACATCTAGAAACTCTTAACATCCTATGACGTGATCGTTACTACAAATGAAACGTCAAAAAGTGTTAATTTTCAGCAAAATAATTTACTATATTAGTTTACAATAAAATAATTTACTATATTCGTTTATCACGTCGGTAAACATTTTTGTGACCGTAGATTTCCGTGAGGGTTATTTGGGAAGGTAATATTCTACCTATGGGTGTTTACATTTTACGAAGTTGGAAGAAGTTGTGTATAATAATCATGTTCTACATATAATACAAATGTACTATATACTACATATTCTATAAATTTAATATATAATTCATTTGAATATTGACAGAAAATTAATTTGGTTTGACTGAAAGAATTAAGAAATATGCTTTGATTTAATTAAAATTAATTAAATTAATTAAATTAAAAATATAAAACATAAGCCACAGAAATACGATTACAAGGAATCAAGGACGATAAAAATTAAGGGAAATTAATCAAAAATCTTATTCATTCACTAGAACAGGATTAAAAACAAATAAATATTTTGTATTATTTTTAAGAATATAAAATTATTAAGTTCTCTATGCGCATATCGTTTTCAAGCTATCATTGGAGGTTATTAATTACAAAACTGTATTAATCATCCCCAGTCTGACCTCTCATATATTATCCCTCGGTAAAAAAAAAAAAAAGAAATGTTTACGTTTTATGCTTTAAATACTTAATTAATATATTACCTATTTAATTTTTTAAAAAGTGAATTCACAGGGTTCGCAGTATTCTATATTGTGAATACCGCTAATCTTTAATAATAAACTTTGCTTAATAATAATCTTTGAATAATTGTCGAATTTTGCAATGAAGAAAAAACTATTCTAAAAAAGATGCTGTGCCCGGTATTAAAGATTAAAATATTATTTTAACCATTTTTAATCCACTAGAAAGATTTAAATGAGCATACTTTTATTAGCATAGCTCTTAATTCCATTAATTTTTAAATAAGATTTATCACCAGTATTCTTAACACTTTAATTGCCAATCATGCGATATCGCGTGATGCGAGTTCTCACTAAATGGTCAATCACACAATATCACGTGATGCGAGCTCTCACCAAACGTGCCGAACGACACCAAATAAGTAATATGGTAACTTATTTTGAGCACAATAAAAGCTAAATCAAAATATTACAAAAATTTTGCCACCACACAAAATTCCAATTTTTACCTTGGCAATGAACGCGTTAAAAATGAATCAATCGAATTAAATAAGTTGAAAATATTTATAAAATCTTTCCGGTATGAAGTCTCTGTTGAAATAAAGGAGACTTGTTATCTGTGTATTAGTATTGTTTATGAAGATATATTTATTCATACAGCAGACTCCAGTACAACGCAGTGCAGGGTTACCAGATGAATACTACAATTCTATTGTTTCGCGAATTCTCAGAGCCTGATTAAGGGGGAAGCACACATTATTTATACTGACACCGTTATTTTTTAACAAATACTTTTCTCCTATAATAAACAGAAAATTCTCATTAAAAAGTATTTTAAAAGAATTCTGGTGTCTAATAACGGTGAGTAAATTGGATTGTTTTACACCGCTCATTTTTTATATAAAATATTTCCTCGTCAAAGCGTGGAATTTCGATGACATGAAGTAAAAAATAATTGTAAAAATATTCCGGTGAGAGCGGAGATAATGTGTGCTTCCCCCTTAATCAGGCTCTGCGAATACTGCAGTATATCTGTACTGATAAATAGAAAGGATTTAAGTCCATATTCTTGATTTTTCAGGAGACGAAAAATAAAGTTAAATTAACTAAAAACTAATCAGCAGAATCGATTAGGAAAAAGGGATTATGTTGGTTTATACGCTTTATACCATTCAGTGATTGTCAATCTTCATTTAATAAAGGGAAAATTTTGAATTAAATATTTTATACCAAGGATTAATGTTAAATTTCTGACTTGAACCTTTTTTTACCAATCGATTTTCTTAAAGACTAAATCACATAAATTTAAATCCTTTATACCATTCGATAGATAATTTTTTTCTGAGTCTGACTATGCACTTAACTCAAAATCGACATTTTTGGACTTAAATCCTTTATACTTATCAGTACAGAATATTTTATCATAAAAACACGCTTCGCTGTATTCGACGGTGGCGTGATTGGTAAATGCTTGACTCAGACAATGCTTGGCTCGAGGTTTCGGTTTCTTTGGGCAGTGTGAGTTCGAATTCCAACGCCGGATAATGGACTTTATATATATATATATATATATATATATATATATATATATATATATATATATATATATATATATATATATATATAAAGTTATTTCTTGCAATTCTTATCTTGTGTTGCTGAATTTACTCGATAAATGGATTAAAAAAACTATCTCATTGTTTTAGGCATTAGTGATATCTACGTCATTTCTCTTCTGTGTAAGTATTTTAACATGATTTTACTAATCGGTGAATTTTACTTAAATGGTATTTGTGACAATAACTTTATAAGTAATCCTTCTAAATATTAATATCATTGTTGGTATTTTCATCTTTCTCTTATTTGCTGAGTATTGTAAAGGAATTAAATTATTTATTATATATATATATATATATATATATATATATATATATATATATATATATATATATATATATATTTCATTAATGCTCTAAACAATTCTAAAATCTATTTTTTGCAGAAAAACATAATCGTACGCCATATTTATTTATTCATTTACTTATTAAAAAACCTTAAAAATGATAGTGTTTTTAAGCCTAAAACATGGCGGTATTTTAAGACACTTGCAATGTCTAAATTTCAAATGCAAAAAGGTCTAAAAATGACGCTTAAAAAATGACCATCCATTTAAGATGTTTTTTTTAACTGAATTTAAGACATTTACTTTTACAGTGTCGTAATTGAACACTTAAAAAATTTAGTGGTTTTAAAAAATAAAATTGCAGTACTTATTTCGCAACCCTGTCCCTACGTTATTCTGAAGTCTACTCCTTTTTTTATTTTTATTTTTATTTATATTTTAATTAAAAAAATAAATAAATAAATAAAATCTTTTGACGAGGCAGATTTAAATTACAATTCAGCTATTCACTCATTGTTGACCGCATGTTTTATATCATTATACAGGGTGTTTATAAAGTCCCGGACCCATTTTGATGTTTAATAACTCATAAAATAATAAAGATAGATTAAAATTAATAACATAAATGATTAGATAGACTCAAAAAGTTTCATGACCCTTGTCAATGAATTTCCACGTGTGCCCCCTTCGTCGCACGGAGAATATCAAGTCGATAGTCAATTTCACGCCAGGTAGTGGCAAGCATGTCGGCATCCACAGAGGCTATTGCCACAGAGGCTGTGCTTTCTCTTGTGGTGTATGCATTCTCCTTAATATCCGCTCGAATAAAACATCACATACAAAAGTACTACATAGAACAAACACATCAAAAGTAAACATAACATTGCAATAGTTGCCAAAAACAAAAGAGAGAAAAATGCAATTAATAAGCAGACGATATTTAGAAAAGTACAGATATTTAGACTGGAAAAGGAAATTATCTGAAATAACCACACGCGCAGACGATATTTACAAAAGTAAAGATATTCAAACCTGAAAAGAAAATATATGAGTTATTCTATCAATAAATGCCATAAGTTTGTTTATATCTTCATTATTTTATGAGTTATTAAACATCAAAATGGGTCCGGGACTTTATAAACACCCTGTATATTCAATGTAGAAACTGAAAACTATGTGAAACATGGGCAAAATCCAAACAAATGAAACTGAAATAACAATGAGAAGGAGCAGAGCAACTTCCACTTAAAACGAGCTGAAAGGTACTAATTTTGAGTTAAGCGTGTTATTTAGTAACTTAAAGTTATTTTGCAATCTTTATCTAGTTTTGTTCTTTTTTTCCGTTTCTTTAATATACAGTCGGTAACAAAAGTGTCCGAACAATAGCAAAAATTCCTATGTAAAAAAAGTACACTTCATACGGCTTTGCTAAATAAATCCTTATCGAATCATGTTCTTACGCTGACTAAGAACAGGATTCGACAAGGATTTATTTAACAAAACCGTATGAAGTGTACTTTTTTTACATAGGAATTTTTGCTAGTGTTCGGACATTTTTGTTACCGACTGTATTTTGTTTAAATGAATTTTTGTAATTCTTTTTAAATTTCTTTTTTTTTTTTTTTTTTTTTTTTTTTTCTGATTTTTTAATTACTGAATTGAAACATCTACTCTCAATACAAAAATATATATATATATATTTTTTTACAAATACCTCATATCAATGTCATTTAAGTGCAATTATTATTATTATTTACAGTGTAATTTTAATTATAATTAAGCGCAACCTTTCCTACCCATGTGCTCAATCATTCCTACCCTATATGGACAGATTGCGCAAAATAGCTCTCTTGGTTTTATTACAGCTGTTCTTTTAAATTATAACAGAGCAACAAAATAGTAATTTGAGATGCATATAAGAAGGATCAATTCAAAATTATGCACCAATAGTTTAGCAAAAAAAAATTAATTGGAGTTTTTATGACGTTCTGTTGAATTGTGCGCTAACTCTCCTCGCTTTACCGTATATTTATATGCGTGCGCATACACACAAGAAATATGTACTTTTTTAAATATATATATTTATGTGAACATACCATAGAAAATTAAGGATGGATGAGGGAATAAACATATATCAACCTTGAAGCAAAAATTACTGCTTTTATTATAAATGTCAGTAAGTATTTTGTTATTATGTATTTTAATTTTTAAGTCAAGGGAGTTTATGTAATTATTAAAAAGATAGTTTTTAGTAAGTTTTAAAATAGAGGTACAGCTACAATTAAAGTAATCAAGATTACCATTACCATATGAAATAATTATAATATCACCGATATATCCAAAAAATTGAAGATTTTTAAATTTAAAATTACGTTCATAAAAATACAAATAAAGGTATACTTATATTATTTTTATTGAAACTACTTTAAAAATCATTAGGGAATCACTTAAGAAAGGCATAATTATTATTATTATTATTATTATTGTTGTTGTTGTTGTTGTTGTTATTGTTATTGTTATTATTATTTTTTTTCTTGCAAATAATGCCTGTCTTCAGTTAAACCTCCTCAATATTTCATAGATGTATCTCATAAAAAAATTTCGGAGGTTTTATTTATACAGACAATCTTTTTGAATTCCTATAAATAATAAAGGAATAAATATAGGGCTGTAGCTAATATAAGAAAATCGGAAGTAGTACTACTTTCGGGAAATTCTGCGCTCTAAGTTGGTAGATAGGAAGTGCCATGTTCGAAATCAGGTCGCGCTCGTTGGCCTAACCATTTGGTTTATCGTGATTGTTTTTGACAGTCGAGTGAATACGAGATAGGATCCCTTAGAAAGCACAAAACCACCCAGTCCAAGATCACTAGCGTGGACAATTTACTTTAACCCCTACAGCCAACGGCGAAACCTTTAGGGACTACTAATCTTTTACTATACTATAACGATGTGCTTGAAATTTTGTCTTTTACTATTCAAAAATTTAAAAGAATTTAAATAATAATTTAAATATAAATTGCTTAAAATAAAGTGTTGCAAAAAGCTTTTTTTTTTTTTTTTTTTTTTTTTTATATATATATGTGTATTTGCATTTCATCTGAAGACTTCCTTTTCAACTCTGAAGCGTTCTGATACCTTTCTAGAGCATAGTAGCAATTCTTTCTTTCTTAATGGTAGGAATAATGTGATTAATTTTTAATTAGTAATTTAGTCATTTATAATGCACTTAATTGCATAATGTTAATACAAAATATTATTATTTGGAAATACGGGTAATGAACCTCCTGGTTAAATCGGCAAACATAAAACCTATGCTGACGTATAATTGTTATAAGTATTACATCAAACTAATATAACAATTTCACTGAAATTAGACAGAACAAATTTTTAGATTAGAGTAAACCGCATGAATAAATAGACTGATTCAGTGAACGAGAAATGCATTATCCGTTGCTAGTCATTGGGATTCATATTCGAATAGAATAATTTTTAATAATTTTATTTAGTTAAATAAGCTCAAAATTTTTGCAAATACTCTTGTAAATATATAACATATAAAACTTGTTTTATGCATATTTTCTCAATTTCTTACTAACATTAGATCATAACAATTTTTTTTTAAAGATTGATCAGCAATGAAGGTGTATTATAGTTTTAAAAATTGCTCATAAAATTTCGAGTTGAAGATAAATAAGTAACCATTAACTTCTAAGAAAGACTAATAAAACACATCAATTTACTTAAACAATGAAAGTTCAATAGCTGTTTAAACTTTTAGCTGTTTTCCCTTTATGTTTATTATAGGTTGCTTGTAGGTATATTGATCAGAAAATTAGGTTAAAGTCGTCACCAGCTTAAAAAGGGTTACGCAAGCACATATTTTGAAGTTCTTAAAGTATTCGGTCAAGATATTGCAACGGAAAACATTACATATTATGCATGAATAGGCATAGCACAGTAACCAAAGACTTGACCATTCGCGTGTGTTCTTGCATGACCGGAAACGTACTTACAATTCTGACCCTCCTACAAGAATCAGATATACTTAAATGCATTTTGAATTGTTCGTTACGTCTGCCAGAAATACTAATGACTAAAGTTGAAAAAGTTTATACAATGTTGTGATACTTTTCTTAAATTTAGTCATGAACTGACGGTTTACTAAAATCTCTCACAAATCATCACAATTCCACAATTCAAACATCAAAGTGCATAAACATATTTCTGAAATACTTAAAATCCAGAAACCTAGATTTTTTTTTTTTTTTTTTTTTTTTTTTCTCAATTCGAATAAAAACAGAAATTTCCAGAATTCAATAATTAAATATTACAAAATTTTCCTGACAAATAAACACAACCACAATAAAGAATTTCATGAATTCAAAACGCTTTCTATTATAAATAATATTACTATAATAATAAATCGCAAGAATGATCATAAAATTTCTAGTAGAAAACAAACAAGTAATCATTTACTTGTAATAATAATAATAATATAGTTGAGCTTCATTGAATAGGGTTGCTACGGTCCATATTTTTTCCCTGACTTATCCACCATTGCATTTATGTAATAATATTTTTATATAGTGTCTCCATGATCTATTAAGTGAAAAATTGCTAAATAAATATAGTGATGGAAGAGTCAGGGAAAAAAGACGAGACCGTAGCAACCCTGCTCAATGAAGCTCAAATTTAAGTTAATCTTTCAAAATAACACAAATGTAGTTTTTGTGTCTGTTTTTTTCTTTAATGTTATCAAACGATGGACGTATTTTAGCAAATTTAACGTCACTGACGTAGAACTAAATCATTTCGGTTTAAAGGGGTCTATAATTCTACCTTCTGCTAATAGATATTTATGACTTATGTGTAATATTATGCATAATATTTTACATAATATTGCGAAAATATGTGAAATATTTTTTATATAATACATTTAATAGACTTATAAATACGTTAATAAGAAACACTCGTTTTATCTTTGTATGCGCATAGTTGACAACTTTTTTTTTTTTTCTAATACAATGCGCTATAGATAATTGGAATAAAACTGATACTAAAAGTTCCTATTAAAAATTATTGGTAATACATTTTTCGGGAAAACCGGAAAAGTTGGCAATCATGTATGCGTATTGAATGCATTTATTTTATACACATTGTTTATATGTATGCAAGTATATATATAGTACAAACTCATGAATCGTTAATTCTGCAATTTGGATGCATAACACCCGCATACAAAGAAAAATTAATTTTAAAAAATATCAAGATGTGAGGTTAAGAAAGTTTGATACAAGTTTCTCCTTTAAAAAGTAAAAGGGTTCAAAATAAGTTTCTGCCACACCTTTTTTTTTTTTTTTTTTTTTTTTTTTTTTTTTTAATTCAGTGAATTTAAAACATTTGATTTTTATTTCCAAACACACCAATGACATTTTTTTTTTTTTCAAAATAATATCCAAAAAGTATAACGATTAAATGAAGTGGAACACACACAGGGCCTGATTAAGGGGGAAGCTCGCTCATACCGGAATATTTTTACAATTATTTTTTACTTCATGTCATAGAAATTCCACGCTTTGACGAGGAAATATTTTTTACAAAAAAATGAACGGTGTAAAACAATCCAATTTACTCACCGGTATTAGACACCAGAATTCTTTTAAAATAATTTTTAATGAAAATTTTCTGTTTATTATAGCAGGAAAGTATTTGTTAAAAAATAACGGTGTAAGTATAAATAATGTGTGAAGAGCGAGCTTCCCCCTTAATCAGGCCCTGAGCACACATATTTTATTATTTCATTTACATTAATATATATATATGATTTATAACGGTTACTTATTAGGGATGATAATTTTCCGTTTTTTTTTTTTTTTTTTTTTTTTTTTTGTCGCCACTATTTTAATATAGAAAAATTTATGGTACAGTCAGCCAAAAAAAAAAAAAAAAAAAACGCCCCCCCCCACCTAATTTCGCCGTAAATTATCGTAGAAGCATGCGACTGGTACCGATCAGTTTGTAATAACGTCTAGTTTATAATGTTATTGTTAGATTTTACTTAGGGGATCGTCTACATATTAAAACTGACATCAACTTCATTTTTTTCAATAGTAACCCCCCTTTTTTATAATTGATTTGAATTCTTTGGATCAAATCATCACGGAAAATGGTATAGTTTATATATTTCGCTAAATTTTTCATAGAGTTATAAGCTGTCAAAGTTTGGGGATGCTAATGTTAAATGAATGTGACAAACATTAAATCATATCTTCCGAAATAATTATGATATTTAAATTCTGTTTTTTTTTTATTCGTTAGAATGAAGTGACCCAAACATATTCTATGCAAATTTTTGCTAAAAAAACATTTTTTGAATTATGAAAATTATTAATAAATTCATATTTGAAAAAATTATGAATTATGACCTATGTTAATTTTTGCACGAATAGAACGGGCATCATCAAAAACATGGGTTTCCAAATTTACAGCTCGTTCCTAACATTATTTTTTGAGTTACAGTGATATTTCACTTTTTATTCCTGTTAGGGAGCCGTCACTTGTTATAATCTGTATCCTCTATAAGTAAATGTTTGTATATAATTTGACGGAAAACTTTTTTAATTTACCTTTATGTTATTTTTATTGTTTCCTAAGCAATATTTCGATGTTTATTATACAAATTGGCATATTTTTGTAAAGTTATCACAATGTAAGCGATGAATTGTGAAAGAATTTCAAAAGAAAAGAAGCCCCGCCTCTGATTCGCTGAAACACTATTTTTAAAAAAAGACTAATTTGCATATTCCTATTTGACTCGATATGTGACGCTGGTATGCATAAATCACAAGGGTATTTACTACATCGATTATTGAAAAGAAAACTTAAATGATTTAATTACAAATATGCAAAATTATTTTGTTTTATATTATTTTGTTTTAGAAAATTTGTGAAAAGGCGTGGCTTACAGTACAAAAGAGGAATATATCCGATCCTAATATGTTAAGTCTTTCTTCATAAGTATTAAATATCTTTTCTAGTTTTTCGCTTCTAAAATTCTATTTTAACCCTGTTACACTTTTTTTCGCATTTCAATATTCAAGAGTACGTACACCTCTAGTTAAATATCATGTTTTAGAAAACACGGTACAGCGAAACTGATTGCATGAAACAGCAATTATGTATTTGACAATCGTTTTATTATTATTATTATGAATATTTAATAATTTTAAAAAGATTTTTTACCATGAATTTTCTGTTTAAATTTTGTTGTGACATATTTGCATTTGGTTACTGTACCGTTTGTAAGCTTTGTGTTATTTAAAATTTATCCCATAATGTAACATAATAAAATATCAAATTTCTATTAAAAGTTTTTTAATACAGAATCAAATAGTGAAAAATTGCTTTATTTTTTTTTTTTTTTTTTTTTTTTTAAGTTTATAAGCTCTGTTATTGGAACATAGCTCAACAGTATTTATTTTCAATTTCCTAATCACGAAATCAAAGTCACAGTTATTATGGAATAAAAATTTAAAACAAAGGAATAGTCTTATTACTTTCAAATATATAGATATTGATCTTACAGAGTCCTGAAATTTCATTTAAAAGACTTTAATCGTCTAAATTTAAAAATTCAAAATAAAATAAATTAATCTAAATGCTTTTAAAGTTGAAACGGGAAGATTTCAAAATATATGAAAATTGGCATTTGTGTTTTGAACATTTTGGTGCGGCAGATATTAAAAACAATATTTTAATGATGAGCTGAACCTGAGCTTAAGAGAGGGCGGATCCAGCTATTTAGCACAAGTGATATCACCTGACTAACTCCAGAATAAACAACATTTTAATTTATTCCGGGGTATTTTTAGCCCACTGTTATTCCTTTTTTTTTTTTTTTTTTTTTTTTTAATTTATCTTACTTTAACATAGATTTTTACTTTTTACCGCTATCCACATGTGACCTTCAGCATTAGCACTTAAATGAGGAGTCATCATCTTCTTCCAAAGCAAATTTTCAATAAACTTAAAATCATATATATTTGTGAAAATCCAAACAGATTTTTCCTAAAAAGAAAGCCATTCCACACTGAAATACATGCGTAATCGGTCACTTATACGCCAGTTCACACCACAATATATTGGTAGGTAGGTAGGTTGGATTTAATGTCGCACTAGTACTGCGCTATGGGTAATTGGCGACTGTCTGGGACTCACCCCGACGATGGTCCGGAGACACGCCATCGTAATTTTTATCGTTCACGGAGACGATGGCTTCCCTGCTTCTATTCCCATAGTTTATTGTTCAGATTTTTTATTTATTTATTTTTATTTTATTTTATTATTATTATTTTCTTTCTTTCTCCCCCCCCGCTTTTTTTTTTAATAGAGTAATGTAATATTTTGACCTTTTCAACTGAAGATTTAGATTAAGGGTAGTCAGCCTTTCTACACCCACCGTCCACTTCGGTATCTGTGTTAAGAGTAGAATTTTAGAACATCCCATTAAGTAGTAGGGTTTATTATTTTGCATATTAATTTGTTACACATTATAAAATATAAAAGCAAAAGAATATCGTGGAGATTTATGTAAAAGTTTTTAATAATGCCATGAAAAAAAAAAATAATAATAATAATAATTAAAATAAATAAATAAATAAATAAATATAAAAAAATCTGTTTTAATATTTTTAAAAAGTCAATTAAATTAAAGAAAATGAAAGTACTGCAGTATCAGAACAAACTCCCATTGGCACTGTGAAACGGCCGTGGGAACCAGGTTGAGTGCCACCGTTTCAGACAATTATACGGCAGCTTGAGTTAAAATAATTTTGAATTTTCAAACAAATTTAAAACCATTTACCTTTTTTTTTTTCTTTTGATAGATATATTTAATATCTATTCAAGCTATTTAATTTTCTTCGTATGAAGTGAACTATTTGATGTTTAATCAATGGAAACCAATAAAAATCTTTTAATTCATAAACTAACTCAGAGAGTTCAGTGAATTAGTCATTTTTTTATTTTATAATTAACATTTCTGAAATGTTTTTCCGGTGTGAAACTTAATAAATAATGTCTACTGGGTGGTACAGTCGGTAACAAAAGTGTCCGAACACTAGCAAAAATTCCTATGTAAAAAAAGTACACTTCATACGATTCTGTTAAATAAATCCTTATCGAATCACGTTCTTACACTGACTAAGAAGGGGATTCGACAAGGATTTATTTAACAAAACCGTATGAAGTGTACTTTTTTTACATAGGAATTTTTGCTAGTGTTCGGACACTTTTGTTACCGACTGTAGATCATGATTTACATTTTCTAAATGTATAGGCGGACCCCTAATACATTTTCAGGTGTAACTCTATTTAGAATTGATTTAAAGTATATAAATAGGTATGTTTTCCAATCCGCCTTGAACTCAGAAATCTGAATAGGAAGTCAAAAATAGGGGTTGCCATTGAAGAAAATGAAGTTGATGCGAGTTTTAATATGTAGACGACCCCCTAGGCAAAATGTAACTATACCGTTATAAACTAGACGTTATTACAAATCGATCGGTACCAGTCAAATGTTTCTACGATATTTTATGGCGAAATTAGGTGGGGGGGGCGTTTTTTTTTTTTTTTTTTTTTTTTTTTGGCTGACTGTACATTAAAGCAATTTTTTGTGATTAAATAAGAGAGATATTATTGTATAAAAGTAATAGTAGAAAAAAAGTGGAAAATTCTCACCCCTGTTAGTTAAACATTCAGTATTTAATGGATGAGCTAAAAAGGTTGAATTGAAAAATGTAATAATCTTGTAATAAAACTAATAGAAAATTAAAATAGTAATAATAACTGTTATAAAAATTGTGTGCACAAGAATTATGGTTTACTTTTATTTATATTAATCTCTTAGCAGCATATTTTCTTTTTTTCATAACATCATAACTTTTATTACCTACAGAAATCTCTGTATCTAAAGAGAAGTATTTGAAGTTTTTTGTAACTTAAACAGTGAATATTATTAGAAAAATATTTTTATAAATTACCCTTTTTTTTCTAAAATAATCTGTGTCAGTTGTTGTTGTGGTTGTAGAATTTAAGGCTGATTGACTACACTAGGGTCCTAGGCCTAAAGGTGGAATGCCTTCCGTGGGGGGGGGGTCTTTCTATGGGGTTCTAACCCGTATTTATATAAGTTTTGGAGAAAGCCATGAAAAACTCCGAACAGCTTGGTCAATGACCGGACAAAGCTGTTAAGTGCTTAAAATGTTTTTATTCAACTTGTTCAATTCAGTTGTATACCACTGTCATATATATAGATAAACAACATTTTTTTTTTTTTTTTTTTTTTTTTTTTTTTTTTTTTTATGAGGAATATACTAATAAATGATTTTAAAAATTGATAAAGGAAGCACTTTTACTTTGGTTGAGGAGACATAGATAGTGTACCTGAAAAAATGTGTGACTTTTTTTTTAAATATTCCACACTTTAACTGACGTATAAAGTCAAATTTTCCTGCGTTGTGTTAAAATAAAGCTACAAATGCTATCTGTAAACAAAATTTGCTATTAAAAAAAAAAAAAAAAAAAAAGATTGTATCAGATTTATAGTCATACTGAAATTTTCAAAGCATTCATCATCTATTCTTTGCGATATTGGAGCTGTGATGTGTTTTTTCAACTGAAATTTTTAACTGTTACATGAGGGTTTTGGTTGGTATTACATTGGAGAAAAAAAAAAAAAAAACGTTTCAGAAGAGGACGTTTAGATTTAGTCAATGCACTACTTTTGTCAGCTATTACTTACAAAAATGTATGCAACTATTTTTAAAATGTATGTTTTAAAAATCTAATTATATAGATGATTACGGCGTCAATGTTAGGTATACAAATGATATACACAATTCCTTTACTTTCAAAATGAGATCTAATAGAAGAACTATTTAACATTGTGTGCACACTATTTACAATGCCTGAAACGTTATTGTTTAACAATCCATGTGCTACATGAAATATATGCCTACAGATGAGCATTATAAAATACCCTTATTTCATTTTAATTGGAGATAAATCTGAAAAATATATTATATAATAAAATAAAATAAAATAACTACTCTTTCTTTTTCGCAGCCGAGTAAAAACATCAAATTCATTTCAATGGGACTTTTTTATTATTTAGTTTGATAATGGTAATTTAAATAACTCATTAGAAGCTTTGTATTGAAATCGAATTTTATCATCGAGTCTTCGTGTCACGCTAAAAAATAACGCACCTCTGCTTTACAGCAAATGTAAACATCCTTTATGTCGCTAGCTGGCTCACTTCGTTAGAGCACCACATTGATACCGCGGTGGTTGTGAGTTCGATCCTCGAAGTGTTCAATTTTGGAGATTATTAATAGAAATAATGTCAATTGATAAAAGAAAATCTTCCATTGTGACACTGTATCATAAGAAATTTTGGTTAGTTTAATTTAAGTATATATATATATATATATATATATATACAGTAGACTCCCGATTATCGGCGGTCGGATTATCCGCTTTGCGGATTATCCGCGGTCCTCAAGGGCCTGAATTTAAAAGGGAATTTAAAAATACAGAACAAACTTATTACAAAAAAAGATCGAAGAGAGTAATGACATTCAAGGTTTTTGGAGATATTACACGATTCTTGAGAGCATTTATGACATACACACTGCTTGGGAGACAGTTAAGCAGTCACCGTTGGTAAGGTCTTGGAGAAAAATTTTACCAAATGTAGAAAATACTTTGGTAGAGTTTATAGAGGAAGAAATTTCTGCTCATGATTTGGCAAATTTAGCTAAATCTGTTACTAGGGGAGAAAAAGTCAATGAAGGAAACATTGAAGAGTAGATTAATTGTGACACCAATGATCCAGATATTGAACACCTTACAGATGAACAAATTGTGGGCCAAACATTAGACCCAGTTTCAGAAGATACAGATAAAACTCAGCAGAGGATGAGCCACGACGCAGCTCTAGCACATGTAGATGGACTTATAAAATATTTCGAGGAACAGAACGATGTATCACTTTGTGACAAAATGCTGATAAAGAAACTGCAATCGCAAATTAAGAAATAGTGTTTTAGTACAAAAAAACAAAAATGCTTGACCGATTTTTTTGTTAAAAAATAGAGCAAAATGTAAGTAGAAATTTTTATTAGTATGTTAAATTGTATATGTAGGCCATGCTTAACTGTTAATTAAATAGTATTGCTCAAAAGGCTTTATGTGTTGATATATATCCCTTTTTTGACCATTTTGCGGATTATCCGCTGATTCGATTATCTGCGGTTGTCTATTCCCCGTTCACCGCGGATAATCGGGAGTTTACTGTATATACATTAACACTGGAAGCTTCTTATTGTGGAGAATTAAAAAGCATAAAATAAAAATGTATTCTTGCAGAGATATGCTACAAAAAGATAAAAGATTCAACAATAAGAAAATTTTAAAGAAAAATATAAATATTTCACTTTTGCAAGAGATAAAAAAATTAAAATATTTTAAAACTCATTCGAGAACAATGTTCTTTTTGCATATGTATTTATTAGATTTTTCTAGTATGTTCTATGACTTTTCCTGACTGCATTTGACTTTTGGTTAGAGCGTCATGCTGATAACGCGATGGTCGTGGGTTCAATCCTCCAAGTACTGATGAGTTTATTTTTACATATAATTAACAGTAAAGGTGTCGATTAAAAAAAAAAAAAAACATATCTACACAGTATCCTAAGAAATTTTATTAGCTGTTTTAGAAACTTTTTTTTTTTTGTAACTTAAAAGCAAAAAATAAAAACTTAAGTAAAAAAAGACATTTTTTTTATAGTCGAAGCTTTTTGTTGTGGCGCCCTAAAAAGCATAAAAAAAAAAAATATTATTGCAAAGGCCTCTAAAGAAATGGAAGTTACAACACTAAGAAAATTCCAGAGAGAAATATAGATTTTCACTTTTACAAGAGATGAAAATTTTAAATACTTAATATGTTTTAAAAAGCTTTTGAGAACTTTGAAATTTATGGCTTAACGAATATTTATACAAACACTAATAACTAAGACTATTGGTCTCGAATGCTTTTTAAAATAATTTGAACATTTAAAAATTTTCATCCCTTGCAAAAGTGAAAATCTATATTTTACTCCAGAATTTTCTTAGTGTTGAAACTTTCGTTTCTTTATAGCCTGCCTTTGCAAAAATAAATTTTTATTTTATGTTTTTTAGGGCTCCACAATAAAAAGCTTTGACTGTTAAAAAACTTTTTTTTTTTTTTTTTTTTTTTTTTACTTAAATTTTTATTTAAGTGATGCCTCCAGATGACCACTAGTATAAGAAGTCCGTTGG
This sequence comes from Salticus scenicus, assembly GCA_963930645.1. NCBI lineage: Eukaryota > Metazoa > Arthropoda > Arachnida > Araneae > Salticidae > Salticus > Salticus scenicus. Next base: position 117,167,327 of record OZ005657.1, read on the forward strand.
CCTGTTCTGACAGAATTTCTATTTTCCAATTTAAGTTTGTTACATCATAAAACAAACACAACCAAATTATATTGAGAAAAAGTGAAGATAAATCACAACACTTATTTTTATCTAATAAATTTTCTTGACTTATAAAAATAATAGCTTTTTGAAAAAGATTAGATCACTGAGAATATGGGGCCAGTGCCACAAACTTTCATATACATGCTATTGTTTTCGTTAGATTGGATGTGAAACTTTAAATGATTTATTTAAAACTGGAATGGAATTTGAATTCTATGAGCCCAGTAATTTTTAGAATAGTTATTTGCTAGCTTGAGGTTATAAAGAAATAAATTCTTGAAATCCGGTTTAAAATTTAATTATATATATTAGATTATAGTTTCACTAGTTAAAAACAAAACAGTGAAATAATTCCCGTTCAGAGGATTCTCAGCACTTAATATTTTGAATACCACTTTTTGTATAAAGCAATCTTTGTATTATTCTTTCGGAACTATGTATTAAAGAAGACTATAGAAGATTATTATAAAAAAAAAAAAAAAGTGGTATTCAAAATAGTGAGAAACCTGGCGTTAATGATTTTACACGTAAATACATAGTTGCAAAGCTTCCCAATTTCGGCGGGAGACTTCATACCAGACATTTTCTACAGTAATCTTCACTTTATTTAACCGTAGATATATTACAGGCCATATTTTTATTAAAAAATACTGATGATAAGTCTGATTTAAAAATTTAAAATGTTGGAAAGTCTGTAAATATAAAAATTTTCATGTATACTTTTCAAGGTTTTCAGCAATAACTATTTTGAATACTACTTTTTATGTAAAGCAATTTTTGTATTATTCTTTCAACGTGTGTAGTACAAACGATTAATGAATATTACTATAAAAATAAAATAAAATAGAGTTATTCAAAATAGGAAATACTAAGAGTCATGTATTTTTTAATATGTATTTTCATAAGCTTATAAACTACGAATACGAAACAGACGAAATTTAGTATGTTTTATAATAAGTGAACTCAATAGGTAGCGTCTGAACATAGAAGGATTTGCTAAGGTAGCAAGTAATAATGTAAAAATCTGATAAATTTCGTAAAAATATTAAGTCATCAAAGAAAAATACTCAATACAAAGAAAATAGTTCAGAAAATGATCACGATGAAAAATCTTTGTCACGTACTTCCTGAAAAGTAAACAATAAGTTTTTATTAACTCCCAATCTATGTTGTTATTATGATTATTGAACGAATTTACAGTTATTTTTATGAAATGTTTTATATTTCAATTTTCAACACTATAATAACCTTGAATGTAGTTTTATCATTTAACGCGTCACGTTTTAAGTTGTTGATACCATGATTATAAATAAAGGTGTAAACCTCCTCGTGTTCTTCTGAGCAAAGTGCGTAAAAAATCTCGTTAATATATGTTATAACATATTCAGTATTCGATTTCTTTCATGATAACTAGGCATTGTTTCATAAACGGTCCAGTAACACGTATTCAGTAGACTTGTGGTACATTAGCATTCAGTTCCATATTTGTTCATCATTTCCGTTTGCAGAGATATTGAGTAACTGCTACAAAGGCAAAATTATGAAGGCTTATTATTCTAAAAATTCGGTGTACTATACAAATATAACACGCAAATTTTCCAAACATATGCAGAAATGCCAATATTTTTAATTTATTCCGGAACATTGTTAGCACCACCCTCCACTTTTTTTGAAGAGTATTTTTTTTTTCTTATTTAAACATTATTTCATACTGGACAAATTTTACAATTAAAGTGAAGTGGAAAAAAGGATGAGATTAATATTGTCTGGATAATTAAAAATGACTGAATGCCTGCATATGTATTGCTGCAAAATCTTCCGACGTTTTAGCACCACTATTTACAAAGAAAATATTTTGTTATATTTAAAAAAAACATTTAATTCCTGGAATTAAATGAAACGAAGTTAACTATTCTAAAATAGTAATTCTCTAAAATCGAAGCAGTTTGCGACCGTCTATATGTATGTGATAGAATCAATGATATAGCATAAATGCCAACATTTTAATTTATTTCGGAGTATTTTTAGTCCCGTCTTTATTCCATACCACTTATTTTGTAAAAGTAATTTTTTCTAATTTTATCGAAGTTGAGGAATTTTTTCTATAAATAAAGTGGTACAAAATGAGGGCGGGGCTAAAAATGCTCCGAAAAAAATTAAAATATTGGCAATTACGGTATAGTAACACGAAAGGTTCCCACAAGTCATTTTTGGGAGGCATAGAAATGTTCGAATAGTAATGCTTTTAAAAATCTTTTAATAATTATACTTAACTGATAGTGAAATTTTTTTTATAAAATTACCATGTGAATATTCCGGTGTCTCCCCCCCCCCCCCAAAAAAAAAAAAAAAAAAACCTTAGAACACGCTATTCTGAATGATGTCTAAACTGAAAATTGGCTCTTTCAGTATTTTCTTTTACTAAATTCACTGAATGATCCATGCCACCAAAAGAGACGTTAGATATACGCAGCGAAAAAATTTGAAATTTACTTTATATATTAAAACAAAGTTGATATATCTTAAGAAGGACCATGGATTTTATTGTGAAATGAATTACTGAAATTTTATATATATAAATATTATTATTGTAGAAAGGCATCAAATTAAGAAAACATATGTTTAGATGTTAATATGTTTCATACGTTTAGATGTTAATAAGCGCAGTTAAATAGTGTGTAGCCATTAATTAACGCAGAAATCCTACTCAGGTGAGGGCCCACCAGCGGCCGAGCGGTTCTGCGCTCAAAGCTGGTAGATGGGAGGTGCCGGGTTCGATCCCAGGTCGCGCTCATCGACCTAGCCGTTCGGAGTTTTCCGTGGTTTCCTCCGAAACTCGCGTAAATACGGGCTAGGACCCCTTAGAAAGACCCCCACGGAGGGCATTCCCCCCTAGGCCTAGGACACATTAGGAGTCAATCGGCCTTAAATCCTACAACCAACCAACCAACCTACTCAGGTGAATGGAAATGCCTATGTACATTACTTGAAAATATAAAGAAGCCCTTTGAACGGCAGAGTTTGTCTAACAAACATACAAAATTTAATACGATAACGTAATATTCTATTAGTATTATTCTATAAATGCAATCGTAACAATTAAGTTTAAATGATATAGTGATATTTAGCTAATTTTACGCCTCATTATGATTTCAACATTTCTGAAATGCTGAAATCTGAGCAATAGTGCTTAAAAAAAATTCGGACTTAGAAAAATATTAGTTTAAAAATGCAGTAATTCCAAAATAGGAGAAAAACAATACACTTCATTCGCACAAAATATCTTGTATTCATTTCAGTTGAAAAGATAATAAGAAAAATAGTCGAATTAAATTCGAATTGGACAATTTTATATCTATTTACAAAATCTGTTGATCAAATTGCGTTAAATTGTTCGTAGAAAAATTTATAAGAATACCATACTTCCCTAGTGTTGCCAACTTGCAGTGTTGATGTTGTATGGATTAACTCTTTCAGGGGCAAACAAATTTTCTTCATTTAAAATCAACAGCCACCAGAAATCATCAGTAATATTAAAAGACGGGAAATAAAGGAGGTTATTCGTCTAAGTTATAAAAGAAAATTTTAAAAGAAGTTTCCGGGGACAGTTTTTGCAATTATGATTTAAAATTTGTGGTTTCACTATGCAACCACCGACCCTGAAAGGGTTAAAGTTGATTGTCTACGCGAAGTCCTAAGCCTAAAAAATTTGTCGGGATTTTTATATTTTACGACCATCATTAATTTTTAATCGGGATATTTGTCTACTTTCATCGACTATTATAGATATCAAATATTATTCTTCAAAATTAATAGTAGTTATTAAATAAAATGTCCCGACGTTTTAACAACACTAATTTTACCTTGTCTCCTGGTTTCAGTGTGAGATTTAGTATAGCTAATTGCAAATAATATTTTGTATTAATTTTTCAAGATTAAATGTATTCGAAGTTACTATTAAAAAAATAATAGTATTAATCTTTCTAAAAAGAACAGAAAGTTTGGTAACTAAGACATACATATTTTAAAGAAATAGTACTTAAAATAAAACATGTTAAAATTAATCTAGCTGTATAAAAAATTTTTTTTAAGTTAAATGATATATTTATTTATTTATTACATACTGTCTTTTTTTCACGTGTATTCACTGTAAATTAAAATTCAAAGTAAGAAACAGAAAGTATTAGAACTAGTAAAGGAATAAGGTATTAGAAAATGAAAAACATTATACTTTTACTCCTACTTATTTCTCTAATAATAACACGCGGTTCACCACATCACGAGTTTTCCTTTATTTCCATGCTGTTTTTATTCATTAATATGTTTCTGGATCACGAATTGGAACAGGGTTGGGCGTGCTATGACACAATTTCAAATCCATCAAAATTTTTTAGACCGTATATGGGTTACAAAAATAAATTTTAATTTTATATGTAGCATCAATTTACTTTCAAATAAAAGTTGAAATTCATTAATTTTTAATCATTTGCATTTATTTAATTGGATTAAATATCGTGTAACTTTTCCCCTATTTTTCCTATTCTTTTCTTTCTTTCTTTCTATCTTTTTTTTTTTTTTTTTTTTTTTTTTTGTAATTAATATTTTTTTCTTTGTTAAATAAAATAGATAATTACAAAATTTGTTATTTCAATCAAAACTGTTGGAGGGGTGATGCAACAGAGACAACGGACGGCTGGTAGCTAAAAGAGCACGTAACGTCTAACATAATAAATTTCATAGTTCAGAAATTAATTTACTCTGAAAATAACATCACTATTGCATATAGTTATTACTCACTAACTTAACAGACCGAAGCCTTGAAACATGCAAAGATGTGTTTTAACAAACAGTCCGTAACATTCCCTTCGTTTACGCTTGCATTTTTCCTCTTTTTCAAATAGATTCCCTTATGAAATCTTTGTTAATAATAAACATTTTCAGAAAACTGAAACTGGTGCTTAATAACACCTATTTTCTTTCTGCAACAGTTTGCTGTATATTACAGGTTTAAAGGTTTTTAAGTATTTAATAACATGATTAACTCTAATTAGTATGTCTTTCGATTTCACAAATCCATTTTCGTATGATTGAGAAATTCGAAAACTTGAATATTTTTTTTTATAATTTTAAGTTATTTTTCTATCTGCTAAGTAATCGAAGAAGATATTTTGCCTTGCACACAATTTTCAGTGTTTGTAATTGCTATATCATAGGTGGGAAGTCTCCCATTTTTCAAGGAGACTTCGCACCCTTTACCGGATATTTTTTATAATTGTTTTCAACGTATTTAATCGCCGAAAATATGGATGAAATATTCCTTAAAAAAATAGTGGTTATGCTTCTGATTAAAAAATTAGAAAGATTGGCAGCTCTGCTGTATTAATTAACGATAGCAGGGCATAATTTTTTCTAACAAACTTGATCAGTAAATTTTGATTTTGTGTGCAAAGTTTGAGCAAAGTATGAGACTGACGTAGATTAATTTTTAATTGAATTAATATATTAAAATATCAAAAATTTTTCATATTTTGAAAAATTGCATAGAATTACATTCCAAGGCAAAATATATTGAAATTTTATATTATCATACTTTTATAAATAAATTCATTATTATATTTATATTGGACAAGTCACATGCGGTTGGATAGTCTGGATCTATTGCAAATATTAAGGAAATTCTCCGGCGAGACGTATGTAACCCTCGACGATATATTTAACGCCCCAGCCCGCCCGTTCCCTCTCTTCGATATCTTTTTCTAGTCAATTTTGTCCTTTTATTACTTCCGGTGTGAGCCTGTTTTTTTTTGTTTTAACACATTTGACATTGCGAGTTTTTTTGTTTTCGTCCCATGCTATTTCTATGGAGTTTTCAGCTTTTTCCCCCCTCTTTTTCTACATTCTTAAGTGCGGTGGCTATTGTACATCATTCTTGTTTTAAGAAGGAAATTCTCCGTGATGAAAACTAAAATTATCCTTTTTTATATTTTTCAGTGAAAAAAAAAAACTTGGATTATAAAACGGTCTACATCTAGGTTGTTAACAGGTCTTCTTTCTTACATAGGCCTTTAACTGAGATATAAGCATTTTAAATTTTTTAAGAAATATTATTTAACCATTTTTGAACATCGTACATCATACATCATATTCCTTTTAACCTTGGCATTTTAAACCTGCATTTAAATAACAATAACGAAGTTGTAGATTGCTATCCAAAAACAATACGTCATCTCTAAAATACTTTAGGGATACTTATTTATTACATAAAATATTTCTTTATTAAGCCAAAAGGAATCTTAAAAATTCTGAAATGCAAAAATATATGCTATGTTAGTGTTTTAAATATATTATTATTAAAATTTGTAACATTTAATCAATTGTAACAGCTTTCTTGATGGAAGTAAAAAAAAAAAAAAAACTTTTTTACGATTTCTTGTTTTGTTGTGTTAAATTAAAAGTGTTTAGAATTTAATAATACTTGATACGATGTAAATATTTTTATAGAAATAATTCTGAAGCAGTTTCAAATTGTTTAAACATTTAGGTCAGTTTTGAAGCATAAAATTTCATAAACACGTCAATAACTTTTTAAGACTACAACTGCTGTTAAAACACAAATTAATTAAAAGACGAAATTTACTTTTTCTCACCCAGCAAAATATTCGTGCAGCCCCTTAAAAAGTATGAAATAATACTTCACTTATTTCTTACTTCGTTGAATTCATATATCATACTTCATAATGTAATATTTATAATCTTGTATAGACACTAACTGAGAAACAATTTCAACAAAATCAATTAAAAATGTAAAGTTCTAGCTAATGAATAGTGCTTTTAATATTTTTTAATTTAATGACTTAATAATTCTATAAAATTTCACAAGGAAAGACAACACACTAGTAATAATTTTACTTCAAAATTAAAAAGAGGACAATTCCATTTAAACGCAACCACGATTCATTATTTTAATATTTTTTTGTAAAAAACGGGGAATAGTTGTTGACCACATTATGGTATTTAAAAAATGTCAAGAATAGATAGATGAGAATGTAAACTAATATGTCAAGAATTTTGTAAAAAATACCATAAATTGCAAAAAACTCACAACAATTCTTTCAGGTCGAAATAAAACACGATCTTTCATCAGGCGGACAAAGTAGGAACGATATACACTGTAAAAAAATAACTATTACCAGATGCAAGAAACTCTCTGTGATTGGAGAAAATAATTAATTTCTCCAACCACAGAGAGTTTCTTGCAGCTGGTAATAGTTATTTTTTTACAGTGTACCAAAAGCGAATTAAGTAACGAACTAGTGTAACAAGAACCGAAAATCAATATAAATATTTGTGGGACAAGAGTTATTAAGAAAAAAAAAAAAAAAAAAGAAGAAGAAAGAAAGAAAGAGGAAAACAAAAATATTTATAATAAACGGAGACAATAAATAAATAAATAAATGAAAATAAATAAATAAAAGAGAGGAACAAGATAGACTGACTTTTCAAGCATCAGATAGTATAGTTGTTCAAGAAATATGACTAAGAAGATTTTTCGATTTTTTAAAGATATAAAAAGCTTCATGGAAATCCAAATAGGAAGAGAAGATAGGAGAAGAAATAATTTTAGCATTAGAAATGTCAAAATAATAACCCCGAATCCTGCAGTGGGAAGCAATAGAAGATTGTAATAAAATAAATTAAAATTGTAATAAAGTATTTATTTATTAGAATTGAATAAATTTTCAGTGGTAATAAGTATTACTATTGATTTAACATATTACGTTCTAAGAAGGAAACATGAAAGTTCAGTATCTGCTATTATGCAAGCTTTCGTATTACGCTTGATCTGTTCTGAATTGCACTTACTTTAATTTGCATTGCTTGCTTAACCAATATTTGCCGGCATACAGTCATGACAGTGCATCCAAAAGTGATGAAAGTAATAAAGTGTGTAAATGCTTTGTAAAATTAGTCAACCGATTTTTGTTTCAAGGACATTATATGCAGTCAGTAAGAGAAAACACGCTTTTTCTCACATCCTTAAACGTAGGAAAATTATCGAACCCGCTCAAATCATTTCTGATTTCACAATTTCGTGCTTAAATATATACAATCTTAAAATTTAAAATTTAAATTTTGTTAAGAAAAACTTATATTCATTAAAATTTATATTTAAAATTTATTTGCTTACTTTAAGAGGTAAAACTATTCTTACAGAAAACGAAAAATGATGTTTCCAGTTTTGAAAATCAATTTAAAAATCATTTAATAATGAAATTTTACTAACACTGATTTAAAAGAATGAGCCTTTAAAAGAAAAATAAATCTTGATAATGTTAAAATAGAACTCAGTTTCAGAACCTACAACTTTTTTTTTTTTTTTTTTTTTTTGGGGGGGGGGGGGGGGGGGCTTATAGGGCAAAATACCTTTGAAAATTTTCCCTATAATGAATTTTCGTTCAATGGCAACTGTAGCGCCCACTCTACATTTCATGATGTGAAATAGCCTGTTCGTCCATCGTGCAAACGATCATTGAAAATTCTGACCGTAGCAAACTCCCGCTTGGTAGCTCCTGCGGAACCTTCATCTGTCCCTCCCCTTGAAATACCTTGTTCGTTCAACGTGTAAAAGACTTTTGAAAATCCTGATCGTGGAAAACTCCCACCCGATGCCGCCTACAGTTCCTTAATATATCTCCCTAATAAATTTACACTTTGGTAATAAAATTAAAAAGAAATTAAACTTGTGATATTTTATATTAAGAGAAAAAAGGTTGAATCAGCAACAGATTAAACTTTATGCGTGTTTCGGACGACGGGTGGCACTTTTACACTCCGATGAAATAATTTAATATTGTGTAATTTTATTTTAAGAAAGAAAAAAGTTAATCAGCAACATTTTAAACTTCACATGTATAAAATAAATTAATCTTGATCGTATTTCAGTGTATGTCGTTTGGAAGGTAGAGCTACTATTCTGTATATTCTATCATTTAGGTAGAGGCTATATCTCAGCTTCTACTGAACATTGCGGCCTTAATAAAATATGTTCGTCGCTCTATTTTTCTTACTCGTGTTTAAATTTGTGTGTATAAGAGCCGAAAGATGTCGCTTTTATGCTGTAATAGCTATGTCTCAAAATCTAATATACATACCTACACCATTTTTTAATTTATGTGTATATTGAGCATAAGATTGTTTGTTATAAATCATGTAAAAAAAATCTCAGCGTAGGCAAAATGAAAAAATATAAAAAAATTCATTTCAAAATTTAAACAATATCATCAGCGATGCGCGGTGCATCTATTAATGAATAACTTCGATATTCCAGAAGCGACAATTTTCTTATTCATGTTTAAATTTGTGTGTATATTGGACAAAAAATGCTATATCTCGAAATATTAATGAAGAACTTTGATAAATTTTAGACTCAAAATCGCTAATCTGTCAAGGGCAATTAGCGATTTCTGTCAAAATCCGTCTAAAATTTTAGAAAATCTAAAACTTATTTTTTACTCCCAAGTTCAGAAAAGAAAAATGGAAAAAGAAAAAAAAAAGAAAAAAAAAAAAAAGCATTATTATTCTGTTAAAAGTAATTTTTCTCTCTTTACATAAATAGATGAAAGAAAAAGGAATTTAAATAAATATAATCTGACTAAATTTTTTATTTTTAAAGCTATTCCTTAGATTTTTTAACTGCAGACAAGTGAACTGTAATAACGGGCGATTACCAATTTCTGCTTAAATCGATTTCAAATTGAAAAACGTCAAAAACTTTTTTATTTCCAGTATCTTGTCACGTGGTTGAAAAGCAATTATTCTTGACCGGAAGAATAGACTGCCAAAATGTCTGGCCATGTAGAACGATAAATGAAATAATGAAAGTTGCCACTAAAATTTCTTATATTAGTGAATTAAAATTTTTAATTGCCCTATCGATAAGGGGGTTGCACCACTGTGTTAAAAAATCGTCCTTTTCATTTGGTACTGAATTTGTAACTATCGGACTGATATTTCAAATTTATTTGTCCATTTAACGCTGCCTAAACGCATTTTAAGCTCATAATTGAATCGTTTATAAACACTTTCGCGACCGCTGACGTGAATTCACGTCATTTGAAAATCTGTAACTCCGTCAGTGGGCGTTTCTTCTGGTTACATATGTTGTATTATTTCTTAACAATATACCCTATATTCCCATTTGTACAATCAATGCACTATGGATACAAATATTTTGATTAGAACGAGTAATATTGTAATGTATATTCATTTATATTAAAAATACAAATACAGAAAACAATGATTTGAAATAATGTAATAACGAAGAATAACGCCCAAAGGCGGAGCTTACTGTAAAAAAGACAAAAGCTTGCTGTCGCGAAAGTGTTTATTGACATATGTTGACTTTTTAATTAATATCTCCGCAACTAACTAAAATTTTCAAATTGTTTTTTCACTATCCCCTCCGGAAAGTTTTTCTGCGCCCGTATGTCAATTTTTGAACTTCTACGTCCATTGGGTGTTGGTGTTGGTGTTAGGGATTAAGGCCGATTGACAACACTGGGGTCCTAGGCCTGAGGGGGAGTGCCTTCCGTATTTACGCAAGTTTCGGAGGAAACCACGGAAAACTCCGAACGGCTAGGCCGACGAGCGCAACCGGGGATCGAACCCGGCACTTCACGTCTACCAGCTTTGAGCGCAGAACCGCTCGGCCGCTGGTGGGCCTACGTCCATTGGGAGCTGAACGGATAGATAAACAGACAGACAAAATTTTCCATTTATTATTTTAGATATACATAATAAAATATATGCGGTTAGCTTGATTAATTAAAAATAATTTAATTTAATGTATGCTTTACTAAGATTGTCATCCGCCTGAGATCCGAAAGGTTGGCGTTTTGCTCTTCGGTTGCCAGGTGCTGTATCACGTGTAGAGTTCTGTCAATACAGGTTGTCTACCGACACAATTTCTTCATTTTCGGTAGTTTCTAGTATGTTTTTCCAGGATTAATTATAATTAATCTTAAAAACATACTATAAAAGTTACCATATAATTATACTGGGGGAAGAGTCAAGGAAGAAATTGTGTCGGTAAACACCCTGTATTGACAAAAATCTATACGTGATAGAGAAAAACTGGCTTCATTTGCGATTTCAGCACACACACAAAAAAAAAAAAAAAAAAAAAAAAAAAAAAAAAATCAGCCAAAATTATCAAATCAAAGTTTTAGATGTAGACCTGTATTATCAATGATTTTTCCGTAACAATGTTTTTAATATGGTTATGAATATTCAGCATTTTCTTTTATCATAATTTATTCGTCAATTATTTGTTTTAGTTTAGTGTAAACTTTTAATATTATTTTAACTCTAAAACTGTTTTTCTTGGAATTTGCTTTAGGATATATATATTTCAAAAAATTTTTATATAAAAAAAAAAACACATTCCTTTTCATTGTCTGTGAAAAAAATGATCAAAATTTATAATTATTTAATACAAGTTCTAAAAAAAAATAAATTCAGGAAAATTCTGAAAGAGAAAGTGTATGTTGCTTTAAATGAAAAAAACAAATCCAATTCGTAAATTATTAAATTTTGTTTCACACAATATTAGCTATACATAAAAATAGTTTCCTATTTCCGTGTCTTTCCTTTCAATAAACTTGCGATCCCTCTTCATGTGCTCATTTAACCATGAGTTCTTTTTCTTCTTTCTTTTTTTATAGCACACACGCAAAAAGAAAAGAGAAAATCATACGTAACCTTATTCTTCGCATTACAGTTTTTTTTCCTTTTTAGATTTCATTCACTTTATTATTATTCACTTTATGGAGGGAAAAGGACAGTAAAAATCATAGTGCATCTAAAAATGGCGAACAAAGGAGCTGTCTTTACTTCTTTCATAAAAGAAAAATATGAAAGGTAGTTTGGAAGACACCTGTTGTGCATCAAATTTTCATCAAGGAAGCTTGTATGTTTTTCTTCTTCAGTTTTTTTTTTATATATATTACCCGATTTTATCTCGAATTTGATCTAATTCTTTTCACTAAAAAGTTTTTTTTTTTTTTTTTTGTTAAATTATTTAATAGTTTGAGTAAATTATGAATACCATGATGCGTGTATCTTTAATGGTAGTTTGGCTCTGAGTTTGTGTAAGGTGAAAAAAAAATAACATAAAGAAAAACTTGCTAATGAGAATATCTCATAACTGTCTTTTAACGTCTATGAAGATTTAAAGAAACTTCATTAATGAAATTCAAATCCATTGACACCAATAAAGATATATTTTTTAAAGTAAATTCTACATACAGTAAAAAACGTATTTTCGAGAAAGGACATGTTATTTTAAACAAACAGCAATAAAATCCACCTATCATTATCTATGCTTTATACATTTTGATTTTAGGAAATTATTTAATCTATAAATTGGGAATATAAAACATTTCCGAAAGATCAAAAAATAAATTAGATATTAAATATAATTAGATTTAACAATTTATTTGCATAGATTCAAATAGCTCTCCCATAAGAATATAAAAATTTATACCCATAATTAGATTAGAGAAAGTTTTTTTTAGAAGAAAAAATTATATTCTACATAAATTATCTTCAGAAGTTACGTAAAACATTTTCATTTTCAATATTTTTTCTGAACTCTCCTTTACCACTGTTTTAAACTGTAGAATTTGATATTTGTAAGAATTTTAGAATAAACCATAGTGCAGACTGGTTTCTATTACCACCCTGGTTAAACTTATAAAGTTAATGCCACAACTTCATAAAACATTTAACAATTAGAAAAAAGGTTAAAATATGCTAAAAAATATATAATGTGTTAGTTCTTAGGTTTCAAAATTCCCAACGACATTTTCATAGTTGCCAACTTTTATGTTTATTGACGAACGGAAATTTTTTTTATAGAAATTTGTATTTTATTAAGTCAGTGAAAGCTATCAAAGAAATATATTAAAAAATTCTATAAAAATTTTCCGGTAGCCATAACGCGATGTATAAAATTTTAATTTATCATTTGACAGTACTTAAAAGGAATTATTTATATGAATCAAGACAAAACTTCTATGCCCAACTATATCATGGACAGTGAAACATGCGTTAAAAGAGCACATGAATTCAGGGCATCTAGCGTCCCTTAATTGAATACCACTTTTTTGTATAGCGATCTTCGTATCATCCAATCGAAGAAAAACATCGCAAACAATTACTAAAATTTAATATATATATATATATATATATATATATATATGTCTATATATAAAGTAGTATTCATTTAGGAAACCGCCTGTGAATTGTACCAATTAACGTCTATCAAGTGTCAACCAAAAGAAAATCCTTTTCAATCGAACGAAAGCAGCAGAATTTTTCAGATTACTTTACATATTTATCCTAATACCGTCTCCAAGTCCAACAATAAATATTTTCTTCGGAATAATTTAGTAATAACCAACTACAAAGAATTTATGTGGAGATATTCGGTAATAATTTCAAAATATCTTATATTTTTTATGCATATATTTTCTCAAGTTTCTTCCATTTTCTCACCTCTTTCGAAAATCTACTTCACATACTCATAAATTAGAATCTAAATTAAATTGTTAAATTCAATATCATAAATAATACTGGAAAACTGCAATGTATGTAAAATACAAGAGGTAATAATAACAATAATAATTATAATAATAATAATAAATTTAACTAAAAATAATCACTTAGTAGGAACTTCATATTTCCTAGCATCAAAGTTCCATTATAAGGAAAAGCCATTCTGCTTTGTTTCTTAGATATTTTATTTCTAAAGCTTAAGTCCTATTTGTCACAAAACATTCATTTTTCTCAAATTCTTAATGAATAGCCTGATGCTGTTTTTAGGATTATTTTCAATTATATACATAAAATTCCTACAGTATATGTAGTATCATATATATACTTTTGAAGAAGTAAAAATCCCATTAAGAAAGAAAGTAAATAAAATAAAAAAATATATATGAAAGCATAGCAATAATCAACACTTCATCAGGGGTGTATATTGAATTGTCGTATGCAAAAGGTAAATTTCTGTAAATCTGTAAGCTTAACGCTTAGAAGTAAACACATTTATACGTCCAATTTATCTGTAAAACAAATTCTATTGAACAGAAGAAAACATAAAGAAATGAAACCGAAAATTATTAAATGGAATTGAAAATATTTAAGATAAACTATTTCGAAAACTGCTTCATTTGATAAATTAAAAGATCATAACTAACACCCATGCAATATGTAAATGATTAATTTAATTTGAAATTACTATTAACATAAGCCGAAAATACAAAGATTTGACAAAAAATAATAACCATGCTCCACAGCGCCACATTCTGTAATACCCACAAATCCCCCCCCCCCTCGTGATAACTTGTACATTCATGCTGGACTTTTCCATAACAACCCTCTTTCAATCTGAACCTTTTATGTAATTTGTGTGCATGTGTAAGAGAAATGATTGATTATGATCACTTAACCTATAAAACAGAAAATGATTAACTGTGAGTAGATCTGATTTAATTTTGTTAAATTCAATATGAAAGTATTACCGGATATGATCTAATTTAATCTGAAAACAAATCCACTCGAATTCCGTAAAACCCGACAATTACGCAAATTCTTTTTAGATTGTAGTACTACTCAAAAACACTTCGATAATCTGGAGATAATTTACTCTCTTTACAATACTTATATCGCCTTACGTAAGCATCCTCGATAGTTTAAAATCTTTTTAAATTCATTTGTTTATAATAAACTTCAACATTCAGCGTTCACTCTAGATCTGTAGGCATTATCATATGCATAAATAAAACCATGATGTTATCATAGACGGAAGCAAGCGAAAAAATACCAGTTAGAGAAAAGAAAAAGATTTAGTTCTTGAAGATTATAGTGATTTCTACAAGATCGTCCTTGATAATGGTGAGGAGTCCGACTGATTACGGAAATGATGCTGCTGCATGAATTCATTGTTATTACATGCATTCTTCAATGATATAGCATGCGTTTCTGCAACAGTAGTAAAAGAAATCAAATTTCGTAAAATTTGGAGTTAAAAAAAAAAAAAAAAAAAAGAAAGAAAGAAAGAACTGTGATAGATGAATGAAAATAAAATCTTTTTGAATTATTAAAAAATTCTCTAAAATGTGCATGTATATATGTTTAGTTAAAATTTATAATAGTCATGCTTCCAAGATCTATAAGTTAAATACTTTTTACATTTTATTAAAGAATAATTCTTTAACAAATCTTACTTATTTAGAATGCAAGAAATAAAGAGAAAAATAAATTTTTAAATAATTATGAATTGTTATTTAAGAAACTGTGAAAGTGCAGCATTATCAGGGCTGCCACAGAGAATTTTTTTTTTTTTTTCCATTATTATTTTTTTTTGTACGACTATTTACATAGTATAAAATTTATAATACATTTATGCAGGTAAATTGCAGATTTACCTGCGTAAATGTATTATAAATTTCATTTCTTTTAGAAATAGCGTTACAAAAATAATAATTAAAAAAAGAAAAGAAAAGAAATCGCTGTAGCAATCCCATTTTTGTTCTTTCTGAATAATTTGTAAATTTTTAAGTGTAACATGATAAATTTGGTGTTACTTCTTCTTTTCTTCTTCTTTCTTTCTTTCTTTTTTTTTTTTTTTTTTTTAACCATTGAACACAAACAAATTTAACAGATATAGAACACAAAAGTTCTATGTAATTCTTTACCGCATTATCTGAAACAATAAATAGAGGTGTTGGATTTTTAATATAGCCTTACTCAATATTTTTCTTAAAATATTTTACGTGCTATTTTAACGTAGGAATATAATCTATATTATTTTAAAAATCCACATAAAACATATTTGCTAACTTTTACGTATTTTGAATATCGCTACGGTTGCCCAAAATGTTTGGTTTGTTTAAATTTAAAGAGGGGATTTCTTCAATAAAACAAAGCAAAGAAAATTATTTAAAAACAGTGCTTTTTAAATGTGAAAAAGTAGATAACTATGTTCAAATATTAAGAAAATGGAACCTTGGCACTAGCTTATAAATTATATGTCATTTAGTTCAGTTAGTATGTACCGTAAAAACCGGCGTATGGGCCGCACTCAGTGCTTTATTCAATAACCACCACTAAAATTTAATTATAACATTTGTGTAATCACTTCGAAGAGTAGTCGTCTATTACATATATAAAACGCCACTCTTAAAAATTATTGGGGACTTTTGAATAAGAAATTCTTTCAGTCTGGTAGAACTGGCCGCGCCTCATACGCCGTTTTTTACGGTAGTTATCTGTCCGAAAAAAATCTCCTTTCTATGACGAATATTATTTAACCCCTTGACGCGCAAGATAATTCCGCTCATTTAAATTAGACTGCCACTAGATTTTTACGAACAAAATTAAAATACAAGAAATGAGTGACTATTTCTGCCGTGTTATAAAAGGGAGATTTTGCTTTAAAAAAAAAAAAAAAAAAAAAAAAAAAAAAAAAAAAAATCTGGGATGCGATTTTGTCATTTTAGGGATATTTTTATTCTATATCTACCACTAGTTTTTAATTGTGATGATTGCCTAATCACATCAAATATTAATTGTCTATCATGAATATTAAACATCACTTCTAAAAATTATTCGTAATTATTGAATAAAAAAATCCCTAAATTTAGCAGCACAGGTTTACGCAGTTGGGACTTAATAACATAGCTGCCAATATTTTAATTTATTACGGAGTACTTTTAACCCCGCCTTTAATTCGCACCACTTTATTTATAGAAAAATTTTCTCCAATATATAACTTCAATAAAATAAGATAAAATTACTTTTAAAAAATAAGTGGTACGAAATAAAGGCGGGGCTAAAAAGACTCCGGAATAAATTAAAATATTGGCAGCTATGCTTAATAATCGTGTCCTGTCGGCCAGAACACCGCGCATTAAAAGTTTAAATGGATAAGAAAAAATGTATTCTGCTGAAAAAAATAATTTGTAACAGAATAATGTAATGATATTAAAAACTAAAATAACCACTACATTAAATTTCAGAAACGAAGATTTTTCAGGAATGAAGTGAAATCCTGAGTAATACGATTACGATCCTAATGATAGACAAGAAGATCATATTTTATGCATGAAGAATCTAATCTGATTTATAAAATTTCGATAAATCCAAATAAAGAAATTGGAATGGATTAAATTTTAATTTCTGGGGAGACTATATCAATTCTATAAGAATGATTTTTCCGATATGTGGATCCGTTGATACGCTCTAAATTCAAAACTGCATACTATGTCCTAAATGCGTTTTAAATCTGGCATATCCACGAGCGCTTTCTCGCGTGCGTAGAAAGCAGTTTCCAAATGTAAAAGCTGTCTTCAACAATGCTCTATTTTCTTTATTCTCTCGAGACAATAATGATAAGTCAAAATAAGAAAGATTAAAAAGAAAATAAAAATCGAGTTTTCTCTTCTTTTTTCATTTTTTCCATATTCGCGATGTTAATAGACCAATGAATTCTCAACTGATTTTTTTTTTAATCACGCAAACATATTTGTTAATATACTGTTAAATTTGGAGCAAAAATATCATTAAAAGCAATTATTACTATTTTACCACTTTGGGAATATTGTGTTTTCCATACTTCAAAAGACAAATTACATTAAATAATATATATCAAAATAATTTTCTAACAAAAGAATTAGCTATTTTTCTCCCTTAACAAGTATTGTAATTCTAGTTACAAAATACAACATAAAATTAAAATTAAACAATCTTATTCCATGAATGAATAGATTGTAAATGGAGTTTTAACTATAATCTTTGCAAAATGAACCCTGTAAATGTTTTATTTATTTATTTATTTATTTATTTTTAATTATTTTTCTTTGTATTTTAATACAAAAAAAAAAAAAAAGTCTGTTTTAAAACATTAAAGGAAGTAATACTTTTTGAAAATTATTTGCCACCACCACGCGTAAATTTACGCGTAGAACATACAAAATAAATAATAATAAAAATAAAGAAATAAATAAAAAACATTTGAATATACAGCATTTATTATATTAAAGCTATATTTTAATTCTACTATTTATTTATTTTATGGAGTTTTAGCTATAATCTTTGCAAAATGAACCCTGTAAATGTTTTATTATTATTTTTCTTTGAATTTTAATTAAAAAAAAAGTCTGTGTTTAAACATTACAGGAAGTAATACTGTTTGAAAATTATTTGCCACCACCGGTGAATTATTACACGCAAATTTACGTGTAGAACTTAAAATAATAATAATAATCTATATAATATTTTTCTAACGTGGACTAGTTTCAATCATTTTTTGTCAAAACGATACGACAGTGGTGTAGTTAATAAAATACGCGATGATAAAAAATAATATTTCTACATGGACAATATTTAAGCACGCGGACTCAGCTCAATGAACTAATAAGAAAAATGACGACATTTGTCTGATGAAACTATTTTGCGGAAAAATGTATTTTGAACAGTTGCTTCTTCGGACTCTTTGCAAGCGTCATTTTAAACCTAGCAACATTTTAAAGATATATACAGCATATTAATGATTATCATAAATTGACTAAATAACGCAATCATAAAAAGTACATTCAAAATAGGATTATTTTTCTTTTCAAAAAATTTTGCCAAAATAAGTAAAATGCCATCGCACTCTTGGCGATAAAAATTTAAAAGGAGTCATGGGGGTTCTTTAGTAAAACTGTACTGACTGCGGAAGTATGAAAACTGGGTCGTGAACCACGAATTTTATTTTGAAACTTTTCTTTGAATTATTCTGTTTCATTATTGCAAAATATTTATTTGGTTATAATAATAATTTGCAGGGATGGAACACGGGCGCAGGATTCACACCGGAATCTGTTGAAGAAATTTCTCTACCTATAATATCGTTGATTTAAGAAGTAGAAAATTTTCTTACATTGATAGTGGTATGAATTCTGCGCCCGTGTTCCATCCCTGAATTTGGCTTCTGGTAAACTAAAATTTGAATTAGGTGGTGAAATTGGTGTAATATTTATGAGTTTCAATTTCTAAAGGTAAATTAGAAAAGAAATAATGCGCGAAAAATTCGCACGGGTTTGCTAGCAATAATAATAATAAAACATTTGAACATATAGTATTTATTATATTAAAGCTATATTTTAATTCTACTATTTATTTATTTACTTATTTATTTATTCTTATCTGAGTAAAAAAAAAAAAAAAAACTGGCTGATTTTTTCATTCACAAATTTACAGTTGCTAAATGCAAAAATTAACGAGAACCTTATTTTCGACAAGTCCGCGAAGACTATCTATATATATATACACACACACACATATATATATATACAGAGCTGCCAACCTAATCCGGCAAATTGTTAGCACCGCCCCTTTTTCTACACCACTTAATTTTTAGAGTAATTCTCTTCAAATATATTTACGATGAATTAAGAAAACAAATACTCTAAAATTTAAGTGGTGTAGAAAAAGGGGCGGTACAAACAATTTGCCGGGTTAGGTTGGCAGCTCTGTATTTATATATATATATATATATAAATAAGAGATTTTTTATCTTTTAATGTAAGAAAATTAGTATTTGTAACAATAATGACAATTTTAGAGATAGCTTTTAAATAATTAAATATTCTTACAAAAATATTGCTAAACACATTCATATAATCAGGGATCTGGCTAACGATTTAACCCTCGGACCTCTGACGGCCTTATAAAAGGGAAAAATCGTAATTTTGTTTCCACTGTACTTTTTTTTTTTTATATGTGAGTAAAATAAGGGTTATTTAACCCTTTAACGTTCACTACTTAATTTATTTTAAAAATTACTAAACTAATTTTAAAAATGGCTTTTAGACACATAGCTGATCATAAATATTTAAAAAATAAAAAATTAGCGTTGTTCCTTTTCGAGAAATTTTCGGTTTGAAACATCTGTAAGTAAACCTTATTAAATTCAAATAATATTTAATTTAATAAATAAATCACTTTATAAGGAAACATTATCGAAAACAAAAACTCGTAAAAGTTGCATAGATCCCAACATTTCAATTTATTCTGGAGTATTTTAACCCTTTGAAGCGCAAGGTAATTCGGATCATTTAAATTATACTGCCACCGGAATTTACGAACATAATTAAAATAGAAGAAATTTTAAATTTTCACGTTTAAAAAAAGGCCTTTTCTGCTACGTTATAAATGTAAATTTTTGCTAAAAAATTTCCGGGATGAGTTTTTGCACTTGAGAATTAAAATTAGGTGTTCCATCAGCAGGAACACTGCGACTGAAAGGGTTAAACATAAAATTAAAAATATAATTATGCATTTTGAAATAAACCTCGCATGATCCTTACTGTAAAAAAAAAAAAAAAAAAAAAAAAAAAAAAGTTAAAACTCCTTAATTATATAATGAGCTGGGGTAGCCTGGTTTGTTGAACGCCGAGTTCATAATTGAAAGATTGCGCGTTCGATACTCAAGGCGGCCGAAGATTATTGTGTACACTAATTGTGGCTGGTGCACGAAAAATCCATTGTGGCCGCAATGCCCTCCATGTTCTACCATTTATACCACTGGGGAATACCGAAGCGGGGGAGCTATCCCCTCCGCAGAGGATCAAAATTGTGATGGCACCCGTATCACCTATAGTGGTGAGTCTCAGACCGCCGCCAGTTGCCCGATAGGTAGCTACAATGCGACACTAAAACCAATGCAACAAAACTTAATCAAGTTATGATAAAAACAAGAACTTTGTGATCGGATATATACGATACCGGTGGTCAAGATTTATTTCTCTTAAATACTGTAAGAATTCTGCTCGAAAATTCAATCCCTGTAATTTTGTTCAGTCATGTCGAAACCAAAATGTGTACAAATTGTTGTAAAATGTTTACTCTATCCCTAAGTTTTAATGTTAGTTCCAGTTAGTTTCAATGTTCCAGTAAGTCTACCAATGAAACACAATCGTGATTAACATTTCATGCGTGATATTGTTAAATATAATGTGATTTGAATTAAAAATTAAATTATTTGTACTATTATTTGTAGCTAAAAAAAGGGAAGAAAGAATCAAATTTTGTTAAAAGTAGCTTTATTTATTTATTTATATTTATATTTTATAATTATTATTATTATTAGTTTTAGTTTTAAAAAATAATAGAAATATTCTATTTCGTAGTTGTTCAAATATTGAATGCTAAACCAGATTTTAAAGATTTATCGCTGTTTATTAAAGATAAGATAATGGAATGGCAGATGATAATTAGATAAACAGATGATAACTTACTTCTTCTAAAACAGCGTTCAATATAGATTCAATTTTTATCTTTTTAATCTGTAAAATGACTGTTATTCTTTTCATCAAAACAGTTATGAAATTTAGGTCACAGAGTGACAGTAAATTTTTTATATTAAGTAAACATAGCCACATACCTATAACAACATATCCTGGAAAATAAAAAGACATAAATAAAAGTTATAGTTGTATCATAGGGCAATAATAAGTAGGCGTACGAGAACTAAGATTTTTGACCCAAAACCTCAAGTTCGCAACTCAGCGGGATTCAAGAAATTCGTCTTAAAATATTTAGTAAAGAACAAATAGAAACCGCATAGTGCAATGAAAACAGCAATGCTTTTAATGTGTTGACTTATATCTCTTTTTCGAGAACATTTTTTTGGAATGCTGATAGCAAAATTGCAATAAGTTTATTATTTTGCTTCAAACTGTTCAAAATAAATAATGCATATATCTATCGTTCAAACATATTCGTTACATAGATCGTTTCCGTATTTTATAATGAGGATTTTCGATCATTTTAAAATCCATAGCTGCCAAGTTTTTTAATTTATTTGGGATTGTTGTTAGCCCCGCCTTTTTTTACCACCGTAATCTTTTTAGAGTAACTTTTTTTCATATTTAATCATAATTAAATATTGAAAAAAAAAAAATTCTACAAATATTACGGTGCGAAAAAAGGGCGGGACTAACAACATTCTGCAATAAACAGGGATGGAACACGGGCGCAGAATTCATACCACTATCAATGCAAGAAAATTTTCTACTTCTTAAATCAATGATATTATAGGTAGAGAAATTTCTTAAACGGATTCCGGTATGAATTCTGCGCCCGTGTTCCATCCCTGAATAAATTAAAAAACTTGGCAGCTATGAAAATCTATTATTTCATTTCTTAAGCAGCTTTGCCAGATTTAGTGACTTTTTTATTTAACAGACACCAATAATTTTGAGCAGTGATATTTTATATACATAATAGACAGAGCCTGATTTAAGCCGGGGCACTCTCTCACCGGAATATTTTCACAATTATTTTTTACTGCATATCATAGGAATTCCTTGTTTTAACTAGCAAATTATTTTTATAAAAAATGAACGGTGTAAAACAATCGAATTTACTCATGGTTATTAGATACCAGAATTCTTTTAAAATAATTTTTAATGAGAATTTTGTGTTTATTATAAGAGGAAAGTATTGCTTAAAAAATAATGGTGTAAGTGTAAATAGTGTGTGCCCCGGTCTAAATCAGTCCCTGATAATAGACGATTAAACCATTCGATCCGTCTATTGTGTACATAATTTCAGGTAGATACCCCGCAGGTTGTATATAATCCAGTTTTGCACCAGAAATTTCAATTGATAAATAAATTTATACTTGTACGAGGACGAGTTCTTCCTTGGAAAAAGTATAGAATTCTCTATTAAATAAAATTTCTGGTGGAGAAATGACACATCTTACCTGCGGCTTATCTACCAGAAATTACGGCGTATATATCACTTCTCAAAATTATTGGTGACTATTCATAGTATATCGATTGTATAAATAGGATATATTCTTAAAAAATAAATAACACAAAATTTTCGAAAGAAATTCCCGCTGGTGGAGTAACAGATTTTCAAATGACGTGAATCTACATCAGCGGTCGGGAATGTATTAACATGTTTGCACTTTGATTACTTTATGCAATTATCAATCTCGTATCTTCACAGCAATTAAGGGGACTTGGCACCTTTGATATGGCAACACTGAATATTTTTACTATGATTAAAATTATTATTTTTTTTTTCTTTACGATGATTTATAGATATTAGTTTTATACTTATTTAATCATAATAATAAGAGCTTTGGAAATATTTTGAGAATTTAGCATCTACGCATTAATTTTGGCAAAGCACAAGTAATAGGTTTGTCCGAGCAAAAACAATTCGAAAAGTGAAAAATCTTCACTTCCGGTATTAATTTAACTAACACATTTGTTTCAATTTTTTGCAGAGAAAATTGTATTTGGCAATATTTTGAAGAAACTGTAGTTGATGATGCATCATGTCCCCAGCTAGTTGTCTAAATTTTTTCATCTAGTTGTTATTTATCATTTCTGAGATACCTTATGAAAGTATTTTTCTCGTTTTCTCTAATTGGTTTTCACGTTATAATTTTGGTGATATAACTCATATTTATTTAACCTAAAATTAATATTTTCACTAAATGTAGTTATCACTTAGTGTCAGATTAATTTCTATGCGGCATTAGTAAGTTTATTGCATTATTTATAGTAATGTTTCATAAAATCTATCATGTAACTTTAAATCCAGTTGTATCTTATCCGGTTGTTTTTTTTATTAATATTTTTTTATTTATTTATTTTATTATTCTTCACAGAAAACTGTAAACACAGTTTCTTAGCAGATACCTATTATTATTCAAACGGCCTGTCAAGTTCAGACCTACCTGAAGAATGCTCACAGTAATAACAACTTTACTGCGCATAACACTTCTTTTCTCCCTACTTCTCGCTTGCAAGTTCTTTCTAACGGAAGAGAGCAATGATTACCCCAACAACCTGTTCGCTTCGACCTTGAAGGCCGATCTCTATATTTCTGCACCCTCCCCTTCTGGATACTACCTGTACACTTGGCTAGTTAGCACATAACTTCTCCGCCTGGCTGCACTAAGTAGGCCGTAATAGCCTACTGCTTTTTTTTTTTTTTTTTCTTTGAGACGTTTGAATGGGATTTCAAGTGCACGGAATGGAATGATAAAATATAATAATAGAAATTTCTAGTAAAATGAATTCATATAAATACATTATTTTTACATAAAAACTAAGAAATAAAAAATGTAACAGGCAAAATTAAAAAAAAAAAAATGCGAAAGTTGGTGTCAAACAAATAAACATTTAATTATTATTTCCCTCCCACCCCCAGACTTTATATTAAAAAAATGTTGTTAGGGGCAACGATGGCCGCCCATTGGGTGCTCTTTCACAAATGGCCATTAGTTCGTCGACCCACTCCCCCTCCCCCCCTTCCCCTCGGTCAATGCTCACTGGCAAAAACCATGCCATCAGATTATATTCTTTTAATAACAAATTACTTGCTTAACTGTGAATAATATTTCTAATTTGACTGAGCCATGCGAAATAATCCAATATTTTTATAAAATATTTTTGCTTTTTCGATGAAATTCAGGATTTAAAATTTGCCCTTCTATGACAGTATTTTATCTAAAAAATGTACTGTTTAAATATATACTAAACTTTTTTTAAATAGAAGTCATTCAAAAAACTTTAATTTATGTCGATCTTTTAAAAAAATATTTCAGTAAGAAGCATAGGTACCAGTGTTGCCAGATCCGGCGAATTCTTTATTCAATAATCACCAATAATTTTTTAATTGTAGCGTTTGCCTAATCTCTTCGAAGATCGATAGTCTATTATATGTATTAAATATTACGTTTCAAAATTATTGGTGTTTATTGAATAAAAAATCTGGAAACACTGATAGCTATTAACTTTTACTCCTTTCGGCTGCTAGTAATTTTTGATAAAATTAATTTTTGTAACTGTTACACACCACAGATTAAATTGAATAAAAATTTCTACTCAATTAAAATGATATTTAAAAAGGGTAAAAGTTGCGAGCTCTCCAAAAAACACTCTTTACAACAAGTCTGAATTCCAGTTTCATTTTAATTTTAACACATTTACCATGTATGAAAATTACTATGATATTAGGTGTGCGTTACATTAGAAAAAGGTAAATAATTAAATAAATAAATAAAAGTAAATAATGGAATTCCTTTCAATCCTAATGGGAGAAAAAATGATTCAGTTTATTTATTTATTTATTTATTTTATAGCAAAAGAAAAAAAAAATAAAAAAAATAATAATAATATAATAATTCGTAAAAAAAGGGGGAAGTATTACGAAATCTGTTAAATAACATGATACAAATACTGTATAATGTGCAGTGTTTAGTCGGTCATATAACTAACAAAAATTTATTACATTTTATTAAAACTAAAATATTATCTTATATATATATATATATATAAAAAAATCAAAACAACATTAAAAAAAAATTGCACTAAATTTCAATGTTTCATTTACTAACATTATCTACACATTGATCCACCTCTTTATATAAAACAGAATTCATTTATTATATCGGATACGAATACAAAACATCTTTCATACTGGATCTGTTCAAGCAGAGTTCGACGTCTCCACCTTTTTTCCAGGACACTTTCAGATATAAGAAATTTCCCACAGATGCCAACATTTTAATTTATTCCGGAGTAATTTTAGCCCCGCTTTTATTTTCGTACCACTTATTTTTTAAGGATAGATTTTTCCTATTTTATCGAAGTTATATATAGGAGAAAATTTTTCTATAAATAAAGTGGTACGAAATAAAGGCGGGGCTAAAAATACTGCGGAATAAATTAAAATATTGGCATCTATGAATTTCCGTCTTCATTGTTACCACAATTTTTATACGAAGAACTTTATCCTAACTAACCACGACACATTACTATAAAACACGGTAAATATTTTTGTATGAAAAAGATGGTGCGAAAAAAGACGAAATTTTCTCACTTCTGAAAGGGTCCTGAAAAAAAGGCGGAGACTTCGAGCTCTGATTCAAGTAGAGTTCCCAACTTTTATAATTTATTCACGAGCATTTTTAGCCCCGCTTCTTTTCATACCGGAAATTTTGAAATATGATTTTCTTCTTCTTTAATCGTTGTCACATATTAAAGAGAAATAATCTACAAAATTTCTGGTGCGAAAAGAAGGCGGGGCTAAAATGTTCGTAATTAATAATAAATTATAAAAGTTGGGAACTCTGGATCAGGGTTCGTACGGGCCTTATTTTTTCCCTGAGTCTTATACCGGTAATTTTGTAGAACAATTTACGTTATAAAATAAGGCAATTGTATTAAGTTGAATTTTATTGTTTCAGAATACTGGTGTGAGACTCAGGGAAAAAAATAAAGCCCGTACGAACCCTGTGGATTCAAGTCACAAATATTTAAAAAATAACAATAAACAATAAATAAATAAGTGAATGAATGAATAGATAGAAAATAGGAGATTGCATTATGTCGTAAAGAATTTAACAATTGAAATTTTAATATTTTTAAATAGTAAGAACTCCTGATATATACGAAAACCCATTTCAGATTTTAAGAAGAATAAATACGATCGAAGATAAATATAAATTATTTAATATTTACTTAATTGGAAGATAATAATCCTCAGGATTATGTGCAAATAATTTTTTCTCCAGATCATGAGTTTTTCTGCGAGATATTTCCTGTTATTCTTTTCTCTTCTTTCTTTCTTTCTTTCTTTCTTTTTTTTTTTTTTTTTTTTTTTTTTTTAATTGAAAATATTAATAATGGATTTATCCACATAATTCCTAAATACGGAAATTGCTAATTAACTAAATTGTTTTAAAATAAAAAGAAAATTACGATAGCTTAGGAAATTCCAGTAAAAAAAAGCAACGCAACAAAGAAGCAATGTTTTATAATAAATAAATGTTATAATTCGTAATTAGCGTTTTGCATAAGATATATATATACATATATAAATAAAGAAATTACTATTACCTTTTATAAAATGTACATTATTTGCATTCAGAGATGAAATTTTCAGACTATCCGAAAAATGCAGCATTTACAACCTGGGAGTGTGTTTGAATTTTGTTAAGACTCCCCAGTTCATCTTTTAATTTTGAATACTTTAATTTGCCTTAAACTTCGAGTTTCATTAAAATATTTTTCTGACTGTTATATTTTTAATCTGTTATAAAATTATTATTAACTCTTAATACTGAAGAAGCAAAATATAGCTAGTTTATATATATATATATATAGGGGAAAGTTGGATAAAACGGGATAGTCTGACTAAACGGGATACGTCGCCTAGGGACCTGTCTAGTACTGCTATCGAGCGGACGACGACAGAAACTTGTTCTCGGCCGTCATTACACCATTCTCAGTTCGTCCCGCCTCGAGACCACTAGTTGATGGAAAGTTGTAGCTCTTAGAACTTTTTTACTCTGATTTCTTGGAACTTTCTACATCTACATGCGTTGTTTTCTAGATTATACTGCCTACATATATGGGAATACAATTCCGGTGAGTATTACATTTGATTAAGCATTTATTAACGAACATTCTCATGTGTAATCTATCTAATTTTCCTTTCACGTTAGGCATCAGTCATGTTTGTTTTGAAAAGTGTCGGAGTTGGACAAAACGGGACACTTATGAGTTGGATAAAACGGGATACATTTTTTTTAATGCCGTATATTCGTCACTCCTATGTTTGTATTTCCTCGAGTGAAGGAAAACCCACGACTCATGGATGATGCTTTTCCAGTATCATTTGCAGTATATCACAAGACCGGCTGGATCACGAAGGAGACCTTCATTGTTTGGTTTAAAAAAATCGTAGAATTTTCCAACCCTGCCCATTAGAAGCTAGTGCTGTTGCTACTTGATGGACACAACAGTCACACCAAATGTTTGGAACTTGTAAATTTGGCAAGAGAAAATAATGTAACCATCCTAACCTTCCCCCTACATACAACTCATCGCCTTCAGCCCCTGGATGTCAGTTTCATGGCTCCACTGAGTACGTATCAACAAGAAGTTCAAAAGTGAACAAGTTTTGAACAAGAAGTTCAAAAGTGGCTGTTTAACCATCCAGGTAGGTGCGTCACAATTTACGAAGTTGCAAAACTGTTCAACGCAGCCTATTCACGGGCAGCTGTTGCAGAAACTGCCGTTAAAGGGTTTAGAAAAACTGGCATAAGTCCTTACAATCCTGACGACTTCCCAGATCACTTGTTTGCACCCTCTGTCACCACAGACCACCCTACGTCAGACCTGCAGCAAGAACCTCCAGGCGTTGGGCACCAGACTGATATGAGCAAAGACCAAGAGCAATCTTCAACTTCTTCAAGGGACATCGTAGAAGTAGACCAACCAACAAACTTGTCAGGAGACAGCCTATGTCCAGACCAACCTGCAACATCCTCAGGGAAGAAAGGATTATAACTCTCTTGTTATTGATCTAAGCTACCATTTTCCATATCTCCAAAGTTTGTTCTGCCTGTACCTCAAGTAAAAAGTCCTCGCCCAGAAAAAAGGGCTGATAAGGGAAAGAAGAAAACTGTAGTAATAGCATCATCTCCATATAGGAGTAAGTTAGAAATGGAAGAAAAAGAAAGGACGATTAACTACAAGAAAGAACCAAGAAAATTGAAGAAAAGGCTGCTAAGAAATCCCTCTTAAAAATTCCAAAAGAGAAGTTTGTATGTAAAGGAAAGGGAAAAGAGGATGAAAAAGAGCTACCAGGTCCAATCAAACCTAAAAGTAAGCCTACAAAAGATTCCAAAGGAAAGCCTAATCCTGATGTTAAAAGTCAAAACATAGAAAAGTTTAATAAACCTTCACCAAGCAGCCAAGAATTCATGTCGTCATCGTCTGAAAATGAAACAGAGGGAGGAGAAACCTGCATATTTTGTAATGCACTGTACGTCGACTCTAAGGCTGGTGAAGGTTGTGTCCAATGTTCTGGATACCAAGAATGGGCTCACGAAGCGTGTTCTAATGCCGATGAAGAGGACGACACCTTTATATGCGACTTTTGTTCTGCTATAGGCCAAAATAAAAGGTCTTTCCCATTTTGTAAATAATAACATAAAAAAAAACTCTTATTTCAAGTCTCTGGTTACAGAAGGCATTGTTCTTTCAAGCAGAAATTTTGCTTTACAGGTTTTTGCCAGTTAATTATGCTTTTCAATTAGTTTTACACAAAAAATTAAACATTGTAATCCCTATCCCGTTTTGTCCAACCCAGGTATGCTAAAACGGAATGTGTAAGAGTTTGGTAAATAATTTTTTTTACTATTTCACAGTCATTAAAATTAGTTAAAAATATGTTTTTTGTGTGCTTCAATAAATGTTGTAGTTATAAAAAAATAAAATGTGTGGTTTTCTTCAATATATTTTCCGTAGTAAAGAAAAACAAGAATGGTATCCCGTTTTGTCCAACTTTCCCCTATATAACTATGTATAGCTTGTTTTGATATGAATTTAAATGTAATTATTAAGATGTTATAACGAAATTTAAACTCCTTTCACGCCTTCTGTCCCAGATTGTGGAAATAAAAAAAGTGTATTACAATATTTTTTTTTCTAGTTAGGATGGTTTTCTAAAGATATAAAAATAAATAAATAAATAAATAAATAAAGCATATTTATCATATACATATACGCGTGTGTATTCGATTTTATACTGTTTTCTTTTTCTTTTTTTTTTTTTTTATGGAACTTTTAATTAGCGATAGGACATAAATAGTTAATATCATTTCAGTCGATGGTTCGGGAGTAACATGTGGGTTTTAAGAATTTTTTTTTTTTTTTTTTTTTTTTTCGAAAAAATAGTGTTGAATTATAAGAAGGTATTAGTATGGTCCCAAGGGACCTAGGCCTGGAGTTTATGTCCTCCGTGGGGGTTTAAAAATGTATCATAGGCAATATTTACGTGAGTTTCGCACAAAAAAAGAAAAACTTCGAACGACTTGGCCGACAAACGTAACCTGAGTTCGAATCCGGCACCTTTATACTCCCAGTTTGAATGATGATTAATATTTAAATTTATAAACGCCATAAAGTACAAATAATAATAATAATAATAATAATAAACTATTTAGATGACATAGGCGCCAAATTGTACATTTTTTTTAAACACCAGTATTTCAGTGTAAAAAAAAAAAAAAATATATCATGTTTAATCGCAGAAAACTGCTAAAAAAACTTATTAAAAGTTTAGATTAAATATTTCTGGTAGCAAAAAAACGTACAAGTTGGCAGCTATGACATGATTTTTCAAGATCTCACTCCGTTCGTTTGCAGTTTTTATTACATTGTCATTATTAGTTATTACCATTGTTTAGTCATTCTTATCTATAAGTCTTTAAAATACTATATTATTATTAAAATAACAATAAAAAATTTTAACTTTTTACGTTATTTAATTGCAATTTTTAAATTAATTTGGGTACTGTATTTTTATAATAAAGTTATTATCTATTGGAGCAACATTAAAAACTTAAAAAAAAAAAAAAAAAAAAAACCAAAAAAAAAACTTGCCATTGCAATTTTGTTTCATATGATAAAGGATAAATATAATAAATAATATTGCTTTCTGTAAAAATAACGTAATAGACTATAAAATCATAGATGCCAACATTTTAATTTATTCCGAAGTATTTTTAGCCCCGCCTTTATATTTCGCACCACGTTATTTATAGAATTTTTTTTTCCAACGTATAACTTCTATAAAGTAAGAAAAAATTACTCTTAAAAAATAAGTGGTATGAAATAAAGGAAGGGCTAAAAATACTCCTGAATAAATTAAAATGTTAGCAGCTATGTATAAAATTCATAGCATCGCTCGAAGCTATTCATTCACTACAAAGTATAAACAAATATTTCTGAACATCATTCAGATTCTTTTCTGTCTTTTTAGTTTAACTAAAATTGTTTATCTTGCTAACATATACATTCAAAAAACTTCTTTTTTCTTTTTTCTTTTTTTTTTTTTTTTTTTTTCAACTACAATAAAAAATACGTTTGTCTGTTGATTTAGTTGGGTGTTAGCGAACATAGTGGTAATAATTTTATAAAAATAAATAAAAGTTAGAAATCTTGTTTTCATTGTACGTAGTAACAGTTGTTTAATCTTATATATTTTTTTTTTTTTGAAAAAAAAAAAAAAAAAAACAGAAAGCTCGCACGAAAGAAATAAGTAGTGTGCGGAAGTGGAAGCCTAATAATTGTAGGATAAGTTTTATCAACATATAATTTTTTATGAAGATAGCTTTTACGAAAAAAAAAATAATAATAATAAATAAATAAATAAAATAAATAAATAAATCAGTAAGTAAAAGAGGATATTTTTGCTAACAACAGTGTTTAATAGTTTAGGAGATTTTTAGGATAATTATTAGAATAATGAGAGCTGCTAAAAGTTTCATTTAAATAAGATAAGCTGGGATAGTTTACGCACAATTCAACAGAGCGTCATAAAAAAAAAAAAATCCAAATCTTATTTATTTATTTTATTTTTATTTTTATTTTTATCTTTTTATTATTATTATTATTATTTTTTGCTAAACTATTGGTTCATAATTCTGAATTTTTTCTTCTTCTATGCATTTCCATTACTATTTTGTTATTCTGTTATAATTTATAGCAACAGCTATGATAAAACCATGACACTGACAGCTATTTTGAACAATCTCTCCTTATACGGTAGGAGAGATTACGCTTAATTATAACTACAATTACATTGTTAATAATTATAATTGCCCTTAAATGACATTGTTGTAAGGTATTTGTAAACAATTTTTTTGTATTTTGAGTGAAATGCATTTAAGAGAGAGAGAGAGAGAGAGAGAAAGAGAGAGAGAGAGAGAAAAGGGTAGCATACCATATATCAGAGTTGCCAACATTTTAATTTATTCCGGAGCGTTTTTAGCCACACCTTTATATCATACCACTTTTTTCTTAAGAATAATTTTTTCTTACTTCAGCGTTGTTATATACTGGAGAAAAATATTATCTAAAAAAAGTGGTGCATTTTAAAAGCGGGGCTAAAAATGCTCCGAAATAAATTAACCCCTTAACGGTCGCATGTTTTTCAAAGACACGCCCATAAAGTCCACATTTTTGTCTAACTAAAAAAAATAGATTGAAAATAAATATATGAATAATATATAAATTTATTCTGTACATATTTTCAAATACGTTATATCTAGTTTGGTACTGGCTGGTGCTTTCATGTACCCTAAAATGTTAAAGGAAAAATACACGTGGGGCGTGATCACTGCCCGTGAATATCACGGGAGCGAGAAGGAAGTGGTTAAAATTCTGGCAAATATGCATATATGTGTAAAATAATATATTAGTAAATAAATCAGTAAGTAAAAGAGGATGTTTCTGCTTACAGTAACAACAGTGTTTAATATTTTGGGAGATTTTTAGGCTAATTATTAGAATAATGAGCGCTGCCATAATTTTTATTTCAATAAAGTAAAGCTAAGAGAGTTTACGCACAATTCAACAGAGCGTCATAAAAAAAATCCAAATCTTAATTTTTTTGCTAAACTATTGGTCCATAATTTTGAATTTTTTCTTCTTCTATGCATTTCCAATATTATTTTGTTATTCTGTTATAATTTATAACAACAGCTGTGATAAAACCATGACACCTATTTTGCGCAATCTCTCCTTATACGGCAGGACTGATTGCGCAGATGGGTAGGAGAGATTGCGCTCAATTATAACTACAATTACATTGTTAATAATTATAATTGCCCTTAAATGACATTGTTTTAAGGTACTTGTAAACAAAAATTTTTGTATTTTGAGTGAAATGCATTTTCGAGGGGAAAAAAAAAAAAAAAAAAAAAAAAAAAAGATAGCATACCATATATCAGAGTTTCCAACATTTTAATTTATTCCGGAGCATTTTTAGCCACACCTTTATTGCATACCACTTTTTTCTTAAATGTAATTTTTTCTTATTTCAGCGTTGTTATATATTGGAGAAAAATATTCTACAAATAAAGTGGTGCAGATTAAAGGCGGGGCTAAAAAGGCTCCGGAATAAATTAAAATGTTGACAACTATGCATATATGTGTAAAATCCTCCTAAACTAGATGCTTGTTGCGTGGCTCGGAAACTTGGCCACAGTGGAAGCGGTAGACAGCGCCACTTGGTACAGATTGTGCGACTTTTTTATTCAACAGCTACCAAAAATTTTTAAAAGTGGGACTTGATATACATAAAAGGTGAATAGAATCGCAGAGTTGCCAACATTTTAATTTATTCCGGAGAATTTTTAGCTCCTCCTTTTCCATGCCATTTTTTTTTCAAAGAGTAAATTTTTCTTATTTGATCATAATTATATATCGGAGAAAAAAATTCTAAAAATAAAGTGGTGCGAAATAAAGGCGGGGCTAAAAATGCTCCGGAATAAATTAAAATGTTGGAAACTATGGAATCGAAGAAACGTCGATTATGTATATCTTATATCACTTCTTAAAATTATTGGTGACAGTTGAATAAAAAAGTCATGCAATCTGTACCAGGTGGTGGTGTCTACTGCTTCAACTTTTGCCAAGTTTCCGAAACATCCGACAGGCATCTAGTTTAGGAGGCTATGGTAAAATGATATCTGGCTAGTCCCGCCCACATTTAAACCCAGAATTCGCCCGCCATTTGCTATTTATTAAAGTTTTTTTTTTCTTTCCAAAATCTTCCGCAAAAAATGTCTAAAACATAAAACCTAACTTTCACTTGGTTTGAAATCTTCTCGTTTCAACTTCAAAATTCTTTACGTTTATTTTATTTATTTTATTTTATTGAATTTTAGACGATTATGGTCCTTAAAAATAAGTTTGAGTAGGCTGATATTTTTTGCTTGCATTTAGTTTAACCGCTTCTATTTAAGTAGCCGACATCTGCACAAAACTTGAGCGTCATACTTTAAAATATTGCAAACCTAAACACATATACAATAACCTTTAAATATTTTACAATAAATTTCTCGTAGGTTAACATTAGCATTCGAGAGGTAAATCCCACCAGTGGTGGGGCTTTTGTGATCGTAATTCTCCTGAATAATGTTCAATTTCCATTTCTGGGGACAGTCTGTAAAAGATGCGCCGTCGCAAATGAGATGAACTAGTCCAGTCACTTGTCGAAATTATTTCCTAGTACAGCTCTAGATGTTCAACAAACTCATCAATAAGCTGCAAAATCTCTATTAGTATAGAATTGTATAAATATCAATGCGCAATCTCTCCTAAATAGCAAAAGCGCAAACTCGTTCATTTTACTAGGAGGAATTGCGTCGTCTTTTATTAAATAATTATTCGTTTTTAGAGAAAATCATGGTGCTCGTACCGTTAGTCTGGGTTAGTAGCTTATGATAAATTGTTTAAAATAAAAATGTTTTGTACTACTATCATTGTATTGAAATTCCTAGGAAGGATTATGAAAAATTCAAGCATTTATTTTCAGAGCCTGATTAAGGGGGAAGCACACATTATCTCCGCTCTCACCGGAATATTTTTACAATTATTTTTTACTTCATGTCACAGAAATTCCACGCTTTGACGAGGAAATATTTTTTATAAAAAATGAACGGTGTAAAACAATCCAATTTACTCACCGTTATTAGACACCAGAATTCTTTTAAAATAATTTTTAGTGAGAATTTTCTGTTTATTATAGGAGGAAAGTATTTGTTAAAAAATAACGGTGTAAGTATAAATAATGTGTGCTTCCCCCTTAATCAGGCTCTGTTTATTTTTGAAAACGAGACAAAATAACCACGTTTTATCTTAGACTTGTGAAGCAATCAATATGCACATTCAACTCGGCACTTCACTACTGATGTTGTATAACATCAGTATTACAACATATTCACTACTGATGTTAATGTTGTGTAAATTCGATTTGTTGAAATCGAAACTTGCCCACTCTGCTCTTTCCTGCCGATCCCCTGAGGGCACAATGTCTCCTACTACACGATCTCTCCTAGCTTTACCTTACAGGTATACTTTTTAAATAAAAATTAAAATACCGAAAATAAATTCTTTAAATGCTATATTTGTATATATAACTACTTAAGTTTGTCTTTTGTTACACAAGTTGTATATTTTTATAGTATAAATTAGCACGATAGAACTATATTCTAAAATTTTTAGCATTGATTTAAGGGGATGGTGGTTATAATCTCCTTTTTCGCCGTAATTTCAGGCGTATAATCAACAAATCAGATAAATCAGTTTCACACCAGAAATTTTAATTAATAGACAAATCTATATTTCTACAATGTATTTGCATACTTGCCAACATCCCAATTAATATTCCGTAGTGTTGTTAGCTCTGCCCTATTTTTCACACCAGTAAATTTTTAGAGTAATATTCTCCAAATGAAATTAGGTTTAAATAAGAAGGAAAATACTCTAAAAAGATACTGGTTTGAAAAAGAAGGCGGGGCTAACATTACTACGGAATATTAATTAGTATGTTAGCATGTATGTATTTGTTCGTAAAAAATATCTCTGTCTCTCTCTCTCACGGTTTTTTTTTTTTTTTTTTGTTAGATAAAACTTCTGGTTTAAAACTGATTTATATGACCTGCGGATTGTACGCTGGAAATTTAGGTAAACTACAGCCTTATCATTATAAGTGTTTACATACTTATATGTGCAATATTTTATATTGTCAGACAGAAGTTTATAATAAAATAGCTATAAAGTTCATCAGCAAGTGAGTTTAATGCATCGACGTCTTTCAAGTTGAAGATATATTAAGTATAAAAACGTAAATGTACATAGCTGTATGTTACTATTATTTTTTAAATAATCTTTTCGAATGAAGAAATATGGATTTGTATTATATATTAGGTCTACCGGAAACTTCTGTTCTTTTAAAATAATAAAGTGACACCGGAAATTTTTGTTTAACAATATTTATATGGTACTTAATCAATCATCATCTTAACTATTATAAAGGGTAAATTTCCAATGTTAGTATTTTAATTTAAAGAGACAGAGCTATTTGGTAGACCTAATACATGTAATACCTGATTACTTCTATTCTTATGTACTTAAAAAAAAAATGGTGGTGATATATTAAGCGTTAAATAGAATCAGTATCGCTAATTTTAGGGATTTTTTATTCAACATCTACTACTAATTTTTAATGTTTCCCAATCACATCGAAAATTAATCGTCTGCCATTTACATAAAACATCACTCCTCAAAATCATTGGCGATTGTTGCATAAAAAAGTCCTTAAATTTATTGGCAATACTGAATAGAATGCTCTGTGCAAAAAGAAAAAAGAGACATATTTTATACACGATTTTATTCAATTATTATTATCTGATCACCTTTATAAAATGTCTACGTATTTCTCATTAAATGTCATTAAATTTTCTAATTTATTTCTTTGTCATAACAAACCAACGAATAAAAATGGTACCTAATAAAACATTACAAGATTTGCTATTCTATAAAGTAAAAATATTTATTTATTCAAAATTTACAGCTATTGAATTATTACAAATATGTGAGGGGAGTGTTCGTAGACCTATTTAAAAATTACTTACCGAATGTGATATTTCCTTACTAGACAAATATTCCCTCTTAATTAAAAACTTATTACTTACATAATACATTAATGAGTCTTTAAGTGTGTGCTACCTAGTGTGAGATAAAACTACACTTTTAATACGTCGTAAAATGAGCTGTTGCATTAGGTGGAAGTCTTTAAATTTTAAGAAACTACATCAAACATATATATGTGTGTGTGTATATATATATATGCATAACTAAATGCGTTGGCGCATATATATATATTAATTCATTCCGATTTTTTTCCCTTCTGGTTTAAGATAATGGTCGATTAAAAATTTTCAATATATTTTGTTAATAAATGCTTAAGGAAATGCAGTCTATAACCTAGTTTTTTAAAGTATCGTATTTTTCCTGCGTATAATCTGCAAGTCTCATGCATCAGCTTTATACTAGAAATTTTAATTAACACACAAAGCTTATATTTGCACGGAACATTCCCTTGCGTGAACGTAAGTTCGTCTGCTAGTTAAAATTTCTGATGTAAAACTGATATGCCTGATCTACATATTATACGCTGGAAAATAGGATAGATTTTTTTAAAAGTTGCATTAAAAAAAGAGCTTTCAAGCTATATATGTATATATATATACATTAGCGGAGCTTAATCTGTAACACATATATATATATATAATTAAAGTTAAATCTGGCTTCTTTGCTTGAGGTGATAGCATGATGTATGTTTTGACATAGTAGGAGAGCATATCTCTTTAAAAATGCATAGTTTTACTTCATTTTAACCTCTTTTTATGTTTTATGTATATTTTAAAATATACTTTAAAAAAATTATTTTAATTTTAGGGTGATTTTAAAATCTCGTTTGTATTTTAATATCACATTTGATAAATTTAGATTTTTTTTTTTCTAAATTGTATTAATCTTTCATCTACAGGCATGAAATAGAGAAATATGAAATTAATAGTGTTATATGTATAATCAGTTATATAAACGAATGCATAATATAAACATATTTCGAACTGGGATTTTTAATTAATAAATTGTATAAGATTTATACTATTTAAACATACATTTTTCTAAATAAAACTTTTGGTCAATATTTATTTTTGATTGGCATTCTAGAAAATTGTTGGGCAGTTTAAAATTGCTTTATTAATGTTACTTTTACTTACTGAAAAAGAAAAAAAATGGGGACTTGAATGATTTAAAATAATGAATTTTTAATGCTGAACAAAAGAAGAGAATTGAAGAATAAGAAACAAAAAGATTACTGTGATGAGCCTCCTTGACACATTTAAAAGTATGAACAGTTGCGAAGGTGAGTAGTTCCAGTGGAATATAGCATCACGATTTGAAGTATATAGTACTATTCCACAAATCTTAGTCTTTGAAAATATTCTTGACCGACGAAATGGCCAGTAGACAACTAATCGAGATTTCTTGAGGTCTCTATGCTGTACTAAATATTCAAACTCTACTCTATACATATGTGCTGTAGTTTCGCCATTGTATTAACTACCACTATGGAGAAATCCGTTTGTATTATCCATGACATAGAGATGCCTTTATAGGCAATAGTGAGCTGTAAGAAAACCATTTAT
Organism: Salticus scenicus; assembly: GCA_963930645.1. Taxonomy (NCBI): domain Eukaryota; kingdom Metazoa; phylum Arthropoda; class Arachnida; order Araneae; family Salticidae; genus Salticus; species Salticus scenicus. The sequence continues at coordinate 117,205,548 of OZ005657.1, forward strand.
CCGGCTAATACCTTCATATTAAACTTAATGAGTTCTTTGGACCTAGAACTAGGATTAGCACAATTGAGATTCTTATCTCTCCTGTTTCCTTTGCTCATATGCCAAATAATATACTATGAATGTTCCACAAAAAAAGAAAACAGTACCCCTATATGCGTATAGAAATATACAAGACAGATTCAGAACCAATAAAAAGTATATTGGAAGCTTTTCCAAGCGAGCTCGTCAACTAACTCATTACAAAAGATGAAGGCGTAAACTTGTTCCTGATAGTAAATGGCTTGTTGGAAGCAAGAACATAGAGAGTGCAATAACAATTCCACAGAAAATAATAAATAATCACAGATTTTTATAATACGTAAAAAAGGCTGTGAGATCAAATTTAAATATTTTTATTTTACATAAGCATGGCCAATTCAAACTCTGCAACACACAAGAATCTCAAACTCTTTCGTCTGGAAGAGAGTGGCAAGACTATGTAGTTAACAAACATGTTACCGATTTTCTTCAGAAGTGAATCAGTTACAAAACAGCATAACAGTGGGGAAAGAACATTACTCTTTGGACATACTGTAATGGCCTTGATCCTCAAAAAGCCAATAAGCAATGTAGCACAAGCTAACCTATTGCATTACTATTAACATTACTATTGTCAAAATAAGGTTTACTACCAAAAATGTTTAGCATACTTTTTTTTTTTTTTTTTTCTAATAATTTTCTACAATTAAGTTGAAAATTACTATTAAAAACAGTGACAAAAAGTCTCCGTGCAAAAATAGGAGAGTCGAAAAATGTGCTATTAGTAAAGAAGATTTTCGATCCGGTGAGGAATAGTAATACTAATATTTCTTCAAACAATACCATTAGTAATTGTATCACCAGGAACTTTGTCAAAGACATGTTCAACATAAAAAGAAAAAGAAACAGAAACAGTATCACCCATTAAAACGAAACAGTTATCGAGTTTTCGATCCGGTGAGGAATAGTAATACTAATATTTCTTCAAACAATACCATTAGTAATTGTATCACCAGAAACTTTGTCAAAAACATGTTCAACATATAAAGAAAAAGAAACAGAAACAGTATCACCCATTAAAACGAAACAGTTATCGAGTTATCTACACTGTGTGTTAAATGCTGAAGAGCAGTCAATCTACACGGCTAAGAAGTAAGATGGGAATTAAAAAGCAAAGCTGTTTCCCTACCGTGCCTATCAAAAAGCTTTGCCTTATTATATTTGCCTTATTAGTGTTATTAGAAGAAGACTAAGGCAGATGGGTTTTTATAAAACCTTGCCTCAAAATAGTTATCTTATGAGGCTTAGAAAGAAAAATAATTTTACAAATCATCCATGCACTTATCATACATCGAAGGGCCCCAGGTCCAAAATTTTTTGCAATGAATGGACGTAAAAATTTCTGTGTATTTTTCGAACAGAACCGGAAAGATATCATCAATTTCCGGAGTATCAATGATTCAAAAATGTTAACAGCCCAAATAATAATAAAAGGTAAAGTGCTGAAATACAAGATGTACTGTAGGATAAATCCCAATGCAATAAAGTTGACCAATAGATGGTACATGTAAGTTTTCAAAAATAATTAAAAAAAATAATGTAAACAGGCATTACCTAACTGTTATATAAATAATTTAGTCATCTATATTATATATATATATATATATATATTTGGGGGGGGGAGGGGTTGTTATTGTTTATTTGTTTGTTCGGACTTTATCAAAGATAAAACTATTTGTGTAACCTTTCGGAATATTATTATCAGTAGGTATTTATTTTTTAACGCATTTTTATTATGTGATTTTTTTTAAAAATCTATATAAAGTATTTCTGCTATAAAAACTTCCAGAAATGAATCTTGATGCAGTGAGGCATTCATAATCACGGAGCTTAAAAATTAAGATTAAATTACTTACATTTATTTCAAAGAAAATGCAGACATAATAGTGACTAAAAATAAAAAAAAAATTCTATTTTTCTAATCCTTTCTCTTATTCAGTTCTAAGTAATTTGTATTTATTCTTTTAATAAATAAATAAATAAAAGCACTTACCAAAATTTTATAGAAAACTACGAATTGATTTGTTAACCTTCTGACTATCATAGCAAATTTTATGACTCATTAGGCTCATTTGAATCAGAAATATTATTTTTAAATGATGTTTACTGTTTTGTATTATTTATTTATAAAGTTTATTTCAAATTCGAGATTGTTGCTTGTTATGAACAGTAATGTTGCCAACTTGTTGGGACTTACCCTTTTCTAATAGCTTTCAATAATATTTTGTTGCAGTCTTTGTCTAATTTGATTTATCATCTTCTGATTTTGATCTTAAACGTCATATACAAGCATAGTTACCAACTTAGTACTTTTTGGCTCCCGTAAATTTTTATAGAATTTTTTATTCTATTTAATCAGTGAAAACTGCTAGAGAAATATATAAAAAATTTTCTATTAACATTTCCGGTAGCCAAAAAGTGCTAAAATTGGCAACTATGTGTACAAGGAGGTCATAGCTAAATGTTCACTATAAACTGCCCTTGCAGCAAAAACGGACGAGCAGATGGCCACCAAATTTGGTATATAGATGGTCTACGAGAAGTTTTTAAGGAATTAGAAAAAAAATTCACTCAAAAAATGTACACCAGATTGCACTTTGGATGAAAAAAGACAAATTTAGTAAATGGGATGTTCCACACCGGATAGAAAAAAGAAAAGAAATCCGTAAATGTTCAGATTGCTTATGCATCCCAAACAAATAATGTCTTTTGCTATATTTTCCAGTTTTTGTTTGCAAAGTGCTACCTAGAGGCGTATTTTGAACTTCATTTTTGTTGTTGTTATTTCCTTGAGTACATCTCATGAATGGTTCGCAAATTAATTTGGTAACAATGCAGTCATCCGTTTGTTTCAATTGCAAGGTGCTATTTATAACAGACATTTTATTATAACCACTTTATTTTGCTGTAATTTCCAGTGTATAGTCTGCTGGTCAGGTAAAAGTGTTTTGCATCAGAAATGTTATTGAACAGAGAAAGTTATGTTTGTGCTAGTAAAACATTACATTTTATAAAAGAAAACATACTAGTCTTCCAAATTAGGAATAATAAAAAAATTCTAACAAGTTGGCAACTCTAATAAAATTTGAAAAGACGAATTAGCTTGACATCATAAAGTTAAAGTAAATATTTTATGATAAAAATTTCAATAAGATAATTTTTTCTTTTTAAATAGAAAACTAAATGCAAAATATGTATTTTATACTAATATTCGTATCGCCGTTAGATTTCTCTACCACTAATTTTAAATGACAATATTTGTCATAAAATATGCATACACATTAAAAAATAAATTTATTGTTTTATAATAGTGGTAAAAATGTCTATAAGAAAAATTGGATCCCTATAAACCCTAGATAAAAATACGAAAGGTATTTTAACTACAAAATTAAAACTGTGACAATAAATAAATAATTATAATTATAAAATAAAACTAAACAAATATGTTGCTACTACAGAAATAATGATTAAAAAAAAATCAATTATTAGAAATTATTTATTATTTACTATTATAAAGGACTTTAAATTGAAATTATACTTTATATAAATTATGTTTCCTTTCTTAGTAAATATTAACATTTTATTTGGAACATAGACAGATATTTCTAAACTAATGTAACATTTAATTTATATTTTACAAAGGTGATCAGATGGAATTTTTTTTTTAATGTATGCAGTAAAAATCAATGATTTTATATATTTTTACACAATAGAATCACAATCTTATTATTATTATTATTATTATTATTATTATTATTATTATAGATTATTATGTTTACTTAATCGTCTATCCCTTTTTTTATTTCATTTCCCTTGATCTCATCTTTCAGTTCCGGTTTATTTTTTTTTTTTAATATACTCCCAATCTTTAAGATGTCATAAATACAGACGTATTATTAAGTTTTTTTATTTATCCAAGATTCTGAAGTAAGAATCTAATCCAAGTTCTAAATTCTCAAAATCCTCGATCTTTTTCTGTTATGCATGAAATATTTCTAATGCAGTTCTCAGCATCACTAAATACTTTCTACCGTCACAGACAAAGCGAAATATTTAGTAAGACATATAATCATTTAACTGTATAGTAAACTGAATAAATTATTTTAATTCTTTTTTAAAAGTAATTTAATATAAACTAATACGTGGATTATTTTATAATTTTGCAATTTACGGACTTTTTTTTTAATACTTTTTTATTCGTAGAAAACCATGACATGACATTCCAATGTAGTATTTGATCATATAAATATTAAACGTTTTCTTTAGAACTTTTATTACAATTATTTAAATAAAAGTACTCAAGTTCGAAATATACAGCTGTTTTTTTTTTTTTTTTTTTTTTTTTTTTTTTTTACCCTATAAAACACTAATTATGTAAGTATATTATGAAGCCGATAATCAGGATTTAATTTGATCAATCGAATTTGCGGTCACTTACTGATTTTACAAAGAAAGTACGGGCGTTTGTTGGAAAATTAATTAATACTATCAATAACATTAAAATTATTGCATCATAGAACATTAAATCACGTCTGTTATTTATTTATTTATTTATTTTTTATAATAATTTATATAATTTAAAGTTATTAGTTAGAATAATTTAGTTTGTTTGGAACTTATGCTATTATTATATTTTTTAAATGCAGTCCATTATTACATTATTTTCTTCATCACTTTTAAAGATTATCGAGATAATGTTTTAAAGAGAACTAAAGTTAATTTTATACTTAATACGTAAATTTTCAAAATGTTTTCAAATATTGTAAATTTTAATTTATATGCTTTTTTATTGACGGGTATCTCATTTGTTTAACAAATGAACCAGCTGTAATTTATTTATTTATTTTTCTGAAATTAGGGCAGTTAATTTATAAACGAGAGAAAATATATTTACAGCAAAAAATTGTTCATGACAAAAGATTGAAAAAGTCAATAATGTTCGTATTTTCAGCTTCAAATTGTACAAAACTTTCGAAATCGCAAGTTCCACTCTTTTCAACAATAAGTATTATATGTGGGCAGGTTACGCTAGCAGAAAAAAAGTACTTTTAGATCTATTTCTTTTATAAATAAATATATGTAATAAAATAAAATAAATTTCCGTTACCGTATTATTAATACGTTTATTTTATTACTGAATGAAATTGAATATTATGTATAGTTTTGAGCTGCAAAGTGTCAGAGTTACAAATCAGCGTTGCAAACCGTACAATAATACTTTCCAAAATTTCTAATTTTTAAATCAGGTTTCACTCCAGTATTTTTTGATAGAAATATTTTTTAATTAATTTTCCACGATTAAATAAAATGTAATTTATTCTAGAAAATTTCTAGTATAAAGCCTTCTGCCTAAATCGGAGACTTGACACTTATGTGTACCATGATCATCGTACGGTTGGGAAACGCTCTATACATAGAACTGCAGCTACTCATATGCATAGTTGGCAATTATTACACTTTATTTTATTTAATTAGTGAAAACTGCCCTAAAAGTATATAACAAATTTTTATTAAAATTTTCTGGTAGCCGAAAAAGCGTAAAAGTTGACAAGTATGTTTTTGGCCATAATCAGACTTAAATGTACCATATTTCAACTGAGTGGTCGAAACATTTTTAACTTGTAGAAAATTTCCCCCATAATCAATATAATACACATACTGAAATTTTCTCCCAAAATCTATATAAAATGTATGCCAAGTTTTATTAAAATGCGATAAGTTTTATAACATGTTGTAGAGAACTTTAATCTATAAACTATAATCACCCTGTATATAGAATTATTAGCAAAAAAATTCAGATATAAAAGAAATAGACGAATTTGCCGTATACAAAAGAATAGTTATTTTCTCATTAAAACATGTATAGAAACAACAGTTATAGCTTTCAAGACAATTAGCTAGTGGAAATGTTTTTTTACGTAAAGCAGTGGGTATCTGCTTAAATCAGTTTGAGCAGATTTGCCACAAGGAATCACACGGAACCTAAAAGGAATCACAAGAACTATGGAATTAAAAATTATTTGTTCCCAAAACTATGAAAGTTGATTTGATTCATTTTATAAATAAAACATTATTTATATTTTTAGCTTTATAAATAAAATAAAGCTAAAATAAAATATTTTAGTAGATACTGATAAAATCCAAATAGAAACTAATTTCACACTTCATCCTCATTGTAGTCCACATGAAACATTTCATTCATGAAAAATGTATGTAAAAGTATTTTCTCGTCATTATAATTTTTTTAGATGCAATTCGACAATTGAATATTTTGCTTAACAGTGAAACCCTTCAAAATATACATAGGATTAGAATGCTGTTGCCAGAAATAATATTTGTCGTTCAACATGAACTTAAAATTAATAAGTTCGCTGACATTTATAAATTTTCATTTTGACTACATTTTAATATTATATAATAAAAATATCATTTAAAAAACATCAAAATACTGAACATAATATGTTTCAGGAATTGCTGGAAGCACTTAGACGACATGTGTTAATAGATACATGTATAGCAATAAAAAGAGGAAAAAAACATGTTTCATTTGAGATGTACTACCTCATTAAAAGTTATCCTAGTCTTACAGTAAACGAAATAATTATTTACCGTCTCAATGCTTCCAGTCTTCGTATTCTTACAGACATTAAACAAGAAAATACATTCTAAGAAAATTTACTCACGGTGTCAGCGAGAAATGGCTGCAAAGTGTTCAGTGTGAAATAAACTTATATAACAATCCAATGAATAAATTAAAAACTTGATCAAAGAACCATTTGTCAAATACTTATATTATTATAGATATTGGCTATGTAATTAAACAGATTAATATTTAATTTCAATTATTAGCTATACTAAATATGTCATTACACATATAATCTAAAACAAAAAGTGGAAGGTATATTTATTAAAATCAATTTAGTTTAACATAAAAGAACAAAGAGTCATTAAGGAAATCAGTTAAGAGAAATAACTTAAATCTAATTTACGTAGTAGAAAAATCTTAAAAGCCTTTTCATTGCAAAAATGGTCCATCGCATAGCCCGCGAAATTCGACTCATCATGCTAGTAGAAAGTGAGTGTTAATTCTAATGACAGTGATCCCCTTAGATATATAGGTGGCTGGAGCATTAATAAAGTTTCTTTATTTGACCACCTTTTAAAATATAGATGCTTTACTAATAGGTAGACAATATAGAATTTTGCATAACTTGAAGTGTTATATTACTTGTCTTCTTGTCTTTAAAATATATGTTTATTAGAACAAACTGGAGAGCGCGTAGTAAAATAAAAAAGAGACATTCAATAAATATATTAAATATAACGTCTCATAGAAATAAATTAAACTAACTTTTTAAAATAAATCTTGCTCAGAAGTTATTGAAACGTTGTATAATACATTTCGCAACGACAAGTTAAAAATTTAATTGAAATGAAACGTTATTTTTACTTTGTAGCATAAACATTTTTAAAAATACGAAGAACTGCAAAATTTACAAATTGAAACATTACAAAATCGTAGAATTACAAAACTTAAATTCGGAAAAATCCTTTCTTTTAAGTCAGTCGCTACATGATTTATTATTTTAGATGCAGTAAAGATAAAAGAAATTAACACTACATTTTCATAGATGCCAATATTTTAATTTATTTCGGAGTATTTTTAGCCCCGCTTTTATTTCGTACCACTTTATTTATAGAATTTTTTCCTCCAATATATAACTTCGATAAAATAAGAAAAATATATCCTTAAAAAATAAGTGGTATGAAAAAAAGGCGGGGCTGAAAATACTCCGGAATAAATTAAAATATTGGCATCTATGCATTTTCTTTAACTTCGAGGACATTAATAATTTACCTTCTAAAACAAAAAGAATATCTAATCTATTAATATAATATTGTCAAACAGCCGTTTTCTAACAAAATATAATTTAAAACAAAATCTGTTGAGGTCTCGAGATTAGCTGTGTACAGTATGGCAACTTTGGAAAACAACGCAACAATTGCGAAGTTTTGCCATAATAACCTTGATTGTTTCGGTATCATTTTAATTCCGTTAATGAAAATTATTACAGAGCCAAAAACAGAAAAGACGTATACGTGTGTGTGTGTCAATAATAATGAACTCGTACTTAACTCAAATATCTCTTATCATTGTTGCACAAAAGAAATGATAATTAAAGAGAAAAGGTAATTTGCAAACTATTATTTCTAGATACACTGAATGGCTTCATGAATATCAAGAAAATAATTGAATATTTCTTTCCGTAACCTTCCGGTCTTTGAAAACGTAGCATAAAAAGTAATAGAGGGAAGTGGTCGTTATTACATCACTTTACCGCTGATGATAATATAAAATACATAAAAAGGAAGGATCAAGATAGATTTTAATTACTACAATTGAATAAAATGTCTTTTTTTTTCTGGCATACCTGTACTGCATGTCTCCATAATATGTCGCAATTTTACTACTCATTGTTTGCATTTACTAAAGAATATTCAAGCAGAAAAATTGTCAGATAATTTGTAGCTTATTTTTATTTTTTATTCATATTTATCGTTTAAGCGTAACCCCGATTTGTAAAACCGTGACTAAAGAGTGCTGCTGAAAATACTTTCTACAAAAGAGTTTTTTTTTTTTTTTCCTGAAATTTTTTTCTTTATTATTATTATTTTTTTTAAATTCGAATTTGATAATATTTTTATAAAATGTTTTGAACTTGGTGGATAAAATTATAAATTTGCGAACTATGTAGTGTGTAAATAGGAATTTTGTGATGGTTTGAGTGTGAAAGTGGAATACTCAAATGAAATGCATAATAAGTAAGTTTAGATTTTTGTTGCATTCATAATGTATATATTTGGTATTAAAAAAAAAAAAAAAAAAAAAAAAAAAGATCTTATAACAGCTCAGTTTTCATTCGTTTTAAAATATTAGAAATTCGGTATTATAACAGTGTGAAATTAGGTATTATAACAATGTAAAATTACATGCAGTAGAACATAGGAGGATAAATCAGCGAAAATCTGATCACGCTAAAATCATTTCGTTGAGGAAAAAAATAACTTAAAATTTAATAATGTATTTTGTGCTCAAAAAAATTACCAACACTCCTATACAGGAAATAATGACGAATCCTATAAGCTTCAAATAACTTCTCTTTAGAAATCATATCTGTTAACTCAAACTTCATAATAAAAAAATTCTAAATTAATTAATTTAGTTAAAAGAAGGTCTAATTAGTTTAAAGATATTTTAAACGAAAATAAACCTTTAAGCCTTTTTCAGATGTTGAATTTAATACAAAGTTGAATTTTCAAATAAATAAATAAATAAATAAATGAATATAATAAAAAAAAAATCTTCAAGATTAATCATCCATCATCATCAGTTTTATTTATTTATTTATTTATTTATTATTATTATTATTCAATTTCTCTAACAAACGCCTGATACTTTCTTTTTTTCTGGAATTTCCGAAATTGATATTTTTATATATTAACGTGTTTTGACGCATTTATATGTTTAACATGTTGTGAATCGAAAAATCAGGTTTTTTGTGGTTGTTTTGAGTGTCTGTCTGTGTGTCTCTGTGTGAGATTATTAAGCCAACTCTAAAATTAATATTAGCACGAAGCCCAAACTCGGTGTTCAAAGTCTATATCATACGAAAATGATACTTGAAACTTTTTGTTAAAATCAAATGAATAGTTTGGGTACAAGGACCTTCAAGAAAATTCAAATACATTAAGCCTAGGGACAAAATTTTTTGTAGATTCAATTTAACATTTTTAATCCCGGCACATAACTAAAAAATACCATAATAATTTTTATATGGCTCTGCACTGTAAAAAATATGTCCTATTTGCTGCCAAAAATTCACTGTAATTTGAGAAAATACGCGTAATTTACGAAAAAATTACGTTGTCAGTACGTATTTTCTCAAATTACAGAGAATTTCTGGCAGGAAATAGAACATATTTTTTACAGTGTGGCTTTCATAGAAAAAAATCATGGTTGGGCCCATAAGCAGCGTTGCCAGATGTGGCCTTTTTTAAATTCAATAATCACCAATAATTGTGAGAGGTGACATTTGATAAACATAATAGACTGTCAATCTTCGAAGTGATTAGCCAAACGTTACAAATAAAAATTATTGGTGACTATTGAATAAAAAAAGGCCAAATATGGCAACCCTGCCTATAAGGCAAAGACGTTCAGCTAGTTTAGGAAAGAAACTAAAACTTAAAAATTTTGAAGTTGTTTAGGCATTTAGAATTTTTTAACGCATAAACATAACATTAATTGGCATGGTTAGACAACTTATTTAAATGAAGCTTACAAATGATAATGTAAATGATTAATAAAGGAGAGTATTTAATATTCTTGAACAAATTGTCAAAATATATATGTCTGGTTTAGAAAAAATAAAATAAAATCTTATATCTCTGTATATGTATTCTGTAAAAATAAATTATTCTGACAAATAATTAGCTATGACTAAAAATTCTTAAAAAATACAATTATGGAAAACAAATATAGAAGACATATTTGAATATCATTTTATTTAATTGTGTTTAATGTGAATCAATATTTCAATAAATATGTGTTTTTTTCTGAGTAACTTGATATAACGTCCAAAAATACGAAAGATCCGAAATTCGGATTGAACGTGATTAAGGCAATTCCGTATTATCGGCTTCGTACTTTACTTAAGTCTAACTTTAAAACAAAAATCGAATGTATGTTAAAAGTGTATGTTCCAACATTTAAATCTTTTTTTAATAATAATAATAATAATAATAATTTACAATAAATAATGTATGACATTTTTTCGACTAAAGATAAAATTATTATTTTTCGAAAATATTAGTACTTAAAAGAATAAAAGTTGGGAATTATGAAAAAAAATATTAATAATAAAATAATAGAATAACTATAACATTACTTAGTTTAAAAATTAACCTTCTAGTTTTTTTTGCATTTTCAGTGGTTAAATTTATCCACTAACAATTTCGCGACCGCTGGCGTGGAATTGTATTGTTTTGTTTTCATAACTCTGTTTATGAACTTTTCATTTATACTACTTACATAACACACATTAGTTACATAACTTATAAAATATATGCGTAATAGACGTAAAAAATATCGGTAACAATCAATTATTTTATTGCATATATTCATTGTTATAAGAAGCAGAAATTGATAATAATAATAATAATAATAATATGTACTAGCGTATCGCCCACAGAAGGGTCTTATTGTAAAAAGAGGGTAAACCTTGCTGTCGCGAAAATGCATAATTTTGAAATAACAATACGCTGTTGCATGTACAAAATATTAAAAAAGAAATATTAAATTAATAAGCTTAAAATATAAAGAATAAGATTATTACTATTTTAGATAAACCTAATTAAACATAGACCATTCAGACTTTTTAATTTTAATTCATATTTGTTTGACTTTTTTCTATGTGATAAATGCGAAAACAAAAGTCATTTACGAATGCAGGGATGAAACACGGACGAAGAATTCATACCGGTATTTCTTTAAGAAATTTTTATTTATCTAAACTAAATAGAAAACTTTCAATTTATCTAACTAAAATATCGTTGTTTTAAGAAGTAGAAAATTTTCTCCCATTGATAGTGGTATATGAATTCTGCGCCCGTGTTCCATCCCTGCGAATGCTAGACTAAAATTTTTTACCCATGAATCCTTGTCCACTTTTTTTCGTTTTAAGACACACTATTTCTAATGGTAATTTTCGCCATATTTAATTATAGAAAACTATACTATTTAGAAATAGCCTACTGAAAAGCCTAAAAGTTAGAAACGACATAAATGTATTTATATTACATAAATAACATGATTAAAAACTTACCATTTTCAGCAGCAATTTTCATATCAGTTTTTTAATCTCGCACATTATCGTAATGGATACATACTAAAATTTTTTTAATTTAAGTTTAATTTATCAAATTTTATGAGCTGAAATAAGCACCTTCCCTATGAGCTATCTACCTACCTACTGAGAAGATTCAATGCCTTGTGCTTAGGTAAGACTGCTAAAATGAGTAACACATGTCGTCTAAGTAAATAATACTAGTATTGAAATAAAAGATGACAATTCTCGAACATATTCCGCTCAAAATGTAAATTTCATAATGCTCAAAACAAAAGGATTAGTTTATTGAAATTATATTTATGCATTTTCTCCTTGTAGTCAGTAATATGCCTAAAACCCCTTAAAAAATAATGAATGAAAAATTCTGGGGAGAAGGCCAAAAATCCATAGAAAATAGCATAGGGAGAAAAACAAAAAACTGACAATCACATGTATGTGGAAAAAAAAAAAAAGGGAAGAAAGAAAGAAAAAGAAAAGGCTAGCATCAGAATAAAAATAAGGGCAAAATAGAAAAGAAAAAGTAACAAGCTAACGAAGGGTCGGACTTAAGGAGGCTATTGTCGAAGGTTAGCTACGTCTCGCCTGATATTATTTACCTTTAAACTTAAAGATAAATCGTTTAAAAGCATTTTATATATATAATGTGATAAATGTTGATTAAATATATATATGCATATATATAATTTTCTTTGCTATTCAGCAAACCAAAACCATATATATAGATTTATTTGACTGAGTATTCTCTCTTTTCATTCTTTTCTTTTATTACCAAATGGATTATATGTATATTTCCTTGCTATTAATCATCGCTAGCGTGTTTAAAGATGGCAGCCATTTAAATAACATTATTTCAATTTACCTGTTTACTTCCTTTCAGTAAGTAAATGTATAAACGCTAAATGCAGACAAAACTTAAATTAAGCCAATCAAGGTTTAAAAAGTCGATCATAATGAGTGAATTTTTTTTCTACTGAAGAAATTTTTGATTATTTTCCTTATACACTGAAATTAAATAAAATATTTATTCAGCACTAGGCTATAAAGCACCTATTTTCAAAATAAGAAAATTCTGTGGAATTTTCAAGCATTAGACTGATAAACAAAATTCAAATTATAAAGGGAAGCACAATATTTAATTTTGAAGGCAAAAAAGAAAAGTTCAGCTTTATATATATATACTTTCAATGAAAATTTCAAAAACACAAAAACAAGAAAGAAAGAAAGAAAGAAAAAATAAAAATAAAAATAAAGGGGGAGGGAGGAATTTTGTAAGCTTTTACTGGATATTTTCCTTATTAATGTTTTCGAGTAAACATTTTTCGACTAATTTAATCTCAAGTCAGCTAAATTGTATAAGCACATAAAAAAAAAAAAAAAAGAAAAAAAAAAAAGTATACGTTCCAGATTCAACATCAACCGGAAACCTTAAATCATTCTTATCTCTCTGCTGGAAATTTTGGAATCCGTAACAGAAAGGACATTGTACTTTAAATATTAAATAACCCCGAGGGCAAACAGCGAACTTTTTTTTTTTTCGGGGGGAGGGGGGGGGGGTTAAAAACCATGTTAGAAAAACTTCAACGGAGAACCTGATTTCATCTTTAAAAGATAAAAAGTTTCTTTTTCATCTATGCATTCATTGTCTAATTTTTTTAGAGGTTGTTAACCTAATCCCTTTTCAGCCTTAAGTTTGACTGCAATGCTTACTTTATTTATAAAAAAATGTCACTACTTTTAAGCAATCGAATAAAATTTATAACATAAGTAGGCTCACATTTTGTAAATAACTCGGTAAAAAGCATCAGAAAATACGTATTTCAATAATGAAATATCTAACGTTTTCAACTTTAATTTATATAAATAAAAATCTTTGATAAAAGATTATATTTCTTTAAGTTCAATGTGCACTGAGCAAATTCATAAAACTAGATTAATAAATTTTTATCTAGCATAATAAAGATAAGATAAAGATTAATAAAAGTGATAATATTTTGAATTTTGCAAAGGAGTTTGGATTTCATTGTAACGAATATTGTGAATATTCTAATATTTATCTAAAATCGCAGTGAAAAAAATTTTTGTCTAAAAGAAAATATATATATATATATAATATATATAGCGCAGCAGGGCTGCCAAAGGCGACATTTTTTAAAATTATTATTACTTTCATACCAATATTTCCATAACATAAAATTTATAATAAATTCATGCAAAAATACTGCAGGTTAACCTGCATAAAGATATTATATATATATTATAATGATACAAAAATAAATAAAAGTTGTATGCAGCAGGACAGTGTGTCTACTACAATAAAATATTTAAGAGAACACTCCATTGTGTTATTTTCAACATTACCCCACGTTATAAAATTACATTTCCTACTATAAAATTCTTTTTTTTTTTTTTTTTGTTGTTGTTGTTTGTTTGTTTGTTTGTTCTCGAAGGAAAAAAAAAATCTTTAAAATTGAGAGTTTGTGCTTGCATTTAACTTGATATATTCTATTTGCAAAATAAATACCGGTCAGACAAACGCTGTTTTTGACCGAAAAAAATCATTTAATAAAATATTAAGGTATTTTATAATTTCAAACATTGAATAATTAATTAAAAGAAAAAAGCCTCAATTTTGTTCTTCTACTCTATTAACCAGAGATATACTTTAAAGAAATTAAATTCTCGTTAGAAATTAAATTTAATTAAACAACTTGAAATAGAATTATATTAACGCAAGTTAAATTTTTATTTAAACAGCAAAATTTTGTGGTATAAAATTATAAACGGATTTGCATATTGTTATGCACCAAGTCTAAGAATAGTTAGATTGCGCCCTGGAAACAGGAGCTTTATTACTATCATCAGTTATCTCAATCGATGCTCCTAAGACTGGCAAACAATCTTTCTATATCTCTTATACATACTCGTATTGCAGAAAAAGAATATATATATATATATATATATATATATATATATATATTATATAGAGTAATAATAATTTAATATAAATTAATCACTAAATATAGACTAAATGCACACGCTAAACTTCAAATAATCGTCAATGCAAATTACTTTTGAATACACAGAACTTTTCATTTAAAAGCATGATTTAAACATTAAATAATAAAATATTAAAGCAAGTAAACAGGTTATATTAAATAAATGATACTGCATACCTGGCAAAATTTATAATTTATTCCGGAGTACAGTTAGCCCCTCCCTTTTTTCACAGCAGTATATATTAAAAGCATTTTTCTTTTTGTTTCGTCGTAATTACATATTCTAGAAAATTTCTCTAAAATCGTACTGGTAGGGAAAAAAAATAAGTATGTGTGTGTGGGGTGGGGAGGGGGGGAGGGGAGGAACAGTACTTCGGAAAAAATTATAAATTTTACCATTTATGATACTGTAATAATTTTCTGAGTGAAAGTTACTGAATTTGGTAAAAACGAGATGTAATTTAATATTTGTACAACTCTAAAAAAAGTTATATCAGTTAGAATAAGTTGAATAAATAAATAAATAAAAATGTACTTTCCCAAACATAAAATAAACGAAGAAGAAATTAAAGAGCGGACGATTTAATATTCGAGAAATGTCATCAAAAATCAAAAATGTACTTACAGTGGATGATGACTGTCCAAGGAGAGATGAAATACTAAACCGAATTTTATTCTTCACTAGAGTGCTATTGCCTGGTCCTGAGAGTAAAGCATGAGCTGCCGCGAGCTTTGTCTGAACATCTCCAGAATCCTGTTTTTTATCCGTTTGAGCAGAGTCAAATTCATGAAGATGAAACTGCATCTCCCACTGATCATTGTTGGCATTTACATTTTTAGTTTCAGATTCTTTATCTGCATAGGTAGAAATAGTCAGCTTAACATTGTTCCCCTTGTCATTACGAGCAACACTGGATTTTGGAGATGAGGCATTATAGGACTCATTAACAGAGGAATCAGAAATAATGGATGAATTGGCAGTGGTAACATTGGCAGTAACATTTACACGAGCACAATGCCTTCTAGAAGGACTAAATCCAGAATCTGTTCCATCATCGGCTTCACGATCCGAATCCGATCTTTCATAGTCACTTCCTGGAGCACTCGAAGCACCACTGCTGCTTCGTTCATCTTCACCTTTAATTATTTGATTCATAGAAGAACCCACCATCACAGAAATCTTATCTTTGCAATATCCAACTTTATTACTAACATAAGTTCCACTGGATGGAGATGTTATGCGAATTTGAGCTTGGTTGATGATTGGTGTTCCATTGGTCCCAGGATATGCAGCCTCTTTCACTGTATCCGATGGTTTAACTGGAATCACATGCACAAATTTAGGAGTTGCATTATTTAAATCCACAGTAGAAGAAGCCATATTATTGTTATTTTTAAGAATAAGATTCGAGTTCTCTTCTGAAGCATTTTGCGCTTCATTGTGCCAAGTGATAGTAGCCGATGACTTCCCGGCAATATCTAGATTACTCATGTCACTGTTAATTTTCTCAACTGGATCTTCAAAATTTTGAGAATCAACAGGAGCCCCGTTAACGCGCACCGAAATACCGCCATCGGTAACTACCCGGTTTGAAGGTGGCGCGCCGGCCAACATTTTGCACAATGGGAAAACAGCTGTTTTTCCTACCCAGTGAACTCCACGTTAACCGCGATTTCTGTAGAGAAGCAAATTTACGTCCGTATGCTAAGAGTTTCTACAGCTTAATGAACCTGCTCTAGCGAGTAAGTCATGTAACCTGATAGGAAGGAACAACCAAGCAAGACACAGCGCAGGCGCATTTACCTGGAGATGGCGCTGTTGCATGAATGTTTACAGTCCGATGTTGACAACGTGTGGATATGAGTGTCCAGATTGGCTAGTTTATTCATAGGTTGTGTCCTGGAATTTTTTTTTTTCTTCTTTTTATAGAAATTAAAAAAAACACCTGTAACTATTATGATAGTTTTTTTCCCCTTCTGTAGCTCAATTACATACATTGTTATAAAAAATAAATCAGAAATTATTTGATTAATTTCTCAGGAAGGTAAATTGAAAATTCAAATTTAGAAAGAATCAAAAATCACTTAAAATAATAATATTAATAATAATAATATTTTTCGAATTACAGATTTGTTGAAAAGCTGAAATAAAATATTTTCATATCATTATTACATTTTTTTTTTTTATTGAACTTAATTGTATTTAACAGATTTATGTTTGTTAGTGAAAATGAATAAAGATAATAAAAAATAAAGCATCAATGAGATACATATATCTTTTAAAGATAAGAAAATCGGCAATGCTTTGTTTTATGCTGTGTTCTATTTGTCATTCATTAGCAGCTATTAAAATTTTGTTTTTAACTTAATTTCAACTAAAATTATTTCCGTAATTATTATTTTTATTTTATTTATTTATTTTATTTATTTATTATTACTATTATTATTAATATTTTAGGAAAAATATATAAATTAATTAAAACAATTGACATAAAAGCTGACGATGTAACAGTTGTATTAGATTTTATTTATATTATTTCTTCTAACCAAGAAACTTTATTTAGTAATTTACATTTTAACAGTCCAATGAAATTAAAAAAAGAAGTTCATCCTACACTTGAAAATTCTGGTAAATGTGTAAAGGTTTTTGGCATATTTTCCTTTAAGAAATACCTTTCAAATATTACATGCACATAGCTGGGGAATATGTTTCATATATCGATGTATAATTCAGTTTCCCTGTCTAAGATGAATGTTTATTTCAGTTTTATAAAGGTGTTATATTAATATATTACCAGATCTCAATCCCAGAAGAAGCTTTGTGTATGTTTTTTTTTTTTGCTGCATTAGGGTTTAACGAATAAAAGAAATGTATTTGTTTGTCCAGGATTTAAATCAGCCCTGCTTTCGTGACGAATGTTTGGATGAAGAAGAAAGGATAATATCTAATTGTTTTTAATTATATAGCACCTTGTCGAGTTGATTCTAGTATTTAGTATGAATTTCAGTTTTTATTTTAATTCTGGTGCAACAGTCTAATTTTTATTTAATTATTTTATTTTTGCATTTATTTTTAATTAATTTTCAGAGAGGAAAGAGTTCCAACATTTTTTATATCATTATTTCCATACAATCATATTTATCATATTTTCACTTTAATTTCTTTTTATTAAATAACATAGAGATTAATGTTCGAAAAAAGTGAGCGATAGAAAAAAAAAATATATATCCGTACTCTTTCATCCATGTTTATTTTAAATATTAAAATATTTATTTTTATTTATTTTTTAATATTTATTTTTGCTGCAGGTCGGGTTCCAGTCCCATTAATTCGGATATTTCGAAACAGTTTCTGATTTAATATTGATTCTTCTACAACGGTTTAGATAATAAGGATTTTTAAAAAGAAATTTTAGATTATTTTTGTGACGAATTGTTAGTATATATTTTATAATTACCTATCATTTGTATCTGGACAACTGATAATACGTCATTTATAACTACCTAATTTATATTAAAACCCGAATAAACTACTACGTTAGAAACGCCAAAGAAAAATATTGGAAATGCATACAGCTGTTTCGGTAGCCTACAGCGTACCGTCTTCAGTGTAAAAAGGATGCTTTTTTTCACCGACGGCGGTACGCTGTAGGCTACCGAAACAGCTGTATGCATTTCCAATATTTTTCTTTGGCGTTTCTAACGTAGTAGTTTATTCGGGTTTTAATATTCCAACGCCAAGTCTCCTGTTATTATACCTAATTTATAATTAATATACAATCTTGTTCATTATCTCTATATGTATCTTCACAAAAGGAAAAAGAAATTACTTTAGAGATATGATTGATTGTAGATTTCTCTTTTCTTACCCCTTTTTTTTTTCTTTTTCCCCCCTTTATATATGAATAAAGTATGGCATCCCTCCTTCCTCTATTTGCAGTTTCAGATGTTAAAATAAAATTGATAAAATATAAACTAATTTTCATTTCATCTGGATAAACTTTGTGCTTAATATTTTTAAATTTATCTCGGTTATTTTTTAATGTTTTCACGATTCTAAATAAATTTTTTTTTCTTCTCTCGAGCCTCTCGAAGGTCCGACAAGATTTTATACGGTATTTTGAGGTAATCTGAACTGTGCTAAACTTTAGTTTTTCTGTTTTTTTTTTTTTTTTTTTCTCATATGAAGGATATTTAAATTCACTTACAGAATCATAAAGAATCCTATTTGTTGTGTGTGTTGGTGAAGGAAGGGGAAGAGGGGGAGGGGGAATTTTCTGGAAGTAAATCAAATCCAGTAAATACATATTTGAGTGATGCTTGCCTTATTTTAATCTCATATTCAAGCCTTTTTATCTTAAAAAATTTGTAAGAACAATATAACATGACTTATTGGGTCGAGATATTTAAAGAGAGTACCCGATAAAATTTATCTAAAAGATATTAATTGTTTTTATTCTCCTGAATATCAGTTTGTTTATTTAACTAGCGATAAAGGTTCCATTTTTCTCTTATTTACTGTCACATTTTATATTTTGATTAACAATTTTTTTACTTTTATTTTCTATTCTATTCTTTTTTTTTTTTTCCCCATAAACACATAATTCTGATTTCCGAGTCAATGATAATAATAGACGTCTGACGACGGAAAGTCTGCAGAAATTCCAAAATTTTAAATCACGCTCTAATACGAATAATTTCATGTACATATAGTGTCAGTCACAAACAGAGGTATTTCCGCTTCCACCAACATTTTCTAACAATAATCACTATTCTATATTATCACAAGCAAAAAGCAACTGTAAATGCACCATAAAGATTTCTGTACGGTAATAGTGGTTGACACTTACTTATTCCCGTGGAATTATCCATTCCCTAATCATGATCAATTTCAGCTTTATCAATCCACTGCAGGATAAAGGCCTCTCCTAGGTGATTTCACTGTAATCCTTTTATTTTTTTCAATCCTTCTACATTCTGCTCCTCCAAACTTGGCAATCTCATCTCTCCAATGATACTGTGGTCTCTTCCTTGGCCTTTTCTTATCTCTCAGTATTCTAACTAAGATTTAGGTGGTCCATCTATCATTGTTCCTTCTGGCAAAGTGCCCAATTCAAAGCTTTAATATACTAAGCGTAATAAATTAATTTAATATAAATTAAAAAAAGTAATAATATTTCTAATATTCAAATAATATTTGTTTTTTATTTGTCAGTTAATATGTGCTGTATTATTTAGAGTCAATTTTATTAAATAGAATCATTGTCTTACATAGTTGTATAAAAAATTACAAAATATTAGTATTTAAAAATATAAATTCCGAAAAATATGGAATTTAGCTATCCTGAGTAAATGAGGGTCCTGAGTCATATGTTCCTTTTGAAAATACCAGCGATTTCAATGCGATGTTGTACTTTTGTTGATAGAGAAAAAGGCAAGGACAGTTATTAAACAAAATGTCGCTTCATGTGCATGCTGGAGCAATACCCCCTGTCTGTAGCCTTTTACAGAAAGTGTTATCTAGGGCAATAGTATTCTCAGAAACAAGAAGATTTCAAAAAATGGAAATGCTAAAGATAAAAAAGAAAAGAAAAGATGGGATTGAGATTTCATCTATCCCTCTGATGGGGAAAATATCAACAGAGTTTCACAATATCTTCAAACGTTTATTGTCTGATCAGAATTGCTAATAGTAACTATCGAAGTAGAAACAGAAAATAACATTCTGTGTTCTAGTCCGAAGTGATAAAAAAGAACTAACTTGTTAAATAAATCCTTGTTGAATCATGTTCTTAGACTGACTAAGAACATGATTCGACAAGGATTTATTTAACAAAACAGTATTAACTCTACATTTTTTATATAGGAATTTTTGCTAGTATTCGGATACTTTTGTTACCAACTGTACACAATATGAGATTTTTATTCATCATTGAAATAAAATTATATATTAAAAAAAAAGAAAATCGATTAAAATCAGATTAATCGACCGAGTAATCGATTAACGAGCTACGATTAACCCAGTTAAAACTCTTAATCGATTCCCACCCCTAAATTTATTTAATTAATCTTATCTTCTTCATTCCCGAGGCCTTCAAATGTGGACCTTTCTTCTTTGCTTCATAAAATCTAAATGATTTAAAATTTTAATTACTCTACTAAATATCTGAATGACGTGACTTTTAAAAGATACTAATATACTGCGTCACAAAACTAAGTTTACTTATGAAATAAATTTTTGTTTTATCTAGAATCGCATAGTATGGCTTTAAAACAGTGTAGCCGAAGAAGTAAGCCATTTTTGTAATTTCTCAAAATGCTTAAATGCTTTACAGAATGAAAAATTGTAGAATTGTGGATTAGTAACATATTTAAAGACATAAAATTTTAAATCAGTGTACCCACGGCCCGATTTTTTTCAAGGACTTTTCCACCAGAAATATCTAAAAAAAAAAAATTTTCGTTAAAAATACACTGTATACTTAAAGAATAAATTTTTCTTAAGATTATTCTGGTGGAAGAGTCTTTGAAAAAAGGCGCGGCCGTGGGAACCTTGTAAATTGTGCTATACTTAGGCAGAATTTAGTAATGTAGAGTTTACTAAATTGTGCTATACTTAGGCAGAATTTAGTAATGTAGAGTTTAATAAATTAAGGTCTATACATATACATCTTATATTACTAGTCCCCTAAAATAGCACTTTTAGAAACATGCGTTTTTCTATAATCTATAATGTCACTATATGTGTATAAAAGCATAGATGCCAACATTTTAATTTATTCCGGAGTATTTTTAGCCCCGCCTTTATTTCATACCACTTATTTTTTAAGAGTAATATCTTCTTATTTTATCGAAGTCATATAGTGGATAAAATTTTTCTATAAACAAAATGGGGTGAAGTAAATGCGGGGCTAAAAATACTCCGGAATAAATTAAAATGTTGGCATCTATGCTAAAAGACTTGAAATTTTATTTATATTATTGTTGTAGTTTCGGATTCGAAAAGGGTATACTTTCAATTATTTCGTTGTACGTCGATAACTACTGTAATCATCATTGAGTATATATATATATATATATATATATACATATACATACCTGCCAACCATCTCCTTAATAACCGTACAATTGTAAACGTTCATTTTTTCACACCACTTTACTTTTAGAGTAATTCTTTCCGAATGTTGTTACGATTATTTAAGAATAAAATTACTCTAAAAAAATGACTGGCGTGAAAAAAAAAAAAAAAAAAAAAAAGGCGGGTACTAAAAATTGTACGGTTCATAATGAGATGGTTGGCAAGGCAAGTATGTATATATATATATAAGACAAAATTTAAATATAGGATGGAGTAAAACTTGAATTATTAAATATATAGAACTAGAACAGAGCTTTTATAAACCAATGCACAAATGTAGCAAATGGAAATATAAAACTATACTAAATAAGCAAAATAATTAAAGCCAGATGAAAAATTAATCCCAAAACACATGAGGGCCTTCATCAGGGGAGATCCCCCATGTAGGGAAAGGAAAATGAGAAGTTTCTGACGAAACGCTGGTATTTTCATCTGGCTTTAATTATTTTGCTTATATATATATAAGGTTGTTATAAGAAAAGAAAATCAAAATGCAATACCTTAATCTGTATCAGAAACTAAGACCAAAAAAAAAAAAAAAAAAAAAGAAAAAAAGAAAAGGGAAAAAAAAAAGAAAAAAAGAAAAAAGAAAGAAATTATACGCAGTTAATGAATTCTTTGTAAGAATTAATTTTTTTATGATTTTTCTTTATGATTTTTTTATTATTATTATTTTTTTTTTTTTTTTTTTACGGGAACGCAAATAAGAAACGCTGTACTAACGTCCTTATTTGCACCTGATAATATCAGTTACGATTTGTAATCGTTTATATTACAAGCATTAATAAAGACATTAAGTCCAGATTGAAACAGTTATATGAGATGCGTTACGTGCTATCAAAAGCTTTCGACGACAAATTGGAGAAGTCATGGTCAAATGATCAGCAAATAACTTTTCCTGTTACTGATGTTCCAAATCACGATTCTATGCATTGTAAGTGGCGTGATGTTCTGTGTGAGGAAATATTCCGTAAACAAAATATTAAATGTTTGATATATATGGGAGAATAGGGTGGAAAATTCGTTATGAAATTAACTGACGTTTATAAAATTAATTATTATTACTATTATTATTTTGAAATCTAATTTTAGTATAAATTATAAATCTCATTTTTTATTATGTATAAAAAATAAATATATTGCTATTTTATAATTTAAATAAAAATACATGATAAATTATTCCGTTTCTTGGTATCGGGGGTTAATGCGTCATATGATTTCATTTTTTATAAATAAAAAAAGAGGTTTTGGAATTTTTTCCATCGCTTATTCATAAAAAACAGAATAGTTTTACTCTTAAAAAAAAAAAAAAAAAAAAAAAAAAAAAAAAAAAACGCATATTTTTCCAAAGACGACTTTAAGAACAAAATAGCGTTGTAGAAATGATTAACCCAAAACCATCACCTAATCGAAATCACTTATTTATGCGTTATGACTTTTGGCATGGTTGCCAAGTCTTCTGCTTTCTGCATACCCAAAGACATACTTGCCAACCATCTCATTAATAACCGTACAATTGTTAACGCCCTCTAAAAAAACACCCCTTTTCTCACACCACTATATTTTTATAGTTATTCTCTCCAAATGTTGTTACGATTAAATAAGACTAAAATTACTCTAAAAAATTATTGGTGTGAAAAAAAAAAGGCGGGCACTAAAAATTGTACGGTTCATAATGAGATGGTTGGCAAGTATGCAAAGATGCCAAGTTACAACAAACGAAAAATGAATTCCATACCACAATAAAGAAAAAGGAAAGCTTGTCCTATTAAATTGCAGATAATTATTACAAAGAATACATTAATAAAATTCCGGTATTAAGATTACGAACAATCCGTAATAACTTGTCATCTCTGCATACCACTATTTCTTTATATATATATATAAAAAAATTGGTTTATTTAAAGTTCAATTTCTCTGATTAAATAACAATAAAAAAAAAAAAAAAAAAAAAAAAGAGAAAGAAATAAAGGAAGAAAAACTAGTATGTTGGGGCCTCTAAAAACCTATTTTGAATATTTTCCTATACAAATACACGAAGTACAAATTATTTATTAAAATTTTATATTTGATAAGTTTATTATCCTAGACGAATGTAGACGATTCTCAGATCAAAGAAGTATAACGCTAAATGACAAAGGAAAGTGAATTTTATACCGAAATATGAGAAATAAAAATTCCAAGACTTTTTTTTTCTCTCACTTTTCTGAAAATTGAACAAAATTGATAAGTTTGTTTAAAATTATCACAGATCTATTGTTCAACTATTCGTTTCAAATGTATTGGTGAGTTCCCACATATACAAAAAAAAAAAAAAAGAAAAAAAAAAAGAAAGAAAGAAAAAGAAAAAGAAAAGAAAAGAAAAAGAAAAAAGAAAAGAAAAGAAAATCGGACTGACTATTCTAAATACATTTTTATTTTTACTTTTAAATTGAAAAGTTAAAAATAATTCTCATTGTATATATTTCTTCGAAATTTTGTCAAAATTGTGTAAAAATTTAGGAACACTGTCAACCTTGCTTCATTTACAAAATTGTATTATAACAGGGTTGTCAACATTTTAATTTATTCCAGAGAATGTTTAGCCTTGCCTTTATTCCATACCAGTTTTATTTTAAGAGAAAATTCTTCTCCTTTTACCACAATTATTATATACTGGAGAAAAATATTCTAAAAATAAAGTGGTGTGAAATAAAACCGGGGCTAAAAATGCTAATAAATTAAAATGTTGGCAACTATGTTATAATGTATAGTTTATATGCATCTAAAAATTACGGGCTTTGCATGAAAAGTTCTGCTCACTAAACGTGATCAGATGTTTTTAAACTGAACAGTAAAGAACAATTTTACTTTAAATTAGAATAAAATAAAAAAGGGAGTGAGTGCAAAAGAAAGAACACGCGCTTTAATTTTTTTGTATATTTGACGATTCGAAAGTTATTTTTTGTTTGATTTTATCAGACTTCAAAAATATTTCAAGAAGCACTTAATTCTATTATAGGCTGAAACTGGATTTCAAATGATGAGCACGAGCCTAAGTGGCTTTTATAAATAATATAATTTAGGCTGAAGAATGATCTTTCATTGGATTTAAGGCGTTTACTGTCAATATTTTATCAGGCTTTAAAAATATTTCAAGAAGCACTTAATTCTAGTTTAGGCTCAAACTGGATTTTAAATTATCAGCACGAGCTTAAGTTGCTCTTGTAAATCGTAGGCTCAGGAATGACCTTTTATTGGATCAGTATATACATAAATAATTATTGAGATACAATTTTTATTAAAATTACACAATCAACTGATTGAAAGAAAATCATATTTATTGAAATTTTTATTTTTCCGACTGAGTGAAAATAATGCCTGGACCGGGTGTCGAACCCCGGATCTTTGACTAACAAGTTCAAGGCTCTACAAATTGAGCTATCCAGGCCGACAACCGGTCAGCATTACTCACTCAGACAACCATTAGGCAGAAATCTCTGGTCTACCATGTAGATAGCTCGACAGAAATAAGCCGCAGGTAATGGAAAACACCACTAAACAATGGGAGAAAGAAATACAATTTTTATTAAAATCACACAATCAACTGATTGGAAGAAAATCATATTTATTGAAATTTTTGTTTTTCCGACTGAGTGGTCCAGGCATTTTTTTCACTCAGTCGGAAAAATAAAATTTTCAATTATTGAGATAATTTCATTCGCGGTGTTAAAGGTGGTTTTCATTAAAAGGGATTAACAGATATAATCTACATTTTAATATATACTTCAAACTGATATGAATAGAGAAACTCTAATCAGGAACTGAACCTATCATTTCCTGAATAGCAACCACTTCTTAAACATAGATTCCAACATTTTAATTTATTTCGGAGTATTTTTAGCCCCGCCTTCATTTCATACCATTTTTATTTTAAGACTAATGTTTTCTTATTTTATCGAAGTTATATATTGGAGACATATTTTCTATAAATAACGTGGCGCGAAATGAAGGCGGGGCTAAAAATACTCCGAAATTAATTAAAATGTTGGCATTTATGCCTTAATAGAATTCATTACCTAAAAACCGTCATCAAATCTAAATAACCTAAGAATATAATTTAACCCTTTGCTCTCGGCATATTTTCTCTAAGACACGCCTTTTGACGTTCCTTTAAACTCCAACGCCACACGTATGGTTTCCGACTTACTACCTTTTGGCTACCAAAAAATTGTAATAATTTGTTTTGTTTTACTTCATCATTTAATCTTTAATTATTTAATCATTTGTTTTACTTCATCATTTCAGTTTTTTTAATTTATTCCGGAATGTTGTTAGCCCCGCCCTTTTTCCACACCGTAATATTTGTAGAAATATTTTCTTCATTTTTAAAAGTATTAAATATGAGGAAACTTACACTAAAAAGATTACGGTGTATAAAAAGGGCAGGGCTAACAGCATTCCGGATTAAATAAAAAAACTTGGCAGCTATGGTAGTGTTGTACTATGATTATACAGGTTAGAGGTGATTGTATAAAAATAGTGGTAGCAGTAAATAAAAAAAAAAAAAATTATTCCTGAGAGTGTCCTGAAGAAAGGGCGGAGAGTACGTCCCCTGTCAATATATTTAGAAAATTTTCAAAGTGAAAATAAATTTCTATTTTGTCCTATTTCGAATATTTCTTTAAATGCCAATCATTTTTAAATGATAAGTTAAAACTATGTTAAATGTAAAATTTTCCAGAATTAAGTTCGTGCTGACAGATATTTCTTTAAAAAAAATTTCGCTATCTTGCGCTAAAAAGGTCATAAAAACATGCTGCAGATATTTTTACTTTTGTTATGCTCATGGATGAAAGTTTCTACTATTTTGGATACTATTTCTATGCAGGGATGTTTATAATACTTTGACAGTAATGTTTTGTGATCAGGTAAGATAGCGACTATTATACATATATAGCGATATGAAAAAAGCGGAAACTTTTGTCTCTGATTATAGCTTCAGTTTTAGAAAAAAATAATTATTTAGTTTCATTTCATTAAATATGTTTGATTTAGTTTAACTTTCGATATTATTTCTTCAAAATAAAAAGGAGATCAAAATCACGTAAAACATGTATGAAACTTATACGGAAACGTTCAGAATGAAAAATGAAATTCTTCTAGTGAATTTCTTTATGAAAAACATTTACATGAATGTTGTCATTGAGATGTTATGATTACAGGATTTTAAGGTATTTAATCCCTATTCAATGGGAAATGTAAAAAAAAAAAAAAAAGGGAAAAAAAATCGAGCTCACAATCTGAATCTAAGGGATTGTACTTTTGTTGGACAATAGACAAAATATTTTCAAGCACAAAATAACAATAATATATGGGAAAAGAAAGCTTTCGGACACAATTCTTTAAATGGGACACGCGCATATTTCTCCATATTGTGCGACAAAAAAAAAGACATCTGGCTCTTTCATGCTTCATGAGGTGTATATAGCTAAACTTTCTTGTTATGAAACAAAACGCTTTAATTTGAAAATTATAAAAAATAAAAAATAAAGTTAAAACGTTCCACCTGAAAGTTTACAATGCATCAGTGGTGCATATTCTTTTTCTTTCTACTTTTTTTTTTTTTTTTTTCAATATCCGTGATTTGTTGTTGGATTGCCCTAGATTTCATAATGTCTATGTGAGACGATATTGGAGTGACTCATTTTAAAAAAGGAATCGACCTGTTTGTTATGAAGGTTTGAGAAATTTTAGGTAGGTATCAGTTTTCATAAATTTGATCTAAACGAACCTGTATAAGAAAAGAAAATTGAATGGGGCTTTGCAATTTTTTTAAAATATGAAATTTCAGACGATAGGAGAAAAACATTAAGAAAAATTGATCCCACACACAAATATGGGGGGGGGGGGATTATACTTAAAACTTTTATATTCAAACTCTAGAGCCTCTCTATTTTGATGAAAATTGAAAGATTTTGGAATATTAAAATAGAAGTTCAAATGCTGATTACCAGTAGAAAACATGATGCGTGAGCCTTTCAAAGCAAGAAATTCGGTTTAGTGTATGTTGCATTTAATGTGTACCGGATTTTATTATTGCATAAGTGCGAACTTAAACGGTTTATTTACACCACTATTTCTTTGCAAGAAATTCATCGAGTTTAATCGCAAAAAACTGCTAAAATATATATTAAAAATTTCTATTAAAAATGTCCGATAGAAAAAAAAAAGGTGTACAAGTTCGCAGCCTTATTATTATTATTTTAAGGTAAAGTATATTCGTGTTAATTAGCTTGTATAAATATTTTATAATAACATAAATGGGAAATTTGTGGTTCGCATTCACCAGTATATTGGTTTTATTAAATTTAATACAATAGAAGGAAAACTTAAAGAAAAAAAAAAAAAAAAGATCCCTCACATATTCAGAGCTGCCAACCTAATCCGGCAAATTGTTTGTACCGCCCCTTTTCCTACACCACTTAATTTTTAGAGTATTTGTTTCGTTAATTCATCGTAAATATATTTGAAAAGAATTACTCTAAAAATTTAGTGGTGTACAAAAATGGGCGGTACTAACAATTTGCCTGATTAGTTTGGCAGTTGTGCATATTGTATAAAAATCCTATTTACCTTTCACTGCAAAAGTGCCATATTTTCATTTGGTAGTGAAATTTTCAGCTATTTTGTCTTTAAAATAGACCATTTTTAATTGTTTATGTAATACATATACCGGGTATTAATAAAATTCGATATATGTATAACAGGCTTTAGAGGATCATGAACAGCCTCTTTCTGTAAAAACAACCCTGTATTTATCAGAAGTCTACTTAAACTGTTTTAGAATAAACATATTTGAAATAAATCCAGATTTTTTGTTTGTTTAAAAAAAGAGATGAACCAGTGAAAAAGAAGTGAACAAGATTTAAATAATCTAAGATATCAATAAACGGTTATTAATTACAAAAAGGAAAATGTGTTGTAAAATGATTTGGGATTTTGTAATATTGAATTATATAATACTTTCTGCTTATCTATTTTTACGGTATATGTTAAACTGGTTGCGGTACTTTTTTTAGTAGAATATTATTTTGAAGAGTAATTTTGTGTAATAATTTTCTACCGTTAAACAACGCAAAGATTTCTATTTGAAAATACTGTTTCTAACGTAACAGTTTAATAACATACATATATTAACGCAGACGAAATAATATAAAAGATTAAAGTAAAGATAAATAAAAGGCATTTAGTATTGCTTAGAACCGATGAAATGGATATTTGACGTTTAATAACGAAACTGTAAAGATTAATGATTAATAAAAATAATAATTTAAAAAAATGCTTAGTTTTTTTTTTTTTTTTTTTTTTTTTTTCAATATTTTAATAAATTAAGCTAAGTAATGTTATTATTTCTTCACAAACCATTCAATAAAAATATTGATTAAGAAAATCAAAATTTTCCGTTTAAATTCAGCGTAAAGGGGACAAATTATTTTGTTGGAAAACTTACTTCTGTTAACTCTTACACTATGATTGGTTAAGTAATGCCTAAGAGGAAATCTCGATAGCGTAATGTTTCTTTATTAGACAGAATTGAAATATTTCTGCAGAGTAATGCAAGCGAAAGTATACAGTGAAAATCACTACCATTCATGATTTTTTAAGCTAGAGGAAATTAAATAAGGATATAGTACATGTAAGTAAATTATATTTTTCATGGTTGAATAAAATGTATATTTGACATTCCGAAATTGACCTGATTGTTAATAAATTGCTTAATAATGTAAAATAAGGTATAGCTTTTTTTATTTATCTGCTTCAATATTTAAAGGAAAGTGACTTTATTCTTAATCCTACGTTTCTTCATAAATGTTTAAAAATATAAAATTTTTATACATACTCAGATGCATCAATCGATTTTATTTAGTTACATAATATGGAGAATGTAATATCATAGCTGCCAGCTTTTACGCTTTTTAGATACTGGAAAATTTATTTTAATAGAAATTTTCTATATATTTGTGTTACAGTTTCCATTGACTAAATTAAAAGAAAATCTTTATAATGTTTTCCGGTATAACCAAAAAGCGTAAAAATCTCGCAACTGTGTAGAATGAATATATTTTTTTAATAAAATTATAAACTCAGGATATATTTTTAATTACATAAGAAGTTTTTTTTTTTTTTTTTTTTTTTTTTTTTTTTTTTTTAAACTCTGTGGTACCCATAAATTTGTAGTTATATATAAAATATATTGACATGCCAACGCTGTTATACTACAAGTAATCCATAGACATTATTTTTGAACAGAAATTTTGTTCAATAATTTGTGTATATAGTATATACTTTATAAACAAGGTCTGTCTAAAAGGTAGCAGCTACGGCTCTGTGGCATAACATAAAGAAAACTTATTGGAAAAAATACTATTTTCACCATGCGTATTAGCCTTTTGCACTAATAAGATATAAAATTTGTATTTATTTTATTTTTATATTTTTCTAGATTGCCAAATAATAATAATTACTCCTGAAATCAGTAAATAAATATATATATATTCTTCCATTTCTTTTTCTTTTTTCTTTCTTTCTTTTCTTTCTTTCTTTCTTTTTTATTTTTCACAAAATACATAAGAAATGACCAATTTATTTTACTTCACGATAATGACAGACCGCACACTACACTAAAAATCAACCAGTTTTTAGCAAAAATGATAAGAAAAAAAGAAGACCGGTGGGACTATCATGTCACGCTCTCCATATACGTTCGATTTAATCCCCTGGAATCTTTTTCTTGTTTGGCAAGATAAGGAGGGTTTGAAGTTGAAAAAAAAAATAAATAAAAAAAAAAATAAAATTTGGAAGAAAATAAAGGGCCTGCTCCTGCCAAAATAATAACGCAGTAGACGACAAAGAAATCCGTTTTTGTTTTTTTAATTTAGTGAAGGTAGTGGAGGTTTATGTAAAAAGTAGTGTTGCCAGAATTACCACATTTTAATTTTATCCGTGACATTAATATCACCCGTTTTCTTTTCACAGCATTTTATATTGTTATTTGTTTATTTATTTATTTTGAAGAAAAATTTCTTTTTTAATCGTAATTACATATTCGAGAAAAACATGTTATAAGAAAAAAGTGAAATAAAAGGTGGGTACTACAACACCCTTTTTTCAGGACACTCTCAAAGATAAGAAATTTTCACCTTCTTTGCCACTATTAACTTTATTCAGAAATACTTCTGGATATATCCATAGTATAGATGCCAAACATTGTAATGTTTACCGGAGTATTTTTAGCCCCGCCTTTATTACACACCAGTTTATTTATAGAATAATTTTCTGCAATATATAACACCATACCCTCCAACATACTAATTAATATTCCGTAGTATTGTTAGCCCCGCCTTCTTTTTTTCACACCAGTATATTTTTAGTGTATTTTTCTTCTTATTCAGTCGCAATTGCATTTAGAGAATATTACTCTAAATATTTATTGGTGGGAGAAAAAGGGCGGGAATAACAATACTACGGAATATTCATTAGGATGTTGGAGGGTATGTAACTCATACTTGCCAACATCCTAATTAATATTCCGTAGTATTGTTAGCCCCGCCTTCTTTTTCACACCAGCATTATCTATCTTATTAAATCGCAATTGCATTTGGAAAATGTTACTCTAAAAATTTACTGGTGTGAAAAAAAAGGGGCGGGACTAACGCCATTACGGAATTTTTATAAGGATGTTGGCAAGTATGTTAAAACTTCAATAAAATAAGAAAAAACATATATTCTTAAAATAAATAGGGTATGAAACAAAGACGGGGCTGAAAATGTGGCGGAATAAATTAAAATGTTGGCTATCTGTCTACAGCTTTGTGCCATGATTATAGAGGGTAGAGATTATTGCATAAAAATAGTGGTAGAATAAATTAAAAAAACTTTTATTCCTGAGAGTGTCCTGAAAAAAGATGCGGAGAGTACGACCTCTATACTAGCAATATTGCTCTGTAAATAAAAGTCTGGGGTGCTATTTTAGAATGGAGGGTTTTGAGCTTTAAGGTAAATGTAAATATTACAATAAATATTGTTTATTTTTTGAGTTATGATTCATGTCCAATAAATTTCAGATGCACTTTTTGTGTAATATTTTTATTCGATTAAAAAACATCACAGCTTCCAATATTAGCTTTTTAGCTACCTGAAATTTATAATAGCAATCCTTTATGAATTTCTGCAGCACTTTGCAATGATTAAATAAAATGAAATATTCTGAACAATTTGAATAATGTTTAAAATAGCATAAAAATTTTAAGTTCTGTAACATGAAGACATACTTGCCAACACACTAATTAATATTCCGTAGTATTGTTAGCCTCGCCTTCTTTTTCACACCAGTATCTTTTTAGAGTATTTTTCTTCTTATTTAATCGCAATTGAGCTTGGAGAATATTACTCTAAAAATTTACTGGCGTGAAAAAAAAGGACGGGACTAATAACACTACGGAATATTAATTAGGATGTTGGCAAGTATGTGAAGTTTTCTATTCGGAAGTAGTTAGTCTATCGAAACAATTTTAACAGCCGTAATTAATTTATCTTCCTGATTACGAAATAAATAAAATATTGAATTATTTATTATATTTAACAAAAAAAAAAAAAAAAAAAAAAAAAAATTCGAACAGTATTATTCCTTTCATTAATCATAGAAAATTATTTTTAAGGAAACCTGTTGTTATATAGAAATTCTCGCCACCTTATTTATAATTTTAGAGTTGCCAATTTTTATAATTTATTCAGGAGCCATTCCAGTCCCTGCTTTATCTCACGCCATTTTATTTCTACAGTAATTTCCTCCAATATATAACAGAGCTGCCACATGCGACTTATTTTATATTCTTTTTCTACCACTATTCTCAACTTATAATGTAATTACGAATGTAAATCTGTACTTTTCCTGCATAAAAATATTGTAAATATTATGTTGTGGAAATAGAGATACGACAATAATATAAAAAAGTTGCCTGTGGCAGCCCTGATATAACTACGATAAAAAAAAAAAAAAAAAAAAAAAAAAAATTACTCTTAAAAAAGTTGTATGGAAAAAAAGGCGGGACTAACAATACTGCGGAATAAATTATAAAAGTTGTCAACAGTGTGATTTCGTAAAATGCTAAATGAATGAAAATATAACCTTATAATATAAAACAAGACTTTCAGCATTTAAATGCATTTATTTGCAATTATACCATGAAATTGATAATACTAATAATAAAAGGATACATGTTAAGCACTCACTTACAGAGCTGCCAACCTAATCCGGCAAATTGTTAGTACCGCCCATTTTTCAACACCACTTAATTTTTAGAATAATTCTCTTCGAATATATTTACGATGAATTAAGAGAACTAATACTCTAAACATTAAGTGGTGTAGAAAATGGGCGGTCTATCAATTTGCCGGATTAGGTTGGCAGCTCTGCACTTACTACTCTGAAAATATTTATTTCTAGTCTTAATGTTACAATTTTATTTCAACCCATTTCTTTTTAATTCATTTTTTGAAGACATTATAGCGATCTTTTATAGTAAAATAAATAAATAAAACATTTCTTAAATTACAATCAGTGTGATATTGCTTGAATAATTTAACTCATTTAACTTAAACTAAATTTTGTGTTTACGCAATTTTTTCCAGAGGTCGTTTACCGGCGTTTTAAATAAACATATTTATGATAGCAAAATTTTTATCATGATGAAATTTAGTATTTATTCATACAGATTTGCTAATTTACCGGAATTTCGAATACCAATATTTTTTTTTTTTTTTTTTTTTTACAGAAAAATCAGCTTTATATTTTAATAAAAATTTGATGATTGAATAAGCCAACGGTAATTTTAAAGTAATAGTGGTATGAATCAATACGGAGGATTGGCAGCCCTGATCTTGATTTTCAATAATACGAAGAAACTTAACTACTTCGGGTGTTCAAATTTGAACTGTATTAAAAGTATCTTAGGTCAAGCCAAAGAAGGAAGAGAAAATCTTTTAAACTTTTACACACTCAGTAATTAAAGTTCGCCTTTTTTTTTTTTTTTTTTTTTTTTTTTTAGTATTTTAGAGCACCTTTATCTTCTTTTCTACTAATGTGTATAATTTGAGCAGATTAATAATATCAAGTTTCTTTTCAAACCTTTATTTGGTTGCATTATTTCATGGGTCCTACACCCTAGTTAGGTTAACGACACAAGAAAAAAATTAGTATATACACCTTATCTCTAACCACCCACAGGTCCTCGGAGATGAGTCTGACACCCACAGTTCTATTGAAGACGCCTAGACTGAAGCTGCTGTCAACACCCTTATAAAGATTTGGTCTTTATTCCTTGAATTTTGTAACTTTCTTTGAACTTGGAGGAATTTTTTACGCTGCCGGATGTTGAATGTAGGAATAGTGATTTCTGTTTATTATACCAGACGCCTGCAGAGTAAACGTGTCTACACTCTCACTAGTGGCCTGAAACCCAGAATCTTAAATTGGAATATGCTTTTCTCTTAGTACTACCGAGCAATAAATAGTAGGAGGTATAACGACCTCAATCCTACGTCTTGTTAGTGATCTTTGACCGGCCAAGGTTATAAAACAGGATTCTTTACTTAGTCATTCTTAATTTTTCAATTTAGTGGTGTAACTTTATTGTTAAAGGGCTATAACATATTCAAATATAGTATTTTCGTAAAACCTTTATTTATTTATTTATTTATTTATTATTGTTGTTATCACTATTTTCCCAAACAGAAAATATCTTAATATTGTGATTTGGAGTTGTAATGACCCGTATTTCCCAGAACACTATTTTTGTATTGTAGTTTGCACAGGGTTCTTACGAACCCGAGTTTTTGCAAGAACTCTTCCACCACTTTTTTTCAAACAATAAGATCTTTATAAATTTAAAGGTTTATTTTTTAACGCAAAAATGACTGGAGAAAACTAAGAACCATGAGCGTAGTTGCCAACTTAGCACCTTTTGGCTACTGAAAAAAATTAATAAAAATATTGATTTTATATCAGTGAACTGTAACGGTTTCACTGATAAAATTAAAAAAAAAAAAAAAAAATCATTAAATTTTTCTGTAGCCAAAAGGTGTAAATTGGCAACTATAACCATTAATTTGCCGTATTTAGAGGGTTTCCTACCTTTCAAAAATATCATAGCATGTGAAAAAACTGAGTATTTTCCGATTGACCGTAAATTTTTAAAAATTCTTTAATTCTTATAAAAATCAGCATTCAGATTAATGTGATGTTTAAAACTTGTTTCAGCATTTGAAAATTATAAAAATAATACACTTATTCAGAATTCGTATGGACCCGCTTGTTTTCAAAAACTTTTCCTCCAGTATTTTTTATCATTAAATTTCATTTTAAATTTATAAGTTTCTTTTTCTAAAAAAAATTTCGATAGAAAATTTGTTGTAGAGAATTTTAATGAAATTTAAAGACTTACGAACTTACTTTTAGTTGAATACAATGAAATATTTTGCACAGTTGCTAATGCAACAAGGTTTGTAAATGTTAATTCACGAATAACATACATAACTGCGGATTATTACTAAGTTATGATCCGTAAAATTACTTAGTTTAGAATTTGCATATTAACATTTAACTTGTTTTAAAAGTTCACAAAACGTTGTTTTATAAAATTAATTAATATTTTTTAAACAATTGACTGCTTTTTTTTAGTTAACTATTTAAAAATTTCATCTATCTTTTCATAGTTTAAATTTTCATGTTTCTTTTTTCTTTCCTCTTTTCTTAATATTTTATCCCAGAGAATTTTCATATAATTAATGCATTCTATAGAATGCATATATTGTTATAGATTATCATCTATATATATATTGTTAAAAATTGTTGTAGAATGCAAGCAAATAGGTGATGGAATGCTATCATTAACCGCAAGAACTAAAATTATAGATATAACCAGTAATATTCATATAAAAAGAAGGAAAAAAATCACAACATTCACTTGATTATTATTCACTGTGTCCCGTATAATAACTAAGGAAGTGATAAAAAAATAGAGGGATAAATTGAAAATTGACAATAAATAAGAGTGTCATTCCATATCAGACCTTTACAAAAAGCATAGTTGCCAACATTATAATTTTTTCCGGAGCATTTTTAGCCCCGCCTCTATTTCGCACCACTTTTCTTTTAGAGTTTTCAATATATAATTACGATACAATAGGAAAAATTTACTCTTAAAAAAAATTGGTGTGGAATAAAGGCGTGGCTAAAAATGCTCCAGAATAAATTAAAATGTTGGCAACTCTGCAAAAAGGAATAATAATAAATTTATTAAAAAGTTTGAAACAGTTAAAAAAAAAAAAGAAAAAGAAAAAGAAAAGAAAAGAAAATAGGCTGAAATCTGAAGATTTTAGTATTGAGGGTCGCACAACTTTTTAGAGAACAAAAAGAATTCAAG
Source organism: Salticus scenicus (assembly GCA_963930645.1). Lineage (NCBI taxonomy): Eukaryota > Metazoa > Arthropoda > Arachnida > Araneae > Salticidae > Salticus > Salticus scenicus. Next base: position 117,242,134 of record OZ005657.1, read on the forward strand.
ATTTAAAATCGAGGAGCAAACATTCAAACCATGTTTCTCCTTCGCATACAATTTTTCAGAAAGCACAAAAAACTAATAAATTAAAAAACAACTAAACGTAAACCCTAAATATCGTTTGCTTAGATGTATTAATAGTTACTAGAGAGACAGGTAGGAAGATATGGAAGGCATACTATGTTATGTTAAGTTTAAAGAAAAATCACTAGCTCAGTTATTTTATTTTTGGACAAAACACGGTTTGAATGTCCCCCCCCCCCCCCCCCCCTCAATTATAGTGGCCATTTTAAACCAAATACTACAGGGTACGACTGATCTTGCATGGGGAAAAAAATTAAATATGAGTTATATACTTTTTTTCTCTTACTGACATTTCTTTAAAATGACAAACAAAACTAGAATTTTTTATCCTCGCTCTTATAATTCGTATTGCTCTTTTTATTTATTTTTCTTCATATAATGTAGCACAAAACACCTTGAACCATTTTGAATTTTTTTTTTTTTTTTAGATTTTCCCAGCCAACTTAAGCACTGAAGGTATAAATGGGCCAATTAATATCTCTGAAAATAGCATTATAGCTACATCATTAATAATATTAATTTAAAAGAAATGTTCATTTTTAGAAAGATATAGCTACTTCGTCACCAAATGTATCACACGTTACGGTCACAGATACTGTCCTGCTTCTTTAATTACAAATACAGTCCTAAATAAAATATTACTCCAAATCTATGAATCAGTTAAAGATTTTTCCCTGTGCTTAGTGATCCACATTCAAAAGTAAACATGCAGAAATATAATAAGCTATCCTATATTTCTTACTAATTAGCACGTCTCGCACTTGTGTACATTAATAATAAAGCGGATTTGTTTATATAATATGGCCTATATAATTTTTATTATTGGTATTATTTTTACATTTTGACACGATTTTGATGACTCAGATATGACAAAGAACTTGTATAGTCCATACATTACAGGAAAATTAAAAGAAATCGCTTTTAGATTGCGAGATATTGGTTCATCAAAACATACAATTATTTCATAAACCTATTTTAGAATATTATCCGATCGTTAAAATAACTTAAGAAAACAAAATGTAATAAGAGCGCATTTTCGAGGTTTTTTATTTTATTTTTATGTTTTTCTAAATGCGTGCTTGTTGGCGTTTAACTTATTTGTACATATGTTATAATTTATTTTTACGTGTGCTACTATATTATGCTCAAAAAGAGGTTTAATTCTAATTCTAATTATTGTTATTACTTTCTTCTATATATAAGAAGAGAGTATTGAATTTGTGAAAATTTTTGAACTCCAGTCTTCGATGGATTTACACGTTTTGAGATATCCTGAAAACGATTTCACTGCTTTTCGAAAATGTCTATCTGTGTGTGTCACAAATTTTGTCGACGCTGCATCTCACGAACCAGTGAATGTAATTTAAGGAAACTTGGTATTTAGTTGGACCCTAACCTAAACTGATGTTGATTACATTTAGAGATCAATTGCTCAACAGGTGGCGCTGTGACTACGTTTTCTCTAAATTTTTAACATGTCACACAATTTTTTTTTTTTTAATTTCATTTCTTCTGATTTTGGCACAAAATTTAACTTTTTTCGGCATTTAGTCTTAAAATTCTGTGAGATAAAAATCGTCTGCATTCATCGTGACTAATCATTTTAATAAATAATTCGTACTGCATGACTTTGTACAAGATTATACAGAAGAAAAACTTGTGGTGGGCACATCACACTAGTTTCTATAAGATATTATTTTCGAAAACTATACATACGTAAAAGCACCAAATTTCCTTTCACTTTCATGAGCTAAGCATTAGGTATGATTTAGCCTGATACATAAACTTGCTTAAATTAATTATAAAATTGAACGTCTTTTTCACGGTTGTGACCAGAATTCCCAACTTTTATAATTTATTCACGAGCATTTTCAGCCCTGCCTCTTTTCACACAGGAAATTTTGAAAAATGATTTTCTTCTTATTTAATCGTTGTCACATATTAAAGAGAAATAATCTACAAAATATCCGGTGCGAAAAGAAGGCGGGGCTAAAAATGCTCGTGAATAAATTATAAAAGTTGGGAATTCTGGTTGTGACGTTAAAGCGCTTGTTTGATGCTTCTAGCAGAGTTGCCAACATTTATAATTTATTCCGCAGTACTTTAATCCCCGACTTTATTTCACACTACTTTATTTATAAAATAATTTTCTCCAATAAATAACTATGATAAAATAAGAAAAAAAAAAAAACTCTTAAAAAAAAAATAAATAATAATAATAATAATAATAAGTGGGATAAAAAAGGCGGGTCTAACAATGCTTCGGAATTAATTATAAATGTTTGCGAAAATTTTTATTTACTTCGAAGCATTTTTTTCCGCGCCTTTGTTTCATACCACATTTTTTAAGAGTATTTTTTTTCTTCTTATTTTATCGTAGTTCAGGGATGGAACACGGGCGCAGAATTCATACCGGAATCTGTTTAAGAAATTTCTCTACCTATAATATCGTCGATTTAAGAAGTAGAAATTTTTCTTACATTGATAATGGTATGAATTCTGCGCCCGTGTTCCATCCCTGGTAGTTATATAGTGGCGAGAAATATTCCATAAATAAAGTGGTGCGAAATAAAGTGGAGTTAAAAAATGCTCCGGAATAAATTAAAATGTTGAAAACTATGCTTTCAGCCATAACTGCAGTATTTTAATTTATTCCGTAGCATTGTTAGTAACTGCTTTTATTTTTACACCAAATTTTTGGATAATATTTTCTTTTTATTTCATCGTAATTAAATGTTGGAGAAAACTACTCTACAAAAAAGTGGTGTGAGAAAAGGGCGGGTACTGACTCACATTTGTATTACAAATGAATATACATTATAATCATACTCTCTCAAATCAAAGTATTTGTATCTATAGTATATTGATTGTACAAATATGAATATTGTGTGTATTTTTAAGAAACAAATAACATACAAATTGCGAAAGGTACGCCCACTGGTGGAGTTACAGATTTTCAAATGACGTGAATCTACGTCAGCAGTCGCGAAAGTGTTAAAAAAAAAAAAAGAAAGAAAAAACGCCACCCTCGACTACTTTTGCCGCAAATCATCACACGTACAGTTGGTGCCAATCGATTCGTAATAATATCTAGTTTATAATAGTGTAGTTAGATTTTGTTTAGGGGGTTGTCTACATATTAAAAGTGGCATGAACTTAATTTAAAGGGGAAAAAAATGCTATTTTCGGTAACTTTAAAAAAAAAAAAATTAATTTGATCAAACCATCCCGGAAAATGATATGGTTTATGCAGAGCTGACAACATTTTAACTTTTAAATAAAAATTGACACCAGTATTTTAAAATGGAATATGTTATATATATTTTCGACGATTGATATTGATTAAGACAACAGCAAAGTATTTGTACTTGTGATCTCTCTTAAAAAATGGGAGGCTTGGCACCCGAGTTCCCAGCTTTTATAATTTGTTCACGAGCATTTTTAGCCCGCCTTCTTTTCGCCCCTGAAATTTTGTCGATTATTTTTCATTAATATGTGACAACGATTAAACTAGAAGAAAATCATTTTTCGAAATTTCCGGTATGAAAAAGAGGCGGGGCTAAAAATGGTCGTGAATAAATTATAAAAGTTGGGTACTCTGCTTGGCATCTATGGTTTATGTGTTTATCACAATTTTTCATAGATTTATAAGCTGTTAAAATATGAGCCTGCTAATTTTAAACGAATATGACAGATTTTAATTCATATCTTCTTAAAAACTTATTAAATTCAGAACTTTTTCTTTTTCTTTCTTTCTTTCTTTCTTTCTCTTTTTTTTTTTTTTTTTTTTTTTTTTTTTTTTGAACCTTTAGAAGGAAGTGACTCAAACATATTCCAAGCATATTTTCGATTAAAAAATGTATTTTTAATCCTGAAAATTATTAATTAATTGATATTTCAAAAAATATGACCTTCATTAGTTTTTGGACGGATGGAACAAGAATTATCAGAAACATGGGTTTTCAAGTTTACAGCTCATTCTTATAATTGATTTTTGAGTTATAGCGTATTTCTTTTCTTATTGGCTTTACAGGACCCCAGAGTTCAAAACTTTTATAATTTATTCACGAGCATTTTTAGCCCTGCCTTCTTTTCGCACCGGATATTTTGTAGATTATTTCTCTTTAATATGTGACAACGATTAAAAAAGGAGAAAATCATTTTTCAAAATTTCCGGTATGAAAAAGAGGTATATCACGAGTATGAATGCTCGTGAATAAATTATATAGCTGCCAATATTTTAATTTATTCCGGAGTACTTTTAGCCCGCCTTTATTTCGCACCACTTTAGCTATGAAAAAAATTTCTTCAATATATAACTTCGATAAAACAAGAAAAAATTACTTTTAAAAAATAAGTGGTACGAAATAAAGACGGGGCTAAAATTACTCCGGAATAAATTAAAATATTGGCAACTATGAAATTATAAAATTTGGGAACTCTGCAGAACAATCTCATGTTATAATTTGTATCAGGTATGAGTAAATATCTGTATATTATCTGAGAAAAAGTTTTTCAGTTTACATTTATGCGATTCTTGTCGTTTTCTAAGCAACGTTTAGATGTTTATTTGCAAATTAACTTATTTTTGCAAAATTAACGCAATGTAGGCGAGAGACTATGAAAGAATTAAAAGAAAAAAAAAGCTCCGGAAACAATTTTTCTAAAACAATTAAAATTTTTTGTTGAATTTTTGTATTTGACTTTATATGTGATGCTGGTATAGATAAGCGCCAATGACATTTACCGCATTGATTGCTAGTGATAAAGTTTAAATGATTTAGCCTCGAATATGTAAAATTATTTTGCTTTTTCCTATAAAGTTTTAAGAAGGGGCGTAAAAGCTGGCTTATTTTACGAAACAGAAAAAATAGAAATATATGCGGTGTAGATATGTTGAGTCTTTCTTCTTAAATATTAAATAACTTTTTCTGGTTTTTCACGGCTAAATTTTTATTTTAACTTTGTTGTCCCTTTTTTTTTTTTTTTTTCTTTGTATTTGAGTATTGTACGATTTCGTACCCGTACACCTCAAGTTAAATGTAAGGATTTAGAAATTGCGGTAAGGAGGGACTTACTGTTTGAAATAGAAATATGCATTCAATAACAGATTAACAGTTTACATATGTTTAATAAATTTTAAAAGTTTTTTACCACGAATTTTCTGTTTTAATCTTTTTAGCCATTTTTTTGTATTTGATTACTGTACATTTTGTAAACTTCAAGTTATTTAAATTTTATTAAACATAATAAAATAACATAACATATAAAGTCACATAATATAATATTTAATTTTTAGTAAACTCTTTTTATATTGAATTAAATAATAGGCATTTATTGTTTTAAAGTTCTTTAACCCCTTAACGCGCGGTGTCCTCGCCACGAGGACGCAAAATTTAAGATCCAGCTGCAAAAATTCATCCCGGAAATATTTTAGCAAAATTTCACGTTTATAACATATCAGAAAAGGCCGGTTTTTTAAACCTTAAAATTTAAAATTTCTTTTAGTTTAATTTAGTTCATGAATTCCGGTGGCAGTATAATTTAAATGTTTCAAATTGTCTTGCGCCGCAAAGGGTTAATGCACAAAATCTGTTATCTTAAGGGAAGGCGCAATATTATTTATATCCGATTAATTCCAATCACGGCGTAAAATTCACATTTATTATGGAAAATTACTTTCAAAAAATAATATGACTTATCAGTTTTACAGATTTGGATAATGATCTTACACTTTGCATACTTAGAAAATAAAACAATTTTTGAAATAAGTTTAGTTACAAACTACAAACTTAGTGCCATATTTAGTAATTAATTTTATTATTATTATTATTATTATTATTATTATTTAACTCTTTTTCTGGTTTGAATCTCAATGAAGAATTTACATTCTACGGCAGATCATAATTTATTTTTTCTAAGTATATGATCGGACCCCTAATACATTTTCGCTTGTAACTATATCAAGAAATAACTAAAAGTATATAGATAGTACCTTTTTCCAAACTGCAGGACCACAGAAATTTGAATATGAAGTCAAAAGTGGGGGTTGCTGTGAAGTTGATGGCAGTTTTAATATGTAAACGACCCACTAACCAAAATCTATCTATACGGTTGTAAACCAGATGCTATTACAATTCGATTGGCATCGGTCGCATACTTATACGGCGAAATTAGTCGGAGGGTGGCGTTTTTTTATGAATGTGCAATAAAATTATTTTTAAATTTATAGTATTATTTTTATGAAAAATAAATGCGATTCAAAATTAGCGTTAGAAAAAAATAAGCTCAAAGGGAACCCTCGGTACAATGCTTAAAATTTAATAAAAAGTGTATGAAAGTTCTGCCATTTTGCAAATTAAAATAATTACTGTAAATTTTTCTATGTTAATGAAAATTTTCTTTAACAAACATGCAAAAACTGTAGACGTAACTTCTGATATTATTTTTGACTATCGAATCTTGCTACATTGGGAGTACTGTTTATGTTACACCTACAGTGGGGCGAAATTTTAAAAGTGAAACATATAGAAGTATAAAACAACAGTTCCTAGATTTGGCATGTAAAGTATCAACGATACGAAAAAAAATGTTGTTTCACATGTTTATATGTTTAAATATATGCTTTATATGTTTAAACCATGGCTCCTTACGATTCAACAGCGGCTGTCCAGACGCGAACTTGAACAATAGAAACACCGTACAAGGCATAGTTACCCTTTTCTACGCTTGGTGCGCTAGTTACGCGTCTCGTAGTTACGGTATGTACTTACTTGCACACAAAGCTTTATGAAAATTTAACGAATTATTTTTATTACAACTGTCTTGTAATGCACAAAACTGTTTGTTATGCATGCAGAATGTTTTAAGAAGATTATTTGTAGATAAATAATTATTTATTTCTACATTTATTCCAGAAAGTTCAGCTATTTAAAACTTTTCTACTAAAAATGTTTTAACAAATTAAAAAAAAATATATATATATATTGTATTTCTTTAAAAAAAAAAAAAAAAAAAAAAAAAAAAAAAAAAATGGTCACTAATTATAGACATAAAAATCTCTTTGAAATAAGCCAAATAATAATAATAATAATAAGAGGGAACTGTATATAAGGAATATTTAATAATTGTGCTTGAAAAAACAAATCCATATTCGAAATCATTTTAAGTATTTATTACATTAGTATCTGAAATATTTTTATTTTATTTTATTTTATTTTTTAATAATACCTACATTTTGTACGCACATTAAACATTTTCTTTGTGTAAATTTTTTAATTTTTTTTAAAAATAAAAGAGATAGATATTTTTCTTAGATATTCTTTTGTCTTAGATATTTTTCTTAGATATTCTTTTGTCTTAGATATTTTTATTATACATATGCAGTGGAAATCACTAATAATTATTATATTGACATTTCTTGAAAATTATTAAAAGAAAAAAAAATAAATATTTAAAAAGTTTTGGGGAAAAAAGTTTTGATGCTCCCTGCTAATTAATTCTTAATTTTTCCCCTTATCTTTTTGCTCCATTTGAGGCCGAAAGGTTCTGTTCTCTAAGCTGGTAGTGGGGAGATGCTGGGTTCAAAGCCATGTTGCGATCGTCGACCCAGCCATTCTGATTTATTCGCGATCTTTTCCAATACTTGCATAAATATGGGATAGAAAAAAAAAATATGTTTATATTATCCCTACTAGTTAAAACAGTTTTTTTTTCTTTTTTTAATATCTACGCTTTGTACTCAAACTAAAAATTTCCTTAAAAAATTATAATTTGTGTTTCTTTCTTTTTCTTTTTTTTTATTTTGCTTTTTGATTACTGTTTTACACATACACACACACACACACACATATATATATATATATATAATCATTATACATCTGCAATGAAATATAGTAATCAGATAAAATATTTAAATGCTATTGTGTTCACTCAGACACATACACATATGTTTATGAAAACAGAAAAATTAATTTAGGAAGCCACAAAACGTATAACTATACCAAAAACCTACAGTGATTTTTTTTTCTTTCCTTTTTTTCTTTTCCCCCATGGGTACAATATTTCCCTTACATAGTATATGTTTGGAAATTAAAAATGAATTCAGGAGATCTTAAAACGTATAGATATACCAAATCCTCATAGTTAGATTTTCTTTATAATTAAAAGCATTTTCTAACATAGTTTTATATAACTTTTTTAACTTCTCAACATACACTATGAGAAGTTACTATATAACTATATACTATTTTATAGAATGATAAATCTTTATTTGGGAATAACAATCCTAAAATAGTACACAAATGAAAAAGACAAATTATGGACATTATAATAATTTTTACTTTTCGTACATACATATATGAGGAAAATATTGTAATCACGTCAAAAATCCGACTTTGAAATTTTAATTCTTCTATATGTTTTGAGGTCCCCTAAATTCAGTCACTATAGTTTTTTTTTTTTTTTTTTTTTTTTTTTAAAGTCTCAGAATTATAAAAAATCTGTATGCATTGGCATTGCAATGAAACAATATTACGTACATTAAAATTTTACTAGGGCTATTTAAATTAAATAAAATTTAAAATTTTTAATATTTTAAAAATGTTTCCTACTAAAAATTTTTTTTACTTCCTTCGGTTTTAAAGTATTGCAATTTAAAATTATGTGGTTGTGTGGCTTAAGGCTGATTAATACACTTGGGTCCTAGGCCTTCGTATTTGTCCTTGTAAGGGGGAGGGGGAGAGACCCAGCCCCGTAATTATGTTAGTTTTGGAGAAAACCACGAAAAACTCCTAGCGGGACTTGGGGAAACTGAAGCTTGGGTCGAACCTGGCACATCCTATCTACCACAATTTAATAATATAATCTAAGTATATTCATCAATAAGTTTTTATTTATTTATTTATTTTTTTTTAATGTTTGAATGTTAAAGATTTGAATTAAATTTCAGCATTCAAACATTCAATTACATTAAAAAAAAGAAGAAAAAAAAAAGAATTCACAAAGTAATATCAAAGTATGTTTAGAAGACATTTGTTAAAAACTGTAATAATGTAAAATCCAGTGAAAAAAATTATAAATTAATAAGCAGGCAGCATTTAAAAATAATATATATATATATATATATATATATATATATAATTTTTTATTTAGATAGTTTTCAAGAAATTTTCATATACTTATTCAAATTTTCATAACTGCAATGCAGTAAATAACAAACATATACATTTAAAACATTTACTATCACCATAAAATTGTGTCAGACGTTTCAAGATTCTCATATTTTGACACGATTAAAAAAAATGCCCTTGCCTTTATAGAAAAATACTAAAATGCACTCTATTTCATCATTAAATATATGTATAGTGCTTTCGAATTTAATTCGTTTATTACAAAGGAATGGTTTTAAAAAATTATTATTAGGCATTAGTATTTCAAATCATCATTAAAGGGCGCGAATATCACGATTAATAAACGATCTTTTTATTGTATTTTTTATGATGAAAACATTTTGACAAACATGTATAAATCTACATGCATTAATATAATTATTATGCCCATTCAAAAAAAAATTTCAACATTTTAATGAGATTCTAGCGTGAACTGCAAATGCATATATAAAATGTTATTCTTATGACCGGACCTTTTAATTAGCGATGAAGAAACGATTTTTTTTATTATATATTTTGTGGTGAAAACATTCTGACAAACAAACATATAATTCCACATGCCCTGATATTAATTATTATGCGTATTCAAAACTTTTTTTCGGCATTTTAATGAGTTTACAGCGTTAATTACAAATGCTTCTGTATAATGTTATTCCTATGGCTAGACCTTTAAATCAGATGAAACCGAGACTTGTATACAGCGCCAATTGCTGGGTAGCGGTAAAATATGTACGTTCTCCCTGTACGATCTTTTCGCCTTGTCTGAACAGCCGCTATTGAATCGCAGGCAGCCATGGTTTAAACATACACTGTTAAAAATTTCAGCTCAAGGTTGAACCAAAATTTGGTACAACAATAGTTGAAATACGCTAGGTTGAATCAAAATTTGATACTACAGTAGCTGCAACCATGCGATAGTGCAACCTTCTACCACGATTTGGTATTTCTTATTAATAAAAAAGCACCAAATCTTCGTAAAAAATCCACACCATCTTATGGTTACAACAACTATAATACCAAACTTTGGTAGAACCAAATACCATATCATGGTAAAACTCTTCACCATCTGATGGTTGCAGCTACTGTGCACCACGTTTTAGTTCAACCCAGGACAAAATTTTTAACAGTGTATAAAACATATATGGTTTATGTGTTTTATTTGTCATATGTTTAATGTGTATATATATTAGCGCTTTTTATATTAGATCTGGACGAAATTTTCAGATCTGGATATACCATCAGCCGGGACAGAACGTTGGTGCAGAACTCATACCAATATCAATGAAACAAAACTTTCCTCTTCTTAAACCAACGATTGTATAATTAGAGAATTTCTTTAAACAAATACTGGTATAAGTTCTGCGCCAGTGTTCCTTTCTTGCATCACTCTGCAGAGCCTGATTAAGGGGGAAGCACACACTATTTATACTTACACCGTTATTTTTTAACAAATACTTTCCTCCTATAATAAACAGAAAATTCTCATTAAAAGTTATTTTAAAAGAATTCTGGTGTCTAATAACGGTGAGTAAATTGGATTGTTTTACACCGTTCATTTTTTATAAAAAAAATATTTCCTCGTCAAAGCGTGGAATTTCTATGACATGAAGTAAAAAATAATTGTAAAAATATTCCGGTGAGAGCGGAGATAATGTGTGCTTCCCCCTTAATCAGGCTCTGTCAGTCTGTGTCTTTACTGTCTGTGACAACAAGAATAGCTTCTACCAAGGATTCTGTGCTTGTCTGTTGCTGTAATTGTATCTGTCTGTTGCTTGAGTTCATTTTTGCTATTTTTACGATGATGTATGTATGTGTATTTATGTATGTATGTATGTGAGTGAACACGATAGTGCTTGAACGCATACTTGTCAACCTGTCCCGGAAGATTATTAGTTCCCGCCCCTTTTTGTACACCATTTAATTTTTAGAGTAATTCTCTTTAAATATATTTACGATTTAATAAGAAGAAAAGTACTCTAAAAAAAGACTGGTGTGAAAAATAGGCGGAAAGAGGCGGGACTAACAATCTTCCGGGTTAGGTTGGCAAGTATTTACACGTTTCGTTCAAATAATCTGAAAGTTGGTACGTATGTTGTAGGTCACCATAGCACGAACCCTATTGGTTTTGGTGAATATAACACTTATAGTTTTTTTTTTTTTTTTTACAGAGACACAAAGAAGAATTCTTCATCATTATGACCAATGGGCCTAAATCCTTTAAAGCACGATAGCGTCTGAATGTCTCATTCGAATGAGCTTAAAGCTTATATACATATTATAAATCATCCGCGCACAAACTGTACAGATTTTGGGGAATCTAGCTCTTTTTTTTTTTTACCAGGACACAAAGAAGAATTTTTTAACATTATAGTCTATGCCCCAATTTTTTTAAAGTGCAATAGCGTTTAAACGCTTTATGTTTTAATATTGTTAACTAATTCCATTATTCGTCACCTTTTGAAGTTTCTTTACAAATTCAGAAAAGTAATACTTTTTCCTTAAGTGCAGGAACGTTTGCCGGATATAAAAATCAGCAGCTTAATAAAATCACTTTGGCTCAGAACAAATGTGATTTTAATAAGCGGCGGGAACTGTATATATATATATATCATAGCCTCCTAAACTAGATGCCTTCCGCGTAGTTCGGAAACTTGGCAACAATTCAAGTGGTAGATAGCGCCATCTGGTACAGATTGCGCGACTTTTTCATTCAACTGTCACCAATGATTTTAAGAAGTGATATATGATATATATAATCGACGTTTCTTCGATTCTATTCTCCTTTTATGTATATCAAATCTCACTCTTAAATATTTTTGGGAGCTGTTGAATAAAAAAGTCGCAAAATCTGTACCAGGTGGCGCTGTCTACCGCTTGAACTGTTGCCAAGTTTCCGAGCCACGCGGAAGGCATCTAGTGTAGGAGGCTATGTATATATACATAGCTGGCAGCATCCTAATTAATGTTACGTAGTATTGATAGTACCTACCTTTTTATTTCACCCCAGTGTCTTTTTAGTATATTTTTCTTATTATTTAATCGTAATTACACGTGGAGAGAATTGCTCTAAACCGCTTTATGTGGAGTTGAAAAAGGGGCAGGTACTAACAGAACTACAGAATATTAATTATGATTTTGGTAGCTATGTATATATATTTATATCATACTTGGCAATTATTTGAATTCTTAAATCAGATTTATAACTATTATTTTTTTTTTAAAGAAAACTGTTATATTATTTTTCTGCGGTTAAATTTGTTGTATAAAATTTCTGGTATAAAGTTTCTCACCAAAATCGAGAGACTTGGCAACTACGAATTATACAAAACTTTTTACTTTTCAGTATTAAAGCTATCTTTATCTATGCTAAGATAAAATGTGAAACAAACTGCAGAATCTTTCAAAATGTACGTGATCTTATTAACTGGAAGAAATAGTAAAAAGTCAAAAACGTAACACCCATTTTCCAAAAGAAAAGTATACCAATATATCAAATTTCGATGCCACAAGAAAAACCTTTTCATGCTGTTTTAAACTTGACCTTCGAAATGTCAAAAAACAAACTTTGAATGCAAAATTAGCTCTCGTTTACACGAAAGAAACATAAAGGCGACCTTAGAGATTCGTAGTCTGATTAAAGGCACCATTTTTTTAATCTGTTATCATGTTATTTGTATAGATTTGGTCGCCACAACTTCCTGGGAATGTAACTGGTATCAGTATGTGCTAAAAAGTTCATGCTGTCACATTATCATTAACGGTTTTTAATAAGCTTGTCATATTAGTCTTTTAAACTATTAAGAATAGTTATTTCTCACTTAGAATAATAAACAACACAAAACAGATTCCTATTTAAAAATAGAAATTATTGATATTGGAAAAAATAATTGATTTTGCTTAAAGACTTTTGCCTTAGAATAATCTCTGTTAGATTAAAAAAAAAAAAGTACTGCTAGTTACAAGATTATTACGGTACTTATAAACACTTATTATGGAATTATACGTATGATTCACGTTAGTTTTTTTTGAACAGGACAGCCCACAGTAAGGTAATTTATTTCGCTTTTGTTCCTTAAAAAATCCTTAAATATATTAGAGTAAAACACTATTTATGCATCGTTTTTTTTTTTTTACATTTATACGTCCTTTTAGTGAAGTCCCGATGCATTCCTATTCATTTTAATGCAAAACGTCTTCGTTTATACGCAGGGGTCCCAGCATTCCTATATTTTTACGATCATTTTATTATACTCTCACCACAATTTTCAAAAAGAAAATTTTCATGAAGGCTATCACGACAAAATAGAATCGAAAGCTACAAGAAAATTTTCTTTTTGAAAATTGTGGTGACATTATAATAAATTATCGTAAAAATATTGGAACGCTGTGGCCCCTCTTTATACGCCACTCAATATCGGTTATACATCTTTTCCACTTTTCTAAAATTCACGAAATCGAAATTTCTCGACTTGTCATTGTTCTCCATTCTAAATAAGAAGGATTTTTCCTAGAAAGCATCTCAAATGGAGGAACACAGGAAAAGTCGAGGAATACTGATCAAAGGCTCAATTGAATTCACAGTGCAATTTTTAATACTCACAGAGAATCAGCATGTCGGACGAACATTAAAGATTTTTTAATATAATTAAATAACTATTTGTATAGACATAAATCGTATAATGTCTATTATTATAAAGATACGCAATATGTATAATTAATATTCAAGTTGTGTTCATGTAGTTCTAAAGAAATACTAGTCAAAATATGAGATTATATAGTTAGTACAAACATCATGCATTAATGTTATGATTTTTCTCACTTTTTATAATTTTTTTTTTTTTTTAATTCAGCTTTAGTGTCATTAAATTTGTAGCAATCAAAGTGCAGCTCTCCGCCTTTTTTTCAGGACACTCTGAGGAATAAAAATGTTTAAAATTTATTACTACCACTATTTTTATGCAATAATCTCTACCCTGTATAATTAAATATATTCAGAAGTATTTCCGCATAAAGTTAGTGGTGGCGAAAAGGGGAATTTTTTCTTATCTTTGAGAGTGTCCTGAAAAATGGGAGGAAAGTACGACCCCTGAAAGTGTTATATTTTAAATTTGGATTTTACATCTTATCGTTTATATGTTCTTTTCGTCAGTCCCTTGAAAGATGTTATGAACGGTACTTCTCTACATATACTATGAACAATTGGTTGATAATTAAATAGTCATCAACCGTTTTCCTTTTAACCCATAAAGTATGACTTTTTTTTTTCTTCTTCTTAACTGAAAGCTTCCTGCATGAAGCATAAATTGCCAAGTCTCCGATTTCCACAGAAGACTTCATACAAAAAAATTTTCGCTTTATTTAATCGTAGAACAATAATGGAATATATTTCTATTGATACATAGAGATAATAAATCTAATTTAAAAATTAAAATTTTATTCTTTTGAAGAGAGAGAAAAAAAAAAAAAAAAAAAAAAAAGGGTATAGTCAATCTAACTTAAAGACGGCCCCGGAGCGTTCCTAAGACTTTACACTCATTTTATTATATTGTCACAACAATTTAAAAAAGCACTTTTAAACATAATATTTTAGCATTAAAATAGCCAAAAGTATTCAAGAAACATTTCTTATTGATGATACTTGAGACATTATAATAAAATAAAGGTAAATTTTTAGGAACGCTGCGAAACCTGGTTATGGTTCATGGTTTATGTTTTTTTTTTTTTTTTTTTTTTTGAAGGAAAAAGGGGGGGGGGGGGGGTTAGTGCTTTACTCTATACGAATGTTAACATTTAACTCTACAAAGCCGTCAATGCTTCCGATTAGTCCATACCATATCCATACCACTATTCCCCTAAAGTTATCTCCAGCTTACGTAATCCCAGAATTGTCGCTGAAATATAAAGCGGAATAAAAAATATTGGCGTTCCAAAGTCCAGAGAGTTAGCAAGTCTGTCTTTAGAAAAAAAATGGATAATTGAAATATAAATAAGAATATGAATAAATTAATTAATAAAATAATTAATTTATAAGTAGAAGACAACAAATGCTGTTTCTCAAATAATCGAAAAAAAAAAAAAATAAATAAATAAAGAAGTATTTCGTGATCTGAAATTCGAAAAAAAAAAAAAAAAAAAAAAAAAAAAAAATAGATAGGACATTATTTTAATGTTTTTTTTTTTTTTATTATTATTGATTATACTAAATTTTTGACATATTCTGATAATAAGCTCGAATACTTTGACACCGAGACATTATTAATATCAGGGATGGAAACTTAGCGCAGAACTCATTACCGGGATTTATGAAGTACAAGTTTCTTCTTCTTAAACCAACGATTTTATAAATCGAGAAAAAATTATACCAGTATGGGTTCTGCGCCAAATTCCCATATCTGTTAATATGCAAGAACTCTATATTCTTTTTAATTTATTTTGTGTTAGGATTGGTGGTTAGCTTCAGTTCTGTTATTCATGCCAGAAAGGAGTCTTTTTCAAGATCATCTCTATCATGCAAGCCGTGTTTCTGTGTTTCTTCACTTCTCTGGTGGAGATAAGCAACGGTCTCGACCGTCGTAGGTACTTCATGATAATGTTGATTGAATTTTTTTAGCAAAATAAGTTGTTTTTTCTACTAAGTTCTTAATTTTGATAAATTATTATGCATTTTATACAAGAACACAGATGACAACATTTTAATTTATTCCGGAGTATTTTTAGCCCCGCCTTTTTTCGTACCGCTTTATTTATAGAAAAATTCTCTCCAACATATAACTTTGATAAAATTAAAAAAAAATTTACTCTTTAAAAATATGGAATAAAGGCGGAGCTAAAATTACTCCCGAATAAATTAAAATGTTGTCATCTACATTGCTGCCAATATTTTAATTTATTCCGCATACTTGCCAACATCTTAATTCAGAGCTGCCAACCTAATCCAGCAAATTGTTAGTACTGCCCATTTTTCTACACCACTTAATTTTTAGAATAGTTCTCTTCAAATATATTTACGATGAATTAAGAAAACAAATACTCTAAACATTGAGTGGTGTAGAAAAATGGGCGGTACTATCAATTTGCCGGATTATGTTGGCAACTCTGTTAATTAATATTCCGTAGTGTTGTTAGTCCCTCCCTTTTTTCTTACACCAATAAATGTGTAGATCAATATACTCGAAATGCAACTACGATTAAATAAGATGAAAAGTACTCTAAAAAAATATTAGTGTACAAAAGAAGGCGGGGTTAACGATACTACGGAATATTAATTAGGATGTTAGCAAGTATGATTCCGGAGCACTTCCAGCTCCACCTTTAATCCATACCACTTTTTTTTCTTTTTTTTCAGAGTACATTTTTCTTTTTATATCATAGTTATATATATTGGAGAAAAATATTCTAAAAATAAAGTGGTGCGAAATAAAGGCAGAGCTAAATGTACTCCAGAATAAATTAAAATATTGGCAGCTATGCACCTGTGCAAGAAATACATCATTCCCTATTTTAAATTTTTGAAATAAAATTAAGAAAAAATACTAGAATAACTAATGATCCTTAAAATTATAGGAATCTGCAACTTCTGTTTATATAATGATTTAAGATAATTTTAATGTGTTTAAATTATTGTGATAATTATAGACAGAGTTAAAAATCAAATTAAAAAGCAACTGAATTTCACAGTTGAGTATATTTATGAAGCTTATAAATTTCGTGGAAAATATGAACTATAAAACCGAAATATGAAAAGGTAAAAGTAACAACCTAAGCATAGATATGAGCTTTATTTAAAGCTTTTAACACTTTCGCGACCGCTGACGTAGATTCACGTCATTTGAAAATCTGTAACTCCGAAAGTGGACGTGTTTCGGATATTTCGATGTTTATATGTTATTTATTTCTTAAGAATACACCCAATATTCATATTTGTACAATCAATATACTATGGATGCAAAAATTTTGATTAGAAAAAGTATAATTATAATGTATATCCATTTGTAATATAAATGTGAATAGAAAAAATTTTGACCTGAATTGTTGTAACTTCATACTTGCCAACCATCAGAGCCTGATTAAGGGGGAAGGAGACATTATTTATACTTACACCGTTATTTTTTAACAAATACTTTCCTCCTATAATAAACAGAAAATTCTCATTAAAAATTATTTTAAAAGAATTCTGGTGTCTAATAACGGTGAGTAAATTGGATTGTTTTACACCGTACATTTTTTATAAAAAATATTTCCTCGTCAAAGCGTGGAATTTCTATGACATGAAGTAAAAAATAATTGTAAAAATATTCCGGTGAGAGCGAAGATAATGTGTGCTTCCCCCTTAATCAGGCTCTGCCAACCATCTCATTACGAACCGTACAATTTTTGTACCCGCCTTTTTTATTACACCCATAATTTTTCAGAGTGATTTTAGTTTTATTTCATCGTAACACCATTTGGAGAAAATAACTCTAAAATTATAGTGGTGTGAGAAAAGAGGCGTTTTTTCCTGGGGCGTTAACAATTGTACGGTTATTAATGAGATGGTTGGCAAGTATGTAACTTGAGGGAATAACACAAACAAGCGGACCTTCCTGGCAAAAAAAAAAAAAAAAAAAAAAAAAAAAAAAAAAAAAAAAATCATGCGCTCGCGAAAGTGTTAATAAAATATAAATTATGATTAAATGAAAATAAAAATGTCATAAACTAATCTAACTTATCTTCGAATAATGATCTATCTAGCATATTTTGTGTAACGCATTTTATTGCTTCAATGAGCTAAAAACGTGTTGGTACAGTTCTCATTTATTAATATAGCTGCTACTTCTAAAATATAATTTTTCAGAGCTACCAGTTTCCTTATTTATTCCGTAGTATTGTTAGTACAAGCATTTTTCTTTTTTTCACACCATTTTTTTTAAGAGCAATTTTCTTACCGTACGTAATGATAAACTGTATTCACATATTGGATAAAATGACTGTAAAAAAGATACTGGTGTTAAAAAAGGACGAGCATTAGCAGTACTGCGGAATAAATTAAAAAGTTAATAACTCTGCTTTTATAATTATTGAAGTTATTTTATCAATGCTTGTATTTCAGAAGCAATAAAATTATCCGAAAATGCTTTTTTTGGTCCGTATTTATCTATATTTTTTTACATGTTTCTCAAAATTTAAGAACGATTTTTATAGATAAATTATTAGTTTTCTTTTTTCCTTTTTCTTTTTTGACCCCGTTTTTAAGATGAAAGTCTTTTTATTCATATTTGTTAAGCTGTTGTATATACAGTTAAAACTATACGTTGTCATAGTTAAATTACGTTTACGCTGAAAAATTACTATAATTTTGAAGTAGGTAAATGTCCTTTTAATGTTCACGAGGTAAAATAAATTATTATTACAATACTTGCAAATGTTTAATTTTAATTTATGTTTTTAAACACATGTAGCAAAAAGTAATCAATGGTATTAAAATGATTGCAATCTTTGATTAGAGTATCAATTTTAATATTTAAAATTTGTAGTAAAACGAATGCAATTCTTTTTACTTTATCTGAAAATCTGATGGTCACCGAAAGAATTCCTAATGACTCTTCTGAGCAGTTCCCAACTTTTATAATTTATTCACGAGCATTTTTAGCCCCGCTTTCTTTTCACACCAGAAATTTTGTAGATTATTTCTTTTTAATAAGTGACAACGATTAAATAAGAAGAAAATCATTTTTCAAAATTTCCGGTGTGAAAGAGGCGGGGCTAAAAATGCTCCTGAATAAATTATAAAAGTTGGGAACGCTGCTTCTGAGAGGAAAAATCTTTGCAGAAACGATTTTATTAACAACTGTATTTATGTCTCTGTTTTTTTTTTTTTTTTTTTTTTTTTTTGGGGGGGGGGAGTAATTTTCTTACAGCAATATCTGTGATAGTGTTATAATAATCCTAAAACGTTAATATAGTTGCCAATATCTTAATTTATACCGGAGTATTTTTAGCTCCGCCATTATTTCGCACCACTTTATTTATAAAAATATTTCTTCAGTATATAATTTCGATACAATAAGAAAAAAATAGTGGTATGGAATAAAGGCGGGGCTGAAAGTACTCCGGAATAAATTAAAATGTTGGCATCTATGCATTAAGTACAACAAAAATCACGATTTTCAAATTATTGTTGAAAAAACGTAATTACATTATATTGGAGAATGTGACTCTAAAATAATATGGTGTGAAAAAAGTAAGATTATCACAAAAGGCGACGATTAAAAAGTTATTTAGAAATTAAGATTAATTTTAAATAAAGCTATATCTCATTAAAGCAGTTGAATCTTTCGGAGGCAATTTGTTTTTAATTTGTGATGCAAGTTTATAAATTTTTGTTCTTTTAACACATTAATAAAACAGAAAATAACTTTTGTTAATTTTCAACAACTTTGCATTTTATTTAATTTTTTCTGGAAAATTTCAAAGTTGTCTAATCCTGGAACAGATAATTTTCCAGTACTGGGTTTTCAAGTGTCCATTTATGACGCATTTTAATCTCCCTAGAAAAATAAAATTTCCTGTATTTAAATGGTTCAATTAGCATTTTTTTGCAGTAGAGCAGGGCTCGTAGTCTCCGCCTCATTTTTTTTTTTTTTTTTTTTTTTTTTTACAGGACACTTGCAAAGGTGAGAAATTTTCGTGTCTTTTGTCAGCACTTTTTTCTTAGAGAAATATTTATTGTATTTTTTAAATAATATGTCGTGATTAAACAGTATAAAAATTGTAGTTTAAAAATACTGGTAACAAAAAAGGTATAAATTTATCATTACACAAAATGTCTTGAAGAAAAGGCGGAGACAATGACCCCTGAGTAGAGTCATATACAGAAAGAATTAACTGAAGCATGATTATTGTTACAGTTTTTAAAATTAACAACATTATATAAAAATTAGACATAATATGTTCTTAAATGGTCAATTACTGGTACAATTACTCTAATCTAAAACGAAAGTGACAGATTTTGAAATTAAAATATCTTTAGTTTAATGATAATATACTTTTAATAAGAAGTATATTTTATAGAAAAGAGAAAAAAAAAAAAAAAAAAAGACCCTATTTGTCATATTTTTTTACAACAAAACTAAAAAGATTACATCTGTATTTTCCAGTCAACACAGATAAGGATGTTCAAGTTCATAGCTATGTAAAAATTCTATATCAATAATAATAATAATAATAATAATAATAATAATAATAATAACGCATGAATTTTTAATTGAAATATGTACCGATTCTGCCTCGGGAAATTATTCCTTGTGTATAATTTTAAAGTGTAGGAAACAGTTTATACACTAGAAAAAAATATCAGTAATTACAGAAGATGATCATTAACCAACTACGAAAGAGCAAGAAACGCAGCAAATGAAACGTGTTTATAATTCTAGGAAAAAACAAGGTTAATAAACTACGGTAACTGAATAATATGAACCAGTTATGTAAAAAAGAGTAACCAAATTAATGATACGTCTGTGTTTTTATATTTTTAAATAAGTGATCAGTCTTCTAGGGTGTATGAAATTTAAAAATGATTAGGGAATAAATTATCTACAGCAGTCTTTTGACAAGTTGCCAAATTACAGTTAAAACTTATTGATAAGACACCCTCAGGATATTCATGTCTATTTGTCTGTCTCAAAATATAGACCGCTTAATGTAATCATTTTAAAATTAGGTGACTATGTTTTCAGGTATCAAAATGCAGGTGGTTATTTTATGGTTATGTTAGTTTCTCAAGCTCTAAAAGCAATTTTATTTCTTATTGCACTGAAATTAATCGCAGACTATGGACAAATTGCACTTTTCACATTCAATAATTAAGGCTAAGAAATGTACATTAATAAGATTGTATATATCTGAAGTAGTATAAACTGCTTATCGCATTATGGTCTCATTTAACACTTTAAAGAATAGAACTCAGCTTTTCGTTTATGAGTTTAAAATAACACAAGTTTCTGTTTATGTCCTTATAAAACACAAAAATTCTATTTATGATATGTGTGAAATATTGGTTTATTAAAAAAAAAAAAAAAAATGAAATTTTAAGCATTTAGTCATTTTAAAACACATTATGAACTACTACCGTATTTTTCGGCGTATAACACGCAGGTAACATAAATGAGTTACGCACCAGAAAATTTAATTTACAAATAAAGCTAAAATTGCAAGTAACAAAAGCTTGTTAAAATACAGCTTTTACTGTAAATTTAAATTTCTGGTGTATAACTGATTAAATAAACCTGCGCGTTATGCGCCGGAAAATAGGTAATTAAAAATAATATGTAGCATCCAAAAAATAAATAATGAATAGAAATAAGCAATATGGAGAACGGTCGAAATATGTGGATTATATGCTATACTCTAAAATACATCAACACAGATCTTTTCTTTTTAAATTATTAGAATTTTACATCGAATATTTACATCGATTTTGCACATTTGGTCTCTGGCCGAACAGGGTTTAGGGTTCAGTCCTTTTTACCTTCTCGGGTCTGGTCGGACCAGGCTCAGACTTCTTTTCTTCTTTTTTCTTTTTCTGTGTGTGTGTGAAAGAAGAATGTAAATAATGAAATGTTTCTTCAGTCATTTATTTTACATAATTTATGTAAAATGAAATTTTGTTTTTGTTAAAGTGTTTATAATTTCAAATCGTTTGTAAGATTATCTACCTGTTCACTCTCTGTTTTTCACAGAAATGTTTAGCATGACTGGAAACTGATATTTGCTATTTAAAGTCACAATTCCAGGTTTCTTATTCAAAATAATATGCATATCGCTACTAGTTTGCGCACATGTACAAAGAAAAGAAATACGTTACTTTCTATGAGACTTTATGTCCCATGATATGTACAGTCTATGGACTATGAAAGATATTTTTAAGTACTTTTCCGCTACTTTTCAAGACATTAAATGTAATGAAATTAGCATAATTTTTCAGATGTGCAAACGCAACATTTTCAGTGTTAATATTAGTGTTTTGTTTACAAGATCACACAAAAAAATCCGGATACAATACGGGATATGAAGGAAGATATACAAAAGTAGATTTTTAGTAGTATTAACTATTTTTAACGCTTTCCTACATAGTTTAATGAATATTAATACATTCGATTTGATTTTCTATCTGACTGCGTGCCTTCTGTCTAATTAATTTCTGCTTGTATGAAATTCTCTTCCAATGGCAGTAGTTTTTTTTAATGGATATTCTAGTGCTCGGCTATATAAAACCTGTGAACACTAGATACTAAAAATTTTTGCACGAAAATCTATGCTTTTTATTTTTCTGGATCGGACCGGTCAGGTCGAGCCTAATTTTATAGTTTTTTTTTCGAGCTGGACCGAGTAAGCGGAGCTTATGTACGGGCAGTTGTCAAAATTTCGGTCCGTGATCTAGACCTCTATTGTATATACAAATAAAGGAAAACATAATATTATTTATAATTATACTTAAATGCTTTAACCCTTTGCGGCGCAAGACAATTCGGATCATTTAAATTACACTGCTACCGGAATTCATGAACTAAATTAATTTAAAAGAAATTTTTAATTTTAAGGTGTAAAAAACCGGCCTTTTCTGATATGTTATAAACATAAATTTTTGCTACAAAATTTCCGGGATGAATTTTTGCAGCTGGATCTTAAATTTTGCGTCCTCGCAGCGAGGACAGCGCGCGTTAAGGGGTTAACCCTTTCAGTCGCAGTGTTCCCGCTGATGGAACACCTAATTTTATTTCTCAAGTGCAAAAACTCATCCCGGAAATTTTTTAGCAAAAATTTACATTTATAGCATAGCAGAAAAGGTCCCTTTTATAACGTGAAAATTTAAAATTTCTTATATTTTAATTATGTTCATAAATTCTGGTAGCAGTGTCATTTAAATAATCTGAATTACCTTGCGCCGCAAAGGATTAAAATACTCCGGAATAAATTGAAATATTGGGATCTATGCAACTTTTACGAGTTTTTGTTGTCGATAATGTTTACTTATAAAGTGATTTATTTATTAAATTAAATATTATTTGAATTTAATAAGGTTTACTTACAGATGTTTCAAACCGAAAATTTCTCGAAAAGGAACAATGCTAATTTTTTATTTTTTAAATATTTATGATCAGCTATGTGTCTAAAAGCAATTTTTAAAATTAGTTTAGTAATTTTTAAAATAAATTAAGTAGTGAACATTAAAGGGTTAAACTAATTTTTAAAAAAAGTCCGCTGAAAAATTTTTTTAATGCAGAAAATTACATTTAAAAGCAAGTATTAAAATAAATTTAACATAAGGTAATCAAAATTTTAGATATCTGCAATATCTAATATTCTTTGTCGATTGACATCAAATTGTGTTTTAAAACTTATACCAGAGTCGCAATATAATGTAAAATTAGTGCGCTGCTTTTGAAAAATCCAAAAGTTGTTTCCTTTTAAAAAGACACAGACCTTCTAAACTCATTGCATTAATGAAAAGTTATTGATGAACAAGTCGATCAAATCTCAGAGGCATTAAAAAAGGGGGATCAGTTTCATTTATATAAAAATTTATCATCTTTCATTATTTGCGAAACATTTGTAATAATAGATAGGTTTTTTTTTATTTTTCTGTATACGATTATTTTGTTAAAGTAAGGATATATTTACATTTTTTTTTCTGTCAAATTTAAAATTTTAACTCTCATCTCCCGTTTGGTACCGTATTTCCACATTTACCATTAATATTACTGCATTCACGCTGAACATTACATAATGCTATTTACTCTGCATTTTTAATACTACTTTATCTGATTAAAAATATAAAAAAATTCGTATGATTTTCAGAGCCTGATTAAGGGCATACATTATCTCCGCTCTCACTGGAATATTTTTACAATTATTTTTTACTTCATGTCATAGACATTCCACGCTTTGACGAGGAAATATTTTTTATAAAAAATGAACGGTGTAAAACAATCCAATTTACTCACCGTTATTAGACACCAGAATTCTTTTAAAATATTTTTTAATGAGAATTTTCTGTTTATTATAGGAGGAAAGTATTTGTTAAAAAATAACGGTGTAAGTATAAATAATGTGTGCTGCCCCCTTAATCAGGCTCTGATGATTTTAAGTCAGTGAAAACTACTACAGGAATTTATAAAATATTTCAATAAAAAAACTGGAGTGACTCCACTCAACTTTCCGAATATTTAGTAAAACGGCAGTCGTTTATTTAAATAGAGTCGTGTTTTTAAGGCTCTTACGGCAGCCATTTTTTTAAACAGGCGTTTAGAAAAAAGACTGTTCATATAAATTAAAATAATATAAGTCATTAAATAAACAAAAGGAAAAACCATA
Source organism: Salticus scenicus (assembly GCA_963930645.1). Classification (NCBI taxonomy): domain Eukaryota; kingdom Metazoa; phylum Arthropoda; class Arachnida; order Araneae; family Salticidae; genus Salticus; species Salticus scenicus. The sequence continues at coordinate 117,266,733 of OZ005657.1, forward strand.
GTAGGTATTAGAGTGCTTCTTACTAAGCTGTATGTCGTGTAATGGATCGTATTGTGTATAATTTCTTTTGTGCGTCCCTGTAAAAGAAATATAAATGGTGAGCTCGCAATAAAATATATTTATTTATCATTTTTTATTACGGTTTAATTTATTTAGCATGACAAAAGCGAAATTTAAATAGTTTGAGTAATGTATAAAAATTTCTACTTTGTATCCCGATTAAAAAAAAAAAAAAAAAAAAAGAACTATACGGTCTTCACTTATGTAGATTCTAGGATTCTTTCGATGATAATCTAAAACATGTCTTCCAATTTTTAGCTTAATCGAATACAGAATTTGGACGCTAGAACACTTGAAATAACTCGATTCTGTGGCCCGCAATAAGGAAAAAAATGTTCTTTGTGTCCCAGTAAAAGAACTATGAGTCAAATATTCATTAAAACATATTGACCGTGTGACGGTCACCTATACCACACCTACTAACTTTTAACCCAATCGAAAATGGCGTGTAGACGTTATTGCACTTTATATAATTTGAGTCCTTAGGCCATAATGATAAAGAACTTTTATTTATTTATTTTTGGTGATCTGTAAAAAAAAAAAAAAAAAAAAAAAAAAAAACTGCAAGTTGTACATACATTAAAATCTATACAGATCATGCAAGGTCACATATAGCATGCCTGCCAATTTTCGACTCAATCGCACAAGGTGTTATTATATACAGATGTTATCACACGAGTCCTTAGACCATGATGATATAGAATTTTTCTTTGTGATCCTGTAAAAAAAATGCAAGTCTTGCACACATCAAAATCTATATAATTCAAGCGACTGTCATCTATACCATACTTTCGAACTTTCAGTTTAATTTAATAGGGCGTTTAGACGCTATCGTACACTTTAAATTATTTGAGCCCATAAGCTAAAATGATTAAAAAAAAATCTTTGTGTTCCTTTTTTTAAAAAAAAAAAAAAAAAAAAAAAAAATACTATAAGTTATACCATAGCCTCCTAAAATAGATGCCTTCCGCGTGGCTAAGAAACTTGACAACAGTTCAAGCGGTAGACAGTGCCACCTTGTACAGATTGCGCGAAAGAAAAGAAAAAAGAAAAAGAAAAAAAAAAAAAAAAAGAAAAGAAATATTATAAGTTATACCATAGCCTCCTAAACTAGATGCCTTAAGCGTGGCTAAGGAACTTGACAACAGTTCAAGCGGTAGACAGTGCCACCTGGTACAGATTGCGCGACTTTTTTATTCAATAATTGTCACCAATAACTTTAAGAAGTGATATATGATATATATAATCGACGTTTCTTCGCTTCTATTCGCCTTTTATGTATATCAAATTCCACTTTTAAAAATTTTTGGTGGCTGTTGAATAAAAAAGTCGCGCAATCTGTACCAGGTGGCGCTGTCTATCACTTGAACTGTTGCCAAGTTTCCAAGTCACGCAGAAGGCATCTAGTTTAGGAGGCTATGATCATACACTCATCAAAATCTTTATAGTTCGGTTGACAGTGACCTATAACATACGTATTAACTTTCAGTTCAGTTGCATGAGGTGTTATCGCACTTTATATAATTTGAGTCCTTAGGCCATAATGATAAGAATTTTTCTTTGTGATCCTATAAGCAACTGTTAATCGTGCACACAACAAATCTCTAAAGTTTACGCGACGGCCACCTATAATCATAGATGTCAATATTTTAATTTATTCCGGAGTATTTTTAGCCCCGCCTTTATTTCGTACCACTTATTTTTTAAAAGTATTTTTTTCTTACTTTATCAAAGTTATATAGTAGAGAAAACTTCTCTATAAATAAAGTGGTGCATAAGTGGTACGAAATAAAGGCGGGGCTAAAAATTCTCCGGAATAAATTAAAATGTTGGCCTCTGTGCTATAATGTATCTGCAAACTTTCAGCTCAATCGAATGAGGTATTTAAACGCTATCCTACATTAAATAATTAGAGTTCATAAGCCATTGTGATTTTTTTTTTCTTTTTAAAGAACTTTTTGTGATCCTGCGAAAAAAAAAAAAAAAAAAGTATATATATGTCGTACATTCATCAAAATGTACAGCATTCGTGCGATGCTGACCTGTAACAAGACTTTCAACTTAATCGAACCAAGCGTTTAGACTTTATCGTGTTCTCTCTTTCTCTCTCTCACACACACATATGCATTCATCACCGTAAAAATAGCGAAAATGAGCTCTGTAGACAGGAAAACGTATATATACACCAAACTATTATAGTAGAATTTTTTCATGATTACAATACTTTCCTTACATAATCTGCGTTAGCAACCTTCTGGCTCTTTGAATAACAATAATTTTTCATGGAAATAGTCTTGTTTTTTTAAATCCCGAATTTTTGTTATTAAATAAAGAAAATATTTCTATTAAAATTTTTTGATATTCAAAAAGCCGTAGGTTTGATAACACTGTATAGTGTATATTCGAAAAGTAATTACTGGTAGCCGAAAGCGTAGCGTAGTTGGGGATTAGGATATTATATTGCTTACAAAACAATTATACGTTGAGAAAATAACATAATAAATGTTCTAAGATAACACAACCTGAAAGCTATTTATAGAATGATTAAAACTTCTTGTACAGGTCTTCGTGAAATTATATTAAAATTATACCTTTGAATTTTCTTTAAAGAAATCGATTGTTTATTTTAAATTCATGTCATGTTTTAAAAGCAAATTTCAACTAAATAAATTTTGCTTTTAACAGCAAATTTCAAGCTAAGGTCAACACTCCATAACGCAAATGCAAGGACCTATATACATATTCTTACGACAAAAACCGTACTGCCAAAGTAAAACGACCTGATTTATTTTCAAAACAAAATTAATTCTATTTGAATAACATTTTTTTTTTTTTTTAATATCGCATTAAATGTGTAATTTAAAAAATTTTAAAAATATATATATATAAAAGTCATATCTAAAGAATATAAAATGAAGTTTTATTTTACGTCATTTCGTGCATATTCGTCCTTTGTAAAAGCTCCTAAAATGACGTACAATCTAATTAACTATTTTTGAGAAATCGTACATGGAAGCTAGAAAATTACTGTTTTGAATAAAAGGTGTTTTAATGTGAAATGTCATTCATGGAGATAGCTGAAACTAGTGTAATCATAAGTTTTGTTCTGCAGCGAAATAATGTTCTTTTAAAATATATAAAGAAAAACTAAAATATGTGTGATGGAACAAACAAAGAAAAAAGAGTTTTGTCATTTCAAAGTTATCTGATCTCAGAAAATATTATTAATCAACCATTTATAAATTTATAAATGTAAAATAAAAAACATAAATAAAAAGATCCTGCCAAGCAGAACTGCAACGCCCTTCAATTCCTCGCTATTTCCAAAATTGTTATATTCTACAATGAAAAAAATAACCCTTTTAACTCGGTATAATATATATATATATATATATACAGAGCTGCCAACCTAATCCGGCAAATTGTTAGTACCGCCCATTTTTCTACAAATTTTTAGAGTAATTCTCTTCAAATATATTTACGATGAATTAACAAAACAAATACTCTAAAAATTAAGTGGTGTAGAAAAATGAGCGGTACTAACAATTTGCCGGATTCGGTTGGTTGGCAGCTCTGTATATCTATATACCAGGTGCCCCATAAGTCTGTACACATTTTAAAAATTCATAAAACGTCTTTTTTTTTTTTTTTTTGTAAAGAAAAACATATTAGTTAAAATTTTCATCAACAGAGGGCGTGTACGTAAGCAAATCCCACATTTTCCATTTAAAAAAAAAAAAAAAAAAAAAAACGATATTTATTCACATGCGAATGTTTACAGGCATATGAATGCTGTTCTATATGTCCATCATCATCACAAATTACAGTTTGCAAATGAGTTACAATACTGCTAACTGCAGCTTCATTACCCGGTATCAGAGTTTCCAACTTTTTTTATTTACTCACGAGTATTTTTAGCCCCGCCTCTTTTTCATACCGGAAATTTTATGATTTTCCACTTATTTAATAGTTGTTACATATTAAAGAGAAATAATCTACAAAATTTTTGGTGTGAAAAGAAGGCGGGGCTAAAAATGCTCGTGAATAAATTATAAAAGTTGGGAACGCTGCCCGGTATATATACATATATATGAAATTAAAAAGAAAATTTGAATTTCAAAGTAAGAATAATCAGTAAAGATATAATCTTATACAGAGCTGCCAACATTTAATTTATTCCATAAAATTATTAGTACCAGCCTTTTCTTCACCACTTTCTTAGCAAAGTAATTTTCTGCATTATATAATTAGGATTAATCCGTTTTATCCTAATTTATTTATTTGAGAAGAGTAATATTTTCTAAGGTTCATTAAACCTAATCAAACTAAATATAACAAAATTTGAATTCTTTTTATATTTTATATAACAAATTTGACCCACTCTCTAAATAAGACACTGGGATAAAAATTGTCATATTCACACTTACATGTTTTACATGTCTTCAATCGAGAAAAGTAATTTCCGAATACAAAATTTTACCGAATACAAAATTCCGAATAATACTTTCACATTTACATCAGAGTTCTGCCGAAACAATCCGGCAAACGCAAGGAGAAAATACAAAGCCCACTAATGTGAGGGATAAACAATGTTTCCAGATGAGTTCGGTTGAGTGCACTAGGGTCCTAGGCCTGAGGTGAAGTGCCCTCCGTGGGGGTCTTTCTAAGGGATCCTAGCCCATACTTATGAAAGTTTCGGAGAATACCAAGAAAAACTCCGAAAGGCTAAGCTGGTTAGCGCAATCTGGGATCGAACTCCGCACCTCACGTCTACCACCTTTGAGCGCAGAACCATTCGGCTGCTGGTGGGCCGTTTCCAGACGGAGAAGGAGTGTTGAGACACATAACTCACGCTAGAAGAAACTTATACATAGCCCTACGTGTTTCAGCTGACAATATATTCTCATAAACAAAAACTGATTTCTTCATGCTATTTTTCAGCTCTTCTTTAAATAGGACAATGGGATAAAACCGTTGAAACATGAAGATGATTGGTTGGTTGGTTGGGTTTAAAGTCGCATTACTATTGTGCAATGGATAATTGGCGACGATCTGGGACGAACCCCTAAGAATGTTCCGGAGACATGCAGTTACAATTTTAATCCTCCACGGAGGGGATGGCTCCCGCTTCGGTGACCCCTCAGAGGTATGATTTGGATGGGAACATGGAAGACATTGCGGCCACGACAGATTTTACGTGCACCAGCCACCATTAAGGAACACTACGGTCTTTGTCCAACTCGAGTATCGAACCTTTAATCTTCCAATTACAAGCTCGGCGCTCCACCGACCAGGCTACCGCGGCCTTAAATATGAAAAAAATTACTCTTAAAAAAAAAAAAAAAAGTGGTGCGAAATAAAGGCGGGCTATAACAATAATAGGAAATAAATTAAAATGATTGCAGCTTTGTCTTATGTAATGCAGATTCCGATTTGAAGAAAACAAATGCTCTAAATCATAATTTAAAAATTTTTAGTTGCCACGCTTAGTTTACGCTTTTAGACTACTGGGAAATTTTAATAGTTTTCATTTTCCCTTTAATTATGGGAAAATTTTTAGAAATATATAAAAAAAATTATATTAAAAATTTCCGGTTGCCAAAGAGTGTAAAATTTGGCAAATATGTATGTAATGTTTGTGTTAATATACTGATATATATATGTATATATATATATATTATTTGAAGTTTATTTTATAATCTTAACCTTACCTACATTACATGAATCACACGTTGCTGATTTTTATTCATTTTAATTCTTGAAAGCAATTTTTATAATAAAATAAGCTCATAAATAAAAATAAGTATATTATTAGAGAAAAGTGGTAGAAAGTGTACTGAAAAAGGATGTGTTATACGCCCCCTGACATATTATGACTTAGTAATCTAATTTTTCCATTAAAAAAAAAAAAAAAAAAAAGAAGAAGAAGAAGAAGAAGAAAGAAAAAAGAAAGAAACATGCACTTTGAAAGAAAATAAAATTTCACAAGTGAAAATATTGATTCAAAAATTTTAACCAGTATTATATGACACCATTAAAACCCGATTATGTGTATATGTCCAGCTATTTCCTCACGAACCACTGATCACAGAAAGATGCGAAAGAATACGAAGATTTCCAGTTGACCGTTTAGATTAAATTATTCCATTAGTTAAACATATATCAACTTAAAACCCAAAGTGAGTACAAGATAAGCGGCACAGCGTACTGCTAAGAAATGTTCGCCTACAGCATTGATGCCAACAGTTTAATTTATTCCGGAGTATTTTTACCCCCGCCTTTATTTCGCACCACTTTAATAATAATAATAATAATAATAATAATAATAATATATATATATATATATATCCAATATATAACTTCGATAAATTAAAAAAAAAAAAATTACTCATTAAAAATAAGTGGTATGAAATAAATTCGGGGTTAAAAATACTCCGGAATAAATTCAAATGTTGGCATCTCTGCTACAGGAATGCAACTGCCCGAAGAAGTTGAGCGGCAAAATACAGCCAACAGTTATGGTGTTATAGATTAGAGAAACCTTAAAGACCAAATATATACGTAATTGAAGAAAACGTGGTTTTGAAAAATTTCAATTGAAAACGATATAAAAAAATAACGATTCATTATTTATTTTATTTTTCCTTATTATTGTTTTGAAAATTCATTTAAGTATAATAACCAGCAAAATCTGCTTAACACTATAAAGGTTCTCTAATTTATTATCATCATAAATATTTTTGAATTTGCGTTCTCATAACTCATACTGGCTTATTGTTTTATTTTTAAACATAGCTTCAATTCTTATTTGCATGATTTTTCTGATAATAATCAGGAAAACTATTACCCCCCCCCCCCATCGCATATTTTAAATTATCATTCAGAGAAATCACAATGAATAGGTGCAACATATTTTACACTGACGGGGCTTATTTCTTATAGCCCTAAACAATTTTCTAGCTCATGTACATTAAATTATACTCATTATTTTGATCACTTGGAAAAGAACAAAAGGTAACTGATCTCATAGTTGGCATATATAATGTCCACAAAAGATGTAAATTTCATCAATTTAAAACTAAGCCAAGTAAATCGACTTCTTTTTGAATGGAAGAAAAATTATTACCCTCCCTCCTCCACCGAAAACAAATACATGAGTATTTTAAGGATAATTACAGAAGCAGTTTTTCATCCTGTACTTTAAAATATTATTCATAGAAATCAAAATGAAAGCATGTACTCAATTTGACACCGGCTTTTTCTTATAGCCTAGAACAAATTTCTCGTTCATTGACTTCAAAGAAAGAAAAATATTTTATCTTTTTTTCCTCATTATCCAAATCGATCATCGTGAAAACATCTGTGGTTTCAAGATCGATTAAAAAAATTGAGGTCGGACTTCATAATGGAAACTAAAGCTTCCTGCTAGCCACAGACAGCTTGGCTGCTGACCAAATCAAACCACAGTAGAAAATATACACCTATTAAAGTGTAGGTGTAAGCGGACGAGTATAAGTCAGAATTTACCTCTAATTACAGCTTACTCGTCGACATATACCCTCAATTTTCCGTCTCTCTTTTTTTCTTTTTCTTTTTCTTTTTTTTTTTTTTTTTTTTTTTATTATTAAAATGACACTTTCTTTTGTCTGTTTGATTTGGAGCTATATTTAATGCTTTTAAAATAAATATTTTTGACCTATATTAATCACTCGATTTGATTAGTATTTTTAACCTAATTTATTTTTAAGCAAATGTTTGAAAAAGAAACAAAGAATATTATGTTAAAAGTTCCGATAATATCAAAACCCCTTTATTAGTGCGTAAAATGCAAATAAGTAAATGTAAAAAGAAAAAAAAAATATTGTAAAGCATAACACTGACGCACTACCAGTCTGCTTATTTCGCTGGGCACTATATTTAGATGAATTCACAAATGAATAACTAATTATTTATAGTATTACTTTATAAAGAAAAGCTTTATAAAAAATAAATAAATAAATAAATAAATAAATTAAAAAGATTGTTTAAATAAATATATTTCTTTTGATGACAATTTTTAGTGAATCAGAACCATGATCAAACACAACACGGTTAATATAAACTAAATATAAATTCGCATTAGTTTGCAGACGATAAAATCATGGAAAGAACCTATTAGACTATCTCATTAATTGATATTAATATTTAAATAAATAAATCAAAATAAATATTTAAATTGAGAAATGTATTTTTTTTTTTTTCATTATTTTACTACCGCCTGCAAATATATTTTATAATTATAAAATCAGCTTTATCAGACATTTTTGATGACACAGGTTTAACTTTTATTATTATTTTTTTTTAATCATTTCCAAATAAATGTTTCTTTTAATTAAAAACAAAAATAAATAAATAAATAAATAAGCATTTTAAGCATCATATTTTCATTAGCATCAACTTAAATTACAACTCAAAATAAAATCTCAGGGAGAAACGCAGAAAATCACCTAAAGCATATATATATATATATTTATTTATTTATATACAGGGTGTCCCATAAGTTTGTAGACATTTTAAAAATTCATAACTATTGAATAAATTGCTAGAATTGAACGAGGTTTTCGAAAAAATCATTCTCGTAAAAGGGGGATTTTATTTTTTTATTTTATTTATTTATTTATTTTTTTATGTTAAAGAAAAAATAATAATTAAGCTATTTGTCGATAGACAACGCTGTGCGTGATCGGATCACAGATTTTCATGAAAAACTGTATTTATTCGCATGCAAATGTTTACAGGCATATAAATGTTATTCTATGTGTTCGTCGCCCTCACAATTTACAGTTTGCGAACGAGTTATAACACAGCTAACTGCAGCTTCAGTCGACGATTCTTACCTGAGAGAAAACATCTTCATCAATAACGCTTTATCCACCAAGTCAGCATCGCAATTAAAACTTCATGTATACACAAGTAGGAGGCAAAATAAAAAATAAACTGTTTTAATCGCAAAATTGTGCAATTTATAGGACTTTCATTTGTATATTTTTCTTTCACATCTGTGCGAAAAATTTAACTACTTGTCCAACTGTCGTCGACAAAAAATTTAACTATACTTTTTTCTTTGCTAAAAAAATTCCCCTTCAGGAGAAAGATTTTTTCGCAAACCGAGTTCAATTCTATCAATTCATTCAATAGGATTTTTTTTAAATGTCTACAGACTTATGGGACACTCTGTATATACTAGCTGTTGTGCTCGTTCTTCGCAGGGAATTTAATTACAATTCACAGTATATTATTATGAAAAATATTTACCTTGGTTGAAGTTTACTATGCTGATGAAAATACAGAATGGGTTATTATATTAGTTAACAATTACGATTACGTTCAGAAATATGGGTACAATAGCTAGTAAAAGAAAAGTCGCGAAGAGGGTTCTTTACTAAAGCTGCACCTTTTCTTCAGTATTCAATTGCATCGAAAATATATTAGTATTTCTGCATTGAATTTTCGTCAAATGCTGAATCTATGGCGATATTTGAATCCGATATTGATAACAGGGAATAACTTATTATGTATGCGTTATTAAAAAAAAAAAAAAAAAAAAAAAAAAATGATTATATTTTTGAATAGCTTGAGTAGCCCAACTTGGCGAAATTTGAAATTTGGTACCGAAGTAGCTCGGTCGTTACTCGCCAGAGTCTTTTCTAGCGTAACTGCTACAGCTATTTTAATTCATCGCCAAAATGAAACAAAAATGTAAATACAATATATTAAAATCACACAATCAACTCATTGGGAAGAATATCATATTTATTGAAATTTATTTTTCCGACTGAGTGAAAATAATGCCTGGACCAGGTGATTGGGAAGAAAATCATATTTATTGAAATTTATTTTTCCGCCTTAGAGCCTTGAAACTTGTAAGTCAAAGATCTGGGGTTCAACTCCCGGTCCAGGCATTATTTTCCCTCAGTCGGAAAAATAAATTTCAATAAATATGATTTTCTTCCCAATCAGTTGATTGTGTGATTTTAATATATTGTATTTCTTTCTCCCATTGTTTAATGGTGTTTTCCTTTACCTGCGGCTTATTTCTGTCGAGCTATCTACATCATAGACCAGATGTTTCTGCCTAAAGGTTGTCTGAGTGAGTAATGTCCACCGGTTGTCGGCCTGGATAGCTCAATTGGTAGAGACTTGACCTTGTAAGTCAAAGATCTGGGGTTCGACTCCCGGTCCAGGCATTATTTTCAGTCAGTCGGAAAAATAAATTTCAATAAAAATGCAAACGTTAACGAGGGTACTGTGCTAAATCTGTGCCTAAGTCATTTGAAGAACACAGTTATTTCTGATAAATTAATATTACTTTACTTACAAATTATTTTAAATTAGCAAAAGTACTTTTTTCTTTTCTTTCTTTCTTTCTTTCTTTTTTTTTTTTTTTTTTTTTTTAAATGTAGAATTTAATGTATAATAATATATTAACTTTTATCCACAGACAGATTATTACACTGGACGAAGCATTGCTTTATTGCGGGAATATAAGAAAGAATGTCAAAGATGAGTCAGTTGGGAAAATTTTTTGACAATTATGGCGTTACTAGGGGATAATTGGTTGGAATGTTTCTTATATATGTATATATATATATATATATATATAATTAACCCTCCGCGTACGGTGCCTGTGATTTCGACGCGCAAAAGAACTTTTTACATCAAATTTCATTTACACCACAATTTCTAAAATACTATTTTTAACAGATAAATTAATGAAAATTATTATCCCACTAAATTACATTTCCACCACTAATTGTAAAATGCAGTGTTTGATATTTATAAATCCTGAAAACTAATGAAACATGTTTTTAATCAAAAATAGTGGTATTAAAAACTAAGACTACTCTTTAACTACATTATTTGCGACCATGGAAGCCTCTGCGCAAGTGCGGATTCAACGAGTCCACTAATAAAATAGGGGAGACAAGCTTTTCGTTGAGAGAAAATAAGCGATAAGGGAATACCGAATGACTGGATGCTTACTAAATTCAAACCTGTTGGATGCTTACTAAATTCAAACCAACTTGGAAACCCTCCAAGATTTTCGACTCGTCCTCACTGCTAGGCGTAGGAAACGTGGTTACACTATATTTGCAAATTGTGTATGTAAACACAGTAAATGCAAACTAATCTCACCGTAAGCGGAGGGTTAAAAGATAGAGCAAGCACCATACTTGCCAACATCCTAATTAATATTCCGTAGTGTTACGAAGAGAAATATGGAATACACATTTCCTTAAAAGATAATATGAAATAGGGTAATATTTTTGTAGAAAATCATGAATGATTGCAATATAAGCATTTTATTTGAAATTATTGTTGAAAATATACAGTAAAAAAAAATTAATAATAATAATAATATGAAATAGTTGAAATTTCATATTACCCGAATCGACATCTTGGCATCAACCACCTGTTAGTATAAATAAGTTCCTGGGAATCAGACCCCTAAATAATTCAACTCCCCTTACGGAAATGACATAGAATTACACTCATTTTACTGATTTGTAAATAGATTACAGAATTCGTAATACTTACCTCCAAAAAATTCTGAATTCTTATAAACTGAAGAAGTTATATGACACAAAAACTGCTCTTCTCACTGACACAAAGTAAATTACCGTTCATATTTGAGGTTCAGTGAAGACGTTTGAGGTGCACCTGATAGGTTGCAGCTCTATACAGGTGAGATAGAACGGTATTCCATTTTACATAACTACTCTGTATTCCCCAACGTTCTATACGTATATATACAACGTTCATTCCCCAATATTTATTTTATAACATACCTGCCAACCATCTCATTAATAATCGAAAAATTTTTAGTACCTGCCTTTTTTTTTCCCACACCTTATTTTTTTTTAAAGTAATTTTATATTTATTTCCTCGTAACTACATATGAAATCTAACAAGGAAACATTCAAAAGATGTCGTCTTCAAAAAATATTGAAAAAAAAAAATATATATATATATGTGATTCGACTCTACATAAACGGAAATGACATAGCATTACACTCATTTTACTGATTTGTAAATAGATTACAGAATTCGTAATACTTACCTCCAAAAAAGTCTGAATTCTGATAAACTGAAGAAGTTATATGACACAAAAACTACTCTTCTCACTGACACAAAATAAATTACCGTTCATATTTGGGGTTCAGTGAAGACGTTTGACGTGCACCTGATAGGTTGCAGCTCTATACAGGTGAGATAGAACGGTATTCCATTTTAAATAACTACTCTGTATTCCCCAACGTTCTATACGTATATACAACGTTCATTCCCCAATATTTATTTTGTAACATACCTGCCAACCATCTCATTAATAATCGAAAGATTTTTAGTACCTGCTTTTTTTTTCCACACCATATTTTTTTAAAGTAATTTTACATTTATTTCATCTTAACAACACATGAAATCTAACAAGGAAACATTCAAAAGGTGTCGTCTTCAAAAAATATTGAATATATATATATATATATATGTATGTGTGTGTGTGTGTGTGTGTGTGTGATTTGACTCTACATAAAACACCAGAAAGTGAAAAAATTATCGGCTGAAATGAATTACAGCGACCACAAAAAAATATCTAAATTAAGCATTTTCGGCGATTTAGCGCTGTTAGGCGATAAGTTCGCTGGCACCGAGATTGCCATGTACGAACAGAACAGTGTTTTGCTTCTCCGTTAAGTACTCAAAATCAATCGCCTAACAGTGTGAAATCGCCAAATATGCTTACTTTTTAAATTTTTTGTAGTCACTGTAATTCAATTCAGCCGATAATTTTTTCACTTTCTGGTGTTTTATGAAGAGTAGAATCACATTTTTTTTTTCAATATTTTTTGAAGACGACACCTTTTGAATGTTTCCTTGTAAGCTAATTCAGACTGCTGAGAACTCCTGCGTTAGTTTTAAAGTTATAGCCTGTCTTCATTTGAAGGAGACTCTTCGACGGCCGCCTGATCCCACGTTATTCTATGGAGAAATGTGGTACCTAAATTACTCTTTACCTAACGTATTTTCTTAAATTCAATTTTCACATTCAAAAAATTGACAGCGGTTTAATTTGCTCTTAAAAAAAAAAAAAAAAAAAAAAAAAAAAAAATGGAGTTTTTAATGTTAAATTTTGTTAAATTATATTTTATTGTTGTAAAATCTGAAATCTGAACTAATTGCATTTTTTAAACTTTACAGCTTTAAAATAAAATATTAAAAAATAAGTAAATAAATAATTTTTTTTGGAAAAGAGAAGTAAACTAAACGAATGTGAACAAGGAAATATTAATAATAATAATAATAATAATGATAATAATAAATACTTCAGGTAATGAGTAATTTGGTACCAAATTTCTCTTTAAAATAACATGGGATTCAACTGCGCTACATACGGTGAGGAAAAACGTAGAGATAACATATAAAATTCCTAATTCCTACCCGGTTTCGTACGTACATGCCTTCTTTTTAGGACTCTTCCTCCACTACTTCTAATTCTTTTTAAATTTACAAACTTTTTTATATAACAAAAATTGCTATGAAAACTTAGCAGTAGAGAAAATCAAGGAAATTCAAAGGCCGTACGAACCCTGCTACCCCATCTTAATGCAGACATCTAAAATAAAGTATTATAATATATATTATTATCCCCTAGACTTCAGCCGGTATATCAGTGCAAAAAGCAAAGACATATGCGAGAATTGAAAAAATATACAATGGCGATCTAATTCACGGAATTATAATTAATAGCAGATACGCGGAAATATTTCTATAATACTTTTTACTGTCGCTAAAAAATAAAAATACTTCCAACAAAGCTCTTACAGGTCTCTTAATTGAATGCCACTTTTTTATAAAGCAATCTTTGTAGTATTCAATGACATAAAGGAATTGAAACGATTACCGCAGTTTACTACATAAAAAAATGGGTATTCAATTAAAAGACCATCAAAAGCGCTGTTCCAAGAAAACACAAAGGTTCTTCTAAGGACTATTTTATTAAATCTAAAAAATGGGATGCTGGTAATTAATGACTTGAGCTCCTAAACTTTTTTTAAAGCTTACAAATTTTTCACTGTTAAAGTATCTGAGAAAAAAAATTAATTTAAGATAAGCATAGCTGCCAAGTTTTCAATTTATTCCGGAATGATGCTAGCCCCGCCCTTTTTTCACACCGTAATATTTGTAGAAAAGTTTTCTTCATTATTTAACTCCGATTAAACGTGAAAAATATTACTCTAAAATGATTCCGGTGAGAAAAAGGGCGGGGCTAACAACATTCCGGAATAAATTAAAAAACTTGGCAGCTATGGATAAGATCGAGTTCGTCAAAGCTTCAATAATATAGCTGTGAACGCTATCGAATTTTTTACACCACTCTCACCATTTAAAAAATTTCGCTTTATTTATAAAGAGGTATTCCCCAATTAGACAAAAGAAATATCATTATTCTAAAATAGTTGTACGAAAAATCGGTTGAGTTCGTAACTAACAAGAAAACATTCAAAAGGTGTCGTCTCCAAAAAATAGAGAAAAAAATATATGTGATTTTACTCTTCATAAAACACCAGAAAGTGAAACAATTATCGGCTGAAATGAATTACAACGACCACAAAAAATTATCAAAATTAAGCATTTTTGGGGATTTAGCGTTGTTAGGTTATAAGTTCGCTAGCACCGAGATTGCCGTGTACGAACAGAACCGCGCTTTGCTTCTCCGCCAAGTACTCAAAACCAATCGCCTAACAGTGTGAAATCGCCAAATATGCTTAATTTTGATAATTTTTTGTGGTCGCTGTAATTCGTTTCAGCCGATAATTTTTTCACTTTCTGGTGTTTTAGGAAGAGTAGAATCACATATATATTTTTCAATATTTTTTGAAGACGACACCTTTTGAATGTTTCTTTTTAAGCTATAGCATAGCCTCCTAAACTAGATGCCTGTCGCGTTGCTCGTATACTTGGCAAAAGTTGAAGCGGCATACAGCGCCACCTGGTACAGATTTCGTGACTTTTTTATTCAATTGTCACCAATAATTTTAAGAAGTGGGTATATGATATATACAATCGACGTTTCTTTGATTCTATTCGCCTTTTCTCTATATCAAATCCCACTTTAAAAAATTATTGGTGGCTGTTGAATAAAATAGTCGCGCAATCTGTCCCAGGTGGCGCTGTCTACCGCTTCAACTGTTGCCAAGTTTAAGAGCAACGCGACAGGCATCTAGTTTAGGAGGCTATGGCTATAGCCAAGGTTTTAGAAATTGTCGTCTCAAGAAAAAACTCTTACACCACAAGAATTTCTATCATATTTGTACAGTAATTTTTTTAAGATTGAATATAACAGAAATTATTGATAAAAAATGCTGGTATAAGTGTATCGTGTTGAGACAGAAACTTTTACACTTTCCGCTATAACTATTCAGAATTAAAAAAATACTGAAAACCATAATTGTCACCCGTACCGATGTTTGTATGCCGATATCATGTTTTACAGAGTTTTTTCATAAGCTTTTTTCCGTACATTTATATGATTAAATAAGAAAAAAAAAATTCTATAAAAAAATACCGGTATCGAAAAATCGGAACGGCTGGCAGCTATGTTGAAAACGTATCACAAAATTTAAAGACAGGTGTTCCAGTAATTGACATCTATCCCGAAATAATTAATAAATAAGAAAAATAATAAAATCATGTATTTTACATATAAGAATTTTAACATTTTATGTCAAACACTGGAGTATAGGGTGCTAATAATTGGTAAAATGAATAACTATTAGTGCCAAACACTGGAACATTACAACCAATTACTGAAAAAATGAAAAACTGGCAGTGTCAATTACTGGAACATTGGGTGGGTGTCAAATAAAAATTCATAAAAAAAAATAATAATAATTGTTATCAAATCTATATATTTTAACATATATGTGGTTCTGAATCTCTTTCATACCATATGTACTAACTTAAGAATTCAAAAAATATTTTCTGATGACTAGAACATTAAAAACATCAGAGATTGCTCTAAACGTGTCAATCACTGGTGCACTTACCCTACCTACCTCTTTGTTAAATCATATTTTACACACGACAAATTCTTACTATATCGCATCAGGTTTCTCGATTCTTGATTTTTTTTTTTTTTTTTTTTCAATAGTAACCTTTGGGTTTATACAATCGTAGAAAATTATTAAAATGGATTGTCAAAAAAATTGGGGCAAAAAATATGAATTAGTTAACCCTTTGCGCGCGGCATATTTTCCGTAAGACACGCCTTTTGGCGTTCCTTTAAAACGTCACACGTATAGTTTCCAACTTACTACCTTTTGGCTACCGAAAAATTGTAATAATTTGTTTCATTTTACTTCATCATTAAACAAAATAAATCTTTCTGTTAAAATTTTCCGGTAGCCGAAAGGTAGCCTATAGTTACACATTTTAGAAAAATAACATTTCATTTGCAGAGGAACACCTTAAGGCGTGGCTCGATTTTTTAATGTCCCCTCGGAAGGGACATACGAGCGATAAGAGTTAAAATGTAGATCGTTTCTGCGTAAATTGTTTATGAAGAAAATGCGTATAGCCAAAATTATCGATCATTTAGGCCAAGAATGCATATATAAAATTTCACAGATTAAATGTAACTTTAAATATATATATATATATATATATATGAAGTATGCGCCCCTTGATAAGTATATTTCTAATTTTAAGCATTTATATCCAATTGATTATGTGGTTTATTATCTTTTTTCTCTTTCACAAGTTTAATGGTCCTTTTTTATTATCCTTCAGGTCGGCGTAAGTATTTTAAGTTAATATGGTAACTCATTGGTTCCTTATCTATATCGCAACTTTTTGTGTCATTCTTTCCTCTATGTTAAATTCAGTTCTATATTTTAATGTGCTGTTATTGTTTTAGTTCTATTAATTGCTAAATTTTAAGATTAAATTTTATTACGTTATCTATTATATATATATATATATATATATATATATATATATATATATATATATATATATATTAATCAATTTTTAATAGCTCTAAGTTTTTTAAAAGGATTCTTTATAAATAATGTAAAACTACTTCATCATCAAATCTCATCTCTTTAGTTTTAAAATAAAAGGTGAAGACACAAGTACGTTTCAACTTTTGGTTTCATGACTTCGGATGTTAAAAACAATTACGTATTTTTTAGACATTATGTCGAATCGCATTTTAAACCAGAACGCACAAACGATTTGATTTTTTAAATAAATTAAATGTTGCTTTGAAATTATGAATGACATTTTTTAAGGACACCACGATGAACATGCTGCGAGATTCTGCTTCCTGATTAACTATTTTAATGAGAGAAGTTAAAGCATATTTCACGTGTGATTCAATATCTTTAACTAAAAACTACTGCTGCTTAACTGAAACAACTTTTTTGTAAATTCATACCACGTTTAAATTACGAAATTTTCAAATTTTCAGAGTTGTTTCGAAGGATTTTATGATAAAAGCTTAAATGTTTTCTATGCCACTACAAAGTAAGAAATTAAAAGAATTGACGTTTTTCCTTTCTTCCTTTGGTATACTTGGTAACTTTTTAATTTATTCCAAAAACTTGTTAGCAGCCGCCTTTTTCACACCACTTTTTTTGAAAAGTACTTTTTCCAAATTTAATCAAAATTACATATTGAGGAAAATTATTCTACGAAAAAGTGGTGTGAAAAATAAAAGGGCTGCTACAAACAATTTTACGGAATAAATTAAAAAGTTGGCAAGACGGCCATTTGGAAAAGAATGTGTTCATATATTCATACATTTTTAAAACACGTTTTCGTTTTTAGAGAAAAATTTAAAATCTCTAATTTTGAAGGAAAATTATATTAATTTTCTTTCGATCAGCTAATTGAAATATTAATTACTGCAAAAAATGATCTTAAACGTTTTAAAATAAACGATAATTTTGAAAAGTATAGACATACAAGCAACCTTTTTCATGATACGTTGATTATTGTTTCCTTATTTAATTGTTTTTAAATGTTATTCAAAGTTTTTTAATGAATTTTGTTATATTTTTTCATAATAAACCCAGTTTCATTACGATAAATTAAAAGTTTTCGTCCTGTAAATCTATCATATGTTTTATATGAATAAACACGTGTAAATTATTTTCTATAATACCTGTTAATAGACAAATAGAAAAAATATTCAAGCTTAATATAATGTAATGTAAAGCCTAAATTTATAAATTTTAATATAATTTGAAAATTATAAACGCTCTATATTGCAATAATATTTTTATAAACCAGTGTCACATCAGTTAATTTTAAAGAATCATTCCTACCAAATTTTACTAATATTGTTCATTAACCGTCATGCAATTTGTTGCAGTATAATTATCATATTGTCATATCACTAATAATGAGTTATTTGAAATAATCATCTAAAAGTATGTTAACTGGATGCATGAGCTACTAAGCGTTCACGATTCACTTTTAAATCTGATTGAAGACGGATTCCATCTATTTTACATTCATGAATCGTATGTCAATTTGATAGTGCTGACTGGATTTTATCAACCGTTCCTTTGCTTTCCATGTTAGAGTAAGGTCAAGTTTTCTAATATATTCATGAATCTATTTTTTAGAACTGAATAGAAGTTATATATATCTGTCGAGAATTCTGACCAATAGGTTTTTTGATGTACTGCAAAAATCTTGAATTTTACACCCAACAACGTCATGATTATTAATTATTAAACATTTTACTTGATTAACAATACACACTTGCCAACGACCTAATTAGTTCTCCGTAGAGCTGTTAGTCTCGCCCTTTTTTTCACACCAGCAAATTTTTAGTGTAATATTCTCCAAATTCAATTACGATTAAATACGAAGGGAAATACTCTAAAATGACACTGGCGTGAAAAAGAAGGCGGGGCTAACAGTACTACGGAATATTAATTAGTGTGTTGATAAGTATGACAATAGAGTATTCCTTCCAATAATACATAAATTTCATCAATTATTCTTAATTGCATTTTATTATATAATTTTCTTTATTCATAAATACTGAGTGTCGTATGGAGTAGAAGGTATGAGATATCAAAATATTACGACAGGTATCTGCAAGATAAGAATTTGAATACCCCGCATGGGATCTCTGAACATAGCCTCCTAAACTAGATGCCTTGCGCGTGGCTCGGAAACTTGGCGACAATTCAAGCGGTGGACAACGCCACCTGATACAGATTGCCCGACTTTTTATTCAACAGTCACCAAAAATTTTTTAAAGTGGGATTTTATATACATAAAAGACGAATAGAATTGAAGAAACGTCGATTATATATAGCATATATCACTTCTTAAAATTATAGTATCATAGTCTAATAGCATAAATATATAAGACTATTTTGGCACCAGAAATTTCAAAATGTTTTTTAAGCCATTTAATATAAAACATCTATTGGGAGTATATGCCCCTTAGATACGTATTACACGTTTATAGGAAATATTAGCATGTTTTCCTGTGTGTTACCCGCTGGCCAGATAAATCAATTTCACATCAGAAATTTTATTTAATAGATAAAGATCTGAATTTCTGCAATTTTCTAGAAAGAATAGAATATAGTCTGTTACTTAAAATTTCCGGTTTAAAACAGTTTTTTCCCCCCCTTTCTTTCTTTCTTAAACCTGCATATTATACGCAGGAAAATGTGGTATTGTCATCGTTTCTAACTTTTGCGTATTTGGCTACCGGTAATTTTCAATATTTCTTTACAGTTTTTAATGTTAAATAAAATAAAAAGTTCTATTAAAATATTCCAATAGCCAAAAAGTTGTAAAATTGGTAACTGTGATAATAAGTCAAGAAACTTGAAGTTCAAGAGTTAAAACTAATTTTAAAAATTGTGTAAGTTGTAAAATGAGTTTTACCACCAGAACCTTGAAAAATGTTTTTAGGGCATATAATAAAAGAATACCCATTTTTTTTTTTATAACAATTCTTTTAGGCTATGTTGCCATACCTGCCAACCACCTCATTAATAATCGTAACATTGTTACGCTGTTTTAAAACACGCCTTTTTTACACACTACTTAAATTTTAGAGTAAATTTCTCCAAATGTAGTTACGATTAAATAAGAAAAAAATTACTCTAAAAAAAGACTGATGTGAAAAAAAAAGGCGGGTGCTAAAAGTGTTACGATTCATAATGAGATTGTTGGCAATTATATTAATAATCGGAAGACTTTTAGTACCCGCTTATTATTATTATTTTTTTTTTTTTTCACACACACCAGTCATTTTTTTAGAGTAATTTTATACTTATTTAATCGCAACTACATTTGGAGATAATTGCTCTAAAAATAAAATGCCGTGGAAAAAGGGGAGCGTACTAAATATCTTCCGATTTATAATTAGGTTGTTGGTAGGTATGCAACTATTGCTGTAGTCAGAGACAACATTGTCTGACTCAATGGAAAAATGAAATCGTTTTTCGATTGAGAAAAAAATATATATTAAAGGAAACTTACCGGGATTCGAACACAGCACCTACCAGACACGAATCAAACGCTTTCCTGTTGTACAGTCGGGGAAAAAAAAAAAAAAAAAAAAAAAAAAAAAAAAAAAAACGCCACCCTCCTACCTAATTTCGCCATAAATTATCGTGGAAACATAGGGTTGGTACCAATCGATTTGTAATTATGTCTAGTTTATAATGGTATAGTTAGATTTTGTCTAAGGGGTCGTCTACATATTAAAACTGGCATCAACTTCATTTTTTTCAATGGTTAACTTATTTTCATAAAATTAACGCATTGCAGGCGGGAAATTTTGATATCATTCCACAAGTATAATAAGCCCCACCCTCTGTCTTTTTCTGAAACAATACTTTACTTTAAAAAATGTTTTTTGTTTCTTTACTTTTAGTTTGTTTGACTCTTTATAAAACTCTAGCATATATAAAGGAGTGAAATTTACCGTTTCGATTGTTGATGACAAAGTTTCAGTTATTTAATCATGAATTTGTGAAATAATTTCATGTATTACTCATGAAACGTATACGTTATTGACGTATTACTCAAAATAAAAATGATTTTGAACAGTATCTCCTTTTTATTGAATATTAAACACTTTCGCGACCGCATGTTTTTGCCTTTTAAATAGTCTGTTCCGCCTGTGGGTGTTATTCATTCAAACTACATTGTCAGAACGAGGTTTTCTATATCCATATATATTTTACATATGAATATACATAATAATTATACTCTTTCTAGTGAAAGTATTTGTATTCATAGTATTTTGTTTATATAAATATAATTGTAAGGAATATTCTTGAGAAATATAGTAACTAGTAACACACAAATTGTGAAAGAAACGCCCACTGGAGGAGTTACATATTTCCAGTGACGTGGATCTACGTCAGCGGTCGCGAATGTGTTAAATATCCTTTCTCAGATTTTAGCTTAAATCTTGTTATCTATATTTTTGTATATTATATATTGTTGGTCTGTACGCCTAAAATTAAATGTAAAACTTTGAAGTAACACTATCATAAAGGTTTACTGTATAAAATAAAAAATATACCCAATAGAAGAAGATAATTCTTTTACTTAAATATTAAACGCTTTTTTTTTTTTTTTAAACCCGCTATTAATATTATCATTATTCTTTTATCTTGGTATCTAGATTTTTGTAACTCAACATTCTAGGTTTCACGTGACTCAAGCTATTTAATTTTTTCCGTATGAGGTGATGCATTTAACTATTCGATGTTTAAGAAATAAAAACCAATAAAAAACTTCTAATTCATAAACTAACACTGAGCGTTTTGAGAATTATCTTTTTTTTTTTAATGTTTCATAAATAACATCTACGTATTTTTTCTTCCGGTGTGAAACGTAACTAATAATGTCTTTTGTGAGGTAGATCATGATTTATTTTTCTAAATGTATAGACGGACCCCTAATACATTTTCACGTGTAACTCTAATTAGAATTGATTTAAAGTATACACATAGGTATGTTTTCCGAACTGCCTTGATCTCAGAAATCTGAAAATGAGGTCGAAAATAGGGGTTCAAAAAAAAAAATGAAGTTTATGCTTGTTTTAATAAGTAGACGACCCCTTAAGCAAAATCTAACTGTACTATTAAACACTAGATGTTATTACGAATCGATTGGCATTAACCACATGTTTCTACGACAATTTATAGCGAAATTAGGTGAGGGGAGTGGCTTTTTTTTTTTTTTTTTTTTTTTTTTTTTTTTGCCGACAACGATTTCTTACCTGGCTATAAACTTACAGATATGTTTATAAGTTTGAAGTAAAATTTTTAAAATTAGCATTTGTAAGTTTGAAGTAAAAGCTTATACTAAACATTTTCCTTCCTTGAATGCTGATTTATGGAATTTTGTTCAAACTTGAATTTTTTTCTTTTTCTTTCTTTCTTTATTTTTTACGGCAGCACTTTTCTGGAAAGTGTAATACTACACTATTTTCAATTAGTGGGTGATTTCGTAGTAAATATAGTGTTAGAGACACGCAAGGATGTTACTGCCTCCACCAATATTTTCTAACAGTAATCACTATCCTAATTAATCACAAAAACTGCTGTAAACTTATGATAAAGATTTCTATATGGTAATAGCGGTAGAAAAGGAAAGCGAAAATCTTCTTTTTCTGTGTGACTGACGCTATCTTATGCCATGGAATTACCTTAGCATAAAATTTAGTAAGTTATAAGTACTGACTTTGATTTCCATGTTTATTTATTTATGTATTATTTATTATTATTTTTTTTTATGCGTGTGTGTAGCCTTATGTGTAAGGCTTGTTTGTAACGCAGACAAACATACCGTAGAGAATTTGGAAAAAAGAAAAAATAATACATTTACTTTACAGCTTTGAGAAAATCTAATGTACTGCATACATTAAAAAAAAGAACACATTTTTACTTGTACAGGCTAAATTAAATTTGCTACAATATGCTTAAAGTTATGTTTTAAGTTTTTAAAACCTCTATTCATTAATTGTCATTTATTATTCTTTTAAGAACTAAAAAATTACCAGTGTGTTCGGTCCATTACTTTTAATTTCCTATTTCTGTCTCTGTCTTTTCATATTAAATCACATTTTTCTTATATAATTTGATTATTGTTTTTAGTTTCGAATTGATTATTGTTAGTAAAACGAAACTTTAAATTCTGATACCGCTTATGCAATCATTTCAATTGTGAGTAATAAAGCACTATAAAATTATCATTATTTATCTATTTATTTATTTTTATATTGCCCAAAATTTGTAAAATAGAGATTACGAAGACTAAATCTATAGCGCAGATAATACATTTACGATACCTTTCTTTATTTTGGATTATGAAGTTAACAACAACAAACAAATTAATTTTAAGAAGACAAAGCCTATTATACATATGTTAGAAATCATTATGCTAAAAAAGCAAAAGAATAAAATAGTAATTCATTTCTATACGAAAAATAAATATTGTCATCAAATTTAATGGAGGTTTTCAAATGAGACTAATGCGCATTCAAGCATTGTTCTGAAGCTAAGTATTTTTGATTGTTAATAAAATGTATTATTAAATGAAAACATACCATTCAGGGATTTTACAATATACGAATTTATTTTTCAAAGAAATATTTTCATGTTTTAATGATGCGTATTAATATTCTGTTAGCTTATTATTATTCTCTATTATTAAACTATATTTTTACATATCTTTGTTGATATTTCTTTCAATAGTTATCATATGACTTTATTTATTTTTATTTATTTATTTATTTATTTATTTATTTATTTTTTTTTTTTGTTACATTTTGACAAACTACTTAGACTCAAATAAAAATATATATCAACTTTGTAATTCTCATAACTTTATATCATTTATTATAAATTGTGGAAATGATATTCGAAAAATTGTTAAACATAGTCACTAATTTTTCCGCTTTCTGAACACTACTATAATGGACTGAAATTTTTTGCTTTATTAACCCTTTGAAGGGCGATTGGATATATTACATGCCACCTAATTTTAATCCCCATTTGTAAAAACTCATTCCGGTATTTTTTTTTTTTTCTTTCTTTTCTTTTTTCTTTTTTTTTTTTTTTTAAATAACGTTTTAGTTTTAAAATTTTGAGTAGAAACTCCATTTATTTCTTCTCTTCTAATATTGTTCGTAAGTTCTGGTGACATCTAAATTTAAATGAACAGAATTTCCTTACCTCTCAAAGGGATAAAAAGTTAAAATTTTGCAGTTAAGTAAAACAAAGATAGCTATTATGAAAAATAAATGGTAATTAAGAAATTGGAAAAGGTAGCACCCATAATAAATAAGAAAATACATACCCGGTAATATTTATAATTTATTCCAGACTGTTGTTAGTATCCGCCTATTTTTTCACACTATTGTTTTCAAAGAGCATCTTAATTCTTATGTCCTCGAAATTAACTATTGGAGGAAAGTTTTCTACAAGCAAAGTTGTGTAAAATTAAGTAGTGTACTAACAGTACTCCGGAATAAAATATAATGTTATGCGTAAAATTTTAACTTTTTCAGAGAAGTTATGATTTAGTTAAACTTAAAAATACATCAGCGATGCACTCCTGAATTCTTTTTCACAGGTTTCATCTTTCGATACCCCTATTTCCGGAAATTAATCTTTGTCCAGTGTTTTCCCAAAAATTCTGTTTCTTTTTTAATTTGTTACAAGTCCCCTTTTTGCCTCAGGAGCAAAATTTTTGCTAAAATGTAAGGTACACCATGTTCTCTACACACCTAAAGTTTCAAGATAATTCAACAATAAATTTTCTACATATTTAATAAAACGTCTGAATTCGAAAATTTCGTTTCATTTATAGAAATGTGATGTTTGTTAATAATTTAAAAGAAATACGTGATTTTTTTAATTTATTATTTTATTTTTCTCTTTTTTATAAAAATAAGGATTTTTCAGCTAAAATCGTAATTTAAATAAATTTATCTTTAAACTTTAATATTCTGATGTTATTTTGTATTTAATTGTTATGTAAAAGGTTGCCAGATGAACACTACAGTTTTTTTTTTTTTTTTTTTTTTTTTTTTTTTTTTTTTTAACATCACTAATTTTATATTAAAGAAACCGCTTTATTAATTGAAAAAAAAAAAAAAAAGGCTAAAAACGGACGTTATTGAACCAATAGACTGATATTTTAAAACTAGTGGTGTTAGTGGTGTTAAGAAATAAAATTGTAGTTTTCATCTGGTAACGCTGGTTATCTAGTTTGTCGTTGAATTTATTATTTGAAAGTAAATTCCCTGATAGTCTGCATTTAGAGACTTTTTTCACGAAAAGAAAGAAATAGTCATTTTGGATTAATATCAAGTTACACATCAGTATATAATTCTATATCACTCTGTTGTAGATAGTTAATATGAACAACACCACTTACATAAGCATTCCCTTCAAAATCAAATATACTTTTTAGAGAATTTTTAGTTTAGTTTGCCAAACCATTTTTTCTTAATTCAAACCAGAAAGAGGAATTGTGATTCACTAAAAAATGATGTTATCTGGAGATGATTATTTATGATCATCAAGCCAAGTAATTCAAAATATGCATAAGCAAATATTTTGTCGTTCATTTTCTAAAAAAATGTTAACGAAATAGTAATTTTTATAATATGTGCCTATAATCTTACACCTACTATGCAGGAAGGAATTTTTTCAGGAAATGTTGTACATGGCTAGGAAACGCAATGGTCTAAATACATGACTAATAATAATTATTTAAACATAACTTCTCTTCACATATCTTTATAGTACACAAATTAAATAACATTTATGGAAGACATTACTTCATCCAATTTAAATTAATGCTGATTATTTGAGATTTGGTATATACTTAACCACCTATTTAACATGTGTACTTTTTTCTCTTGGAAGGGAAAATTTTACACTTTTCAAAAAGTATTAACAAAATAAATAAACACAAATACAGCTTTTTCCTAGAAATTAGCAGATGAAATCAAATTACTTTCAAGTGTTTTTCGAAATTGGTAAAACAATTTTCATCCATCCCTCTAGCATTTCCCTTTTTGATACGATAACTATATAGATAGAAAAACTATCTGAAAGATCGATTTTCACAGTATCTGAAAGTAGGTAGTATCCTTATCTGATAGCATAATTGCCAGTGTAAAAGAACATGATAGAATAATATCATATTGGTCGAAAAGTCTTTCTAAATGTACAACGTGCGTGATCTGCAAAATAATACTGCTTTACTTCCTTTACGATTAGACAGAAGTTAGGAAGTGTAGATTTGTTTGAAAACCGCTACTTTTGTATGTGCATAACAAAAAAAAACAAATTTCCGTTTTCCGAGTAACATAAAAACATTAATTTATTTGTTTATTTTCAAAATGTAAGCTTATGTAAATTTAGGATTAACAGAAAACAAGATATTTTAAATCATGTTTTACGATTTAATTGTCGCTTTTTATTTTGAAAAATTCCTGCAATTAAGTAAAGTCATTACTCATGTTTGCGTTATGTTTGAAATAGTTTCTAGCTTTCTAAAAAATATCCTGGGGATAAAAATACTTCCGTGTGGTTTGGAAAAAAAATTTCTATTAGATGTGGTGCGGATATCAGAACTTTTCATTTTGTGTTATTAAAAACACGCCAGATATAACATATTAGCAAAATAAAACATAAGTGCCTAAACAGCAGAATGAGTGCTAATTTAGAAAGAAAAAAAATATATATAAGAAAGAAAGAAATTAGAAAGCAGATGAAATGAGACAAATTTTCTATGTTTTTTGTAACTTTTATTTTAGTTAAAAAACTTCAAAAATAAGAAAGTTTACTTGTCTAAAACAATAATATGTTAAGTACAACTAAATCAAATGAGTTTAAATTCGAATGATTGCCTTTTTACCTACGCATTCATGTTACTCTTTGAAATAACCGACATTTGAAACAAATATATGTATTAGTTTTCACTTTTATAAAGATAATACATTTGCGGTAGTGGTCGGCGCGATCACTTCTTTGAATACCCCCATTTTTTAATAAAAAGATTTAGTAATATTTTGTAGTAGTTACCGCCGATTCAAAAATACGGAGCTTGCTTTATAAAAAATAGTGATATTTAAAAAAAAAAACAAAAACTGTTATGATAATTTTCTTCTGCAAGAATGTTAATTATACTACTTTGAAATTATGTTTTAAAATTAGCATCAGAACGCAGTAATGCTATTCAATAAGTTATAAATCAATGTAAAATTGATATTTTATAATCTTAAAAAGTATTTTTTTAAAAACGTATTTTGTACTTTTTTTTTTTATGCAAGTAACAAGTTTAATTTCTCCTTAAAGTTTTTACAAGTTTATCTCCTTTCTGAAATAAAACCAATCACAAGCAACCAATAAGTTGAATTTTGAACTTCTCAATTTCTCCAATAATTAATTAAGTTTATATATATATATATATATATTTTTTTTTTTTCTTCCTTTTTTTTTTTTCAAATTGTATTACTGTTATTGATTTTAACGATTCCTTTTTATACTAATGAAATAAATGTTTTTAAAATTTTATTTTAGAGAAACAGTACTTTTTTTTCTTATTTCATGAAAGAAATTGCCTGCACTTAAAAAAAAATATATATGTTTTATCCAAATGCATATAACATATGAAGTAAAACCCAGTGTTAAACTAGGATGATAACAGCTCGCAATTTTTCCCCTATCCTTCCAACAATATTTTTTATAGTAATCTTTTTCAGTATAATTGCGTGATTACGTTAAAAAAAAATTATATAACCATAGTGGTGGATTGGTTGGTTCGGATTTTACGTCGCACTAGTGCTGCGCAGATGGGCAACTGGCGACGGTCTGGGACACACCCCTAGAGGTGGTCCGGAGACATACCATCACAATTTTGATCCTCCATGAAAGGGATGGCTCTCCCGCTTCGGTGACCCCCAGAGGTATAATTTTTGATGGGAATATGGAGGACATTGCAACCACGACAGATTTCACGTGCACCAGCCACCATTAGTGTACACGGCGGTCTTTGGCCGGCTCGAGTACCGTAACAGCAAACTTCCAATTACGAGGCCGGCGCTCTACCGACTACGCTACCGCGGCCCCCATAATGGTGGAAGAATCAGAAAAAAGGCAGGTACGTCAGAACTTTGAAACACGTCAACTGTTACAGACGAGATATAGCATCGTTGCAATTTTTGCATCACAAACGTCTCAAACATAACCAATCGCTTGGATAATCCAATTATTTCAATTAACAAGATAAAAGTTCAATATATATTATTGGACAAAATTTCTGGTTTAATTAGGCTTTTGAGATGAAACGGTAGAAGAAAATGTGCTAATAAATAAACATACCTGCAAACATCCTAATTAATGTTCCTTAGTATTAATAGTCCCGCCTTTTTTCTCATACCAGTTTTGTAGAATAATATTCTCCTAATGCAAATGCGATTAAATAAGAAACTAGTATGTTGTGGCCACCACAAGACTTTCTTCTATATTTACCTATACATATTCAATCAGTAACAATATTTAAAAAAAAAAAAAAAAAAAAAAAAAAAAAAAAGTACGATTTTTTTTTCTAAGTTTTTTTTTTTTTTTTTTTTGTTAAAAGTGAAAAAAATCGATAACTTTGTTTTAAATTATCGCAGATTTATAGTTCAACCATTCGTTTTAAAGGTATTGGCGAGACCTTTCGAAAGATACCCATCTTGAAAATTTATCCCCCCCGGGGGGGTACTTCCCCCCCCAGGGGAGAAGCGATGCCCCCCCATGCAGAAATTTTTTTTCCTAGTTACATACTACTATTATCAATAATTCATATTAATTTTACAATCACAAGTTTAAAACAACTCTAATTATGCACATTTATACGAATTTTTGTCCTATGCTGCCATGTTAAAAATTTAGATAAAATGCTATCACAGCGCCACCTGTTGAGCTATTGATCCCCAAATATAATCAGCACCAGTTTATGTCGGGGACCAACTAAATACCAAGTTTGGTTAAATTTCGTTAAAAAAAAAAAAAAAAAAAAAAAAAATTGCGATATTTTTCTAAGTTTTTTTTTTGTTAAAAGTAAAAAAAATCGATAACTTTGGTTTAAATTATCACAGATTTATCGTTCAACCATTCGTTTTAAAGGTATTGACGAGGTCTTTCGAATGATACCCATCTTCAAAATTTAACCCCCCAGGGGGGGAACCGATGCCCCCCCATGCACAAATTTTTTTTCCTAGTTAACTACTACTATCATCAATAATTCAAATTAATTTTACAATCACAAGTTTAAAAGGTATTGGCGAGACCTTTCGAAAGATACCCATCTTGAAAATTTATCCCCCCCGGGGGGGTACTTCCCCCCCCAGGGGAGAAGCGATGCCCCCCCATGCAGAAATTTTTTTTCCTAGTTACATACTACTATTATCAATAATTCATATTAATTTTACAATCACAAGTTTAAAACAACTCTAATTATGCACATTTATACGAATTTTTGTCCTATGCTGCCATGTTAAAAATTTAGATAAAATGCTATCACAGCGCCACCTGTTGAGCTATTGATCCCCAAATATAATCAGCACCAGTTTATGTCGGGGACCAACTAAATACCAAGTTTGGTTAAATTTCGTTAAAAAAAAAAAAAAAAAAAAAAAATTGCGATATTTTTCTAAGTTTTTTTTTTTGTTAAAAGTAAAAAAAATCGATAACTTTGGTTTAAATTATCACAGATTTATCGTTCAACCATTCGTTTTAAAGGTATTGACGAGGTCTTTCGAATGATACCCATCTTCAAAATTTAACCCCCCAGGGGGGGAACCGATGCCCCCCCATGCACAAATTTTTTTTCCTAGTTAACTACTACTATCATCAATAATTCAAATTAATTTTACAATCACAAGTTTAAAATAACTCTCATTATGCCCATTTATACGGAATTTTGTCCTATGCTGCCATGTTAAAAATTTGCATAAAATGCGATTACAGCGCCACCTGTTGAGCTATTGATCCCCAAATCTAATGGGCACCAGTTCATGTCAGGGTGCAACTAAATACCAAGTTTGGTTAAATTTCATTCATATGTTCGTGAGATACAGCGTCCACAAAAAAATGATACAGACACACAGACAGACAGACACACAGACAGACATTTTCTAAAAACTATCAATTCGTGTTCAGGACATCCCAAAACGTGTAGATTCGTCAAAAAACGGAGGTCGAAAATTTTCGCGAATCCAATACTTTCTCTATATTACATATAGAAGAAAGTAAAAATACTGGTGTAAAAAAGAAAGCGGGACTAACAATACTACGAAATATTAATTAGGATGTTGGCAGGTATATAAATAAATAAAAAGCTTGCGTCGAGAAAAAAAAAAATTAACAAATATTTAAAAAATAAAAATACATATATGACCAACATTTTTAATTTTTAAATCAGATTTAATACCACCACGTTTTAAAAGGAATATATCACATATGTTTTCGACGATTAAGTAAGCTAAAAAACAATCATAAAAACTTTTCGGGATTAAGTCTCCCCTGAAAAACCGGAGATTTGGCACCTATGATATGAGTATAATATATATATATAACAGTATTTGTTCTGAACAGTCTTTTTTCATCGACTCTTCCACGAGTATTTTTGTACAATAAATTACTTTTTTAATTATTAGGCCTTTTTTATGTATAAAAAAACTGCCATACGAACTACTATATATATTAAAAAAAAAAAAAAAAAAAACTGCTAGACGAAATTAGGGTGGATGTTATCATAGAAATTTAAGGATGATACGAACACTGTATATATATATATATATATATATATATATATATATATTCGTAATTTTTTTCACACCTTTTTATTTGCTTTTACACATTTAGCGTTTAATTTGCGTCTTTTCCTTTTTCTTTTTAAGATGAAAAATTTAGAAGTAATTTTATAGCGTCATATAAGCCACACCTGAATGACACTAAATTGTTGCGTAAACATGTCTGAAACGAGAAATTTAAACTATAAGGAAACCAAAAGCATGCACTTAGAGACGCGATATATCTCGTTAAATAATATTCCTATTTTAACTGGCTTTTGAGTTAAAAATCTTGAAACTTTTCAGAAACCTGAAAGAAATTCTTGAAACGTGAACAAAGTATGAAATTGTAGTTTTTTAAATATCTTTAAAAGATTGTCTTCCTTTCTGTTTTATTTCTTAAGGAACACCGTGAAAAAAGAAATGTAAGTTATTCTAGTTCTCTCAAAGATCAGGAAATTGCCACGAGAAACAGCATCGATGCCAACATTTTAATCTATTCCGGAGTACTTTTAGCCCCGCCTTTATCTCATACCACTTATTTTTAAGAGAAATTATTTTCTTATTTTATCGAAGTTATATACTAGAGAAAATTTGTCTATAAATCAGTGCCCGCAGCAGTCCTATATTTTTACGTACATTTTATTATTTTCCCATCACTTTAATCAATCAGTAAACTTTTGTATATTGCTTTAGCTTTAAAATCTTGACAATAAAAGTATAAAAAAATAGTGGTATTAAAATAATACAACACACGTGAAAATATAGGACCGCTGCGGGCACTGATAAATAAAGAAATAAAGAAAAATACTCCGGAATAAATTAACCCTTAACGCTCGGCATATTTTCCTATTTTGAACAGTAAGACGCGCCTTTTAGCGTTCCTTTAAAACGTCATACGTATAGTTTCCAACTTACTACCTTTCGGCTACCGACAAATTGTAATAATTTGTTTTATTTTACTTCATCATTAAATAAAATAAATCTTTCTTGTAAAATTTTCCGGTAGCTGAGAGGTAGCCTATAGTTACACGTTTTAGAAAAATAACATTTCATTTGCAGAGGAACACCTTAAGGCGTAGCTCGATTTTTTAATGTCCCCTCAGAAGGGACATACAAGCAATAAGGGTTAAAATGTTGGCAACTATGGTATAGTAACACTCTTCATAATGACAAATTAGTTTGTTTTATTTATTTTTTCATCAATTTATAAAAACAAAATCTTGTATTAAAATAAAGAATTAAAAAGCATGTTGTCTGTTTTCGAGTTTATTCATATATATTTTCACGTTCTACAAAAGGACTATTTCTTGAGTGAATGATTTCTACCATTATTACTTAAAATAAACCTGTAAAAAATAAGCAATATACATAATATACCTTTGATTTTTAAAAATTTTGAAATTATTTTAAGAAATTTTTTTGAAAAGGTCATTGACTTTTCCTCAAGGAAAACTATGAAGGAATTTCTTATATTATGTATTTGTTTAAAAAATTGGAAATATACTTCAATTAAGTAAATCTTAGAAGGATTAAAAATTTAGTATTTGGTATTTAAAAACAAAATAATAATTACATAAACACCAGATGTACTACAACATTGCCGTTCATTTTATAAGGCGAAATTTAATTTTATAAAGTACCAGCTAAATTAGTTAAACTTCATTGAAAAAGTGAATTAAGAAATGATCTATGAAGACAAAGTAATTGTATTTTTCTTTTACATCAAAGAAAAATAGCATGGCTGCCAACCAGTGCGATATTTAGGTACTTTTTTTTATTTTTTTTTATTTATTTTTTTTTTTTTTAACCGACGTTTATTATAAACTTTCGTAGCAGTTTTTTACGTTACCGCTAGTATGACAAGAGCTGTCCTTTTGACTGCATAGCTAAATATATTTGCATTAGAAATACTAAGACATGTCCCTCTAGAGTCAAAATAAAATGAAAATTTCCATTACAAGTTAATGGTATAAAAAAATTTGAACGGTTGTCAGCTGCGTATAGCAAACAATGTTGAAAAGTGTTCACTTTTTGAGAACCATTATTTTAGAATAGTTATCCTCACATTATTTAACACCTTAATAGGTATCTTTGAGACTATCACAGGATTTGTTCGACGTTACAAACTTGAGTACTTTTTAGCCACCGACAAATTTTAACAGAAATTTTTATTTTATTTAATCAGAGAAAACTGTTACAAAAATACATTAAAAATTGCAACAATTTTAAAAACCTGCTTTGGAAGTGCGACTAGAAAAAATTAAGTCATTATTAAAGACATAAATATAAGAATTTTAAGTAATAAGTATTGTTATAAAAAAAAAAAAAAGAAAAAAAAAAAACCACTGAAATTCAACTGTATTAATTAGTGCAATTATTTGTGTATAAGCCGTAGATTAGAAACATCTTTTATACACAAAAAAAATTTATTTAACACATTTTAAGCCTCAAGCATTAAATAAAAATTTCTGGAATTTTGAAGACATATCAGCTCATAAACATATTTCTTGTAATAAAATAATATCATGAAAATGCTCTACTACAAATTCCTTAAGGACTCAAAGCTTACTATAAGAGATCCTTGCAATTTTATGAAATAACAGAAAACAATCACGTTAATTTTATAAAAAATAAAATTCTTTTTTTCATGTTTTCTAACATCTCGATTGTTTCAAATAATCATTTTAACACTTTCGCGACCGCTGACGTGAATTCACGTCATTTGAAAATCTGTAACTCCGCCAGTGGGTGTTTCTTTAGGTTACATAGGTTACATTAGTTCTTAACAATATACCCAATATACGCATTTGTGCAATCAATGCACTATGGATACAAATACTTTGATTAGGAAGGGTATAATTGTAACGTATATTTATTTGTATTACAAATATGAATACAGTAAACATTGTTTAAGATAATGTAATGCAAAAGAATAACGCCCACAGTTGGAGCTTACCGTCAAAAAGGCAAAAACATGCAGTCGCGAAAGTGTTAACATAAACATAGAAAATGGACTAGGGTATAACTAAATTATATATTGTTGAATGTTTATTAAAAGTCTTCATTAATAATTTTTTCAAACAAGTAATTTCTTTTTTTTTTTTTTTTTAAAAAAAAAAAAAAAAAAAAAAAAAAAAAAACTTTGAATCAGCACATTTTCTTATTTTGAACAGAAATCTTCGGCTTTTGGCGTTTCCTTAAAACGCTACTATATGCGAAAAAGAATTTTAAGTATTCATGTTTAAATCATTTAATTTTTCCTCGGCAATCGATGCGGTAAATACCATGGAATATATATGCGCCAACGTCCAGGGCCTGATTAAGCCTGGGTCACACTCTAAAACTATTTTTTAACAATTGTCTTTAGTTTAAAATAAACAGAAAATCCTCCCTAAAATAAGAAGACAATTGTTTTTATATAATAGAGGTATCTAACTGATGATGTGTAAACTCGATGCTCCCCTACACGTTTTTTTTTTTTTTTTTTTTTTTTGTACCATAATTTTTGGGGTATAATACGCAAGTCAGATAAGTTAGTTCTGAACCAGAAATTTTAATTGACAAATAGTTATCTTTGTACGAGCTGTTTCTTCCAAAAATATAGATATCTCTGTTAAACAAAATTTCTGGCGGAGGAATGGCATATCTTACCTGCAGGTTATACAACGAAAGTTGCGGTACATATTTTCCTAATTAAAACACAGAATTTTTATCACAAATAAATTAAAAATCATCGTTAAAATTAGAGGAGAGAGTGTGTCATGGCTTAATTAGTCTCTGCTGTCGTCACTTAATGGGTTAAACACGAATACATAAAATCCGTATTTTAAATTAATGTACTGTTTCAGAGGAACGCTGGAAGGCTTCACTTGTTTTTTATTTATTTATTTGTCACCAATATGTGATGACATCAACCGCAAAGGGTTAATATAACAACCAGTTCCTTCTCTAAAACAAATGTAAACACTTTTTTTTTTTTTTTTTTTTTTTCACGTTTTAAATGTTTTTTATTCATCTGGAATAACAACATGCTTTTAATGTCAACGAATTCAATTTTCTTTAAAATAAGATAATACATATTTTCATTTCCTTGCTTTCTTTCTCAACAATATAAGGAAAACACCCATTATATAATAGGTGTCAACATTTAAATTTATACCGGAGTATTTTTAGTCCCGCTTTTATATTGCACCACTTTAATTATAGAAAAAATTTCTGCGATACATACCTTCGATAAAATAAGATAAAAATACTTGGTAAAAATAAGTGGTATGAAATAAAGGCGAGGCTAACAATACTCAGGAATAAATTAAAATGTGGGCATCTATGTTTATATATATAAACTTTTAAAGTGGCAATTTAGACCACAACTGCCAATATTTTAATTTATTTTGGGATACTTTTAGCCCCGCCTTTATTAAACAGTTTTAGAAATTTCTTGTATAACAACGACTTATTTTCAAAGAGAGAGAAAAAAAAACATGTTTTCATCTTTGCATTCCTGATAACATTTATAATTTATTCCAGAATTGTGTCAGACTCGCGCTTTTTTCACACCAGTATATTTTAAAAACATTTTTCTTCTTATTCCATCGTAATTACATATTGGAGGAAATTTCATTAACACTTTCGCGACCGCTGACGTGAATTCACGTCATTTGAAAATCTGTAACTCTGCCAGTGGGCGTTTCTTTAGGTTACATAGGTTACATTAATTCTTAACAGTATACCCAGTATACGCATTTGTGCAATCAATGCACTATGGATACAAATACTTTGATTAGGAAGAGTATAATTGTAACGTATATTTATTTATATTATAAATATGAATACATTAAACATTGTTTAAAATAATGTATGTAAAAGAATAACGCAATAACATTACTCCGGAATAAATTATAAATACTACCAGATAATGTCTTTTTAGCATTCCGAATAGTTTTCTTTAACGTTAAAACAACATAATACGAAAGCACTCGAGCATGTATGAGTTTTCACTTGATTAATACAAATTTGAATTCATTTTTAATAAGATTCAACACAAACAAATTTTCGTTATTATGGAAAAATGTATGAATGGTATTATCATAACACCGAACAATATTTTTCTTTAAATGAAAATGTATGTACTTTTTAATTTCTGGTAAACATCCATTTCTTTCATATAACAATGGCCGTATTTTTTTTAAACAATTGAAAATATACTTTTTTTTTTCTTTCTAAGTTTTAAATATATTTGATATACACCGAACAACAACATCGTTTCAATGTCAGTGATTCTAAATAATATCTTGCTTTTTTTTTTTTTTTTTTTTTTTTTTTTTTGATAATTGAAAAAAACATACTGCCAACTTAACCCGGAAATATGTTAGTTCCAATCCCCTTTTGCACACCACTTAACCCTTTGCGGCGCAAGGTAATTGGTATCATTTAAATTACACTGACACAGGAATTTACGAACAAAATTAAAATAAAAGAAATTGACGACCTTCTCTGCTATGTTGTAAAAGTTAAATTCTCGAAAAAATTTCCGGGATGAGTTTTTGCAGATTGAATTTCATAATTGAGTTCTCGCCGCGAGGACAGTGAGCCGCAAAGGGTTGATTTTCAGAGTAATTCTCTTCAAATATATTTACGATTAAATAAAAAGAAATGTACTCTAAAAAAAGACTGGTGTGAAAAAAAATCGCCGGAAAAGGGCTAGACTAACAGTCTTCCGGGTTAGGTTCGCAAGTATGAAAAAAGAATATGATTTTTTAAAAATACAATTAAATACTTTTTTTTTTATGACTGTATATATCTTTTTAAGAAGAAATTTATTGAAATATAAGTTTATGATTTAATGAGAACTAGATATAAGATCTAAAAATACTTTAATTTTCATTACTAAATATAAAATATTATTTTAAACTATTCTTAAAGAAATAAACTATAATACTTATGAATATACCGTAATTTTCTGCGTATAATCCGCAGGTCGGGTAAGTCAGTTCTGCACCAGAAATTTTAATTAGCAAACGAGGTTATATTTGTACGAGCTGTTTCTTCAAAATAATTTAGATTTTTGTGTTAAACAAAATTTCTGGTGGAGAAAGGACACATTTTATCTGCGGATTATACGCAGAAAATTACGGTACATATTTAGTCATATTTTAGCAATTTATATTAAGAAAATACTGAAATTGTTAATGCCAAAATGTTAATCTCAAAACGAAACAAATAATTTTTGTTCCGAAATAGTAGTGCTCAAACTGCATTGGTAGTTATGTGATTCCTTTAAATTATTCCTATATAGAATATTCGAAAATCGCTCCTCATAAAAATTTTGTAAAAATCACCATGAAGGAGATTTCAGCTGTTTCATTAAATTCATAAAAATAAATAAAATACATCTGTTTAACCAGTGAATAAAAAAAAATCCAAAATTATTAATGTTAAAAATATGAATTAATTCATAAGAGAAATGAATTAGCCAAAAATTAATATATAAAATACAAAATAATGTAAGTTTCAGATCTTTATAAGAGTTTACCTGCTTAATAATAATAAAAATATAAAAAAAGAAAAGAATGGAAAAGAAAAAAAATCTGTTTAACCCTTTGCGGCGCAGGACAATTCAGATCATTTAAATTATACTGCCACCGGAATTCATGAACTACATTAAACCAAAAGAAATTTTAAATTTTAAGGGTAAAATAACCGGTCTTTTCTGTTATGTTATAAACGTAAAATTTTGCTAAAAAATTTCCGGGATGAATTTTTGCAGCTGGATCTTAAATTTTGCGTCCTCGCAGCGAGGACAGCGCGCGTTAAGGTGTTAAATATATACTTGTGTAATGATACGAAAATATCTCGATGTATGCTCGCTTCGCGAGCGTTAAAACTATGGATGAAATTCTGTCTATGACAGAACTTAATTAAGTACGATAGGACAACTTATATTTGTATTTTAACACCCTTTCAAAAAAAAAAAAAAAAAAAATCTGAAAACACTCTAGTCTAAATAATCAGGAAATATTCAGCCAAGACCCGTTGGCTCTGTGGTCAGAGTACACAAGTACGAATCCGAAGGTTGTAACTTCGATCCTCATCGATGGGAAGTGAATATATATATATATGTATATATATATATAAAGTTTTTACGGATTTCAGAAAATATTTTAACACAGAGTAATAAATTAAATGGTAAAATTGGATATTGGCAGGCATTCTCGAAGTGGAACACTATAAATTGGTAATGACGCAAAATGCCTGATTGAAAGAAATAGTCCTGTTGTACTAATAACAATAATAATAATACCAATATAATAATACCAATAATAATAATACCAAAATATTATCTTTGCTTTAATTTATTTTTTACTGAGTATTACAGATATGTTTAGTTTACGTATTAAAATCATATTAAATTTTTTGTTAGACTAATTTATGAATTTTTGTGTGTCATTTAAAGCAATAAAAGGACTGTTAAAGAGGAATTATATTTATAGGTAGATGTCTAGATACAGATTCAGACAAAGATATAAAAATTTTTTTATACAGTAATACAATTACTAAAATTTTGAGAAAGAAATTAAAAAAAATATTCTAAAGCAAAGGTCATTTATCATTCCATCCTTAATTCTCTTATTATTGCACAATATATGTAATAGATACAGCTTTGGTAAGAAAGTAATAACGTATAAAATAAGTAATGCAGCATTTAATATCACATATTTAAACATTTTATCTTACAAACTTAGGAATATATGAGAAATTAAAAATATTTGAACAGGTAACATGCAATACAACAGCTGCCAACATTTTAATTTATTCGGAGTATTTTTAGCCCAGTCTTTATTTCGCACCACTTTATTTATAGAAAATGTTGCGCCAATACATAACTTCGATAAAATAAGAAAATAATTACTCATAAAAAATAAGTTGTGTGAAATAAAAGCGGGGTTAAAAATAGTCCAGAATAAATTAAAATGTTGTCAACAATACAATACAGTTTCAAAACTATGTTTGAAGAAATATTCTTAGGAATTTCCTTGCTATTTTTCATTTATGTGTATATATATACATATATTTAAATGTATCTATTTTTTTTGTTTCCAATAGTTTACTTATATAATGCATTAAAAATATTTTAATAAACTATAATAACATACGGATGAACTGTCAAAGCCGAATGTAAACTAAGATGTATAATTACTTTCCATTTAAAATGTTCAACTATATTTTATTTTAAAAATTCTTAGCTATTTCTTCAAATTATTTATTTAACCCCTTAACGCGCTGCGTCCTCGCTGCGAGGACGCAAAATTTAAGATCCAGCTGCAAAAATTCATCCCAGAAATTTTTTAGCAAAAATGTACGTTTATAACATATCAGAAAAGGCCAGTTTTTTCAACCTTAAAATTTAAAATTTGTTTTAGTTTAATTTAGTTCATGAATTCCGGTGGCAGTATAATTTAAATGATCCGAATTGTCTTGCGCCGCAAAGGGTTAACCTTTAGCTTGAAGCTATTAGATATGTATTTTAAATACATTTCAGTATGAAGATTAGAAGGCCGCTTAAATATGTATAAAGTGATAAGTAGACGTGTAAATAGGTAAGTTAATATATGTATTGTGATTGCAAGGATTCCTACTTTGTACAGTAATTATCTTTAAGAATTTCTAACATTGTTTTACAATTAAATAAATTATTAGGTTTAAATTCTGATTCTAGAAATTATGGGCTTTAGAAACCCCTTACGCGTATGTGTTCATTTATGTATTTTTCTTTCCACTGTCTAAGAAGAAAGTGAAATTTTTGAAAGAATGAGACGGAGTTGTAGGAGTATATATATTTTTTTCTTTTTAAGGTTGTTACAGTTGGGAGTTTTTGAATGAATTCTGTGTAACACCTGAAATTGCGCATCATCATTTCAGGCGTTGATGAAATAGGCTAAAAAGGCGCCTTTTATCTTACTCATTCACAACCAAGACAAAACACTCCACCATGACCCGAAATCTATTTCACCTGCTTCATCAGTTATCTCAGTGATGATGAAAGTAAACCTACTCTCACATCAAAGTAGGTCGATGACATTTTCAAAATTCATCCCCCCCCCCTCCTGTATAACCAAAATAAAAATAAGTGTATAGGTTTACTTTTTAATAAATATAGCGACTGTCAATCGTTTTGTCCCTATAGGTGTGTGTCAGTTAGCAGCAACCTACAGACTTGTTATACAAGTTCTTCGAGTTTATTGAAGAGCTGATCCAGGGTCAAATTCTATTAACTCTCAGCTTTCTCAAGGCTTTTAATGTCAAGGATTCCATGAAAAGTTGTGATTTAAAGTCACTTATAGCAAACACTCTTTTCTAATGTCTTTTGGTATGGTAATAACTTTTCATATATCTGAAAAGTCAATGTCAAAAGGTTTTATGAATATTTTAGATTCCTGACATGAGTTCTTCTCTTCTTCAAAGATGCATATTTTATGGTTAGTAAATTTTCCAACAAAACATCTCCTAAGCATAGCCTTATAGAGAATAAATTACGAAGAACTTTATCAAATATTTTCACGGGGAACGTCATCATCTTAATTGTCATACGTATTCCACAAATGCCAAACGTTTC
This sequence comes from Salticus scenicus, assembly GCA_963930645.1. Classification (NCBI taxonomy): domain Eukaryota; kingdom Metazoa; phylum Arthropoda; class Arachnida; order Araneae; family Salticidae; genus Salticus; species Salticus scenicus. Next base: position 117,307,301 of record OZ005657.1, read on the forward strand.
GATTTTTAGATACCGGCATTTTTTTTATAAATAGAATTTTCCTTATTTTTAATCATGAACAACTTCTACCAATCCTTAAAAGGTTATTATTAAAAATATACCGGTATCATGAAATCGAGACGGTTGAAAGCTATAATAATTTAATAATATGCCGATTCTTCCGATTTTCGAACACCACTATTATAAAAAAGTTATATTCGTCCCATAGTAGCAAAAGTTAGCTTTTTAAATAAAGAAAAATGTTTATTATAAAAGCGGCTTAAAAAGATCGGTAGAATTGGCAGTTATGCTCATTAACCCTTTTAGAGACGTAAGACATATTTTATAAGTCTTAAAGCAAATTTCAAACTGTAAAAATACCTCAATGAAAAATTCAAAAGAAATTCATTCTTTTAACCCTTTGTGGCCCAAGTAAATTGCTCACACTTAAATTACAGTGCTACCGGAATTTACAAACAAAATAAAAGAAACAAATGACTTTTCCTGCTAAATTATAAAAGTAAAATTTTACAAAAAAAATTTCCGGGATGAGTTTTGGCAGTTGAAAGGGTAGAGCCGATTAAGCATAAGAAAACTGCACTAGCGTCGAATGAAGAGTTCTTGCCTTCTATTTATTGTTCTTTATCTGAAACATCTTTGCACATAATTTTAGACTTCTACCCTCAACGATTTGGGATTAATGAAGGTGTCAACCTTAAACGTTAAATTTAATTTTTTAAAAATCTATTCGAGATATTTTATAGAGGTTGACACTATTTATAAATGTCTATGAAGTACATAATATATATTTTTTTTCAGAATTTTCATTCGATTTTAAACGGTAGAAAATGATAAGTATATTTTGGATGGACGATTTTTTATACTATTCACCGAAGTGACACCTATCAAAAAATACAATTTATTTGTTTATTAGTCAACTATCACATATAAAAATTACAGAAGTGTTAAATTGCGGGAATTTTGTAAAAAAAAAAAAAAAAAAAAAAAATGTAATAACTTATGAATAATAATACCAACGATATAATATTTATTTTTAAAAACTACTTAAAATTAATAAAGTATGGAAGCAAATATAAAAATGCTGCATTAACATTTGTTATTTAAAAAATAACAATTAGCAATAAAAACAATTATTCTATTTAATTGTTATCCCTTTTTTAAAGTTACATTTAGAGATGAGAACTTTCTGTAATTTTTGCTACCTTTATTTTTATACAATAATCTCTATCCTGTTTAATCACAACATATTACTTCAAAAATATTATATAAAAATTTCTGTATGAAAATAGCAGGGATGCCAACATTATAATTTATTCCAGAGCATTTTTAGCCCCGCCTTTTTCCCATACCACTTATTTTTTAAGGATAAAATTGTCTAATTTTATCGAAGTTATATATTGGAGAATTTTCTCTGTAAATAATGTAGTGCGAAATTAAGATATCTTATCGAAGTTGAAACCATTTTTAAATGTTTGTAAGTTATATATATATATATATATATTTTTTTTTTTTTTTTTCAGAAATTTTGCACGAATAAAATCTGTGAAAAATGGCAAATAAATTTTTGGGGGACGATAAAAAAAAAAAAAAAAACTACTAAATAATAATAGTGGTGCAGAAAATTAAGAAAAGTCGGGGACTGTATGAGATGAGCTATGTCATTTTTTGATGGGTGGGGCTATGTTAAAGATTTATAAAAGGTGTTATGTAAATTGTACTAGATTCCGTTTAAGAAGACTAGATGTTTTACAAAAAGCAAACTCGTAAAAAATAAATATATAAAACACTATGCATGTAGAATAAATGAATTTGTAGACTTTTATCAAAATATTATCATTTAAAAGAACGTCAACGCCCATAAATATAGTTTAGCCAAATTAAATAGTACTTTTCAGACGTATAAAATTCTGTGTTACTGTATGTCAATGGGTTAATTCTCTAGTAAAGTTATTATAACTTATGTATGGAAGTAAGCTCAAAAAGAAGAAGAAGAAGGGAAAAAAAAAACACATAGGTAACATTTTTCTAATTGTTTAATGTAGTGAAAATGAAAATCCCTTTTCGTATCAACACGTGAATAGCGGCCTCATTGGTGACATATATATATCTGTAAACATTTCTAATTTATTCCGTAACATTGTTTGTAACTGCCTAACAATGTTATGAAATGTTGGAAGCTACATTTTTATCTAATAATTTGGCTCGTACTCCACTCCCCTTTTTTATGACAAATTCAGAGAGGGGGGAAATTCCCGCCTTTTTGCTACTACTATTTTCATAAAAGCCAATATTTTATTTCATTCCGGAGTATATTTGACCCCGCCTTTATTTCGCACTACTTATTTTTTTTAAAGTAATTTTGTGTTATTTTATCAAAGTTATATATTGGAGAAAATTGTTCTATAAATAATGTGGTGCGGAATAAATTAAAATATTGGCAGCAATGCACTTTATTCATAGAAAAAATTTCTCCAATATATAACTTCGATAAAATTAGACAATTTTATCCTTAAAAAAAAAAAAAAAAAAAAAAAAAAAGTGGTATGGGTAGAAGGAGGGGCTAAAAATACTCCAGAATAAATTAAAGGCACCTATGCTATTTTCATACAGAAATCTTTATATCAGTATTTTTATAATATGTTGTGATTAAACATGATAGAGACTATTGCATAAAAATTGAGGTAGCAAAAATTTACGGAAATTTTTTATCCCTAAAAGTGTCCTGAAGAAAGGGCGAGATGTAAGATCCCTGATAACAACAATTAAATAGAATATTTTTTTTTTTTTTATTGTTAATTGTTTCTTTTTAATAACAAATGTTAACAGAGCATTTTTATATTTGCTTGCAATGTTTATTCATTAATTTTAAGTAGTTTTTAAAATAAATATTATATCATTGGTATTATTATTCATAAGTGATTATTATATTTTTTCACTACGTTCCCGCAGTTTGACACTTCTGTAATTTTTATATCTAATAGATAACTAATAAACAAATAAACTATCTCTCTATATATATATTTAGTAGGTGTCACTTCGGTAGATAGTTTAAAAAATCGTCCATCCAAAATATACTTATCATTTTCTACCATTTAAATTTGAGTGAAAATTCTGAAAAAATTATATATTATGTACTTCATAGACATTTATAAATAGTTTCAACCTCGATAAGATATCTCGAATAGCTTTTTAAAAAATTTAATTCAACGTTATAGGTTACCACCCCCATTAATCCCAAATCGTTCAGGGTAGAAGTCTAAAATTACGTGCAAAACTTAACCCGCTTATAGCCTTTAGTAGGTGGTGTCATAGCAGCGCTGACACCGCACCGCAAAGGGTTAACTTACCGAAAATATTCATTTATTCCTTTTCTTCTAAATTTGGTGGCTCTTGATTTTAAATGAGCATAATTACGTTGCCCGTGAAAGGGTTAAAAATTAGGATATAATATCTGAGATTAGAAAAATAGCTATGAAAATAAGAAAATTTTAATAAATATGTTTTTAACGCTTAGTATTGCTTTACGTTTAAAAAATATGTCTTTAAAAAAAACATCGCTCTCAAAAATATTCCTAATTCTAATTAAGAACATAATTAAGAACAATATGTGTCATACATAAAAGAGGCAAACTAAATAAAGAATTTCATCCTTTCTATTCGCTCTATTTTTTATTTTATTTTATTTTATTTATTTCATTTTATTTTGCTTTAATTTTATTTTTGTGTGTGTGCGTGTGTGGGGTAAATAAAGTTCATGTATGCAAGAATCAACACGGTCATTTTTTATTAATACTCCTTTTTTAATAATAGAAAAATTGGGGAATCGCTTGCCGTAATTATTTTCGATTGAATAATGTTGATATTGCTTTATAAAAACAGTGGTATTAAAAAAAGTGACTCCATCGACTGGGTTTGGCTTACGAGGAATTAAAACCATTCAAAAATGCAAAAACAACAACAACAACAACAACAACAACAACAACAAAAAAAAAAAAAAAAAAAAAAGCAATTTATAATGCAATTTCTGACCTTTTAAAATATGCTTAAAAAAATTCTTACATAAAAAAATACTTTGATAGTTTTTAATTTTGATTAATATATATAGGTATGTTACATTAAAATGATTTGAATGAATTGTAAGAATCAGTGAACCGTGAAAACCGAATGCCAACTGAGACAAATTATTTCGTTCAATTTCATTCTTTTGATAAACTTTAATTCAGTTTATAGTCACAGCTATTTTATAAATTATTTATTTAACTATTTAGGTCAAGCTATTACATAGTTATTTTGATTGCAAAAGGGATCGTTACCAGCAGAGCCTGATTAAGGGGGAAGCACACATTATCTCCGCTCTCACCGGAATATTTTTACAATTATTTTTTGCTTCATGTCATAGAAATTCCACGCTTTGACGAGGAAATATCTTTTATAAAAAATGAATGGTGTAAAACAATCCAATTTACTCACCGTTATTAGACACCAGAATTCTTTTAAAATAATTTTTAATGAGAATTTTCTGTTTATTATAGGAGGAAAGTATTTGTTAAAAAATAACGGTGTAAGTATAAATAATGTGTGCTTCCCCCTTAATCAGGCTCTGGTTACCAGAGTTGCCAACATTTTAGTTTATTTCGGAGCATTTTTAGTCACGCCTCTATTTCATACCATTTTTTTAAGGGAATTCTTTTCTTGCTTTATCTTAGTTATATAATGGAGAGAAATATTCTATGAATAAAATGGTGTGGAATAAAGAGAGAACTAAACATGCTACGGAATAAATTAAAATGCAAACAACTATGCGTTACTGATGTACGGTGTTACCAAATTTATAGATATCTTTATTCATTAATCACCAATAATATTAAGGAGTTTTGCTTGATACACATGACAGACAATCAGTCTTCGACGTGGTTAGGCAAACATTAAAATTAAAAATTTGTGGTAGATGTTGAATACAAAAGTCCCCAAAATTGACAATACTGATTATGTGCGGGGAACACTCAGCTCATATAGAGCAAGTGGAGGGCAGTAAAACAAACATTTTTTAAGGGCAGTTTCCATAGGCTACTAAACAACAAAATGTGATATATTCATGTATATGTTTGTGCGATTTTTATTCATTTAGAAAAAGTAAGTATTTCGCAATTAATCTGCAAATGCGTTTTATAGATTCCCTTGAGTACTTTAAAAATATAAATGCACAATTTTTGAATTCATTTGCACATAAAAAATGCATTCATAAATGGGAATATGAAACAAAATTCCTATAACTACTTAACAAGAAAAAATCTTTATAAATCGGATATTTTTTATCATTTAATAACAGTAAGGATTTTGCACTAAATGCCTATTCAGATGAGTTTAATAAACGATGTTAGTGTTTATTTATTTATTTAGTTAGTTTTAATTATTCCGCAAATGCTTACTGCAGGAGCTTGTACCCCCACCCTCCCCCTCTTTCCCTTTTTTTTTTTTTTTTTTTTTTTTGAAATTCAGTATTGCCAAATTTAGGGATTTTTTTGTTCAATTTTCACCAATAATTTCGAGGAATGATATTTTATATACGTAACAGACATTTCATCTTCAAAGTGATTAAGCAACCATTACAATTAAAATTTAGTGGTTGATATTGAATAAAAAAAGTCCCTAAATTTGGCAACACCGTTTGTTTGTTTGTTTTTTCAGGACACCTTCAGGAATCAGAAAAGATAGCACGCGATCATGTTTTATATAAAAATTAAATCATTAAATTCCTTTTTTTACTTATTTTTATTTCATATTATTATAGATGCTCGCGCACTTTTTATTTCCCAATTCAAAATTATTAAAAAAAAAAAAAAAAACTTTTTCGACATCGTTTGTAACGATACTGTATAAATTTTCTTTTATTTTTCTTTAAAAAAAAAAAATGATTTTGATGAAATTCTGGCAAAAGCAGAATTTAGTTTAGGGCGGAGGACTATTAGTTTTTTTTTTTTTTTCCCAATTATAACATCGCTTTGAAATTATTCAATTATATTTTCGATAAATTTTAGATTTCGATAAATGTCCAACTATCGAAAAATGATTTCGACAAATGTCCAACTATCGAAAACGACAACGCAAAAGTCCCAGATTGAGACTAATAGGCCCTCAGTCCTTAAAAAAAAAAAAAAAAAAAGAAAGAAAAAAGAAAAAAAAAATCATTTCGAATATTTTCAACAAAATTTTACTCACAGGACTTAGCGTAAAAAAGTTTTTTTTTTCTTTGCAAGACTTTCCATGTTAAATATGCATTATTACCTTGTCCCTCAAAGGGTTAAGAGGAGTAATGTCCATAGCTGCGAATCTATATATTAATTTGAAACATGTTTTTGTCTTTCTCCACTATATTGAGAGAACTACTTGGTGTAAAAATTTGGTTGAGGTGTCTAAATAAAGGTCTTGGTCTGTAGATGTGCTATGAGAAGAGAAAAATAAAAAAAAGTCGAATGGTTCCCCCCGGGGGGGAAACCGTTTCTCCCCCGGGGGAAACGGGTGGGAAACCGTTTCCCACCCGTATGGGTTAAAAACACGTTTACGAGCTTAACTAAGCTTCAAATTACTTCACGGTGAAGAAATTGTGCATATGGGGACTAGAGTCGAATACTAAAAAATCAATATCTGCGAATTTGGAATTTTCGATTTTAAAGGGGGGGGGGAAGGGGGAAAGTAGATTTGGAGGGGAGGGGAAAGGGGGGAAAATAGTTTGAGAGGGAAATCCGTTCTAGACCCACACATTTAGCACGTCATTTTAAAGGTCTTGAAATTTCATGTCGATTGGGGATGTTTCTATGCAGCATAGTGCTACCCCTGGTAGTGAAAAATGAAACTAAGTGATTTTGCTGTAGACACCACCATGTGACACTTTATTTGAAAGGTCTTGGAATTTCAAGGCGATTGTTGATAGAGGTCTTGAAATTTCATGTTGATTGGGGATGTTTGTATACAATATAGTGCGCCCCCTGGTGGTTAAAAATGGAACTAGGTGATTTTGCAGTAGACCCTATCATGTTACAACTTATATTAAAGGTCTTGATATTTCCTGACCGTCGGTGTTTATGTATAGAATACGCTGCGCCCCCTGGCGGTGGAAAGTGTAACTAAAGGATTTTGCAGTTGACTCCACCATGTGACACCTTATTTGAAAGGTCTTGGAAATTCAAGGCGATTGGTGATGTTCGTGTACAACATACTGCGCTCCCTGGTGGAGGAAAGTGGATTTTGCAGCGCGTGCGTAGCATGCCTGCTATACGGTGCCGCTGCCACAGGCAGCGGTAACACGAGTCAGAGCTTTGTTCGGTTCAAGGTTAATTTTTGAGAATTTTTCCATGTTATTAGCGGCCTGCATATACGTTCCGCAGGCACTGGGTCACGAACCCGAGTTCCGTTCTGTTTGAGGTAATTTTTTTTTTGTTACAGATGATTATTTATTTTGTGATGTTTTCATTTAAAAATAGAAATTCAAAGAAAATCGAGTTAAAGATATAAAACCATACAAATTTAAGGTTCATTTAAGGTTACTATCAATTGCCCGGGCATTGCCGGGCGGGTTCGTTCGGTTCCAGGTTAATTTTTGGGAATTTATTTTATGTTGTTAGCGGCCCGCGTATGCACTGCCGCAGGCACCGGGGTCACAAGGCAGAGTTTCGTTCGGTTCGAGGTAATTATTTTTTGTTACAGCTGATTATTTTTTTTTTGCAATGCTTTTATTTAAAAATAGAATTTCAAACAAATTCGAGTTAAAGATATAAAATCTAACAAATTTAAGGTTCATTTAAGGTTATTTTCACGGGCCCAGGCATTGCCGGGCTGGTTCGTTCGGTTCCAGGTTAATTTTTGGGAAATTTTTTATGTTGTTAGCGCCGTGTATGCGCTGCTGCAAGCACCGTGGTCACAAGGCAGAGTTTCGTTCGGATCGAGGTAATTGTTTTGTTACAGATGATTATTTTTTTCGTGATGCCTTCATTTAAAAACAGAAATTCAAACAAAATCGAGTTAAAGGTATAAAATAATACAAATTTAAGGTTCATTTAAGGTATGATGGGCCCGGGCAACGCCAGACGGGTCAGCTAACATATAGTCTTAGTATTAAACGAAATAGAAAATAAAAGATAGCATCTGTTTATTTGAAGTCAGTTTGACGTCACATTGAGAGTACTTTGTAGAAAGTGATGTCATACATAGTATTTCGATTTATAAGCATTTTTCCGACTTTCTGTTTTTAAGTGAAATGCCGTAAATTATATTAGATGTTTTAACATGAAATACATTTAAATAATGATGCGACGGTTTTTGAAACATTACGGTCAATAAAGTGATCTTCGAATTCGACGGGTTCCAGCTAGTATTATTAATTTTTAAATCAGATTTTTCCTCCAGTATTTTGAAAAAGGAATCTGTCACAGATATTTTCTATGAATACATAAAATTAAATAAACTGAAAACATGTATAAAAACTTTTCGGTATGAAGCCTCCGTTGAAAATAACAGAGACTTAGTACCTATGGATTCGACAGCTAAAATCCTATGCTATTTTGTTAGAAAATTCGTTTAAATTCATTACTTCTATGTTTCTTTTTTTCCGTTTTCACAGTTAGGGGGGAAAACATGGAATTTCTTCTGTTTTCAAAAATGTATTTTAAAAATTAAAAAAAAAAAAAAATCAATTTTGGGAGAAGGTAAAACAAATTAAATAAAATTTCTTTTTAGGGCTAAACAATGCGATAAATGCCTTTAGTTCATTTTTCAACTCCAAATGACACATGAAAAAAAAAAAAAAAAAGAAGAAGAAGAAAAAAATCAGTTTTGGAAACACAAAAACCAGTTTAACGATTGTAAATATTCTGAATGTGAAAACGGAATTTAAGAAACGCATGAAGTAAAATTTAATTCTACGAACAAAATTTTCCATGGTACATGGGCTCTACCTGTTAGTGATCACAGGTACCAAATTTTTCTTTTACGCACGCCTTCAACAATACTCCAATACTATTGTAGCATCGGCATAAAAGCAATACAACAACAATTTTATTTCTCATATGGTGTTAAAAATATGTTTTTAGTCAGATAGCTCACGGGTTAGTAATATAGGGATCGTACTCCCCGCTCTCTTTTCAGGAAACTTTCAGGGATGAGAAATTTTCACCTTTTTTGCTACTACTATTTTTATCAGAGACAACAACATTTTAATTTATTCTATAGTATTGTTTGTATCCGCTTTTTTTAGCCATTTTCTTTCCAGAAATTTTTTTACTATCATGTAATTACGATTAAATCTGAAGAAGATTAATCTTTAAAAAAAAAAGTGTGCGGGGAAAAAAAGGGGGGATGGGGAGGTTACTAACAATACTATGGAGTAAAATATGATGGGCAGCTGTGATTTTTTATACATAAGTCTCTGTCCTAATTTAATCACGAGACATTACTATAAAAATACGATAAATATTTCAGTATGAAAATAGGGGTAGCAAAATACAAGTTTCTCATTTCTAAGAATGCTCTGAAAAAAAAAAAAAAAAAAAAAAAAACAAGCTGTACCTGGCGTAGGGATTAAACCCGACATGCCAACATTTTAATTTATTTCGAAGCACTGTTAGTACCCACCCCATTTTCACACTACTATATTTATAGTAAAATTTTCACCAATATGTAATTACGATTAAATAATAAGAAGAATGTCTTTCAAGAAAAGTGGTGTGAAAAAACAGCAGGAACTAACAATGCTCCAGAATAAGTTAAAATGTCGGCATATGGATTACACATTGGTCCTAGACTTGAGTAGAATGTCCTCCGTGGGGACATAGTTGCCAACTTTAGCACTTCTTGGCAATAGGAGAAATTTAATAGGAATTTTTATTTCATATAACTGCTACAGAAATATATGAAAGAAATCGATTAAAAATTTTCTGTACCAAAAAGTTCCTAAAGTTAGCAACTATGAGTGGGGGTCTTTTAAATTAAAAATGTTATAATTAAAAACGTGGAATTTTTTTTTTAATTTAATTAATTAATTTATTTTTTTAAACCGTTATATCTCCATGAATCTAGATGGTAGCCTCATAAAAATTTATTCAGATAATGAGAAAGTTCTTTATAATAATATGCTGCAACTAGGACTGGGTATTATATCGATGTAACACAAAATATCGATTCAATGCTAATATCGTTTATTCGATTTAAATATTTTATCTTCGAGATATATCGATGCAGAAACATCAAAAAACGAGAGCATTTGATTCTACGCTAAACCGATATTAAATGCTGGAATAATGCCAGATTTGTATTCATTCAAGGGCTATATCGGTTTAGTTAAAGCATGCGCAGACGTGCGATACCCAAACTCACTCGGCTCTAAAACCGAGGAGAGTTCAAGAGCGAAATGTTTATTGAAATGCCGTTTCGATTTAGTATTGCGCAAGCGCACTTGTAGAATGTTAAATCCATTATTCGGCAAAAGCCAACATCGGTTTTTAAACCGCAGCTTTCAGGCCGTCACTTCGGTTTTGCGTTACGCATGTGCAGTCGTCAAATAAAAACCGATACTGATAAAGTTTTGCTTACATGTATTCATATTCATTCATTCAAAACGTGTTTGCTTTGCTGAGATCGTCGAATTACACACGCATTTTCCCCCGTGTTCTTGTAACCTGAAAATAAGAGGCTCCAGTTTTTGTGTTTGTTAGGTAGTTAATTATTCTTTATTAATATTTTATTTAATTAAATAACATTTTTTCAGTACTGAAATGGACATTATAAAAAATAAATTAACTTTAACAAAATAGAGACATCTTAAAAATATGATTATTCTGATATTTAAATATCTGTTTTTCTTTACTTGGAAATCAATTACATAATATTTAGTATGAGTATTTAAAAAATAATTTTTAATATGGTGAGAGTTCATAGATTTTTTTTTTCTTCAAGGGCACCGTATTATTCGCTTTTTTACTAGTTTTAATTCCCTATATTGAGCTCTACCAACTGATAATCATTTATGTCTTTTTGTAATTTGTAATGTATGATGTAATTTATTCCAAAATAAGTAATAAAAGTAAGTTGATTTGAATTTTTAACTTCAGTAATAAAAAATAAAAAAAAATCTCGTGATTTTTTTTTTTTTTTTTTTTTTTTTTTTAAGAATTACAGGGATGGAACACGGGCGCAGAATTCATACCGGAATCCGTTTAAGCAATTTCTCTAGTTATAATATCGTTGATTTAAGAAGTAGAAAATTTTCTTACATTCATAGTGGTATGAATTCTGCGCCCGTGTTCCATCCCTGGAATTATATTTTATAAAATTTTAATTAAGAATTATATTGATTGGGACTTTCAAGATCTATAGAAATTTATTATCGAATGTGAAGCTTTTCCAAATTAGTGATTTTCTGCTGATTGCAATTTTGCAATCCCTTCGTATAAAAGGGGGAATTATAAATATTTTAGTGTATTAAAAATTAATAATATAAACAGAGGTGTTTGTGTTCAGGGTTTACCCCGGATTTCAGGGTTTTTACTCTAACCCATCTGTATTTTCATATTTCCTATAAAGTTATTTTTTGCTTTTATTGGTTGTTCATTTGTTATCCAGGTGATATGGGAAGGAAATGTAAAAAGATTGAGGGCTTCTGGACTTCTGACCTAAATTGTTTGAGTATTATTTGATATCTTTGGTTTTTTCTAATTTGAGGTTCTGATTTTCAAGGTTTTTACCTTTGAGTCACAATACATTGCAAGGAAACATACATTGCAAGTGAATATAAATTTTTTTCTAAATATTTAATTTTTTGTGTGCGTTGTGTAAATACGTGTAATTACTTAAATTTAATTTAGGAAAAATTTTGACGCAACTATTAATTTATTTAATAAATATTGATTTATCTTATGGTTATATATATATATTTATAAGCTTATCATTCATTTACCTTTCAAAAATATACTAAGTTTATTTTTATATTTTTTAGCTCCAAAATAAAATATAACAATTTTTAAAAACAAGAACTAATTTAAATTTTGGAAATTTCCAAAATGTGAACACATAATTTAAAAATAAATACGTTGGTTAATAGAATTATACAAAAAAATTCCTTCATAAAATAATATGGAATTTGACTGTCTGTGAGGATCGATATTTCATCCTATCAAAACCGATAAATATAATATTTTGGCAATAGTTTCATTATTGTAAAAAAATATCGGAAAAGGGTTTTTATTACAATTTCCTTTATCAATTAAAAACACTGAACCCATAAAAAAAAAGACATTTTTTTTCCCCATCAAAAAAAATCTACAGTTATAAACAATGCTATCATTAATGTGGTCATAATGTAATTTTTTTATTTTAATTTCTGCTTAACATTTAAATAGAGGTAAAAACCGTTTGCAATTGCGTTTGGATATATATAATACATAAAATTCTAATAATAATAATAAAATACTTTAATATGTTGCTATTTCAAGAAAGGTTACTGATTCAAATTAAATAAATCAGATTTATAATATATACAGTGTTATGTTATACCTTTTTAAAAATATGAATGGGAGTAAAATAAATAAAATTATCTCTCCACCATTCATGTTGTATATTAAACGAGTCACTATAAATCAGTGTTGCCAACTCAAATTTTGCCATATCCAAATTGATATATCTCAAAATGTTCATACTTTTTGTGAAAAATAATGAAAAAAAGTGGTAAAAGTAAATCACATGCAAAATCTTATATAAAGTTTTATAAAAGTACCTAAGAATATAAAATTCGTCTAATATTCTGAAGTCTTTTAAGTCCCTACTTGTAAGGACAAATCTCTAGAGTTGGCAACAGTGCACTAAATCGATTTATCCTTATATCGGTATTTTAGATGAAGAATATATCGATTTAAGAAATGTCAATATCGTCCAGTACTAGCTACAACCAAAACTCATTTCAAACATTACTTTTTACAAGGTGATCCAAAACATTTTGTTTTTTGCTTAATTTTTTACTGGCCCCTTTTTGCTCTTCAGGACACAACTTTTGCTGAAATATGTGAAGTATAACACAATAAGCGAGGCGTTTTGAACCCTCGACAATAAGTTTAATGTCCTTACCCTCCCTCCCGTTCCTTGATGTCTTTTCTAGTCATTTTTTTCCTTTTATTCCTGACGGTGTTAGCCTTTTTTTTTTTTTTTTTTTTTTTTCACGCTTAACAATGAGAGTTTTTTTTTTTTTTTTTTTTTTTTTTCATCCCATGATTTTTCTATGGAGTTTTAGCTTTTTCTCCCTCGTTTTTTACATTCTAAAGTGCGGTGGCTACCAAAATTTTACTACCAAAGTTTCAAGATAATTCCTGAAGAAAATGTTCTAGATATTTGACAAAACGTCTACATTCGAAAGTGTCCAAATACTCATTGGTAGAAAGTGTAGTACTATTTTTATCACAACTATCTAATGTTTCGTTATACCCAGATGTTATAATTTTAATTTATTTTATTTTGTATTAGATAATGAATTAAACAAATCATTTAAAATTTCATTTTAAATCACTACTCTGCTCATTAAAAAAAATCAAACTAACTTTTAAAAATTAAATACGTTTTCCTTAAGCGTGTTTCGAATAATGTAAAAGAAAAATACGTTATTTTTTGTTTGCTAAGTCAAAGACAAATGCCACCTCAATAACGAAAAGAATCATTTGGTTTTAGTCATCTTGTCATCTTGTTTTGAAAAGAATCTTTTCCTTTTGTGTTCGCTTTGAAAAGAGATATGCTTGAGGGTTTTTAAAATTATGGCGGCAAACATAAAACGAAATACATCAAAATAAATTGGGAAAGATATTAAGTGTTATTTATTTGTCAGATAGAGCATGCGAATGTTTCCTTCTAATTTTAAAAGCAATCAAATACTTCTTATTTTATCCCGAGTTTATTTAAAATTAGATTTATGAAATTTAAATTATTGTAATGTCAAATTGATAAATTACTAAAGTGTTTTTTTCTTTTCCATAAAATGTTTTACAAAGTATAACTATTTTAATTTAATTGTAAAAGGGAAAAATAAATGCATGTTTCAATTTTAAAATCTTAAGTCTAAAAAGTTGTTTTGTTAATTTTTATAATTATGTTTTTCAGTCTAAAATAGATAGATCGATTTTTCTTTTGCAATGTTAGTAAAATAAAAATAGTATTTAATATTATAAGTTTTTTTTTTTTTTTTTTTTTTGTATGTTTTAATGCTAAAGTAAATATAATTAGCTAGAAGAAAAAAAGCTAGCATCTTTATCATAATGAACCAAGACCATATCTATGGTGCGGGGTTAGGGTGGAGGGTTTAACCCCCTTACACACACACAAAAAAAAAATGTAAATTTGTATAAGATTTTTGATTTAAACATAATTGTTGACTCAATATTATGTACTAAACATCCCTAACAGCACATCTCATCCACAAGACATTCTCAGGATATCATACGGATGAAAGTACATCCAAGGGACTTCCTCAGGATGTACTGTGAATAAGTGTGCTGTTAGGGATTGAACCCCCTACATAAAGTTTTCTGGCTAAAGGCTTGCAATGAGCATCTGTTAAAAAAATTTACTTTAGATTTACTTTTTCTTTCTTTTCTTTCCCCCCCCCCTTTTTTTTCTTTTTTTTTTTTTTTTCTTTTTTGTAACTGCGATCTATCAGCGAGGACACTACGCCTCAAAGAGTTCACGCTGTCACCACTATTTTTTGACAAATATTTTTGCCATATAATTAACAGGAGTTCTTCGTTGAAATAATAAATAATAAGTTTTATTTTTTAAAACTAATGCATGCCTGCCAACATTCTAATTATGAATCGGAAGATTTTTAATACACGTCCTTTTTCCCACACCCCTTCATTTTTAGAGTAATTATCTCTAAATGTAGTTACGATTAAATAAATATAAAATTACTCTAAAAAAAGAGTGGTGTGAAAAAAAAAAAATGGCGGGTGCTAAAAATCTTCCGATTGTTAATGAAATGGTTGGCAGCTGTGTAATGCAGGGATGGAACACGGGCGCAGAATTCATACCGGAATGTGTTTAAGAAATTTCTATACCTATAATATCGTCGATTTAAGAGGTAGAAAATTTTCTTACATTGATAGTGGTATGAATTCTGCGCCCGTGTTCCATCCCTGGTAATGGTATCTCTCCGTTTGGCTCAGAGTAAGTTAAGTTCTTAAACATCCCAAATTTCTAATAGTAATCAATTTCTAACTGAAACACATAATTTCTGTTATTAAGAATCATTTTGTAATCAATTAAAATTATTTTTTTAAAATATTGATGGTAGTGTGCTCCAGAACTAATGTAGCTCTTCTAGATAGCCTTTTATTTATTATTATTATTTATTTAGTTTAGTTTGTGAGATGCATGCTTATAATACGAAGTCAATGTCTTTACATTTTCAGTTATAGTCAGAGCCTGATTAAGGGGGAAGCACACATTATCTCCGAGTCACCGGAATATTTTTACAATTATTTTTTACTTCATGTCATAGAAATTCCACGCTTTGACGAGGAAATATTTTTTATAAAAAATGAACGGTGTAAAACAATCCAATTTACTCACCGTTATTAGACACCAGAATTCTTTTAAAATAATTTTTAATGAGAATTTTCTGTTTATTATAGGAGGAAAGTATTTGTTAAAAAATAACGGTGTAAGTATAAATAATGTGTGCTTCCCCCTTAATCAGGCTCTGGTTATAGTCTCATCTTGCAAATCAAGAGTAAATACAATTGATGAAGTTAAGTAGGAGATTGCTTAAGAAAAAAAAAAATTATTATTTAAACAAAATTTGAAATTCTAATTATGATAATTTTTTATTTTCAGAGTAAAATTTATACGATTTCAACATTTAACCTACATTCCTGAATTTAACGTAATGAAAAAAGAAAGTATAAATTGTAAAAATAATAATAATATGGAATGAAATAAACGTACTTTAATATATATTATTTTTTTCTAACTTTAACATATTTCAGCATAGCACAAAACTTTAATGCAAAATGCCACACAATTATAATAACTTTAAATTGAGCTCATCTTAAATTACAACTAATCGTCTTTTTGTGATGACTTCGCCGTGACTATTGCGACCCCAGAATGGTGTCAAATCAACTCAAGGTGCCAATTTGAACATTCTTTACAAAAGAAATTCTTGTTAAAAGATATGTTAAACATCATTTAATTACTTTATTTACTATGCTTATGAATTACGTGCTTTTTGTTATTAAAAAATAAAGTTCTAAAGTGTGTCAGAAATTAACCAAATTGCATTTTTGAAAAAATAAACTAAGCACGAATAAAATTTTGTTACAATAACAATACAAAACGTTATGTTAAATAATAATAAAATAAGCAAATCAAAGAAATATAGTAGAATTTCTGGAATTTGGTATTAATCTTTGCTGTAATTTATTTAATTTTGTTTTATTTTATTTAGCTTCACTAGCACAGGGATGGAACACGGGCGCAGAATTCATACCGGAATGTGTTTATGAAATTTCTCTACCTATAATATCGTCGATTTAATAGGTAGAAAATTTTCTTACATTGATAGTGGTATGAATTCTGCGCCCGTGTTCCATCCCTGCTAGCATGAAATTTCATGTATAATGTGCTTCTTTTAACGATAAACTATATTCGCCAAATAATAATACTAAATAAATAAATAATTAAATAAATAAAACCTTATATAGCACGTAAGTCAATCAGTTTAGGACAAAAAAAAAATAGAAAAAAAAAATAGAATACAAAGTAGGAGGTTGACTTATAGGCGAAAGTCATATATGTTGGAATATTTTTCTCACAAGTAAAGTTCCCTATACTGAAATGATTACGCAATTCCGAAACTTTAGAATATTTAAATACTTAAAAGAATTTCTTGTAGGCATCATTTATTTTGTTCTATTATGTGACTTCCGTTAATAATGGAAAATTTTTGATATCCTGTTTTTAACATATTTACGTTTTTTAAGATCTTCTGAGTCCAAATAGAGTTTTTTGAAAATTAGTCAGTGTATGTGTGTGTGTGTGTGTGTGTGTGTGTAAGATGGCGGAAGAGGAATCTTCTGACTATAATAATTACAGTACGAAAAAACATAGAATAGTTAAATTTTATAATTTAGACAGGTCCGATGCACGAGCAAGTTTGCTGAAAATTGGAAAAACGAAAGTCGGTTTCTTGATTTTCTTCAAACTTGCTATACATAAACCTCTTTTATAAGTATTTCGTATGTTCTAGTTGGTTACTACTACAGGAAAATTCATAGGCGTTCTGAATTGATAGCTAAATTTTTAGCTTGAGAAGTGGATGTCTCAGAGAAAGGCTCGCCCGATTTTCTTCAAACTTGCTCTATTAACTCCCATTTAGATGGCCATTCCTATCTGTTAAGTGGTTACTATATAGAAAAATTGATAGAGGTCCTGATTAGTTTGGTTAATTTTACTTTTCATGACCGTGTAATAGAGTCCTGGATCTGGTCTGGTAACCCGATTTTACCCGAACCCGACTCGACCCGCGATTCAGGTTTGAGTCGGGTCGACTAATTTTTTTGTCTTGCGGGTCTGGTTGATTGGTTTATTTTTCGTGCGGGTGGAGTTGTCTGGATTTTTTAATGAGCAGAGATGGAACACGGGCGCAGAATTCATACCGGAATCTGTTTAAGAAATTTCTCTACCTGTAATATCGTTGATAAGAGGTAGAAAATTTTCTTACATTGATAGTGGTATGAATTATGCGCCTGTGTTCCATCCCTGAATAAGAGTCGGGTTCGAGTCATATTTAGTTTTCAACGAATCGGGTCGACTTGAGAACATCTTTCAAAAAAAATTTACTTTAATAAGCAAAAAATTATTTGCTATTTATAGTCATAATGAATATACGTTTACCCAGAGCCTGATTAAGGGGGAAGCACACATTATTTATACTTACACCGTTATTTTTTAACAAATACTTTCCTCCTATAATAAACAGAAAATTCTCATTAAAAATTATTTAAAAAGAATTCTGGTGTCTAATAACGGTGAGTAAATTGGATTGTTTTACACCATTCATTTTTTATAAAAAATATTTCCTCGTCAAAGCGTGGAATTTCTATGACATGAAGTAAAAAATAATTGTAAAAATATTCCGGTGAGAGCGGAGATAATGTGTGCTTCCCTCTTAATCAGGATCTGCGTTTACCCAAATTATTATAGTAAAATAAACATCCGACTAAACCAATTAACAAAAAAACATCAAATTATTATTATTATTATTTAGAATATAAGCTGTGGAATCAGGCTCCCTCTCCGACAATAGATGTGTGATTCAACTGTTTTGATTACTCACATCGTTTTGAATTAGACTGTGAATTAAACTGATAACATTTTTTTTTCTTGCAGATGTTTTTAAGAAGTTATTAAGATGTAGGGTGTAGTTATTGAAATATTTAGTTGAAAACGGACGTTTAGTTGATGCCTATAATACTCTATCGTTTTAATATTTGTGTGTGTGTGTGATAAGCATTAATTAATAAGCAACAAAAACTAAACTTGGAACACATTTTTGTACACTTGACGTATACAACACACATAAAAAATTAAAAATAATTATTAATCTATTTTTCAAATTTTTAAATTTTTAACTTAGTGTAGTAGTAATTATATTTTGAATTCTTTTTAAAATGATTTTATCAATTGTGTGACTATGAAAATTTACTGTATTTCATAACTCAAAAATGTTTTGCATGAATTTTAGATGAATTATTAATTTTCATTTAGATTCGGGTTGGGATCGGGTGAAAGAATTCGCGTTTCAGGTGGGGTTCGGGTATAAAGAAATTGGGTTAGGATCGGGTGCGGATCGCCAAAATTCTCTATTACGGGTTCGAGTCGATTAAAAATTCATTTGCTGGGTTCGAGTCGGGTAAAACTCGACCCATGTAGTACTCTACAGTGGAATCACAAAGCAAAAAACTGGTGTGAAACAACCACACGACTTCCATTATCCATTATTACACGTATTATATGCATTTATCGGAGATAATGTGATCAGAAGACATAAAATTAAACTAACGAAGTTGAAACCTAAAATTTTTCTGGTAAGAGAAACTTGATACACATGTAAAGACATACAAAACAAAGTTTACCTGACGTGTTAAAAAATAAGAAAAAAATGGTAGAGTTATTTTTTGAAACACCCATTTCCAAAATTTAAAACTGACCTACCTAAGCAGGAGTACTGTTTTTAACTCTATGCGGTTTTCACTAAAATGTACAGAAAAATATGGGATTATACATGTATATATAAATATATATATATAAGAATAAATATTAGTTGCATTTTTCACTAACATATCGCGCTGTATTCATATTATCCTCTCATATTTTAAACAGATACGCCTGATCAAACGACGCCATATTGCGAATTCTGAAGCTTTTTCAGCAGTATTTTCGATTGCGTAACGTCTGACGGTCATTATAATGAATGACGGACGTCACATTGAACGTTTATAGTCTTAGCTAAGTTGTTGAAGGTACTGCACTACTGCAAAAAAGTAATTTTACAATTAAAGCGTCACCTGGCCATACTTACCAACCATCTCACTATGAACCGTACAATTTTTAGTACGCGTCTTTTTTTTCACACAAATAATTTTTTAGAGTAATTTTAGTCGTATTTAATCGTAACAACATTTGGAGAGAATTACTCTAAAAATATAGTGGTGTAAGAAAAGGGCCTTTTTTCAGTGGGTGTTAACAATTGTACGGTTATTAATGAGATGGTTGGCAAGTATTCCTGGTGAAGGATACTTAAACTGAATTTTTAATAAATCTTTCGTTACCTAAAAAAAATCCCATGTTTTTTTGTGCATTTCATTGAAAACCACATAGTGTTACTGCCAATAATTTTTGATTTTTTTTTTTTTTTTCTTTTTCTGTGACTTTTGGATCACCCTGTATGTAACAATTTTCAAGAAAATCGTTAGATTCGTTTTTGAGATACCAACGTTTACCAAAATTTGGCATACTCAATTATTAACCGTAAAACAATAATTACTTACAAAAGATTATTTAAAAGGGAGTTAATATGGCGAGTTTGAACAACAAATTCCGTACAACCGTTTTTAAAGGAACGCACTTGCGAGACCTGAAATTGAGCAATTTATACAAGACGCCTATCAATTTTCCTGAACTAACCGAAACTCTATCGAAAGAACATCTGATAGAGTATTTATATAGCAACTGTGAAGAAAATCGTTAGAGCCATTTTTGAGATACGGATTTACGGTCCCACTTCAGGTTTTCTAATTTTCACCAAAATTTGTAAAATTCATCTGTACACTAGACCTGCCTCAATTCTGAAGTTTCATAGCTCTAACTTTATCAGTTTCGGAGATATGATAACCAGAAGGTTCCCTACATGCATACACACACACTGACCAATTGCCAAAAACAACTATTTTGGACTCAGGAGACCTTATAGCATGTAAATCAAGTGAAAACTCGATATCGAATTTTTGGAATAAATACAGTACTACAGATGCCAATATTTTAATTTATTCCGGAGTATTTTGAGCCCCGCCCTTATTTCATACCACTTATTTTTTACGCGTAGTTTATTCTTATTTTATCAGAGTTGTATATTGGAGAAAGTTTTCTATAAATAAAGTGGTGCGAAATAGTTTTTGGTATCTATGCAGTAATTCCATGGTTCCATTACCTACGGTAGTCGGATAATGGAAGTAAAAAGAAGGAAAAGCCATATTCTAAATTATTTCAAAGCCGGTGTTCAAACTAAATTGAAAAAGTTCATTATATTATTAAACCAAAGGGGAAAAAAAGAAAAAAAAAAGAAAGAAATGTAACGAATAAAAGTAAAGAGCTACAGAATGAAAAAGTCACAATTTAAACTACAAGGAAGTCACTAAATATTGTCCAGAATATCATGAGTTTATAATATGTGTAGGAATGGAAGTAGTAATGGTAACAGAATCGGGGTTATTACGTACAGGTGGTTGTTACATCATTACATTGATTCAACATCGCATGCTATCGTACATTTTTATTACAAGGAGCTTTAAAAATCAGTAACTACTTATAGCCTAGATTGTCTGATTTACTGTTAATACCGATTTACTATTTTATATAGATAGCATAGCTGTCAACATTTACTCTTTTTGGATACCGGAAAATTTTATTAGATATTTTATATATCTATATATGTAACAGTTTTCACCAATTAAATAAAATAAAAATTTCTTTTATAATTTTCCGGTATCCAAAAAGCACAAAAGTCATTAACTATGAGAGTCAATATCAAGACAATATATATATTTCACACTTAATACCTTTTAATCTGTTTTCTTTACTTTTATACTGTTCTTCTTTTTCGCTCTCTCTCTCTCTCTTTCTTTCTTTCTTTATTTATTTTGAATTTACTCGTCTAAAATTACACTAAAAATTATGATAAAATCAATATAAATTAATCCAATAAATTTGAATTCGAAAATTAATTCTAGAATTTCCCATTATCTATGTTTTGGTAGCCGAAAAATACCTGTGTTCCATTTTCTTCAATTCCCTCTAGAATATCCTGATGTGAAAGAAAACATTGGATGCGTTCTAAATTATAGTGTTTACTGTCTACGAGAAGAAATACGTCGCAGTAACTCGACAATTTTCAGAACAAAACTATACGCGGAAGTTCTACCTCAGAGTTGCCAACATTTTAATTTATTCAGGAACATTTTTAGCCAAGCCTTTATTCCTTACCACTTTTTTTTTTTTTTTTTTCTAGAGTAAATTTTTCTTATTATATCGTAGTTATATATTGGAGAAAAAATTGAAATGATAAAAAAATTAAAAATGCTCCGGAATAAATTAAAATGTTGGCAACCATGCTACCTGTTCACAAATTATTTTTCGTACTTAGTTCTATCAATATTGTTAACTTAAGTTTAAAGCATAGTTGTCAACATTCTTATTAATATTCTGTAGTGTTGTTAATCCCGTCATTTTCCTCACACCACTAAATTTGTAGAGTAATATACTCCAAATGCAATCATGATTAAATAAGATAAAAAATACTCTAAAAAAATACTGGTGTAATAAAGAAGGCGGGGTTAACGATACTACGGAGTATTAATTAGGATGTTGGGAAGTATGGTTTAAAGTATAACTTATTGGAATTTTCAAATTTATAGAATTTGCAGTTTCATTTTAATTTAATAGCTCAATAATGCTTATTGAAATTTTATAAAGAAAATTTATGTTTCAGATTTTGTTATTTTCTATTGTTGAATAAAACGTCATATAACAAATAATAATAATAAT
Source organism: Salticus scenicus (assembly GCA_963930645.1). Classification (NCBI taxonomy): domain Eukaryota; kingdom Metazoa; phylum Arthropoda; class Arachnida; order Araneae; family Salticidae; genus Salticus; species Salticus scenicus. The sequence goes on from OZ005657.1 coordinate 117,329,651, forward strand.
AATAATAACAAATAAATAAATAAATAAATAAATAAATAAATAAAGGACAATTCTTCATTTTCTAATATTCTGCCTCTTATTAAAGATGCAAAGTATTAAGAAATGAAAACTCTTTTAACCCTTTGCGTACGGCCGATTTTCCTATTTTTAACAGTAAGCCCCACTTTTTTGCGTTATTCTAAAACGTTACTGTGCTTCACAAAAAATGAAAATTAAGTATTCGAGTTGAAATAATTTAAATTTTATCCTCAGAAATCGATGCAGTAAATGCCACTTGTATATATGTACGTTATAGTGGCGTTTAAAATAACTTGGACGGCTATTTGCTAACTCTCGTTTACCAAGGATCAATATGCTATAACAAGTTTTTAGATAGTTAATGATATCTAACTAATTTAAGTATTTTATCAAGTTTATTTTGCAGGAGCATAATTAACCCTTCATGAGCGGCAGTTTTCCCTATTTTGAACAGTAATCCCCGTCTTTTAGTGTTTCTTTAAAACGTTACTATATTTAACAGAAGTGTTTCAAATATTACATTTTTAATCATTTAAATTTTATCCTCAGAAATCGATGACCACACATACATCGACGACACTTAAAGAATTAAATACGAACCCTCAAAATTATTTTTTTTAAATAATATATTCAGGGTTCTAACAGGCCTGCCTTTTTTCAAAGTCTCTTCCACCAGTATTTTTGAACAATAAATTTCATTTTAAATTTATAATTTTTTTGTTATATAAAAAATTTCTGTAGAAATTAGTGGCAGGGTTATTAACAAAATTTAAAGACGCGTGAACCTTGCTATTGTTTTAGGGGAACGCCCCAAAACAGATTTAAAAGAGATTTGGGAGACTATTTGCAGACCCTTGTCCGTAAAGAACCTAAGATTTTGAAACGGAACCAATCTCTTTTGATCACGCTATATATAACGCGAATTTTTATTTCCGTTAGAGAATTAAATTTTTATTATCAGTATAATTTGTTTAATTTATTCATTTTTAGCACTTTGTTTAAAAGTGTATTTTGAACAAAATATTATGTCTTCATTTATAATAAATATCAGAAAATAATCAAAATTCTTTCCAATATGAAAATGATGCTTTTAACTTTCAAACAGAGAAATTCGTAAAGTTGAAGAAAATTTAACGTGACCTGTTGAATAAAACGTGCTTTATTTCCACTTCCTTTACTTCTTTTCCAACAAAACTAAAGAAAACTTATTACCAGTGGATCAAATATTAATTATTTGATTGCAAAATCTAAACAACATCTATTATCCTTCAAATTTCTATGAATTGCAATGATGGCATTTGACCTTTCGAATAACTTCGTTTATTGCAGTTCAGTCAGTCGTCCATTGCTTAATCTAGCATTAAAGCTATACTGGGTGCATCTTATTCTTCAAGTGAGATCATCTCGAGTGCATACATCGTTGGTCACGTGTCTGAGATTCTCTTTTCTTTTCTCTCCAGTCTCGATTATGCAAAACATGACTATAAAAAAATAAATCTCTGCCCCAAATCTTTAAGAAGGCTTTTTTGTTCTTTCTTTACTTTTTTTTTATGTTCGTAAATTTATACTTGGATATGCAAGTCGTGATGAAAATGAAACTGTAATGTTTCAAGATATGGAAAACAACGGACATGAATACGTAACTGGACTATAATGTTCTACAGTAGTAATTTTTTTTCTTTTATTATTATCCTTTCAATAGAATAAAAAAATCACTACAACTGTCATTTTTAGTATTGTCATTTTTAGAACAAATGGTAATTTTAAAGCAATTTATAATTTCTGTATAATTTTAGGGACAATTTTATAGTCTTATAGTTCACTATAAATGTAGATGTTACTATTTTTAAAAAAGACAAAATCTCACAGAAATACCGTAATTTCCGGTGTATAATCCGCAGATTAGATAAGTCACTTTTGTACCAGAAATTTTATTAAGTAAATAAAGTTATATTTGTCCGAGCTGTTTCTTAGGTGAACTATAGACTTTTCTGCCAAATAAAATTTCTGGTGGAGAAATCATATATCTTACCTGCGGATTATACACCGGAAATTACGGTAATATTCACAATTTAATGCGAATCTTAAGGCTGTACATCAGTCAGATTCTCTCGTTCTTTCTTCCCATGTTATCCAATGGGATTTTTGTTGCTTCGATTTATAAAAATATCTCATTCAGAAATGAAGCTTTTCGAATTCTGTTTTTTTTTAATATTAATCTTTGAATATGTCACCTTTTAGTTTAGTGAGCAATTTTTTGATAAAAGAAATTTAAATAATTCGTTTAGCGATCTGAACTTCGAGTCCTAAATTTACCTAATAAAATAAAATCTTTAAATTATTATTATTATTATTATTATTATTATTTTAAATACTTGATCACTAAGCTAAAAGGCGACATTATCAAAGAGTAATATTCGAAAAACAGAATTCGGAAAAATTCGTTTTTGAATGATATATTCTTATAAAAAATGCTATGGGGTAACATGGGAAGAAAGAAATAAAGATGTAATTTGGCTGATGTAGAGCCTTAACATTTAAATTTAGTTTGCAATTTGGTATGGCAAATTTTTTCGCAATGTATAAAATATTTAGAAACTATAATACATCAGGGTTCGTACGCGCCTTATTTTTTCCCTGAGTCTCACACCAGAATTCTGAAACAATAAAATTCAGCTTAATCATATAGACTTATTTTATAACGGAAATCATTCTACAAAATTACTGGTATAAGACTCAGGGAAAAAATAAGGCCCGTACGAACCCTGTACACAGAGCCTGATTAAGGGGGAAGCACACATTATTTATACTTACACCGTTATTTTTTAACAAATACTTTCCTCCTATAATAAACAGAAAATTCTCATTAAAAATTATTTTAAAAGAATTCTGGTGTCTAATAACGGTAAGTAAATTGGATTGTTTTACACCGTTCATTTTTTATAAAAAATATTTCCTCGTCAAAGCGTGGAATTTCTATGACATGTAGTAAAAAATAATTGTAACAATATTCCGGTGAGAGCGGAGATAATGTGTGCTTCCCCCTTAATCAGGCTCTGCCTGTACATGTATATTTCGAATGAAATATTTAAGGTCTTATAGATCTTCATCAAAATAAATAAAAAAATAAATATTTCTTAGTTAGTTAAATTAACTATGTAGCACTAAATTAATTAATATATTCTTACCTTCAAATTTTCAATTAATAATATTTGAAACCACAGTGGTTCTTAAATAATAATAATAACAACACTATTGTGTGATTTTTCTGTGTCTAAATATTGGTATTATGAAAATCTGAAATCGATAAGATAAAAATTTATCGCTTTCGAATAATTGTTTACTTTATGCCTTCCACTGATGCATGCTTTAAAAAGAAAGAAAAAATCGCTTTTACTTTGAATAATTTTGTGTAATCTGAAAAATAATATATCATTTCTTTGGCTCGCAAGTAATTTGTAATATGCTCAGAAAATCATTTAAAACATCCTATTAAGAAAGGATTATATGAAAGAACAAAAATGATTATTAGTATTATAGGAAAAATTTTCCATTTTAAGGTATAATCACTAAATACGATAATTAGAACTCACAACTAAAATTAAGTGTATATCATTATTATAATTCTGCATACTTAATTATATAATTTTACTTTTCATTTTATAACCTAGATTTTATTCTAGATAAGTGCAGTATAAATCATAAATTTTTACTTTATTAGAAATAAATATGTTTGCAGGCATTACACATTTTTAAAAAATCAAAGCATAAAATATCCTATACAGTGCAGCCACATATCCTAAAACTAGCAGTGAGGACGCGTCCAAAATGTAGGAGGGATGCCAGCTTGCCCAAAAATTTGAAACTGGGAAAGCATCCAGTAATTCTGTGCTGTGTTATTGCTCATTTTCTCTGAGTCAGATGACTGTCACCCCTATTTTAGCATTGGACTCGTTGAGTTAGCACTTGCGCAAATGCTTCTATGGTTTCATGAAATGTGGTCGAAAAATAACTAGTTTATAAAATAAAAATAACAATTTACGCATACCATCAAATAATCAACTGTAAATTCTTTCATTTATAAGAATATATTTTGTCTTATATCAATATTTATCATTGAACAATGATTATTACCGATGTGTCCAGTGCTTGATTGAGCCCGTGGCCCACACTCACCACTATTTTTTTAATAATAGCTTTTAGCTTATAGTAAGCAAAAATTCCTCGCTAAGGCGAACATCGTTTCCAACTGTCCCATTTTTCAAAAAAGACTTCATACCAACCATTTTTTTTATGATTACTCTCTGTTTATTTAATATTCAAAAATATGTATGACAGATTTATTTTAAAAAATAGTAGTGGTAAAAATGATTTAAAATTTCGAAAGTTTGCTAGGTATGGAGGACAACTATTTTTATAAAATTGTGGTGTCTAATTAACTGACGATGCGTAAATTTAATATTCCGGCACCACTAACTTTTTGCGAAAATAATTTTCTAATGAAAGCACTGAATTTCTCACCTAAATAAGTAAAAAATTATTGTAAAAATTTAGTGGTGAGAGTGTGTCAGGACCTAAATCAGGATCCCGATGTAGCAATGCTATTGTATTGAACATTTATATCGACCATTGAAATATTTTAAATTAAATTTATAACTGCAGTTTTTTATCGACATATTTCATATAATTTCTCCCCCCCCCCTCTTTCTTTTAATAAATAATTCAGTTAACACTTTCGCGACCGCATGTTCTTGTCTTTTTGACAGTAAGGTCCGCCTGTGGGCGTTATTCTCTTCAGTTACAATATTTCAGAACAAAATTTTCTATATTCAGATTCATATTACAAATGGATATACATTATAATTATACTCTTTCTAATCAAAGTTTTTGTATCCATAGCATATTGGTTGTAAAAATATGAATATTGTGTATATTCTTAAGAAATAAATGACATACAAATTGCAAAAGAAACGCGGAATTACAGATTTTCAAATGGCATGAATCTACGTCAGCGGTCGCGAAAGTGTTCTAAAAAATTCGTTCTAATGCATCGAGAAAAATTTCCCCTCTTATATGAAGAAATTTATGCTTGGTTAAACAACATTCAGTGGAGGAAAATTGCAGCAGAACTCATACCAGTATTTACATGAAACAAAATTTTCTTCTTAAGCAGAGAAAAATTATTACCAGTATATTTTCTGCGCGAAATTTCCATACTTGCAACACTGTATACAGTACTGAGCAAACGCGGTGTGGCACGGCTGCGGTCAGAGCCTGATTAAGGGGGAAGCACACATTATTTATACTTACACCGTTATTTTTTAACAAATACTTTCCTCCTATAATAAACAGAAAATTCTCATTAAAAATTACTTTAAAAGAATTCTGGTGTCTAATAACGGTGAGTAAATTGGATTGTTTTACACTGTTCATTTTTTATAAAAAATATTTCCTCGTCAGAGCGTGGAATTTCTATGACATGAAGAGTAAAAAATAATTGTAAAAATATTCCGGTGAAAGCGGAGATAATGTGTGCTTCCCCCTTAATCAGGCTCTGGCTGCGGTCAAGTATGACAATAAAGTATAAATAAAAGTAACATAAATAGCATCTGACTAAGTGAATGAATCATGTAATAATCATTAAAACTGGCAAATTAATATAAAGGGAAATTGAACTAAAATAAGCATTCTATAAAATGGATGAAACAAAAATAAGGAAATATCCTCAATTTATATAAATGAAAATTAAGGTAAGATAAACCTTGTCAAGCGTAATTCATTCTGCGTATTTCAGTGATTGAAACCAATATATGCAATATTAAATAAATAAATAATAAAAAAAAAAAAAAAAAAAAAAAAAAAAAAAAACCGTATTTCATCTCTGTTTGTGAGCAAAGATTCATAAAATTTCATGCAGATTGAGCAGCTACTTTCAACCTATGTAATATTTAAAGAATGGGGTCGCATTTATTTCCCCCTCCATTAAGTTTCTTTGGACCAAACCTTTCTTATGACCCATTTCGACACTGACCTCAGAAGGTTCAATGGAAGACACAGTTAATTGTTACTGTTAAAATTAGAAATTTTACTTAAATTTGTAAGTAAAATGTTTTTGATTTATTTTAGACGTTAGAATATATTACTCTAAAGTTACCAATGAGAAATGGGAATGGCGTTAATTCTGAAAATTCTACTATACTGTTATAATGCGGTTTTGTAAAAATATTTTTCATTCACTATTTTTTTTTTCTTTTTACTAATATTGTGTACAAATTTTACAATTTATTTAAAAAATGAAATAAAATGTATCATGTTATTATAATTCATTTGGTTATTAATAAAGGACTCAGATTTCGGCATTTTCGCGAATTAGGTAAAATATTCGAATTATTGTCTATACCTTCATCAGTCAGAAAGGTTTTAAAAAATTCATAATATGGTTAGATGGTCCACAATTAGCGTCACTCTAGATGGACATCTTTTGGGAGCCACCACCAAAGCCCGAGAGATGGTTTGAGGGAAGTGTCGGGTTCGAAACCAGCTTGCGCTTGACGGACTAGCCATTTGTAGTTTTCTACAGTTATCTACTAAACTCACACATGTATGAGCTAGGAGCCTTAAGAAAGATTCCCCACATTCCAGATAGGCCTAGGCAGAGCCTGATTAAGGGGGAAGCACACATTATCTCCGCTCTCACCGGAATATTTTTACAATTATTTTTTACTTCATGTCATAGAAATTCCACGCTTTGACGAGGAAATAATTTTTATAAAAAATGAACGGTGTAAAACAATCCAATTTACTCACCGTTATTAGACATCAGAATTCTTTTAAAATAAGTTTTAATGAGAATTTTCTGTTTATTATAGGAGGAAAGTATTTGTTAAAAAATAACGGTGTAAGTATAAATAATGTGTGCTTCCCCCTTAATCAGGCTCTGGGCCTAGGGCTCTTGCGTTGTCAATCGGCTTTAAAAAACATACACCATATTTCTTGTGCAGCAACTGTTTATGATACACATTTGCCGTCAAATTACAGTGCCCGCCGCTTATTAAAATCACATTCGTCCTGAACCAAAGGGATTTTATTAAGTGGCTGATTTTTATATACGGCGAATGTTCCTGCACATAAGTAGAAAGTATTACTTTCCTGAATTTGGAAAGAAATTTCAAAATGTTACGAATAATGAAATTATTAAACAATATTGATTAATATTTGAGAGATAATTGATTAATTGTTTCTTCAGTATAAGAAATTTAACACATTCAAGTACCGATGCGCTTTTCTTTAAGGAAAATCATCATTACTTTGCCGAAAGTTACGCATTTCTTCTAAACTAAAAATCCTTACGTCTAAACTTTTTGCTTCTTTGTTATTTTAAAATAAGAATTAGAAAATGTCTTTTAATAATTAAAAAAAAATCACTTACGAATCAAATAAAAATTTGTAATCATTAACGTGCTTTAAAGAATACGTTCTTTGACATTGTTACTGAAACAAGTGATGGGGCGTATTTAATATGTAACGATGCTGAAAGTGTAAAATTTTCAACAAAGAGATATCGTGGGACTACTGTGTTTTATTTTCATTTTTATTCCAAAGAAAAAAAAAAAGAGAGAGCGAGAAAAGAGAAAATAAATGCAAATCAAAAATTTTTTTAACATGCATAAATGACATTTTTGCTGCTGAAGGAATATTTTTGTGTTTATTAACCGGCGATGTTGATTTTATTAAGCGGCGGTTTTAAAATTGTTTGTATTGATTTGATTCCGGGACTAGCAATTTGATCATATTAAACAGCTGATTTTATTAACCAGTGAATTTATTAAGCGGCGGATAATGTATTAATTTTATGTATATTACGGGGAAAGAAACGATTAAACGATGTATGCAAAATTTTTTTTATCAGATTACTGTATTACAGAGATGTGTTAACAAAAGTTTTTGCGAACGAGCCAAAATTTCATTCTTGAATAAAGAAAATGTTTTAGCTTTTTAGAATGGATTATTATCGAACAAGCTATTCTCATCAGAGGTAAGTAGTATACATATCTTAAAAAGTGTTAAAAGTTCATTTTTATTTTCTAGCATCAAAATTATTTTGAAAAAAGTTTTATGTATTTAAAATTTCTTTCAAAAACCTTTATTTTTTTTATTTTTGTTCAGTAATATATATATATATATATATATACCAGAAGTTTTAGGAACTTTTTTAATAAATAATTTAGTTTCGTAATAAAAGTTTCGTAGAAGAATCCATAATTATAATTTATTATATTACTTATAGTTTATTCAACGAAAGAAGAAAACGAAACTAAATAAAAGGGTTGCACAAAAATAGCCAAGAAGGTTCACTTTCAGCCGAAATCCCCAATTTGGAGAATTTAATTTTTTTTCTAGCAATTTTTATCAAGCAAATACAGATTTGTATACAGTACCAGATATTTTTTTATTTATTTTTGAATTTAAGAGTGCGAGATGTTTTGCTGGTATACCGAAGGTGCTGGGGGGGGAGGGGGGGGTATTTTTCCTCAATATATAATGATTTAATTAATTACGAAAATCGGATAAACTATTTAAGTTACAAATTGAGATACTCAAAAACTAATTCAATAATATTCAATTTTTATTTTATGTTATTATTATTTTACTATTTATATATAGAGCAATTTTCAGATATTATGGAAAAATATTAATATCATAAATTTAGAACACTTCAGAAAATTTAGAGAACCTCAAAAATCACTTTCAGAAGATGCAGCTGAAGAATTTGAGTGAAGCTCAATTACCATGGAATCGACGATATTATCTATCGTATTATCCAGATCCCACATTTTCTTTTCTACTTCATTTATTACATGCTGGATGCACTTTTTCCATTCATCACCGCCGATTTTTTTATGCTTTGCATGCACAAATCTTTTACTTGGGAAATTTTAAATGTCTTGTTTTCTTTCGCAACGAAGTTCTTCATTTGTGCCCAAATTAGTTCTATGGGATTGAGCTCGCAGTGATAGGGGGGTAGTCGCAAGACAATTTTATTTTGCGCTTTTGCCAGTTCATCTACAATATATTTGTCATAATTGCTTTTATTTCGTTTCACTAATTGCAATAATTCGGCTTTTAACATTCCGTCCTCAAATTTAATAATTTTTGTTAAAAGCCAATCGACAATTTTCTGTTTCTTCCACGAAGTATTAGGTATTTTTTCGGCTTTCCTAGAGTGGTAAGGAGCATTGTCCATTACGATTACACAGTTATTTTCGAGTAGAGGTAAAATATTGGCAAACCACTTTTCAAATTTTTCAGAATTCATATCCTCATGATAATCTTTATTTTTATTGGATTCAAATATGTCAAGTCCTTCATCCACAAAGCCACATTCGCTGCCAATATGAGTAATTATAATCCGTTTACCTTTCCCCGATGAAGATGTTAGTCCGGAAGAAAGACCAGATAAAAATGCTTGCTTAGAAGATTGTATTGCAGTGTCTTTCCAAACTTTATTAACTGTGTGTCCTGCATTTAACCATGTTTCGTCCATATAATATATTTTGCGGCCTTCTTCCCTGAAAGTTTTTATTTGTCTTAAATAATTTCTTCTCCACACAATTATTTCGTCTTTATCAATGAGAGTACTTTTTCGTGATCTTCGTGCATATGTAAAATTTAATTCTTTTAGAAGATGATAAAAGGTTGTTCTTTTAAAGGTTGGTAAGTCAGGGTCATCATTTACGAGTTACGACTTTTAAAACTTTATCTATAGTCGGTAGCTCATTTTTAAAAAAAAAATTCATGTACTTTCCTCCTAATAGCGTTCCTCTCAAAATCATCTACATCTTCTGAAATACGTTTACGTACTTTTGTCTTCTTCGGAGAATTTAAAGCACCGCACTTTTTATATTCTGAAATCACTCGGAAAACAGAAGCTTTACATACCTCAGTTATACGAGCAGCTTTATTTCCTACATCAGAAATCGAAAGTTCAGGATTTGATTCAAGCGCATTTTTAAAAACGTTTAAAATCATATCCTTTTCACCCTTACTTAAAGGTTTTTTTTTTTTTTAATTCTCTTCTTCACTGGATTCAAAGAACTTTTCTCACTCTCCATTATGGTAAAATACGAAATCACACGAAAAAATTATCAAAGTTAACAATCAGACAATAGCACGAGCAAAACAGTGCAAATAAAGAAAAAAAAGAAATTGACACTTTTTGTTTGGCACTCCTGGCAGAATGCCAGGTTTTTCACCGCAGCCAAACCGCACGTACGTTTATTTAGTTTCGTTCTCTCGATAGAATGAATGGACTATAGTAGATGAACAAAGCACTTTATTTTTGTGTCATAAAATGTTCTTAAGAATCATAATTGAGAAAAGAAAGGAATATCAATTACCTTAGCATTTTGTAATTTTCAGCAAACAGCCCGGAAGAATGAATAGAGACATTATATGAATCTACAATAATTGTCATAAAAGTATGACAGACCGAAAGCAGTTGCCATAGATTTTGGTTTTTGAATTTTCTTTTCTTTTCTTTTCTTTTCTTTTTTTTTTTTTTTTTTTTTTTTTTAAGACTGAGGACTATTAGTCTCAATCTACAGATTTTTACGATACCAGTTTTACGATAGGTGGATATTTATCGAAAATATAATTGAATAATTAAAAAAAAAAAAAAAAAAAAAGCTAATAGTCCTCCGTACTAAACTAAATTCTGCTTTTGCCAGAATTTCATCAAAAGAAATGAAATTTAATAATAATCAGTTTCGAAGTGAACAGTATGGAAAAAGTTTTTTTTTTTTTTTTTTTTTTTTTTTTTTATAATAATTTTGAATTATAAAATAAAAAGCGTGCGTGCAAAATGAAATAAAAAATAAAATAAGATTTATAAATGGACAATATTTAAACCCGTGAACTCAGTTCAATGATATAATAAGAAAAAATGACGACATTGGTCTAATGAGATTATTATTATTATCTTTTATTTATTATTATTATTGTTATTTATTTTTATTTATTTATTAATTATTATTATTTTATTTTATTTTTGAAAGAAAAAGAAAAGAAAAGAAAGTTAATAATAATCAGTATCGAAAAAGTTTTTTTTTTTTTTTTTTTTTGAGGGGGGAAGGGTGAGAAGATCAAAATGTTTATATATATACAGTCTAACCTCGTTAACGTAAAACTCGAGGGGGATAAAAAATTTGTTCATGTTATCAGTAGCTCATACTATCAGTAACTAATCTTCATGTAACTAAACTAATCTTCATTTCGACGGGGACTGTAGAAACAGTTCATGTTAAAAGTAATTCACATTAACAGTGTTCACTTTACCGAGGTTCGACTGTATATATATTTTAACATTAATTTTTCCTTAACACTTTCGCGACAGCATGTTTTTGACTTTTTGACAGTAAGCATGTGAGCGTTATTCTCTCAAGTTATAATATTTCAAAACAAAATTTTCTATATTCAGATTCATATTACAAATGGATATACATTATAATTATACTCATTCTAATCAAAGTATTTATATCCGTAGTATATTAGTTGTACAGTCGGCAAAAAAAAAAAAAAAAAAAAAAAAAAAAAAAAGCCACCCCTACCTAATTTTGCCATAAGTTGTCGTAGAAACATATAATTGGTACCAATCGATTTATAATAACGTCTAGTTTATAATGGTATAGTTAGATTTTGCTTAAGGGGTCGTCTACATATTGAAACTAGCATAAACTTCATTCTTTCAATGGTAACCCCCATTTTTTATAACTTATTTAAATCCAGAGCTGCCAACCTAATCCGGCAAATTGTTAACGCCTATTGAAAAACGTATAAGTCAGTGAAAAATTGAGCAAAATATATATACTATACCATTTTCCGCGATGATTTGATCCAAGGGATTTAAATCAGAGCTGCCAACCAAATCCGGCAAATTGTTAGTACCGCCCCTTTTTCTACACCACTTAATTTTTAGAGCAATTCTCTTCAAATATATCTATGATGAATTAAGTAGAAAAATGCTCTAAAAATTAAGTGGTGTAGAAAAAGGGGCGGTACTAACAATTTGCCGGATTAGGTTGGCAGCTCTGATTTAAATCCCTTGGATCAAATCATCGCGGAAAATGGTATAGTATATATATTTTGCTCAATTTTTCACTGACTTATAAGCTGTCAAAATAAGGAGATGCTAATGTTAAACGAATGTGACAAACATTAATGCATATCTTCCAAAATAATTATGATATTCAAATTCAGTTTTTTTGATATCATAGAATGAAGTGACCCAAACATATCCCATGCATATTTTTGATAAAAGAACATTTTTTTGAATTATGAAAATTATTAATAATTTCATATTTGGAAAAACTATGAATTATGACCTATGTTAATTTTTGCATGAATAGAAAGGGTATGATCAAAAACATGCGTTTCCAAATTTACAGCTCGTTCCTAACAGTATTTTTTGAGTTACAGTGATATTTCATTTTTTACTGTTGTTAGAGGGCCGTCACTTGTTATAATTTGTATCTTCTGTGAGTAAATATATGTATATATTTTGACGAAGAACTATTTTAATTTACCCTTATGTTATTCTAATTGTTTTCTAAGCAACATTTCTATGTTTATGATACAAATTGGATTATTTTTTATAAAATTATCGCAATGCAAGCGAGAGATTGTGAAAGAATTCCAAAAGAAATGAAGCTCCGCCTCTATATTGCAGAAACAATATTAAAAAAACTAGTTTGCATATTCGTATATGACTCTATATGTGACGCTGGTATGCATAAATGTCAATGGTGTTTACTACATCGAATGCTGAAGACAAAATTAAATGATTATATGATTTAATTATTAAATGATTAAATGATTTATTTAAATGATTTTATTGGAAGTATGTAAAATAATTTTGTTTTATAATGTAAAATTTTAGAAAAATTGTGTAAAGGCGTGGCTTCCGTTGCAAAAAGGTGTATACTCGATTCTGAAATGTTAAGACTTTGTTCTTAAATATTACATAACTTTGCCTAGTTTCTCACAGCTAAAAATCTATCTTATCCTTGTTGTCTTTTTCTTAAACTTCAATATTCTAGGATTCGTACACCTCAAGTTAAATGTCATGATTTCGAAAACGCGGTAAGATGAGAATCATTATTTGAAAGAGCAATACGCAGTGAACAATATATATATTCTTTTAATTAATATAATTAATATTTATTAATTTTTATCAGATTTTTTAAAACAAGTTTTCTGTTTTAATCTTGTTGTGAAATTTTCGCATTCGTTTACTCTACCGTTTATTCTATTTAAATTTTATCGCATAACGTAACATAATAAAATATAAAAATTTTATTAAATGTTTTTTTAATACTGAATAATATAGTGGATTTTTTTTTTTTTTTTTTTTTTTTTTTTTTTTTTTGAAGTTTTTAATATTTATTATTGAAACAAAGCGCAATATTATTTATTTTCGATTATTCTAATCACGGAGTAAAACGTGCTTCACATTTATCATGGAAAAAGAATTTAAAACAAAGTGATATGCCTTATTACTTTTAAAGATACAGATTTTACACATTTAAAATTAAGAATTCAAGTACAGTAGACGACTGCAGAACGGGGAATATTCGTTCTAGGCAATAGGAAACCATTTTTTCTATATCCATATTTATTTTACATATGAATATATACATTCAGTGATCGCGAAAATGTTAAATATCCTTTCTCAGATTTTAGTTTAAATCTTGATATCTATATTTTTGTATATTATGTGTTATAATTCGCCATTCTTCTGAACGGCTTCAAACGAGTCTTCTCGACCCTTCGTAAAATATGGATTGCAGGATCTTTCATTTAATCAGAATAATTATTTAATATTTTCATATTATCTTAATTTCAGGTAATAATCTTCAAAATGATATATTAAAATCTTCTTACCTGTAAAATTCTTCGGCGATAAATTTGAAGACCAATAATATGCACTTGTTTCTTTAGAAAAACAGCTTCTTTTTTAAGACGAGAAAACAAACAGTTTATTAAATAAAATATTTACATGAAGAAAAACCATTATTTACAAAATATATTCATTTCGTACTTTTAGAACATCCATTTCTTTCTACCTCTTAGCAATACTGTTTCTAATATTATACTTCAATAGAAATGGATTTAAAATAAAATTAATCTAATCTATGAGTCACTTTTTCTAATTCTTATTTCAAACTGTAGCTCCATGAATAATAAAATCAGGCCAAAAAAGGGCCCGAGAGCAACTACTATTTCATGACTTGTTGCTCTCCATTCTAAAACAAAACTAAAACTTCTAAGTCTCGGGAGAAAACAAAAATGTTCTTCGAATCTCATCTCAACGGGACCTCTGACGCCCTCTAGTGAGGCAAATTTATATCCAATACCTAACATTCTCCCACCTTTAATTTTTTAGGTGAGAGCTAAAAGATTAAACAGTTAATTAATTAAGAAAATTTAAACTTATAAAACTACATACTAAGAAAAATTAAAGCTATAAACTACAAATAGTAAAAATTAAAGTTACGAAGTTACAAACTAATGAAACTAAAGAAAAATAAAAATAAAATATTTTAAAGTTCAATGCAATTTTTAAACAATTGTGATTGTCTTTGGAAAAGTTTTTTTTTTATAGTTTTTTTACCACTTTCAGTTTATTGTATCTTTTACTGCTTATATCACTGGATCTTCAGCATCTGATATTTCCAAAGGATAGAGTTTTTGAAGTGGTCTAATCAATGTCCCAGAATGCAGTTTCACTTCCACAACCCTTTCACGGCCATCTCAGCTGGGAAAAATTTTCACTACTCTTCCTATTGGCCACTGTAGTTTTTTCACACTGTTGATTTCTACTAGCACAATGTCGCCTTGTTTAACAGGTTTACACATCTCTCTATTTCTTTGTACCAACTGCGCTAGATACTCTTTTCGAAATCTACTTTGTACTTGCTTTCGAACACTTTGACTTTTGACACTTTAGGACTACATAAGTCGACGCCAACAAACTCAAAAACCTTTGAGTCTTACTCTGTCAAAAGGTAAATGGATGGGAGGAGTAACAAATGGTTTGGAAGAAAAAATTTTACACTTTGTGCATTTTATCAATTCACTTCGGATGTTACGCTTTGCAGAAATAGTCCAGTAATGTTCACGTAAGATCGAACCAACTGTCTGAAGTCCAGCATGACAATTCTTTAAGTGGCAGTCTCTAATTAGACACCTTACAACATGATGTTTTGATGGCAACAATATAGGATACTTGAAGGAAAAAGTTTCTTCTCGATCTAACAACTTTGTTTTGACTCTTAGAATATTGTCTTGATCTTTCATAACAACAAGTCCTTTTATTGTTTCTCGGACATCACCAAAACTTTCTAACTGTATAAGTGACCAGAGAAATTTTTCCTCCTCTTCCTTTTCTTCTGCCGAAAGTTCAGCTGGAAAAATATGATTTCTCTTTCTACATTTTGTTGCAAATCTTCTTATCCAACAAATAAAATTTACAAGTTTACTAAATTTCGAATTTCTTTCATAATTCATAAATGGATCTACATTTGGACTCGAAAATAAAGACACTGCAGTTTTGTTTCTTTCCGACATAACTAAGACTTCATTAGGGACAATCTTCGGTTGGGGTCAATTACTTTTTTCATCTTCTAGCCATTTAGGACCCTCCCACCATCCCGATTCAACAAGGTATTTAGGACTACAACCACGGGAAGGCAGGTCTGCCGGATTTTGACTTCCTGGAACTAAGTACCATTGGTGAGGGTTCGTAAGTTGGCATATTTCTCTGATTCTGTTGCCCACAAAGGTATCCCACTGGTCATTTCTTTTAATCCAGGCCAAAACTGCCGAAGAATCAGTCCAAAAGTAAGTTGGTACTGTAGGGATGTCCAAAGCTTCTATGACATACTTTGATAGTCTGGATCCCAACACACAGGCAAGCAGCTCAAGATGAGGAATCGTTAGAGCCTTTTCTGGAGCCAACCGTTATTTTGCTCCCAAAAATTGAATTGAAACTCTTTTTTCTTCTTCGCACCGTAGAAAAATTACTGTTGCATAGGCACTTTGACTTCCATCGCAGAAAATATGTAGGGACCAATCTTCTTTACTTCCATAACCTATTCTTGTCGGGATCTTCAATTCTGTTAGCTGTTTTAATTCGTTGTACTATTTCTGAAAGTCTCTTTGAATTTTCTCTGGAAGTGGAGTGTCCCATGCTGATTTGCTGAACCAAGATTCTTGAATTATTATCTTGGCTGGTAACAATGCTGGAGCTAGAAAACCGATGGGATCGAAGATTCCTTGAGTTATGGATAGAATTTGACGTTTTGATGGATTCACTATTTCTAAGTCAAATTTATTGCAGACTATCAAGCTATCATCTGTTCTGTCCCATTTCATTCCTAAAATTGGAATTGGAGTTGAGAAGTCTTCCTTTTCATTTTCTAAAGACAACTTTGCTATTTCTTTTACAGGACCGAATTGCCACAATCTTAGGTCCATTTTAGCTTCAGCCATGATTTCTGTTGCCTTAAATTTAAATTCTTCCAATTCGGATGTGTTGTTTACAGATGTGACACAGTTATCCACATAGAATAACCAGAGCCTGATTAAGGGGGAAGCACACATTATCTCCGCTCTCACCGGAATATTTTTACAATTATTTTTTACTTCATGTCATAGAAATTCCATGCTCTGACGAGGAAATAATTTTTATAAAAAATGAACGGTGTAAAACAATCCAATTTACTCACCGTTATTAGACACCAGAATTCTTTTAAAATAATTTTTAATGAGAATTTTCTGTTTATTATAGGAGGAAAGAATTTGTCAAAAAATAACGGTGTAAGTATAAATAATGTGTACTTCCCCCTTAATCAGGCTCTTAGAATGACTTCTGAAGTTTCTGAGCAATTGCCTTAAGTTCTTCTGGACACCCATTCAAATGATGTCTGATAACTGCGCCAAGTAAAAATGGACTGGAAGTGATACCAAACACCACTCTATTATGCTGATAGACTTTTATTTCATTCGTCTTCTTCCACAACAGGAACCTTAAAAAATGCCGATCTTCCTCTTTTATTTCGATCTGAAGGAAGGCTCTTCTAATGTCGGATACAACTGCGATTGCCTTTTCTCTGAATCTTGACAATATTGCAGGAATCTCTTCTAATAAATTTGGTCCTTTAAAGAGACAATCATTCAGTGACGGTGCTCTTCCGACTTTGCATGATGCATCAAAAACTGGTCTGATGGAGGTGGTAGAACTATCAGGCTTGATAACTGAATGGTGGCATAAGTAGTGTTCACTAACTTCTTTCAATTCTCTCTGAGGGACTTCCTGTATGACATTTTCTCTTTGCCATTCCTTGAAAACTAGATCATAATCCTCAAATTTATTTAATTTTTTTAATCTTCGGGTAGTACTGAATAATCTTCTTTCTGCTTCATTTCTATTTGAGGGAATATTAACATTGTTGCAAATCCATGGAAGACCCACTCGATAACGACCATCTTCATTTCTGGTGAGTTGTCTAAGAAACATATCGTGGGCTTGCTCTTCTTCTTCTCTTTTGGACAAGGTTTGTGCAGGGTCGTTGATTCCTATCGTTTCGTGTAGCCACAAGTCTGGACCATTCCAATCTTTTATGTACAGATTTGTCATTAATACCGCTGTTCCGCTATTCAAGCAAACCTGAGATGGAAGCCCTGATTTTCCACAAACTGTCCACCCAGGTTTGGTTTCTATCGCTGTGAGTCCATTTTCTAACTGCTTGACTCGACCCGTTAAGAGTTGACCATAAACGTCACTCCCGATCAGGATTTTTTTTTTCCGTACTACCAGTGCCGATATCGGACAACCACAGCTTATTTTTCTTGAGTTCTCTGCACAGATTTCCCTTTAGAATATGAGGAATTTCTCCACAAATTTTTTCTTTGTCTAGAAGATGGAACTGACTCGATTATTCGATGCACCTACTGTAACTCTAAATATATTATGCTGCTTAGCTTCTATCTGTGTACCCCCAAAAACTGTATGTGCAATCATTTCTGTACCAATGGGTTTGAGCTTGAGCTCTTTTGCAGTTTTCTTTAAGATGTAACTTTTCTGAGAACCACTGTCCATAAGACAACGCACCTTTTTTTGGCCTTTTTCCCTTTTATATTTATTTTTAACGTCATAAGGGCTATTTCCTGGGAGCATTGTTTGGCGACAGTGTTCTGTATAACTTCGGGAGGTTTGCTTCTACTATTTTCACCCCCTTTTCTTATCTCTGGACAAAATAACTCTGTGTGTGGTTTTGAACAAACGTGGCACTTAATAAAAACCTTGCACGTTTTTGCCCAGTGTCCAAAACGTAAACACTTCAAAAAGCAATTTTTTTCTTTTACTTTATTTTTTCTTTTCGTCAAGGGAGAGCGATCTGGCTGTTATGCAGTCTTTACTCTCATGCGTTTTCCGCAAAATATACAGCTTAATTCTTTTGCAGCGAATAAGCCTGTTGCAGTGGGGACCCTGTTATCTCTCTTGTGGAAATTATTTTTAACATTTTCCCTGGGTGAATTAATTTCAAAACCCGACCTAGCTAGTTGTAACCTTTCTTCACCTGCCACTTCCCTTTCAAAAAATTCAGCAATAGTGACAAGTTCGATTTCTGTGTGGTTTCCTTATCATCTAACTCAGTAGAATCTTCCCTGGACCCAACATTAAGTCTTTGAAACGTTCTAATAATATCTTCGGGTAAACAGGATTCTACCATTGGGTACAGCCACGCAGAGTTCTGATCAATGTTTACACCCATGCTTTCCAACGATCTCAAGTGCGATTCTATCTTGGTCACTAAATTACACAAATTTTTGCTATTTCCCCTAGTCTGTACATTAGCTGTAAATAATTTCAAAAATTCCCGAACATATACTTCGATTAAGATATCTTTATCCCCATAGCGTTCTTCAAAGGCCTTTACTGCCTCTAAATAATTTTCCGATGTTACGGGGTAACTTTCGAGTAATTCGCTGGCTCGAGTTCCTGGTTCTACGCACTATAAAAGGTACAGAAACTTATCAGTATTGTCTAATTCCTCACCTTTATGAATTTTCTTAAATTGGGCCCAAAAGGGCATATAATTTATCATTTGTGAATCAAATTTCTTGATAGCTAATTTTGGTAATTTATATCGCTTTGTTTTCAAATTTGTGTCGTTTTCCATTTTATTTTGGCCTATGTTATTAAAATTTACATTTGAATTTAATTTTTCATTAATTAGTATTTTAACCGTGATAAATTCCCCACAGTATGCTTCGCTTTCTTCCGATTCTTTTACAATCAAAGCTTCATCGCATTTACTATCTTCCGACATAATGTCTAATATCTCATTATCGAATGTCTTTAATTCTGTCATTAAACCCTCTAATTTATTTAAATTATCTAAAAGTATACCCCTCTCAAGATCTTCTTTCTCTAGTTCTGTTTTTTAAATATTTAAAGTTTTAGTAAAGGAAGATCGTAATGGTGTTCTTCGTCCTTTTATTATTTCCATTTCTGATTTTTAAACAAGAACAGAACAGTTTTATGTTAATTGACCAATTATTCGTTATTTATGCCTTTTATTTAAATGTAAAACCCTTCACTTTTCTATCTACCAAGAAGATTTTATTTTAAGAAAAACTCGGAAAAAATTCTATTTTGAGAACCATTTTTCTTTTCATAAAATGTAAACAAAAGAAAATAACATTTTATTATTTTTTATTTTACTCTTATAGCAATATTTATTTTCAACTGAATAATAATTTTTATTCATTTATTAACTGTAAAAATTTATTGAATTAAACAGTCACAAAATCTAATCCAAGAACAAATTAAAATCAATAAAAAACAATTAAAACAAATTAAAAAAATAATAAGCTTTTATTATTTGCACACTCTGTTTTCATTCATAATTTCTATCACACAACTTTATTTCATTACCATTGCGAAATACAAAATGAAACAATAAACATTCACTGCAATCAGTTTTTGACATCATCTAATATTTACCATGAAAAATTATTTTTTATTTTTATTTTTTTTTATCAAATGAAGCTAATACTTCTTTTTCAAGGTCAACTCAATACTCAATTCCTTTCTTTATTCTAGTTTTTATTTATTTCTATCATAAAAAATAACTAATTTTTGCTAACTAACTAACTAACTTAACTTGATAAGTTTACGTTTTAAATGTACAAATAATAGAGCAAATAAAAAATCTTGTTCTATTTCAATCAATCAGTCACTTTTCATTTTATTTACTTTGAAAAAGGAATATTCTAAATAGTTTCAACCTGACTCTTTTTGCAACACATTTCATATAATAATAATATAAACTTTAAACCATCTTTTGTTTCAAATGAAAATAATTCTTTTCCTTTCAGTTAACATAAACAATATAAGGTGCTGTCGCGGACGCCAAAAAATGATGTTATAATTCGCCATTCTTCTGAACGGCTTCAAACGAGTCTTCTCGACCCTTTGTAAAATATGGATTGCAGTATCTTTCATTTAATCAGAATAATTATTTAATATTTTCAAATCATCTTAATTTCAGATAATAATCTTCAAAATAATATATTGAAATCTTCTTACCTGTAAAATTCTTCGACGATAAATTTGAAGACTAATAATATGCACTTGTTTCTCTAGAAAAACAGCTTCTTCTTTAAGACCAGAAAACAAACAGTTTATTAAATAAAATATTTACATGAAAAAAAAACCCATTATTTACAAAATATATTCATTTCGTAGTTTTAGAACATCCATTTCTTTCTACCTCTTAGCAATACTGTTTCTAATATTATACTTCAATAGAAATGGATTTAAAATAAAATTAATCTAACCTATGAGCCACTTTTTCTAATTATTATTTCAAACTGTAGCCCGTGAATAATAAAATCAGGCCAAAAAGGGCCCGAGAGCAACTACTATTTCATGACTTGTTGCTCTCCATTTTAAAACAAAACTAAAACTTCTAAGTCCTGGGAGAAAACAAAAATGTTCTTCGAATCTCATCTCAACGGGACCTCTTGCGCCCTCTAGTGAGGTAAATTTATATCCAATACCTAACATTATGTATTGTTGGTTTGTGCGCCTAAAATTAAATGTAAAACTTTATAGTAACACTTTCATATGGGGCTTACTGTATAAAACAACTAGTTGGCATAGGTGGACTCTGCTCAGTTCCCCATGATATTTATATTCTCATAAACTTCTAGTGGGAGACATATTATAATCATGTTAAAAGAAATGAATTTGACCAAAGCTTGATACAGTGACAGAATGAAATCCCCACCTAATAGGCTATCCACCGTTCACTTCGATATATTTATCTTATTCTAATCTATTAATTTATTTTATCAGGGTCAATTCCGTTGTTTAGTTTTCATGCTACTATTTCCAATTCAATAATCCTCAAAATTCATAATTATATGAAAAATTTACAATTTCGCTATGTTGATAAAATCGTAAAATTACGAATAATTTACGAAATTTTCCTATTAGAATATTTGTATTCAATCATGTTCAAACAAATATCATAAATATAATTTTCAAGTTGTCTAATGTAAATATGTATGATCCTGAAAATGGAAGTTTATGCTCAATTTTGCGTTATTCTGCCATTTTAAGTAAATCGTAAATTCCAAATAACTTACGAATTTTTTTAATTGGAAAAATCACAGTCTATGAAATACGTGCCAGTATCTAAAATAATATTTAGAAAGTGGTTTGACATCTTTACGATGAAAATATCCCTCAAGATTGACGTTTATGTGAAATTTTGCTCTATTCTGCCATGTTAAGAAATTCGTAATTTTCCAATAACTTACAAAATTTTTATATTGGAAAATTCATAGTCATTAACATTCATGCCAGTGTCCTAAATAATATTTCAAAAGTAGTCTGACATCTTTACGATGAAAATATCTCTCAAAATTAACGTTAATGTCAAATTTTGCCCTATACTGCCATGTTACTGCCGATTGTACAAATATGAATATTGTGCATATTTTTACCAAATAAATGACATACAAATTGCAAAAGAAACGCCCTCTGGCGAAGGTACAGATTTTCAAATGACGTGAATTTACGTCAGCTGTCGTGAAAGTGTTAATATTATACGTTGCAATATCTCTACTTAAAGTAGACACTTCTAACACGGCTATTACTACTTTCGGATTCATCTACTGCATTATCACAGCAGTCGCTAGATAACTGAGTCATCGCGTCAAAATCCATAAGACGACAACATGCGGCTTGATTTGAAATATTGCCATGAAAATTTATAAAGAATTTACTGGTGTTAAATCATTATTCAAAAATTTTAAATAAAAGATGATAAATCTTTGAGCTCCCACGCTTTTTTCCAGGATACTTTCAGAGAAGAAAAATGTCTGACTTCTTTGCTGCCACTACCCTTGTACAGAAACTTTTATTGTATTTTTAAAAGATTGTGACGTCATTAATTAGGAGGGAAGTTGTTTTATAAATATTGTAGTAGCAAAAAAGGCACTAATTTCTCTTTCTGGAAAGTGCCCCGAAAAAATGGCGGAGACTTCGATTTCTTTAAATATGCAACCAAACTTCTGCCAACCTAATCTGGAGTACTGTTAGTATCCGTTCCTTTTTCCACACCACTTAATTTTTTGAGTCATTCTCTTTAAATATATTTACGATAAAATAAGAAGAAAAAAAAGGCTACTGTGTGAGAGAGAAGAAAAAGGATGAAAAAAATAAAGGTGGCTACTAACAGTAATCCGGATTATTAATTAGGATGTTGGCAGCTATGAATATGTTTATTCACAGTTGCCGACTTGTATGTTTCTTTGCTATCGGAAAATTTATTTATTTATTTATTTATTTATTTATTTATTTTTGAGGGGGGGGGGGAAGGCTGAGAAGGTCGAAAATGTTTATATGTATATGTATATATACAGGGTGATTCAAAAAAACGTGGACAAAATGACACGGCAGATCAGTCATACAACAAGGATAAAAAATCGCATAGGAACAGAGGGTCGCAAACGCCTGTAGAGGGCGCTAGAACTACGAGAGGGCGTTGCGATACAAACAGGCGTTGAGCAAACGGAGATTGTCTTCATTCGAGCTGTGGATGAATTGGACATAACATAGCTAGTTACACGCACCGCGAAATGGCTGACATGCATTTAAATTGCGGCATGGCCAACTGCAATAGACGAGAATCCTAGCGCATGTATCGTGAGAAATATCCTGGTAGAAAGGTGCCTAGCCGCTGATTCTTCGCCACTCTGCATCTACGATTATGTGAAACCGGCTCGTTCGATGTGCACAAGCCGGATGCTGGTCGCCGACGAATAATTTGGACAGTTGATTCTGTAGAAAGAGTTGTCCAAGAACTCCAGCGTAATCCTTCAACGAGTACACAAGTTGTATCTCGAAAGACCTATATCCCCCAAGCTAATGTCTGGCGCATTGTACACAACGAAGGACTACATCCTTATCGTTTACAAAGCGTCCAGGCACTGGAACCGGGAGACTACAACAATCGTATGGATTTTGCGCGGTGGTTTTTGCAAGAAAGTGCTGCAGACCGAAACTTCGCAGCAAGTGTTCTCTTCACGGATCAGGCTGCATTCTCATTAGACGGTGTGATGAACTTTCACAACCTGCATACGTGGACGGAAGAAAACCCGCGTGCTACACGACCGCTCGGCGTACAACGAAAATGTTCCGTTAACGTATGGGCTGGCATTGTAGGAGACTGTTTACTTGGTCCGTACATTCTCCCAGAAAGACTTAACGGTCCCATTTACCTAACATTCTTGCAAGAGGTTCTGCCAGAAATGCTGAATGATGTTCCGATGCCTATTCGTCAACGCATTTGATTTCAACACGACGAAGCACCTGCACATTTCAGCACAGACACCAGAGCACATCTGCAGGCTACTTTTCCCGGCTGGATTGGTCGCGGTGGACCAATCGCATGGCCACTGAGATCACCAGACCTGGCTCCCTTGGATTTTTCTTATGGGGATTTTTAAAAGGACTTGTGTATGAAACACCTGTTGCAACGCCGGAAGGCTTGGTAGGAAGAATCGTTGTGGCAGCTGGATGTGTTCGAGATACATCTGGTATCTTTGAGAAGGTGCGGCGTTGTATGCAACGTAGATGCCAGGCGTGTCTCGATGCATCTGGTAAAAACTTTGAGCATCTCCTGTAGGCTCAACATTTGGCTTGCATTAGTCGCATGTGACTGAGTAATTATCAATAAAATGATCTGTAATAATTTTATTTTTTCTCTTTGTGTTATGTATTATTTTAGACGCTCTGTAGCGGATCCGGATCGCAGTTGCAACCCTCTGTTCCTATGCGATTTTTGATCCTTGTTGTATGACTAATCTACCATGTCATTTTGTCCACGTTTTTTTGAATCACCCTGTACATATATATACATATATATTTAGTACGGAGGACTATTAGTTTCAATCTACGGATTTTTGCGATACCAGTTTACGATAGTTGGGCATTTATCGAAAATATAATTGAATAATTTGAAAGTGTTGCTATAATTTGAAAAAAAAAAAAAAAAAAAAAAAAAAAAAAAAAGAAAAGAAAAGAAAGAAAGAAAAGAAACTAATAGTCCATACTAAACTAGATTCTGCTTTTGCCAAATTTGCATCAAAATCGTTTTTATTTATTTATTTTTTTTTTTTTTAATGCTATACTTCGAAGAATTCGGATGAATTCATCGGAAAATTTAACTTTTTGACTATAAAATCATGTAAAACCTATCAATTAAATACTTGTTTAAGAGATCCTCAAAACGTTTTACCCATGAGCTTGTAACTACGCCAACTAACCCTGTGTACGGGATTAGTTGGCACACCCACCTGAAGCCATTCATTTCTGAGTTTGGTTTCATGAGTTTGGTTCTGAGCCATTTATTTCTGGTTTCATGTTGGTCCCGTCCCTTTTTTCACGCCAATAATTTTTCAGAGTAATATTCTCCGAATGCAATTACGATTAAATAAGAAGAAAAATACTCTCCATATAATGGTGTGGAAAAAGAAAAAAAGATGGGACTAACAGTACTTCGGAATAAATTATAAATATTACCAGGTATGTTTTAATGCATATAACGTATTTTAAATGATAAAAAATAATTTTTGAAATAAAATGCCCTCTTTTATAAAAAAAAATAATACAAAATAAGGCCTAATTTCAAAACGCTTCATGCTAATTCTAAGTTATTGTAAAGCAACAACTTTTTTGCTTTGTGTCTTTTGTATGTAACTAGGGGTCGTACTCTGCACCCTTTTTTCAGGAGACTGTGAAGGATATGAATTTTTTTCCTTTTTTGCCACCACTAATTTCATGCAGAAATATTTACAGTAATTTTATAATAATGTGCCGTGATTCAAAATATAGAGAATATTGTATAAAAATTGTGGTAGCAATGAAGGCAGAAATGTCTAGTTCCTGAGAGTGCCCTGAAAAAAAGCCAGACAGTAGGGGGGGGAGGGCAGGTTGTAACAGTTTTTGGAAAATTAAGTATATTTTCAAATGTATTTACGTTTTCCTGTTTATAAATGTTGTTTTCCATAGCATGCATATTAATCTATCATATTCATAAAAAAAAAACTTTCGTTAATTTTGCTAATTTTAGCACAAAAAATATTTTTCAAAATTATTTGCCTGTTACAATTTGCCTTAGATTTGGGGCAAGTTGTAACACACGTGGGGCAAATTGTAACGGATACAAAGGGAACCCCAACAATAAAAACGACAATATTTCAAAATGTATTTTGTTATCAATCATTTATTAATTTAATAAAAAAAGACAATTAATAACTAATATCAAATTATAACCTTCTTGGCATAGTAAGAATGAATTATATCAAATGAATTATAGTAAAATAAAGAGAAAATTAAAGATAAAATCAACATAGAAGTCAATCTTGGTCAAAATTTAAATTAATTCAAGAAAATGATATTTTATTCCCTCTCATGCATTTAATGTGTGCACACATTTTGCAAATTAAGCATTTAACCATTCTTATGCCACACAGAGCGTTTAGCAGAGCTCGAATTCTCCGCGCTTTTTCAGGACACTCTAATTGATAAGAAGTTTCAGCTTTTTTTCTACCACTATTTTTATGCAATATTATCTAATTCGTGATTAAATCGTAATTCCAATTCGTGGTTAAATAATCACGGTACTATAATATAAAAACACAGAATATATTTCTGTATAAATATAGTATAGGCAAAGAAGCCAAAAATTTTTCATTTCTGAAAGTTTCCTGAAAATAGGCGGAGACTACTAGCTCTGGCTGTAGGCACCTCCACAAGCCACTCCTCTAACATGTTACAGCTTGCCCCAAAATTTTGTTTCAACCTGTCCTATCGTATGATTTTAAACATTTTGTTTATTTATAAAAATATATAACGATTTATACAAAAAATTAAACATGCATTTTATAACTCAACAACACAGACTAAATAAATAGCTATAAACATTTCGTTAAAGTAGAAATTAACACGCCTTTAATCAAAATTTACGAAATATTTTTTTCCCACTAAGTAGCTAAAATGAAGCACGTGTACAGAACCTCTCATTAACCATTTTTGTGGAGCACCGATTGTGCTTACATTATAAAGCGCGTCGTAAGAATTATGTTTACAAAAATATTTAATTACAAATGTTACAAACTATTTCGTAAATTGCATGTTACTTCTTACCCCTGTGACAAGTAGCCCCACGCTTCCCTACGACCCGTGATGGAACTGAACATATCTGTGCACTGAATGTTTTATATCCCGATTACAGCATCAGTTAAAACAAAAAAGTTAAAAACTTGAAAGCCTCAAAATTGTTTGTCCTACGACTGAGTTTAAGAGTTCTTAATAAATGTAATAATACCTTGACTTAAAAATGAATGCAAATTTTTGGGACAAATACGCAAATTAACGTTCACACAAATTTTAAAGAAGCTTGGGTTGAAAACAAATTAGCAAGAAACATTGTAACTAAATATTCCTGAAATTTCAAAAATGAAGTTCAAAATTTTGTAAAAAATTTTAAATAATGTTTGAGGAGCTGTAAAATATAATTTTAAAGGTATTACATAGCTTACACTTTCTATAATAACTATCTAGAAATTTTAGTTGCATCGAATTTTATAATTTTCACCAATGGCTTGTCTGTTCTCACAAATTATTGATTGCACCACTAATCATCCTTTCTTTGCTTCTTTATTTTTTTCTTTGTTAGTGTACTTATTATTATTATTTTTGATTTTTAGAAGTTATTCTGTCTTTACCGCCATTAACCCTTTGCCGGCCCTAACGGTCTAAACAGGCATGAAAGTTTTCGCCTTTTTTAACAAAAAAGAAATCCTGTATTCACACCGGAATAAACTTCTCATTTAAATACATTTATATTAATACACAATGTGTTACAAAAAGTGAGCTTAAATGAGAAGTTTATTCCGATATTAATTAACCCTTATCGCTCTTATGTTCCTTCTGATGGGACATTAGAAAAACGAGCCACGCCTTAAGGTGTTCCTCTGCAAATGAAATGTTATTTTTCTAAAACGTGTAACTATAGGCTACCTTTCGGCTACCGGAAAATTTTAACAGTAAGATTTATTTTATTTAATGATGAAGTAAAATAAAACAAATCATTACAATTTTTCGGTAGCCAAAAGGTAGTAAGTTGGAAACTATACGTGTGACGTTTTAAAGGAACGCCAAAAGGCATGTCTTACTGTTCAAAACAGGAAAATATGCCGAGCGCAAAGGGTTAACGACTTAGTTTTCATTAAAAAAGGCGGAAACTTTCATCCCAGTTTTAAGCGTTCTAAAGAGTGCTGCCAAATTTAGGGACGCTTTTATTGAACTACTACGAATAATTTGGGAGAGTATCATTTGCAGAGCTGCCAACCTAATCCGGCAAATTGTTACGCCAATTGAAAAACGCCCCTTTTTCTACACCACTTAATTTTTAGAGTATTTGTTTTCTTCATTCATCGTAAATATATTTGAAGAGAATTACTCTAAAAATTAAGTGGTATAGAAAAAGGGGCGGTACTAACAATTTGCCGGATTTGGTTGGCAGCTCTGCATTTGATACACACAGGGATGGAACACGGGCGCAGAATTCATACCACTATCAATGTAAGAAAATTTTTTACTTCTTAAATCAACGATATTACAGCTAGAGAAATTTCATAAACAGATTCCGGTATGAATTCTGCGCCCGTGTTCCATCCTTGTACACATTATAGACAAATGGCCTTCGAAGTGATTAGGCAAACGTTACAATTAAAATTTAGTGGTGGATATTGAATAAAAAAAATCCCTAAATTTGGAGACACTGACCAGGGGAAAGAAATTAAATAGGACCGTCAAAGGACTAAACAAACTTAGAGTGTATTTACAGAATTTAGCATATTTCACTTACCGTATTTTCCGGCGTATAACGCGCAGGTTATTTAAACGAGTTACACACCAGAAAATTTTAGTACCCGCCTTTTTTTCACACCAGCGTTTTTTTTTTTTTTTTTTTTTTTTGCTGATTGTACAAATATGAATATTGCGCATATTTTTACGAAATAAATAACATACAAATTCCAAAAGAAACGCCCTCTCGCGGAGTTACAGATTTTCAAATAACGTGAATTTACGTCAGCGGTCGTGAAAGTGTTAATATTATACTTTCCAATATCTAGCAAAGAAGTCAGACATTTTTCTTCTCAGTAAGTGCCCTGAAAAAAAGCATGGGAGCTCAAAGATTTATTACCTTTTATTTCAAATTTTTGAATAATGATTTTACACCAGTAAATTCTTTATAAATTTTCATGGCAATATTTCAAATCAAGCTGAAAGTTGTTGACTTCTTGATTGTATTGTCATGTACACTTAGTTATCTAGCGACTGCTGTGGTAATGCAGCAGGTTAATCCGAAAGTAGTATTTGCCGTCTTAGAACTATGTCAAACGGCACTGTCAGGAGTGTCCATTTTAAGTAGAGATATTGGAAAGTTTTGTATTAACACTTTCACGACCGCTGACGTAAATTCACGTCATTTGAAAATCTGTAACTCCGCCAGGGAGTGTTTCTTTTGCAATTTGTGTGTTATTTATTACGTAGAAATATGCACAAAATTCATATTTGTAACAATCGGCAAAAAAAAAAAAAGCCACTCCCTCCTAATTTCGCCGTAAATTATCATAGAAGCATGCGATAGGTACCTATCGATCTGTAATATCGACTAGTTTTAATGGTGTTGTTAGATTTTGTTTAAGAGATCATCTACATATTAAAAAAGGCATAAACTTCATTTTTTCCAGTGACTACCCCTATTTTTGACATCATATTCAGATTTCTGTGATCATTTCTGAGATTATTTAACCACGAATTGGAATTAAGATTTAATCACGAATTAGAGAATATTGCATAAAAATAGTGGTAGAAAAAAAGCAGAAACTTCTCATCAATGAGAGTGTCCTGAAAAAAGTGCGGAGAATTCGAGCTCTGCTAAACGCCCTGTGTGGCATAAGAATGGGTATAATGCTTAATTTGCAAAATGTGTGCACACATTAAATGCATGAGAGGGAATAAAATATCATTTTCTTGAATTAATTTAAATTTTGACTAAGATTGACATTGAAGCAGCAAAATATGAATTTTCAACATCTGAAATTTTTTCATTTTGCAATTCTAAAATAAAATATTAAAAATTCAAAAAATACATATTTAAAAAGGTCCTTCAATTTAACAGTTGGGAATTTTCTGAATGTGAAAACAGAATTTAAAAATATGTATTAGTTAATAAGTTATTTGTAAAGAAAAAATCCATATGGAATAACATTGGCTCGGGCTTCCGACGTCGGTAAGTGAAGAGGGCCGTTAATTAGAACTTATGTGAAACCAGAAATAAATGACTCTGAACCAAACTCTTGAAACCAAACTCAGAAATCAATGGCTTCAGGTGGGTATGCCAACTAATCCCGTACACAGGGTTAGTTGGCGTAGTTACAAGCTCATGCGTAAAGCGTTTTGTGGATCGCTTAAACAAGTATTTAATTGATAGGTTTTACAAGATTTTATAGTCAAAAGTGTGTCTGTGTGTGTGTGTCTGTGTGTATGTCTGTGTGTTTGTCTGTCTGTTATCAGCATATCTCAAAAACAAATTATGGCAGAAAGTTCAAACCTGGTATTCTAAATGTGTATCATATAGGGATGCTG
The DNA here is from genome assembly GCA_963930645.1 of Salticus scenicus. Taxonomy (NCBI): domain Eukaryota; kingdom Metazoa; phylum Arthropoda; class Arachnida; order Araneae; family Salticidae; genus Salticus; species Salticus scenicus. Next base: position 117,359,967 of record OZ005657.1, read on the forward strand.
CACTAAACTTTTCGTTAAGATCAAGCAAATGGTTCGTGTACAGCGACACTCAAAAGTATTCAAATACATTACGTCGATGGGGGAAATTGCAGGTAAGTAGAGTTTAATATCTATAGACTGCACTAAACCAAATGGAACGAATATATATTTTTTGTAATAGAGATAGTCAACAGGGGAAAAAAATGTATATGTAGGAGCCTCGCCTCCCCCCCCTGGGTGGGGGAAACCCCCTCGAGGGGAGTAAATTTTCATGATGGCTATTTTTCAAAAGAGCTCACCAATACCTTTAAAACGAATGGAGGAACCGTCGATCTGCAAAAAATTAAAACAAAGTTATCGATTTTTTTTTTTTTTTTTACTTTTAACGAATTCTTTTTTTTTTTTTTTTTTTTTAAATCTGTATATATATATAAATTACGTGTCACGATGTTTGTCCGGGGTAAACTCCTAAACTAAGGAACCGATTTTAATGAAATTTTGCACACTGTGTGCAGTTTGGTCCAACTTGAGAGATAGGATAGTTTTTATCTCAATTTATTGTCACAATATTGTTTTATTGCAATTATTTGTTAATTATAGACCTTTATTAAAGTTGCTCCAAAATATCTGTGAGTTCCATTAATTTAATTGTTGCCAAAAAAAAAAAAAAAAAAAAAAAAAATACGAGTTCATTTTCTTTCGACATAAAAATAAATACATGTAATCAAACGTGAGCGTTAAAAAATTATAAAAAGTTAAATTATGCATCTCACGAAAATTGACGTCATAATCAATTTAAAGATTTTATACACATTGATAAAGTGCTAATGTAGTTCTATCATAGATATAGTAATATATATAGATCTCTCATCCCCATGTTATCGTACAAAGATTTTTGATGCCGAAAAAAAAAAAAATAAATAAAAGCTTTGGAAACAGCCATTAAGTGGTATTGAAAAAAAAAAAAAAAAAAAGAAAAGAAAAGAAAAGAAAAAAAGAAATATGAATTTGAAACTGTATCTGCAGTTTTTCATTCACCTTTAGCAAATACATTATTCATAAATTTTATTTGCTAAAATATTAGTATGTATTCACTCGGGGAAAGACGACCATATTTTGGTAAAAACGTCGTTTTTTCCCAAGTGAAAAGGAATAACTTTTTTCTCCCCAATGATCACTCTATCCGCGTTTGTAATGATCGATAGATGGCGCTCTCTGAACACTGCAGTTGTTAGTAAATATAACAGCCACGTGTAATTATTATTCTTTCTCCGCCATTTCATCATGGAAAGTCGATTGCATAATATGAGGATATGCAGTGGTGTGATAATTTCACCTTAGCCCACCAGAGGGCGAGCATTTCATTACAATCGCGGATTCTATATATGCTATACTATATCTATGAGTTCTATACGCAAGCGAAGTGTGACTCACTGACTGTCTGTGCCGCCAAGAAAAAGATTTCCTATGTCAATTGCCCATTGGATTTTTTGTAAAAAATTATTAAAAATCAGGAAATTTATTTCCCGATTTTAATCCTTATGTTTGGGTATAGATATATATTACCGTAATTTTCTGCGTATAATCCGCAGATAAAATGTGTCCTTTCTCCACCAGAAATTTTGTTTAACACAAAAATCTAAATTATTTTGAAGAAACAGCTCGTACAAATATAACCTCGTTTGCTAATTAAAATTTCTGGTGCAGAACTGACTTACCTGACCTGCGGATTATACGCAGAAAATTACGGTAGTTATTGCGTGCGTTAGATTGAGTTATTTTGCTGTCAAATTGACAAAATTTTAATTTTAAATTTCAAAACTCTGTCGCCCTTGGCTTTTTTTTTTTTTTTTCTTATTTGGCGATCAAAAACGTAACACGAAAATATACATGCCAGATGTATGTATTGTACGAAATAGTGTTTCATATTATTCATTACTCTTTTAATATAAGTTGTTAAAATAACCATGATTTTTGAAAGGAATTAAATATTTTCGCCAGATAATTTGGCGATATTCTTTTTTTTTTTCGCCAAGGATGACAGAAATGAAATCTATTCCGCTGCAACATATTAGTATCTTACATCAAATATTTTATTTAGACATTTGGAAACAAATTTGACTTCAAACTATGATAGAATATTTATCATTTTCCTTTTAATTAGTATATTATTAGTATATTAAAATTTAAAAGCATGGTATATAAAAAGTTTTTTTTTTTTTTTTTTTTAATCTTATAATTATTCTTATCTTAATCCTCAATGTTTCTCATCTTTATTAACTTGAATTTACTATTAAAATTTTAACATACTCAAAACCTTCTCATCACTTCGTTAAAATACACTAAACTTTTCCAAAATCTTTTTCTATTTAAAATGATACATGTATTTACTTTAAATGTCCAATATTTGATAAGATGTCTTATTTTAAAGTTTTAAAATATTTATCAAATTTACTTATTTTTCTGGTTTAGCCATATTGTTTTCCTTTTTAACTACTATAACTACAGCTGTTATTTATAACTACAGCTGTTGCCCTCTTTAAAATATTTAAAATGATGAGGTCATTTTATAGTAAAATTATCCATTATAGCATATATTATATTTCACTCCTCCATAAAAATTGATTTTAAAATCGTCTGCTTCTTTAATACTTTTATTTTAATAGAATTTTAATAAAAATAAAATTACATATTAGTCTTTTCAGCATTTTAATCCAAAATAGCGTTAGACATATTATATTTCACTCATTCATAAAAACTGATTTTTGAAATCGTCTGCTTCTTTTATACTTTTATTTTAATAGAATTTTAATAGAATTTAATTTATATATTAGTCATTTTAGCAATTTTAGCCTAAGTAGCATTAGAAATAATATATATCACTTTTATAAAATTTACAGGACCCTACAATAAAATTAATTTGTGCTTAATATCAACACTACGAAAATTTTTATCAATCGCTTCCAAATTTTGACCTAAGGTTCAAATCTTAATCCTGTGGGTTTTTACATCGGCTACAACGTTTTCGTCTTTATTCGTAAATAATAATTTGACTGTATTAAACAGTTTACTGCCATATAATTCAACGTATAACTTAGCCACAGCAACGCGTGGCCGGGTCTGCTAGTTATATATATATATGTATATATTTTAATATTGAGAATAAAATGGAGAATTTGGTGTCATACCACTTCTCTAATATGGAAATCGTTTGCATTATCATAAAAGATAATTTTTGTAAATAATAATTTTTTTTTAAATAATAATTTTAATAAATTATTGTTTAAAAACAGAATTATTTTTTAATAACCGAATTAAATTGTATATAATTGTAAGTGCATTAATGAAACGGGGATTTGAGGGGGGCGGTGAAAATTTATAAAGAATTTACTGGTGTAAAATCATTATTCAAAAATTTGAAATAAAAGGTGATAAATCTTTGAGCTCCTACGCTTTTTTTCAGGACACTTTCAGAGAAGAAAAATGTCTGACTTCTTTGCTGACACTACCCTTGTACAGAAACTTTTATCGTATTTTTAAAAGATTGTGACGCCATTAATTAGGAGGGAAGTTATTTTATAAATATTGTGGTAGCAAAAAAGGCACAAATTTCTCTCTCTGAAAAGTGCCCTGAAAAAATGGCGGAGACTTCGAGTTCTTTAAATATGCAACCAAACTTCTGCCAACCTAATCTGGAGTACTGTTAGTATCCGTTCCTTTTTCCACACCCCTTAATTTTTTGAGTCATTCTCTTTATATGTATTTACGATAAAATAAGAAGAAATATTCTGGTGTGTCACTCACACGACTTTCTCTTACCCTGAAATATAATACTATAAATACAGGTTGGTGATTAAGAGGTAAGATAACGATGTTATTTAAAAATCTGTTAAAGAATTCAAATTAGGCTTCGGGAGAGTTTTATATGATAATTAGTTATGTGTGAGGGGGGCTATCGCCCCCCTCAACCCCCCGTTTCATTAATGCACCTACATTTATATACAATTTAATTCGGTTATTAAAAAATAATTCTGTTTTTAAAAAATTATTTTTTATAATTATTATTTGAAAAAATTATCTTTTATGATACTGCAAACGATTTCCATATTAGAGAAGTAGTATGACATCGAATTCTCCATTTTATTCTCAATATTAAAAAAAAAAAATATATATATATATATATATATATATATATATATGATTCTTTTTCTAAGTTTTTTTTTTTTTTTCGTTAAAAGTAAAAAAAAATCGATAACTTTGTTTTAATTTATAGCAGATCGATGGTTAATCCATTCGTTTTAAAGGTATTAGCGAGCTCTTTTGAAAAATACCCATCATGAAAATTTACTACCCTCGAGGGGGGATTTCCCCCCCCCCCAGGGGGGGAGGCGAGAATCCTTCATACACAATTTTTTTCGCCTATTGACTATCTCTATTACAAAAAATATATATTAGTTTCACTTGGTTTAGTGCAGTCTATAGATGTTAAACTCTACTTACCTGTAATTTCCCCCATCGACGTAATGTATTTGAATACTTTTGAGTGTCCCTGTACACGAACCATTTGCTTGATTTTAACGAAAAGTTTAGTGTAGCATCCCTATACGATACACATTTAGAATACCAGGTTTGAACTTTCTGGCATAATTTGTTTTTGAGATTTGCTGATAACAGACAGACATACACACAGACAAACACACAGACATACGCACAGACACACACACAGACACACAGACATACACACAGACCATTTGCGAAAACATGATTTTCGTATTCAGGGCACCTCAGAACATGTAAATAAAACAAAAACTCGCGTTCAGAAATTTCACCCAAAAACAATACTTTCTCTATCTTATGGGTAAGAGAAAGTACATAATCTGGTGTGTCACTCACACGACTTTCTCTTTCCCTGAAAATTAATACTATAAATAGAAGTTGGAGATTAAGAGGTAAGATAACGATGTTATGTAAACCTATGTTAAACAATTCAAATTAGGCTTCCAAAGCGTTTTATATGATAATTAATTCTGTGTGAGGGGGGCTATCGCCCCCTCAACCCTCGTTTCATTAATGCACCTACATTAATATAGAATTTAATTCGGTTATTAAAAAATAATTTATTTAAATTATTCTTTAAAAAAATTATCTTTTGTAATAATGCGGACGATTTCCATATTAGAGAAGTAGTATAATACTAAATATCCAAAAAAAGTCCATTTTATTCTCAATAATAATAATAAAAGAAAAAAAAAAATTGGCCGATTGTACAAATATGAATATTGTGCATTTTTTTACCAAATAAATGACATACAAATTGCAAAAGAAACGCCCTCTGGCGAAGTTACAGATTTTCAAATGATGTGAATTTACGTCAGCTGTCGTGAAAGTTTTAATATTATACTTTAAAATATCTCTACTTAAAGTGGACACTTCTAACACGGTTATTACTATATACTTCAAACATACTAATTAATATTCCGTAGTATTGTTAGCTCCGCCTTCTTTTTCACACCGGTATATTTTTAGAGTATTTTTTCTCTTATTCAGTCGTAATTGCATTTGGAGAATATTACTCTAAAAATTTATTGGTGTGAGAAAAGGGGCGGGACTAACAAGACTACGGAATATTAATTAGGATGTTGGCAAGTATGTTACTACTTTCGGATTCACCTGCTGCATTATCACAGCAGTCGCTAGATAACTGAGTCAACATTTTAAAATGCCGAAGTCCAGGTTGTAACAGTTTTTGGCAAATTAAGTATATTTTGGAATGTATTTACGTTTTCTGTTTATAATTGCTGTTTTCCATAGCATGCATATTAATCTATCATATTCATAAAAAAAAACTTTCGTTAATTTTGCTAATTTTAGCAAATTTTTTTTTTTTTTTTTTCAAAATTATTTGCCTGTTACAATTTGCCCCAGATTTGGGGCAAGTTGTAACACATGTGGGGCAAATTCTAACGGATACAAAGGGAACCCCAACAATAAAAACGACAATATTTCAAAATGTTTTTTGTTATAAATCATTTATTAATTTAATAAAAACAGACAATTAATAACTAATATTAAATTTTAACCTTCTTGGCATAGTAAGATTGAATTATATCAAATGGATTATAGTAAAATAAAGAGAAAATTAATCAACAAAATCAAATAAAATCAACATAGAAGTCAATCTTAGTCAAAATTTAAATTAACTCAAGAAAATGATATTTTATTCCCTCTCATGCATTTAATGTGTGAACACATTTTGCAAATTAAGCATTATACCCATTCTTATGCCACAGAAAGCGTTTAGCAGAGCTTGAATTCTCCGCCTTTTTTTTCTGGACACTATCATTGATGAGAAGTTTTTGCTTTTTTTCTACCACTATTTTTATGCAATATTCTCTAATTCGTGATTAAATCGTAATTCCAATTCGTGGTTAAATAATAGGTAGGGAGCGCCCCCTAGTACAGATTATGAGACTTTTTTATTTAACTCTCACCAATAATTTCACGAAGTGATACACTTTATATACAATCGGCGTTTTTTCGATTCTGTTCGCCTTTTATGTATATCATATCCCACTTTTAAAAATTTTTGGTGGCTGTTGAATAAAAAAGTCGCGCAATCAGTACCAGGTGGCGCTGTCTACGGTTTCAACTGTTGCCTAGTTTCCGAGCTACGCGACAGGCATCTAGTTAAGGAGGCTATGGTATAGGCAAAGAAGCCAAAAATTTTTCATTTCTGAAAGTTTCCTGAAAATGGGCGGAAACTTCGAGTTCTGGCTGTAGGCATCTCCACAAGCCACTCCGCTAACATGTTACAACTTGCCCCAAAATTTTATTTCAACTTGCCCCATCGTATGATTTTGGACATTTTGTTTGTTTATAAAAATATATAACGATTTATATAAAAAAATTAAACATGCATTTTACAACTCAACACACAGACTAGATAAATAGCTATAAACATTTCGTTAAAGTATAAATTAACATGCCTTTAATCAAAATTTACGAAATATATATATTTTTTTCCACTAAGTAGCTAAAATGAAGCACGTATACAGAATCTCTCATTAACCATTTTTGTGGAACACCGATTGAGCTTACATTATAAATCGCGTCGTAAGAATTATGTTTATAAAAATATTTAATTACAAATGTTACAAACTATTTCGTAAATTGCGTGTTACTTCTTACCCCTGTGACAACTAGCCCCACGCTTCCCTACGACCCGTGATGGAACTGAACATATCTGCGCACTGAATTTTTAATATCCCGATTACAACATCAGTTAAAACAAAAAAGTTAAAAGCTTGAAAGCCTCAAAATTTTTTGTCCTACGACTGAGTTTAAGAGTTCGTAATAAATGTAATAATATCTTGACTTAAAAATGAATGCAAATTTTTGGGACAAATACGCAAATTAACGTTCACACAAATTTTAAAGAAGATTGGGTTGAAAACAAATTAGCAAGAAACATTGTAAGTAACTAAATATTCCTGAAATTTCAAAAATGAAGTTCAAAATTTTGTAAAAAATTTTAAATAATGTTTGAGGAGCTGTAAAATATCATTTTAAAGGTATTACATAGCTTACACTTTCTATAATAACTATCTAGAAATTTTAGTTGCATCGAATTTGATAATTTTCACCAATGGCTTGTCTGTTCTCACAAAATATTGATTGCACCACTAATCAACCTTTCTTTGCTTCTTTATTTTTTTCTTTGTTAGTGTACTTATAATTATTATTTTTGATTTTTAGAAGTAATTCTGTCTTTACCGCCATTAACCCTTTGCCGGCCCTAACGGTCTAAACAGGCATGAAAGTTTTCGCCTTTTTTAACAAAAAAGAAATCCTGTATTCACACCGGAATAAACTTCTCATTTAAATACATTTATATTAATACACAATGTGTTACAAAAAGTGAGCTTAAATGAGAAGTTTATTCCGATATTAATTAACCCTTATCGCTCTTATGTTCCTTCAGAGGGGACATTAAAAAAACGAGCCACGCCTTAAGGTGTTCCTCTGCAAATGAAATGTTATTTTTCTAAAACGTGTAACTATAGGCTACCTTTCGGCTACCGGAAAATTTTAACAGTAAGATTTATTTTATTTAATGATGAAGTAAAATAAAACAAATCATTACAATTTTTCGGTAGCCAAAAGGTAGTAAGTTGGAAACTATACGTGTGACGTTTTAAAGGAACGCCAAAAGGCATGTCTTACTGTTCAAAACAGGAAAATATGCCGAGCGCAAAGGGTTAACGACTTAGTTTTCATTAAAAAAGGCCGAAACTTTCATCCCTGTTTTAAGCGTTCTAAACAGTGCTGCCAAATTTAGGGACGCTTTTATTGAACTACTACGAATAATTTGGGAGAGTATCATTTGCAGAGCTGCCAACCTAATCCGGCAAATTGTTACGCCTATTGAAAAACGCCACTTTTTCTACACCACTTAATTTTTAGAGTATTTGTTTTCTTTATTCATCGTAAATATATTTGAAGAGAATTACTCTATAAATTAAGTGGTGTAGAAAAAGGGGCAGTACTAACAATTTGCCGGATTTGGTTGGCAGCTCTGCATTTGATACACATTATAGACAAATGGCCTTCGAAGTGATTAGGCAAACGTTACAATTAAAATTTAGTGGTGGATATTGAATAAAAAAATCCCTAAATTTGGAGACACTGACCAGAGGAAAGAAATTAAAACTGACCGTCAAAGGACTAAACAAACTTAGAGTGTATTTACAGAATTTAGCATATTTCACTTACCGTATTTTCCGGCGTATAACGCGCAGGTCATTTAAACGAGTTACACACCAGAAAATTTTAGCACCCGCCTTTTTTTCACACCAGCGTTTTTTTTTTTTTTTTTTTTTTTTTTGCCGATTGTACAAATAAGAATATTGCACATATTTTTACGAAATAAATAACATACAAATTCCAAAAGAAACGCCCTCTCGTGGAGTTACAGATTTTCAAATGACGTGAATTTACGTCAGCGGTCGTGAAAGTGTTAATATTATACTTTCCAATATCTAGCAAAGAAGTCAGACATTTTTCTTCTCTGTAAGTGCCCTGAAAAAAAGCATGGGAGCTCAAAGATTTATCACCTTTTATTTCAAATTTTTGAATAATGATTTTACACCAGTAAATTCTTTATAAATTTCCATGGCAATATTTCAAATCAAGCTGAATGTTGTTGACTTCTTGATTGTATTGTCATGTACACTTAGTTATCTAGCGACTGCTGTGGTAATGCAGCAGGTTAATCCGAAAGTAGTATTTGCCGTCTTAGAACTATGTCAAACGGCACTGTCAGGAGTGTCCATTTTAAGTAGAGATATTGGAAAGTTTTGTATTAACACTTTCACGACCGCTGACGTAAATTCACGTCATTTGAAAATCTGTAACTCCGCCAGGGGGTGTTTCTTTTGCAATTTGTGTGTTATTTATTACGTAGAAATATGCACAAAATTCATATTTGTAACAATCGGCAAAAAAAAAAAAAAAAAAGCCACCCCTCCTAATTTTGCCGTAAATTATCATAGAAACATGCGATAGGTACCTATCGATCTGTAATATCGACTAGTTTTAATGGTGTTGTTAGATTTTGTTTAAGAGATCATCTACATATAAAAACAGGCGTAAACTTCATTTTTTCCAATGACTACCCCTATTTTGACATCATATTCAGATTTCTGAGATCATTTCTGAGATTATTTAACCACGAATTGGAATTACGATATAATCACGAATTAGAGAATATTGCATAAAAATAGTGGTAGAAAAAAAGCAGAAACTTCTCATCAATGAGAGTGTCCTTAAAAAAGTGCGGAGAATTCGAGCTCTGCTAAACGCTCTGTGTGGCATAAGAATGGGTATAATGCTTAATTTACAAAATGTGTGCACACATTAAATGCATGAGAGGAAATAAAATATCATTTTCTTGAATTAATTTAAATTTTGACTAAGATTGACATTGAAGCTGCAAAATATGAACTTTCAACATCTGAATTTTTTTCATTTTGCAATTTTAAAATAAAATATTAAAAATTAAAAAAATGCATTTTTTAAAAAGGTCCATCAATTTAACAGTTGGGAATTTTCTGAATGTGAAAACAGAATTTAAAAATATGTATTAGTTAATAAGTTATTTGTAAAGAAAAATTCCCCATGGAATAACATTGGCTCGGGCTTCCGACGTCGGTAAGTGAAGAGGGCCGTTAATTAGAACTTATGTGAAACCAGAAATAAATGGCTCAGAACCAAACTCATGAAACCAAACTCAGAAATGAATGGCTTCAGGTGGGTATGCCAACTAATCCCGTACACAGGGTTAGTTGGCGTAGTTACAAGCTCATGGGTAAAGCGTTTTGTGGATCGCTTAAACATTGATTATTTAATTGATAGGTTTTACAAGATTTTATAGTCAAAAGTGTGTCTGTGTGTGTGTGTATGTCTGTGTGTTTGTCTGTGTATGTGTCTGTCTATTATCAGCATATCTCAAAAACAAATTATGGCAGAAAGTTCAAATCTGGTATTCTAAATGTGTATCATATAGGGATGCTGCACTAAACTTTTCGTTAAGATCAAGCAAATGGTTCGTGTACAGGGACACTCAAAAGTATTCAAATACATTACGTAGTTGGGGGAAATTGCAGGTAAGTAGAGTTTAACACCTATAGACTGCACTAAACCAAATGAAACGAATATATATTTTTTGTAATGGAGATAGTCAACAGGGGGAAAAAATTGTGTATGTAGGAGCCTCGCCTCCCCCCCTAGAGGAGTAAATTTTCATGATGGCTATTTTTCAAAAGAGCTCGCCAATACCTTTAAAACGAATGGATGAACGATCGATCTGCAATAAATTAAAACAAAGTTATCGATTTTTTTTTACTTTTAATGAAAAAAACTTAGAAAAAAAATCATATATATATATATATATATATATATATATATACATATATGTATGTATATCTATATTTTTAATATTGAGAATAAAATGGAGAATTTTGTGTCATACTACTTCTCTAATATGGAAATCGTTTGTATTATCATAAACAATAATTTTTTTAAATAATAATTTTTTTAAAAAATAATTTTAATAAATTATTTTTTAATAACCGAATTAAATTGTATATAAATGTAGGTGCATTAATGAAACGGGGGTTTGAGAGGGGCGGTGAAAATTTATAAAGAATTTACTGGTGTAAAATCATTATTCAAAAATTTTAAATAAAGGGTGATAAATCTTTGAGCTCCCACGCTTTTTTTCAGGACACTTTCAGAGAAGAAAAATGTCTGACTTCTTTGCTGCCACTACCCTTGTACAGAAACTTTTATCGTATTTTTAAAAGATTGTGACGCCATTAATTAGGAGGGAAGTTATTTTATAAAAATTGTGGTAGCAAAAAAGGCACGAATTTCTCTTTCTGGAAAGTGCCCCGAAAAAATGTCGGAGACTTCGATTTCTTTAAATATACAACCAAACTTCTGCCAACCTAATCTGGAGTACTGTTAGTATCCGTTCCTTTTTCCACACCCCTTAATTTTTTGAGTCATTCTCTTTAAATGTATTTACGATAAAATAAGAAGAAGTAATCTGGTGTATCACTCACACGACTTTCTCTTACCCTGAAATATAATACTATAAATACAGGTTGGAGATTAAGAGGTAAGATAACGATGTTATGTAAACCTCTGTTAAAGAATTCAAATTAGGCTTCGGCAGAGTTTTATATGATAATTAGTTATGTGTGAAGGGGGCTACCGCCCAACTCAAACCCCCGTTTCATTAATGCACCTACATTTATATACAATTCAATTCGGTTATTAAAAAATAATTCTGTTTAAAAAAAAATATTTTTTAAAATTATATTTTTTAAAATTATTATTTAAAAAATTTATCTTTTTTGATAATGCAAACGATTTCCATATTAGAGAAGTAGTATGGCACCAAATTCTCCATTTTATTCTCAATATTAAATATATATATATATATATGATTTTTTTTCTAAGTTTTTTTTTCGTTAAATGTAAAAAAAAAAAAAAAAAAATCGATAACTTTGTTTTAATTTATTGCAGATCGATGGTTAATCCATTCGTTTTAAAAGTATTGGCGAGCTCTTTTGAAAGATACCCATCATGAAAATTTACTCCCCTCGAGGGGGGACTCCTACGTACACAAAAAATATTTTACCAGTTGACTACATCTATTACAAAAAATCTATATTCTTTTCATTTGGTTTAGTGCAGTCTATAGACGTTTAACTCTACTTACCTGCAATTTCCCCCATAGACGTAATGTATTAGAATTCTCTTGGTTGTCCCTGTACACGAACCATTTGCTTGATCTTAACGAAAAGCTTACTGTAACATCCCTATATAATACACATTTAGAATACCAAGTTTGGAATGTCTGCTACTATTTGTTCTTCAGATATGCTGATAACAGACAGACACACACACACAGACACACAGACATACACACAGACCAACCGCTAAAAACATGATTTTCATATTCAGGAGACTTCAAAACATGTAAATATAACAAAATTTCACTTTCGAAAATTTGACCCAAAAACAATATTTCTCTACCTTATGGGTAAGAGAAAGTAAAAAAGACTACTGTGCGAGAAAAAAAAAAAAAGGGGGGGGGGGGGAAATAAGGTGGCTACTATCAGTAATCCGGATTATTAATTAGGATGTTGGCAGTTCATTCCCTAATATGTTTATTCACAGTTGAAGAGTTGTACGTTTCTTTGCTATCGGAAAATTTTAATTTTTTTTTTTTTTTTGAAAGAAAAAGAAAAGAGAAAAAATTAATAATAATCAGTATGAAAAAGTTTTTTTTTTTTTTTTTTTTGGAAGGGGGGAAGGCTGAGAAGGTCGAAATGTTCATATGTATATATATATATATTGTACGGAGGACTATTATTTTTAATCTACGGATTTTTGCGATATCAGTTTTACGATAGTTGGACATTTATCGAAATCGAAAATTTATCGAAAATATAATTGAATAATTTTAAAGTGATGTTATAATTTGAAAAAAAAAAAAGAAAGAAAGAAAAGAAACTAATAAACCATTCTAAACTAAATTCTGCTTTTGCCAAATTTTCATCATAATCGTTTTTATTTATTTATTTATTTTTTAATGCTATACTTCGAAGAATTCGGATGAATTCATCGGAAAATTTAACTTTTTGACTATAAAAACTTGTAAAACCTATCAATTAAATACTTGTTTAAGCGATCCACAAAACGCTTTACCCATGAGCTTGTAACTATGCCAACTAACCCTGTGTACGGGATTAGTTGGCATACCCACATGAAGCCATTGATTTCTGAGTTTGGTTGTGAGCCATTTATTTCTGGTTTCACATAACTTCTAATTAACGGCCCTTTTCACTTACCGACGCCGGCCAATGTTAACACTGCGTTGCAAAAAAAAAAAAAATCGAGCCCTGATACCGTTTCTGCTGATTCTTATGTAAAGTGACCTCTGAATCTGAATATGATACCCATTTTGCCCCATTACTCACCTTTTTCTCGAGACGTCACCTCCTCCCCCAAATTTTATCACTCTTCGGTAATTTTATGGCCAAGTCTTTGATTTCGAGAATGGAAAATAATTATTTTAACTCTTAATATATATATATATAATGTATAATAAGTTACAATAATTATTGACTAACCCTTTCCTTCTCGTTCCCGTGATATTCACGGGCAGTGACCACGCTCCCCGTGTATTTTTCCTTTAACCCCTTAACGCGCGCTGTCCTCGCTGCGAGGACGCAAAATTTAAGATCCAGCTGCAAAAATTCATCCCGGAAATTTTTTAGCAAAAATTTACGTTTATAACATATCAGAAAAGGCCGATTTTTTTAACCATAAAATTTAAAATTTCTTTTAGTTTAATTTAGTTTATGAATTCCGGTGGCAGTATAATTTAAATGATCCGAATATATATGTATATATATATATATATATATATATATATATTCAATCTATTTTTTTAATTAGACAAAAATGTGGATTTTATGGGCGTGTCTTTGAAAAATATGCGACCGTTAAGGGGTTAATGAAATGTTATAAATGTAACTTATAATTTCAGTGGCAAATCTCCCCCTAAATCTTCCCCTTGCTGCAAATGTTCATGTTATAGAATTTTTCACCTCTTTAGGCCCTAAGAAGATATTTAACAGTCAAAATATTTCTTTTCAAAATTTCTTTTCAAAGCGTCCTCAAAAAATGGTGGGGGATAGGGCAAAATGACCGTCGTATTCGAATTCAAGAGGTCATTTTACATAAGAATTAGCAAAAATTATGTTGGGGTAATTTTCATTCCGAGCAGTGTAATTACTCTAAAAATGAAGTGGTGTGGGAAAAGGGACGTGTACTAAAACTTTTCCGATTCATAATTAGGATGTTCACAGACGTGCATTTACCCAAGTATAGCAGTGCTGTCGTCATTTTAATTTATTCCAGAGCATTTTTAGCCCCACCTTTATTTCATACCACTTTTTTTTAAGAGTAATTTTTTCTTATTGTATCGTAATTATATATTGGACAGAAAAACTCTACAAATAAAGTGGTGCGAAATAAAGGCGGGGCTAAAATTGCTCTGGAATAAATTAACCCCTTAACGGTCGCATAATTTTCAAAGATACGCCCATAGAATCCACATTTTTGTCTAATAAAAAAAAAAAAAAAAAAATAGATTGAAAATAAATATATGAATAATATATGTATATATATATATATATTCTGTACATATTTTCGAATACATTATATACAGTTTAGTACTGGCTGGTGCTTTCATGTACCCTAAAATATTAAAGGAAAAATACACGTGGGGCGTGGTTATTGCCCGTGAATATCGTGGGAGCGAGAAAGAATTGGTTAAAATGTTGGCAACTATGGTATAGGAAGTAACCACACTATGAAAATACGATAATCATTTCTGTTTGAAAATAGTCGTAGCCAGAAAAGTGAAAACTTTCATCTCTCTAAATCATAAAAACTTTCATCTTTATGAAAAATATTAATTTTTAAAATACTATATTTGGTTAAATCTTTAGTTTTGTTAACCCTTTGAAGCAGATTTCTCATCAAACATAATTTTTACACTTTTTTGATAGTTTTAAGTTATTTTAGATCTAAATAAGTGGAAAATGTTATATTTAAAATTTTAATTAATTTTGGTTCTAAAATATAAAGTGGGGCACAGGTGTCCCTTTCTGCGTTAAAGGTAAATTTATCATGGGACACGGGCATCCCATGAATAAATATTTTTACAAATTGCACTTATTTACAATTACTTAGATATAGGAGTAGCAATAATTCATTACTGATCTTTTTTAAATAATCAAATTTATTTGGAAATAAATTTTTGAAATTGGTTGATAAAATTTTTTCAAACTACTTTTACTTAACATTTTTATTTCAGTAAAAAATTTACTCTGACAATCTAATAGATTTTTTATAGTAACTATTCGAATCTCTTTTATAATAAAAAACTATCATATAATAATAATATTTGTAATAAGAGCGTCAAAAAATAAATAAGCAAAAGGGACACCGGTGTCCCATCTGCGTCAAAGAGTTAACATTATGTTTTAATTTCTTTTGTTCTACGCGTAAGAAAAAATTACTTTCAATACTGTATTATGATAATGAATTCAATTAATATCCAAGAGAAAATATTACTATGCGGTTAAAGAAAACATTTTGTAAATCTTTTCCCGACAAATATTTTTCAACTTTTTTTTTTTTTCAATCTCATTTGAATATTTATCATATTTTTTTCATGTTTTGCGTTTTATTAAACTCACTTAATTCGCGTGATTTGCATGAAACGTGATTCCACATCAACTTGCTCCAAATTCAAAGGAATGTTTTAGGGTTCATTAGAGAGTAGAGTTTCAAGAACTAGTGTCATTCCTGCTTTTATTTATTTTATTTACTTTTTATTTTTTATTTTTTATTTTTTACTTTTATTATTATTGTCGCTGTTGTATTCTTGAGTGTAATATTACATAGCTTTTACTTTCAGAATAAAGAGTTATCCCTACAAAAAAAGATTAAAAAAAAAAAAAAAAAAAAATGTAGATTTGTTTTTAAGTTGAAAGTAGAATTAATTATTATATAAAGGGAAAAATAAAATGAAAAATGAATCGTATTATTTTAATTTTCGTATGGTAATCTCTTTTTCCAAGAGGATGATACATCAATCCTAACAGCATATCTCATCCACAAGACATCCTCAGGATATCCTACGGATGAAAGTACGTCTAAGGGACATCCCCAGGATGTACTATGGATAAGTGTGCCGTTAGGGAATACAGGGCCCAACCTATAAATTTTGTAAAATCGATAATTACACAAGGCAGAGGACCATCATCGTCTTATAGTAGTCTTTTATGGTAATTTTCTGCAGTAAAATAATTTTGTGCTTTATTTAACCCTTTTCTGTCGGGATCTTGATAATCACTTTTAAACTACTAGATATCAAATAGTTATGTTAATAGTTACCAACTTATCACCATTTGGCTACCGGAAAAATTTAATAGAAATATTTATTTTATTGAATCAGTGAACTGTAACAGTTTTCACTAATAAAGTAAATAAATAAATAAATAAATAAATAAAATTTTTCGGTAGCCAAACGCTCTAAGATGGCAACTATAGTTATGTTATTTATTAATGTTCTCCTTTGTTTATTTTTAGGATATGTACATTTATAGATATTTAAAGTTTACCAGAATTTCAAATTTCCTCAAATCAGAGCCTGATTAAGGGGGAAGCACACATTATCTCCGCTCTCACCGGAATATTTTTACAATTATTTTTTATTTCATGTCATAGAAATTCCACGCTTTGACGAGGAAATATTTTTTATAAAAAATGAACGGTGTAAAACAATCTAATTTACTCACCGTTATTAGACACCAGAATTCTTTTAAAATATTTTTTAATGAGAATTTTCTGTTTATTATAGGAGGAAAGTATTTGTTAAAAAATAACGGTGTAAGTATAAATAATGTGTGCTTCCCCCTTAATCAGGCTCTGCCTCAAATGACTTTTTCTTTAACTCAGATTATTATACAGATGAATGGTTAAGTTGAAGTATGTTAATTAAGCTAGTAACTTCTGCCATATATATCTCATAAGTTTGTGATTAAAAGACCTTATCATTTATTTGAGCAAAACGTGACCAAATCGGAATTTGACAGGCAAAAGGACACAGGTTCAAGTTCTGGCCTGTTCATTTTTCGCTCTATATAATTACTACTAAGAATACTACTTTTTTCAACTATTCCTTAAAGTAATAATAATAATAATAATAATAATACGTAGTAAAATACAAAGCTAAATTTATTTCTCAATAAAGAAATTAAATTAAATTAAATTAATTAAATAAATTATATACGGAATTTCATTCATTTCTTTAGAAAAAGGTAGATTTAGAATAAATCTTTATTCTTGGAATAAATATGAATTAATAATTGCTATAATTTTAACATGGAAACTAAAAAATTGCTGGATATCCGGATATTCCAAAATCCCTTAAAAAGGATGAAAATGAAAATTCCTAAGTTTTTTCTAACTTTCAACTGAAAATAGTCAAACAGTTATGCAGTCTATAAGATCAAGGACTTATGAATAAATACTTTTAACAATTTTATTTTTTACCACATTGTATTTAAGTTCTAAATTCTCATGCAAATTATTTTTATCTTCTTCTATTTAGTATTTTAATGCCACAAGTATGCAAATATTCAATATCTCAATTGTAAAAAAAAAAAAAAAAAAAAAAAAAAAAATCAATATTTAGGATTTATTTTATTTTATTTTTATTTATTTATTATTGTTAATTATTTATTTTATTTATTTATTTATTTATTTGTTTAATCCTTTGATTCCCAATTTTTTCATTCATAAAACAATAAATCTTATATTTAGTCATAAATATATATTTATGACTTTTGAAATTCAAATTTCAAAAGTAAATATATATATATATATATGTGTAAATAATTTTTGAAAATAGGAGTAATAAAACAGGGCACGAATTAATATAGCTAACAAAGCCACTAAGAGGTGTTTATTTGTATTTAATACATAGTTGCCAACATTTTAATTTATTCCTTAGCATTTTTAGCCCCGCCTTTAGTTCGCACCACTTTACTTTTAGGATATTTTTCTCCAATATATAACTAAAATAAAATAAGAAATATTTACTCTTAAAAAAAAAAAAAAAAAAAAAAAAAAAAAAAAGTGGTATGGAATAAACGCTGGGATAAAAATTCTCCGGAATAAATTAAAATTTTGGAAACCCTGTTAATATAACCACTGATGCTATTTAAAATTCAGAACTTTTCAAAAAATAAAAATATCAAATTTTTTAAAGAAATACTGTTACAATTAATTAAAATTAAAATTATGAACATTAAAAAATAAAATAAAAAATATTTGAAGCAATTAATTCATTTAAATTGCCCCAAAAAGGAAATTAATTTCGATATTATTATCAGAATAGAGTAAAAGGTCTTTTCATTCATCAACGGGGATAGTAAAACCATCTAATATATGTATATGCATATATATATATTTGATAGGAAAAGGTATATTATTATAATATTGTTCATTTTGAATCAATAGGAGTTTTAGGCAATAAGAAAGAAAATCTTAAATATTATTCCAATTGGCATCACAGGGAATGAAAGGTCCACGGATTTCTCTAGAAAAGAGATTTTGCATTCTAAAATCAACCATTACTCAACCCTTTTTAAATGCAAAAGTAATGGTATTTTCGAATTTTATTTTTTTTAAAAATAAAATAAAATAAATAAATAAAATAATAATAATAATAATAATAATAATAATAATAATACAGTTTTCTACTACAACAATGCTATTACTCATAACCATAGCCTACTCATAACCATGCCTTCCGCGTGGCTCGGAAACTTGGCAACAGTCAAAGCGGTAGACAGCGCCATCTGATACAGATAGCGAGACTTTTTTATTCAACTGTCACCAATAATTTTAAGAAGTGATATATGATATATATAATCGACGTACTTCTTCGCTTCTATTCGTTTTTTATGTATATCAAATCCCACTTTAAAAAATTTTTAGTGGCTGTTGCATAAATAAGTCGCACAATTTGTACCAGGTGTCGCTGTCTATCGTTTGAACTGTTGCCAAGTTTCCGAACCACGCGGAGGGCATATTTTTTAGGAGGCTATGCTCATAAGACATATACAGAGGTCGTACTCTCCGCCCTTTTTCCAGGACACGCTCAGAAAAAAGACATTTTTGCCTGTTGTGCTACCAATAATTTCATGTAGAAATACCTCTGTATATTCATAGTAATGTGCCACGATTATAAAGAGTAGAAATTATTTTACAAAAATAGTGGTAGCAATTTATTTGAAAATTTCTCGTTCATGAGAGTGTCCTGGTAAAAGGGTGGAGAGTACGACCCCTGCACACACATGAAAAATAAAATAAAACTAAGCACATTATAAACGCACAATCGGCTATCACGTTCTTTAATGTCTCTGCCTCCTGCAGAAGACAGAAACTTATCTCGATATTAGATAAGAATTGGCCTATATGATGGATCAAGTGCCACAGCTTCTTATGAAAATTTATCTTTTACAATGCTGTACAATATTTCTGGTTTTAAACATTATAACTGTTCTTAATTACATGATTTTACTGTTTTAACACTTTTGCGCCTGCTGACGTAGATTCGCATCATTTGGAAATCTGCAACTACGCCAGTGGGCGTTTCTTTTCCAATTTGTATGTTACTACGGTCTTTCTTAAAAATATTTCCAATATTCATATTTGTACAATCAGAATATTAAAAAAAGCACTAAAGAAATCGGGTTTGAATGTAGATTTCGGCCGCTGGTTTTATTTTACCGTTAAACAATTCAGGCAGTTAGCGCTGATGTAGATGGACAATCTGTTTATCTAGTACTTGGTTGGGTTTTAAGGCTATATCTTATTATATAGTTTTTTTTTTTTTTTTTTTTTTTTTTTTTTTTTAGACTTTTTAACTGATTAACTTAGAATCCTTGGATTATTTAGCATCTTTTGGTGGCTTCTGCTTCTTTTTCAAAGCTTTCAGCGGTCCCTTAATTGAATACCACTTAAAAAATAAATAAATATATAAATATATAACTTCAGTAATCGTCTGTAGCGCTTTTTCATCGATTCAATAACATAAAGATTGTTATTTTAAAAACTAGTATTCAATAAAGGAACCAATAAAAACTTTGGCCGGCGTGAAGTAATTTCGTAATTCGATGAGAACGAGAACTTCCTGTCGGCCCCGTGACTTTCTGTGATTCGCATACTTGATGCCAACACACTGATTAATATTCCGTAGTATTGTAAGCCCCACCTTCTTTTTCACACCAGTATCTTTTTAGAGTATTTTTCTTCTTATTAAATCGTAATTGAATTTGGAGAATATTACTCTAAAAATTTACTGGTGTGAAAAAAAAGAGCTGGACTAACAACACTACGGAATATTAATTAGGATGTTGGCAAGTATGTTTCGTGTGGAGATAGTCCGGGTATAGGTAGAACAGGATTTTAATAGTATGATTGCAGATCAAAACGTTTAGTATACTTATAAAAACTCCTAAACATTTCTAATCTCAGCTCCGACTTTGGTTAAAGACAGGAGCTTACATTGAAAGCAAGCAATTAAAAGGAATAGAAGAGCCTGAGATTCGTTCATGTTATAAAAATTACATGATTTTAACGATAAATTTCTCATTTTTTAAAACATGAAAATAAATTTTCGATGAAATAATTTTTCTTTAGCATATTAATTTTGTAATTTTACACTAGTAAAAAATAAATAACTAAATGTATATCTCGAATTTTCGTTTTATTCCTCATAAATTCAGAATGATTTTTTTTTAATATGAGATCTAAATGTAAATATTGTTTTGTTCGATTTTCTTCCATAGTTCATAAAGTTTTTTTTTTTTTTTTTTTTTTTTTTTTTTTGTACTACTAATTTTGAATAGCAATTTTTATACTATAATAAGTCTAAAATTTTAAGAATCCTTACGAAAAATCCGGTCAACTCGAACCATGCTTTTGGCTTTAATTTGCCAGATTGTAATAATTCAACGAAAAAAAAAAAAAAAAATACATACATATATTTAATTTCTTCAATTTTCTATTATGTCTGCTCTTTCAGAGTTGCCAACTTTACTGCGCAGCATTTCTAGCTGCGCCTTTTCGCACCAGATTTTTTGTAAAATATTTTTCTCCAATATGTGACAACGCTTAAATAATAAGAAAATTATTCTTCAAGATTACTGGTATGAAAAAAAAGGCTGGGCTAACAACGCTCCTAAATAAATTATAAAAGTTAGCAACTCTGCTCTTTATCATATTTCTCAAATTACGGAATTGCCAAACCTAAACTGAATTTTTGAACATCACTATTTCCAGAAAGTTGTTTTTATCTTATTTAATCACAAGCGAATATTTCTATTAAAATTTATTGGTATTGAAAAAAAAAAAAAAAAAAAAAAAAAACGGTAGGGTTTGCAAAGTTAAAATTATCTACTTCTCAAACACGAAAATAAAAAATTAACTCTTTGACAATAACATTCCTTATTGTAACTAGAATCGTTTATTGCCGAGTTACATTCAATTGAAATATGAAAAATCTTTAACGTTAACTTGATCAAACTAAGCTTCTAAAAACAATTTTCTATAACCTTCAATTGTACTCGAATCGAAAATTATTATGGACGCACCCAACATGCATGAAATGAAAAAAGATCCATATTATATTTAAATGATTTTATAGAAGAAACAGTCTATAACGATAGATTCCAAAATAATTTTATTTGTTATCCAGTTATCTAAATAAATATACGCATTCATATACCATTATATAGTTATTTTTATCTAATAAAAATCTGCTTTTTCTTAGTAAATTATCCACTGCACCCATAATCCAGAGATGCCAACATTTAATTTATTTCGGAATATTTTTAGCCCCGCCTTAATTCTATACCACTTATTTTTTTTAAAGTAAATTTTCCTTATTTTATCGAAGTTATATGTTTGAGAAAGAATTTCTATAAATAAAGTGGTGCGAATTAGAGGCAGCGCTAAAATAATTCCGGAATAAATTAAAATGTTGGCATCTATGCACAATCTAACATACAGTAAAATATATCAGAGTATAGCTGTGTTGTGAATTTGTAGGGACTCTTTTATTTAATAATTACCACTAATTTTGAAGCATGATATTTGATATTTGATGCATGTGATTGTAGATTAGATAATGAATCCTTACAGGTGCAGCGTGACATATTTCATACAACCTTACTTTAATTAGCAACTACAAAAATTCATAGCAGAAATTTTTAACAAAATTTTACATCTTTATCTTACCCGAAAAACTTACTTTATTTCTTTTCTTTTAATCTTACTCTCTCTCTTTCTTTTCTTCTAATCTTGATCTTAAATGGGGCTATTTACGTTTTTGCTGAAAGGGTTAACAAATGGTGATGGATAGTGAATATAAAAGTCATTACAACTTGGTAATACTTGAAGAAACTACCAACTGCCAACGGCTTCCATAGCTGCCAACTCTCTTCATTTTTTACCACCACTTTCTTTTCTACCATCAGCTTCCTCTAATTTAATTGTAGATTTTCCTTTCCTAAAGGAAGCAAATTTTACCGAGAATTCTATAGGATATTTTATAGAGATTCTTTGTTTTCAGATGCAAATGGAAACAAGTGATGGTCCCCATAGAAGATCAAAGAGTAAACTGTTTATCCCCAGGGCCTGATTAAGACCGTTGCACATTCTCACCATTAGTTTTTAACAATTTCGTCTTCTAAAAAATTCCTCGTTAACCCTCAAGGCGCAGTGTCCTCGTAGTTTTTATTTTGTCCTCGTAGCAAGGACCTTGCTACGAGGACAAAATCACCACATTCCAAATGCAAATATTCACCCTAGAATCTTTTTTTAATACTTTCGCGACCGCATGATTTTGTCTTTTTGACAGTAACATCTGTCTGTGGGCGTTATTCTCCCAATTTACAATATTTCAGACAGAGTTCCCAACTTTTATAATTTATTCACGAGCATTTTTAGCCCCTCCTCTTTTTCATACCGGAAATTTTGAAAAATTATTTTCTTCTTATTTAATCTTTGTCACATATTAAAGAGAAATAATCTACAAAATTTCTGGTGTGAAAAGAAGGCGGTGCTAAAAATGCTCGTGAATAAATTATAAAAGATGTTAACGCTGATTTCAGAACAAAATATTCTGTATTCACACTTTTGTTACAAATAGATATACATATACTTACATTCCATCTAATTAAAATACTGTTCATAGTACATTTCATTGCAAAAATATGAATATTGGGTATGTACTTATAATGAAGTAGTGTCTAACTAGCTATGCATGAATTCGATCCTACGACACCATTAACTTCTGATCAAAATAATATCCTAATGGTCCAAATTATACCTTTGTGGGTCACCGATGTAAGGCATCCATTCCTTGCGTAGAGGATCAATTTTGTGATGGCATGTCTCCGGACCGTTGCCAATTGCTCATAGGGTATCACTAGTAGTGTTAGCAAATTTACGTACTTTTCTTATACGAGCGATTAGACTTCAAATTGGTCGGATAACGCTATTGATTGAAAATGACGTCATGAACATGAATTTTGATAGTTCCCACCTTTGGCAAGAGAATCTTGGCAGCACTTTGACAAGAAAATCTTCGCGCGAAATAGCATTTTGAGATGTCAAACCTAAAATGTGGTAACTAACCAATTGATCTAATCTTTAAAATCAAGCCAGTCTAAAATCAATAATCAAATTTCGAATTAAATAAAAAATAACTTTCTTATTTATTTTGAACGAAAACCTCGTATTTTATAAAATGTATTTTAAATTGTTAAAAATATGTTAATTAAAAATATTGATTTATTACAAATAGATTTTTTTTTAAACCAATGAGTACTGAAAGAAACCTTTTCGCTAGACTATTAACATTACTATTCATTACAATATTTTTGTTTCAATATTAATTGTTTTTTTTTAAATAGTTTTAATTATTATTATTAATGCTTTTCGCTTTTTATAAAGAAAAAAAAAATGAAAGCGCTTGCCTAGATAAATAAATAAATAATGTTCTAAAAAAAGACTAGTGTGAACAAAAAAGGGCGGGTACAGCCAGTCTTCCGGATATTAATAAATTAGTAAGTTGGCAAGTAGGATACTAGGTTCTTTTGAAAATTATTTCGCGTCAACTGAAATTATATTCTACATTTAAATGAAAAAATTATTTATTTAAAAAGAGAGGTACATTTACACTTTGGAGACCGCATGCTTTTATCATTTCGACAGTAAGGCCTGTGGGCGTTAATCTCCCAAGTTACAACATTTCAGGACACAATTTTCTGTATTCACATTTATATTACAAATGGATATACATTATAATTATATTCTTTCTAATCAAAGTATTTGTATCCATAGTATATTGATTGTACAAATATGAATATTAGGTATATTCTTAAGAAATAAATAACATATAAATTGCGAAAGAAGTGCTCACTGGCGGAGTTACAGATTTTCAAATGACGTGAATCTACGTCAGCTTTCACGAAAGTGTTAAATAAATAAATAAATAAATAAAGGAACTTGGGGTAACTTCTCGGATAAACGAAATAACTTTCACGATTACGACGTAAACTAATAATATTTTACCATTATTTCTTGAAATGAAGCACGATGATAAATTTTCACTATTGTAAATGAAAATAACTGAAAATCAATTAATAAGTGAACGAATAAATCAGTGCCAATAATGGTAATTGCTTGTCGATTAAATCTGAAATCCTTTGAATATTATATTGAAAAACACTGATTCGTCAGTGTAAATATCGTCTTGGCCTATAAAAGAGTAACACGAACTGTCATTTATTGAAGATCGTGTATATCGAAAAATTGTAATCTATTATTAAAAGGTGTGAAAATAAAAAGTAATTTTTATGGACACTGTTTCTGCACATTGAAGATTTATAGAAAGAACTGCAGCTTTACAGACAAATCTCAAAGCTTATTTATAAATTTCTTTCATCCTTTTTTAATTTGTCTTTATTGTCTTCTGAGGTTAAACCAGTAGGTGTCACGATATTAAAACAGGATTTGTGGACATAGAAATGAGGGCAAATGCCTTCTAAATGAAAAGGACGTCCTTCACAAATACTCCACCTTTTTTTTTTTTTTTTTTTTTTTTTTGTCTTGACTAAAATGAATTGAAACGACTAAAAATCTAAGACGAAGCAGCATTTAATTATTTTAATTCTAAAAATAAAATGAGGAATCGTACTCTTAAGAATTATTTATTTCTCATTTAGATAATGTACGTTTTTGTTTCTTGTTCCATGCTAAATAATTGTTCCAGATAGTTTCATACTTGGATTAGTTAACTATACCCCAGTTTTAAAAGTTAAACCTTGTTTCAACGGATATGCCTGACTTACAACATCCTCATGGCGATCTCATTTTATGAGTGAATCACTCGTGAAATAAAATGTTTGACTTTTTTTATTAGATTATTCATAACATGATATTAATTTAAGAAAACTGTCATTTCCCTACTGTACTCTGTTTATTTATGATATTTAACCCATTTGTTTCCTTAATCCCTGTCATTCTCTCGGAGGCTCATGCGAATTAATGTTGTTGGGTTAGAGTTTGGGATGTGGATCTACAATCATATTTTACATATTAATCAAATGAATCGGAAAGTTAAATGAAACTGAAATTAATACACATTTGCTTATATTTTAAGTATGAAAACAGGGGTGGAAAATTGGAGCATAACTCATACCGGTATTTATGAAACAAAATTTTCTTCCTGTTAAACCGATGATTTCATACGTCGAGAAAAGTTTTAAACAAATACCAGTATGAATTCATAGCTGCCAATATTTTAATTTATTCCGGAGTACTTTTAGCCACGCCTTTAATTCGCACCACTTTATTTATAGAAAAATTTTCTTCAATACATAACTTCGATAAAATAAGAAAAAATTGCTTTTAAAAAATAAGTGGTACGAATTAGAGGCGGGGCTAAAATTACTCCGGAATAAATTAAAATATTGGCAGCTATGTATGAATTCTGCGCCAGTTTTCCACTACTGATGAAAAGTAAAATGTAATCTTCCTCGCTGTCAGTCATTCGAATTTTTAACCGTTTAACGCGCAGCGTCCTCGCCACGAGGATGCAATTTTTAATTTTCAACTGTGAAAATTCATCCCGGAATTTTTCAACAATGTTCCATTTTATAACTTAGCGGGGAAAAAAAAGGTTTTTTTTTTTTTTTTTTCTTTTCAGCTTTGTTGGTAAACTCTGGTGGTTTTCACATTAATTGAGAGAAAATACCTTGCCCATCAAAGGGTTAAATTAGATTTATCACTAGAATTTTAAAATAAAATCGATCGTAACAGTTTCCAACGATTAACCAAATAAAAATTTATTATCCTGTAATAAACCGGAGAGTTGTTTGCTATGTATCTTCATACATAAAATCTTATATTTTCTCATAATAATTTATATTTATATAATTTATATTTCTAATAATAATTTTTAAGAAAAATTACTTTAAATCTCTCTCTCTCTCTCTCTCTCTCTCTCTTTTTTTTAAAAAATAAATTGTGGTGTTTTTTTAAATGCTTCTTTGAAATATTAACTATAAAAAAGGAAATATAATTTTATTTCTAAACGTGAGACATATTTTCGCACATATGTGATTTCAGGAAAAAGTTATCTTACAAATAAATTTTATTTTCTTCTATATTCTAGTAAAAAGTACTGTTTACTTAAAAATCTTCAATTTCCAGTTTTCGATGGATTTACACGTTTTGAGAGTCTCAAAACACGATTTGATCATTTTTAGAAAATATCTGTCTCTCTCTCTCTCTCTGTGCGTGTGACAAAAATTTTGCGGAAACTGTGTCTCAGGAACTATTGCACATAATTCCACATAAAATTTATATGTAGGTGCACCTTGATATACATTTTTGCCTGTCAATTTCTGGTGAAAATCGGCCAAGAGTTCACGTTGTCATAACTTTTTTCTAAAGTTTTAATATGACAGTATAGGGCAAAATTTCGTATAAATATGCACAATGAGAAATATTTTAAACGAATCATCACGAAAAAAAAAAAAAAAAAAAAAAAAAAAAACCTCTATAGTAGCCATAGTTAACTATGTAAAAAGTTATGCCGATATCTTCGAAACGAATATAGATCTATGATAACATAAAACAAAGTTATCGACTTTTTTTTTTTTTTTTTTTTTTTTCTTTTTGAGTGACAGCTGTCGTCTGTAGAACATAAATTTGACTTTTGTGTGAACATTTAGTGTTATACTTCTCTGTGATGAAAATCATCTGCATTCATCATACAAAGTAATTTTAGTAGTTTTAACCCTTATCGCTCGTATGTCCCTTCTGAGGGGACATTAAAAAATCGAGCCACGCCTTAAGGTGTTCCTCTGCAAATGAAATGTTATTTTTCTAAAACGTGTATAGGCTACCTTTCGGCTACCGAAAAATTTTAACAGAAAGATTTATTTTATTTAATGATGAAGTAAAATAAAACAAATTATTACAATTTTTCGGTAGCCAAAAGGTAGTAAGTTGGAAACTATACGTGTGACATTTTAAAGGAACGCCAAAAGGCGTGTCTTACGGAAAATATGCCGAGCGCAAAGGGTTAATAAGTAATTTGTATTGCGAATTTGTATGGGAAAATATAGTAGGAAGTTTTTCGATGGCCACAACATGCATACTGTTTGTTTTCCGATTAGAATCCAATGAACGATATTACGGATGAGTCAATTCAGCTGCGATTTTATCAAAATAGGGGTGGAAGGAAACTGTCTGAGATAAAATTTCAGAAATTGCTCATCTCAGTGATACCGTTCACCCAGAGCCTGATTAAGGGGGAAGCACACATTATCTCCGCTGTCACCGGAATATTTTTACAATTATTTTTTACTTCATGTCATAGAAATTCCACGCTTTGACGAGGAAATATTTTTTATAAAAAATGAACGGTGTAAAACAATCCAATTTACTCACCGTTATTAGACACCAGAATTCTTTTAAAATAATTTTTAATGAGAATTTTCTGTTTATTATAGGAGGAAAGTATTTGTTAAAAAATAACGGTGTAAGTATAAATAATGTGTGCTTCCCCCTTAATCAGGCTCTGCGTTCACCCCTTCTCGAGTAGAATAACTTTTGTTTTGGAATTGAATTGGAGAATGGACAGTAACTTTTATTTATTTACTTATTTTTAATATAAAGTAAAATTGTTTGCTTGAAAATTCACAATAATAATCACCATAACTAAAAACTAATCTGAGCACCTATATTAAATTAGCCTCTTCCCATGTTATCCCGTAGTGATTTCGGGGAGGCGAAATGCGGATAGCCAAGATAATATTTACTTGTATTTAAATACGTTTCCTTGTCTTTTTTTTTTTTTTTTTTTTTTTTTTTTTGTTTAGGAAATGTTATATACGAATGGTGTTGTTGTGTCAAAAACAAAAAGTAAAAACTATACAGTTCACCTCCATCATGAAAAAGGTACACCACTTGATAAATTCAATTTGCTTTAGTAAAGATTACTAAAAATAAAAAATCCAGAAATAAATAAATAAATAAATAAATAAAATCCCTTTGTAAATTATTTTTATTAAATATACTTACTCTAGTGTTAAAATTCACCACCAGATGGCATTAAACTATTAAGTCTGAAAACATTTTAAATCAATGTTCTTACAGTATTACAAAAAATTTAATTAGTTGAAAATGTAAGTTATTATTTTGATCAGTGTAATCATTAAAATAAAGTAAAATTAAATAATTCTCTAATCCAATTAAAATACCTTTATAAGTGTTTAATGGCAGGTTAGACTCAATTTAAGGACACCATGATACACGAGTGTCTACTTTTTTTTCACCTGTTATAAACAACTAATCCTTTGAATTATCTTTACTTGATGTACGCCACGTGCGTGAATGCAGCTGCATCGTCCAGTGAATATATATATTTTTTAATTGTTTATTTTGCTTGGTTCTCTGAATTGTCGCACTAAATAGTTTTTTCTACTTCTTTCTTCTTCATATTTGATTTCAATTTTTTTAATGTACGATCGGGGACCACCTAGTTAGTTCTACTATAGCCAGTAGCTTAACAAAATCGTACATTGGTGCTCAAGGGTAAAAAACGTCTCCCCTGATGAGTTTTTTTTTTTTTTTTTTTCACCTTTCTGAGCTACTCCTACTTAAAATTAGTCTAAAATAGTGTCTTAATTGTTTATTTTCTCATTGCTTGTTTGTATCTTTTGTTTCGGGCTCAATGAGTAAAAATTAATTGTTCCAACAATGACACATCAGTCTTCTAAGGTAATTTCAATTTGATGAAAGTTTATTCTTATTGGTCTATGTGGTTTCAGTAATCTTGTATCTGTTGCTCGGTTTTCACTATGATTTAAAATATTATATATATATATCATATAAATGAAAATAAGCGCTAAACTAAGCATTAAAGGAAGCATAAAATGACATTTTTGACCTACAAACACGGAATAAATTGAGCCTGGAAAGGATTAATAACAAATACCGTTATGAATTCTGTGCCAAATTCCCACACCTGCTTTATGCTAAAATAATTTTTACGTTAAAAAATTGCTTAAATTGTGTTCTGTTTTTACTTCTTCATGAAATATAAATTCAGTGAAAAAAAAAAAAAAAAAAATAATAATCAGTGCAACTTTTATAATTTAATTAGCAGTCACAGATTATTTTTTTTTACTAGTTTTTCTGTAACTTCAAATGCAGTACATTTTGCTAAACTTAAAAAGGAGCTGAAAGCATCATTGATATTGTTATCATAAACTTTAGTTTAACTTAAAATTTTATACTTAAAATTATTCAAAATGAATATTAATTGAGACACGAGAACATAAAACTGTGTGATTAAATCAGATTTTTCCTATGAAAGGGAAACTTTAGGAAAATGTTAGTCATTATACTGATTGACTAATCATACAACAGTATTTTGCAGAGAACAGCCATTGCAGAATTATCAGCGGTTTTCTAGCAATTTAGTGTTGATTGATACTGCATCTCTCAAGTAAATTTTGAATATTTTGGATTTTGTTAAATTTGAACTTCCAGTTTTGAGATAAGTGAGTTTGAAAAGTATAGCTGTTTTAGTCACTTTCTTAGCTACATATCGGTATATAGTAGTTTCATATAACTGTAATGCAAGTTGCTAAAAAATTAGGATTAACAAAGCAACGCAACGTAATGAGACTTGACCCAATAATTAACACTTTCGCGACCGCACGTGCTTTTGTTTTCTTGACAGTAAGGCCCGCCTGTGGGCGTTATTCTCCCGAGTTACAATATTTCAGGACAAAATTTTCTGTATTCACATTCATATTACAAACGGATATATTACATTATAATTATATTCTTTCTGACCAAAGTAGTAGTATCCATAGTACATTGATTGTATAAATATGAATACTGCATACATTCTTAAGAAACAAATAACATACAAACTGAGAAAGAAACGAACACTGGCGGAGTTACACATTTAATAAAAGTGTTAATTTAATGTTCTTTGTTTGTGTTAATGAATTTTTATCCTATAAATAACTAAAATATTGTGACTTAGGCCTAATGATTTTTTTTTTTTTAAGAAATAAGTAAAACATTGTAAATATTTAGGCCAAATGAATTGTTTTTATATAAGAAATAACTAAAATATTTTTAATCATTAAGCCCAATGAATTGTTACATAATAAATAACTGAAAAGAAAAGGGATAAGAACATGTTAGCTACTGTCACATGAAAAAGAAGAGAAATAGAAGAGAAATAGAAGAAAGAAAGAGGCAGAAAGGAGAAAAGAAAAAAAATGTTGACAAAAGAAAGGCAAAAAAGGCCCTTAATGTGAAAAGTACAAAGCATGAAAAAAACAAAAATAAACAATAAACGATTTTTTGTATTCACTAAAATCTTCTACAAAATAAAACTAGAAAACGTTTAAATCACAAAACCTGTGTTTTTCCTTTCAATGCCTATGAATTTTCTCACTTTCGTGAGAGAGTTAAGTCTCCCTAGGTTTAGGGACACTTGACCCTTGTGCTGACTTAAAGAATTTATTTATTTATTTATTTTTACACCATTTCTAGTAAGAAGTATGCTATATTTTTTAGCCACAGTATGTACAAAATAACAGACCATCTGCCCATATTTTTTGTTCAGCTCCAACTGTTATGCAAAAAATATGAAAAATTAAAAACCAAAAACAGGGTCAAATCTCCCTAATTTCCCCTATTTTTTAATAAAAGTATATCCTATTGTTTCTCTACAATCAAATAAAACGGAACTTTTTTTTTTTTTTTTTTTTTTTTTTGTAGGAAATTTCTGGTATGAAGTTTCCCATTGGAATCGGAAGACTTGGCAACTGCGTGTTCATAATTCGTTTACTTATATAAACCATTCCTGGTAACATTTATAAATTATTCCTGAGTACTGTTAGACCCGGCCTTTTTTCACACCGGTATATTTTAAAAACAATTTTCTTCTTATTTCATTGTAATTACATATTGGAGAAAATTTTTCTAAAATCAAAGTTGTGTGAAAAAAGGGCGGAACTAACAGTACTCTGGAAAAAGTTAAAAATGTTACCAGGTACAGTCAGTCAAATAATTAACTGCACACGAAACCTTTCTCAGAATGCCAAAGAATGAGTCAATATTTAAAAAAAAAACCTTAAAAAAATATTTTTTTTTTACTTTAACTCATTTAACTAAAATAATTTTGTTAAATTTTTAAAATTTGAAATGCAATTTACTTTTTTAAAATGCATCAGATATAATTTCAAAAATTATCAAAAATTATCATGATCTATATTTATCAAATCACACAGAGTTGAAATTCAAAACTTATCAGTTTTTATTTTTTTTTTTAATTAATTGTATATAAATTCAAGAAAATTCAAAAACCTCAGTCTGTATTTAATCTCATAGATTTCAAAAATAAAAATATAGTTAATATATGTGCTGGGAATGCTTGTGGAATTCATCTTTTAAATACCAAAATGACATGTATAGATTTGAAACAATACAATGGAATGAAACTATTACAGAAAATAAATCGTTATTATTAAAAATCACTCTTCAATATTCTTAAAAAAGAATTTTATTTAATAGGCATGCGACACATGGGAAAGGTTTGAATAGTGTTTCAACAATACATACAATAAGCAAAATGTTTACAATCTAGAAAAACATCATCCCTGATTTTAACATTAAAAAAGATATTTTTAACGTTTCCTTTTTTGGTCTGTCAAAAAATTAGAATTATTCTTTATGAATTCTGAGAAAGGTTTAGTGTTCATTTAATTTTGTGACAGACTGTATGTATAAACCTTTAATATGCAAATACTGTCTAGCAATCCTTTATTGTATCGTACATTTCTGCGTATAATTCACAGGTCAGGTAAATTAATTTTATACCAGAAATCTTTAATAACAAACAAAGCTAGATGCCTTTAAAATGCAATACCTTGCGGAAATATAGCTTTTTCTATTAATTAAAATTTATGGTGTAAAGCTCGCTTAAATAACCCTTTGCGGGGAAAGGTAATTGGGATCATTTAAATTACACTGCCACCGGAATTCACGAACAAAATTAAAATAAAATGAATTGACGACCTTTTCTGCTGTGTTATAAAAGTAAAAATTTGATTACAAAATTCCGGAATGGTTTTTGCAGTTGCAACTTAATAACTGCTTCCTCGTTGCGAGGGCAGTGCACCGCAAAGGGTTAATTTGGGGTTATGCTCAGGAAAATACGGCAACGGCTCCCGTTATTCAGAATATTAGGATTTCGTAATAATTTTCTGGCATCGAATGCGACAAAAATTATTATTCAGAAAACACCGAGTTAGGAAATAATAGAAGTGTGTGTAATTCCCTCTCGCAGAATGAATAAAGTAATTTTTGAAGCAATCGATATTTCTTGCGAACACATTGACTGTTAATTTAAACCAAAAACTTTTAAAAATAGGCAGACCGCGAGTGTATATTTGTATATTTCCTTTCCTTTATAATTTTAATTATGGTTTCAAACATGTATTTAACCTAAAAATACCATAGAAAGTTTTATACAATAATGTAGTTTTTAATATAAATTTATTAATGTATAACTAAGTATTTTTAGTATATGTTCATATTTAAATAATTTAAAATGGTAATTTTTTGTTTGCTTGTTTGTTTTTTTTCTGTAATGTCCAGGTTTAAAATTTCTCCAAACGATCTACATAATTCTAAATATCAATTTTTAATACTGAAGTTCAAGTTAAAGGTTAATATTTAGTTCGTTCAATTTAAAATGTTTATCAAATGCGCAGAAAATAATATATGTATATAATTTTATTTAGAGTTGTTTACATTAGAATTGTATATTATTGTTATGATTACTATTATTATTATTATTATTATTATTTTACAATTTAAACTTATGAAAATGTGGATAGTGATAATTTTCAATGATGCTTTATGCGTTTTTTGTTTAGATTAGTTTTTTAACTTTGTAATATATATATATGAGTTTAGATAATATATTCGTATATATATATATATATGTGTGAAGAATTTAATAACGTTATAAAATTTAGCAATTAATAGATACATGATAATACCAACACACACACACACACACACACATGCCACATATATATATATATATATATATATATATATATATATATATATATATATATATGTAAATAAATAGCTTTATTTAATACATTGTCATCGGGGTATTTTCCTATTTTGAACAACAAGCCCCGCTTTTTGACTTTCCTTAAAACTTTAAAATGTTATGTTATTTATTAAAAGGATTTTACGTATTCAAGATTAAATTATTCAAATTTTATTCTTAGCAATTGATTCTGTAAATGACACTGGCCCTCCGTAGGAGTTTTATAGGGGCTCCTAGCCCGTATTTACTCAAGTTTAAGAGAAAACCTTGGAAAACTCTGAACGGCTATGCTGACGAGCGGGACATCGGATCGAACCCGGCACCTCACGTCTACCAGCTTTGAGCTCAGAACCGCTGGTGGGATTATCGAACTAAGTGGGATTTTTATCTTCACTTTTGCCAAGTTATTATTATTATTATTATTATTATTATTATTATTTTAACGAAAAATTAATGAAAGATTACTGTTTGGAAGAAATGTTGGAAAAGCACACAAAAGAAGTTAAGAAGCAGCTCAAAATAAAGAAGCGCCGCATTTTTAACAAACAATTGTTATCATATTCACGACTGCAGGGTTTTATCTTTTTGACAGTAAGGTCCGCCTGTGGGCGTTATCCTCCCAAGTTACAATATTTCAGAACAATATTTTCTGTATTCACATTTATATTATTACAAATGGATATACATTATAATTATACTCTTTCTAGTCAAAGTATTTGTATTCCTAGTATATTTGATTGTAAAAATATGAATATTGGGTAAGTTCTTAAGAAATAAATAACACACAAATTGCAAATGAAACGCCCACTGGCGGAGTTACAGATTTTCAAAGGACGTGATCTACATCAGCGGTCGCGAAAGTGCGGCGCAAGATAAATCAGATCATTCAAATTATACTGCCATTGGAATTCACGAACAAAACAAAAATAAAAGAAATTTTAAATTTTAAGTTTTAAAAAACGGCCTTTTTTTTTCTATGTTATAAACGTAAATTTTTGCTAAAAAATTTCCGGGATGAGTTTTTGCAGCTGGAGCTTAATAATTTCGTCCTCGCAGCGAGGACAGCGCGCCACAAAGGGTTTAAGTAAATTACTGCATGTGTTATTTATATGTTTGAATTTGAGACATGATAGTTGTAGAAATTATTTAGAAAGCAAGCTTTTTTTCTTCTTTTTCTCTTTCTATTCCACACAAACGAAACGAGTTAATACATGCATTAGCACGATATTTTAAATTGGTTCCCTAAAAAAATTGGAAAGTTTTTATATTTTTTTAAGACTGATTTAATTAAATTCGATTTAATTAAAGCTAAATTTTAATTATAGCATACACTAGTATGCTATAATTAAAATTTGGACTTGGTTCTCTTTTGTGTCAACAAAGCATTAAACCATAATTTCAGGATAAATTGGGTCCCCTAATTGACATGATTTGCAAAAATATACTACGGAAATGCGTTATAATTTGACAGGAGCTCTACGAAAAGTTTCTATCTCCGAGGCATTTATATGGTCTAATACGATTACTAGAATATCAATTGTTTGTAAATAATAATTATTTATCGACTTAAATTAGTATTCTCAATTACATTCTAACATTTGTTTAAAATGGACTACAATATTTTGTTGGTTAAATTGTGAAGCGGATCATTTAAATTCATTTCTATATCAACTTTGATGTCGTTATTAGAAAATTATCATTACCTAATTTTGAAATCAAGAATGATGGAAAAGGACGGGAACTTCCCATGTTCCGCATATCCAAACACTTGCAATCTATCTCTCATAACGACACGAAAAGAGTCGCCGAAGGGGAACGAATGATAATTTATCTTTAACATATGAAAAAAAAGAAAAGCAGGATTTCATGATTTTTCTAGTTCCTCTCAGACGTTTTAAGGTTAGGAAAAAATGGATGTTTCAGTGAATATTTCACGGATGTGCACCCTTTTTAATAATTATTCAAATTTCAATTTTTTTTTCTTTGTCTTTTTTGAAAAATGTCAATTTAGAGCAAGTGGGATTCGATAATCAATAAAAATATTTCGATGAATCTCAATTAAAATCAAACTTGGGAAATGCTTGAAATATTGAAGCACTCATTGTATACAATATATTTTATTACGCATTTTTTTTTTCTCTTATCACTAAATTTTACTAATTTAAAATACAAAATATTTTTATAATTGTAGACAACCAGTTATAAGTATAACAAGAAAGAAAAAGCATGCTGTTCACATAGATTACAACGTATTTTAAAACAGAAATTACTCACAACATCGTCCCCCCCCCTTTTTTTTATTTTATGATATAACCTCAAAATAATTTTACTATTATTACTATTATTATTACTATTATTTATTTATTTATGTATAAAGGAAGAAATCTCACAAAAACGAGCTTTGTAACTACACTTCTAAAATGAAAGCGAAAAAATTATTGCTTTTCTGCAATGCTGTAAATCATTAAAATAAATAAATAAATAATTTTAGGAAAGTGAGGACCAAACAAATACATATTTTGTTTTTAGTGATGGAGAAAGAAATCTTTCAGAAATTATTTTTATAGTTTACTTAAAAAAAAAAAAAAATAATAATAATTAAAATAAACATACAGCAAACTGCTTTTGTGTAGCCATGTTATATTTAAAACAGCAAGGTTTTACACACACACATATAT
Source organism: Salticus scenicus (assembly GCA_963930645.1). Classification (NCBI taxonomy): domain Eukaryota; kingdom Metazoa; phylum Arthropoda; class Arachnida; order Araneae; family Salticidae; genus Salticus; species Salticus scenicus. Next base: position 117,396,516 of record OZ005657.1, read on the forward strand.
ATGTATATATACTGGGTATTCCAAAAGTCCCCCCTCCCCCTCCTAGCTCGAAAATGAGTCGAAATTTTGAAATGTCGAAACACGTATTTAATGAATTCGAGGGGGACCTCTTTTGGTGAAAAAAGTTTGGGCCCGGAAGGGGGGGGGGGTCTAGGGAGGGCAACTTTAAAATTTCAAATGGGAAGGTATGTCTTGGAATACATCCATGGAAACGTTCCTTCAAGACAATGAATTTGATATAAATAGTTCGCCTTACGATGCTTATTAAAGGAGATACATGAGTTTTTAGACTTTCGAAATGTGGATTTTATACTTATGTATCCCCTTTAATAATCATTGCAGAACAAAACTATTTATACTAAATTCATTGTTTTGAAGAGACGTTTCCATGGATGTATCACTTACCTTCCCATTGGAAATTTTGAAGTTACATTCCCTAGCGGCACTCCTACCACCCCCTTGCCCGGGCCTAAACAATTGTGGGCGAAGTATATCTTGTGATACATCTCTTGAAACGTCTCTTCAAGACAATGAATTTGGTATAAATAGTTTTGTCCTGCAGTGATTATTAAAAGGGATACATAAATATAAAATCAACATTTCAAAAGTCTAAAAACTCCTGTATCTTCTTTAATAATCATCATACTATGAAACTATTTATATCAAATTCATTGTCTTGAATAGACGTTTCTAGGGATCTATCACAAGACATGCTTTCCTATTTGAAATTTTAAAGTTGTCTTCCCTAGTGGCCCCCTAGCCCCCCTCTTCCCGGGCCCAAACGTTTTTTCACTAAAAGAGGTCCCTCTCGAATTCATTAAATACGTGTTTCGCCATTTTTCAAAATTCCAACTCATTTTTGAGTTAGGAGGGGCTGTGGGGCTTTTGGAACACGCTGTATATATGTATATATATATATATATATTTTCACTGACGCCTTTTGATAAATATTTCAGATGTTGGTAATACGGACTGCCTAAATTAATAAATATTCAACTCAAAAAACTCGTGTGTTAGTTTTAAACTTACAGCCGATCCTCGTTAAAGAACGCTGGACGCTTCAGTGAAAAAACTTCAAAATAAAAGATAAATTATTTATTATATGTTAACACAGGCCCCATCGCATTAAAAAACTCAAAATAAGACATGAATTTTAAAACTTTAAAAACACGCTTTTATTTCAAAATGTACTAAAAACTCCAATTTAGCGGGTGTAAATAATACACATGTATACAAAACTTCAACACATTCAGATGGTAGGAAATTGATTAATATTCGAAAGAAATAATTTGATTGAGGTTCCCCAGATTCCTGCACCTATGTCCGTTATTACTTGAGCATGAACTGTCATCGGAGCTATACATGTATGGAAAATTTCAGCTCATTCGAATGATAGGAAGAGGGTGAAAATTGAATTCTTAGATTTGGGTTACACACAAAAATAAATAACATTCCAAACTAAATAAAAACGTATAACAAACTTAAAGCAATTTCCCTTTGTATACCCTAATGTAACAGAATACCTTTCTATGACCCTGTGAAACTTAATGCTAATCATACCTCATACTGAAAAAACATGCTTTTGAGCATCTGAAAAATATATGTTAATTTCGTTATGTTTTATTCAACCTAAAAATATAAAATGAAATGTTAAAGAAACACTTCTCATAGACCGCAATGTGTTTTAATTATTTTGTGAAAATGAGTCGAAATTTTGAAATGTCGAAACACGTATTTAATGAATTCGAGGGGGACCTCTTTTGGTGAAAAAAGTTTGGGCCCGGAAGGGAGGGCTAGGGAGAGCAACTTTAAAATTTCAAATGGGAAGGTATGTTTTGGAATACATTCATGGAAACGTTCCTTCAAGACAATGAATTTGATATAAACAGTTCGCCCTTATTAAAGGAGATACATGAGTTTTTAGACTTTCGAAATGTGGATTTTATACTTATGTATCCCCTTTAATAATCATTGCAGAACAAAACTATTTATACTAGATATTTATACAAAACTATTTATACTTTTTGAACAGACGTTTCCATGGATGTATCACTTACCTTCCCATTAGAAATTTTGAAGTTACATTCCCTAGCGGCACTCCTACCACCCCCTTGCCCGGGCCTAAACAATTTTGGGCGAAGTATATCTTGTGATACATCCCTTGAAACGTCTCTTCAAGACAATGAATTTGGTATAAATAGTTTTATCCTGCAGTGATTATTAAAGGGGATACATAAGTATAAAATCAACATTTCAAAAGTCTAAAAACTCCTGTATCTTCTTTAATAATCATCGTAGGATGAAACTATTTATATCAAACTCATTGTCTTGAATAGACGTTTCCAGGGATCTATAACAAGACATGCTTTCCCATTTGAAATTTTAAAGTTGTCTACCCTAGCGGCCTCCCTAGCCCCCATCCCCCCCCCCCCCCCGCCTTCCCGGGCCCAAACGTTTTTCACTAAAAGAGGTCCCTCTCGAATTAATAAATACGTGTTTCGCCATTTTTCAAAATTCCAACTCATTTTTGAGTTAGGAGGGGCTGTGGGGCTTTTGGAACACCCTGTATATATATATATATATATATATATTCACTGACGCCTTTTGATAAATATTTCAGATGTTGTTAATACGGACTGTCTAAATTAATAAATATTCAACTCAAGCAACTCGTGTGTTAGTTTTAAACTTACAGCCGGACCTCGTTAAAGAACGCTGGACGCTTCAGTGAAAAAACTTCAAAATAAAAGATAAATTATCTATTATAAGCTAACACAGGCCAAATCGCATTAAAAAACTCAAAATAAGACGTGAATTTTAAAACTTTAAAAACACGCTTTTATTTCAAAATGTACTAAAAACTCCAATTTAGCGGGTGTGAATAATACACATGTATACAAAACTTCAACACATTCAGATGGTAGGAAATGGATTAATATTCGAAAGAAATAATTTGATTGAGGTTCCCCAGATTCCTGCACCTATGTCCGTTATTACTTGAGCATGAACTGTCATCGGAGCTATACATGTATGGAAAATTTCAGCTCATTCGAATGATAGGAAGAGGGTGAAAATTGAATTCTTAGATTTGGGTTACACACAAAAATAAATAACATTCCAAACTAAATAAAAACGTATAACAAACTTAAAGCAATTTCCCTTTGTATACCCTAATGTAACAGAATACCTTTCTATGACCCTGTGAAACTTAATGCTAATCATACCTCATACTGAAAAAACATGCTTTTGAGCATCTGAAAAATATATGTTAATTTCGTTATGTTTTATTCAACCTAAAAATATAAAATGAAATGTTAAAGAAACACTTCTCATAGACCGCAATGTGTTTTAATTATTTTGTGAAAATGAGTCGAAATTTTGAAATGTCGAAACACGTATTTAATGAATTCGAGGGGGACATCTTTTGGTGAAAAAAGTTTGGGCCCGGAAGGGGGGGGGGCTAGGGAGAGCAACTTTAAAATTTCAAATGGGAAGGTATGTTTTGGAATACATTCATGGAAACGTTCCTTCAAGACAATGAATTTGATATAAACAGTTCGCCCTTATTAAAGGAGATACATGAGTTTTTAGACTTTCGAAATGTGGATTTTATACTTATGTATCCCCTTTAATAATCATTGCAGAACAAAACTATTTATACTAGATATTTATACAAAACTATTTATACTTTTTGAAGAGACGTTTCCATGGATGTATCACTTACCTTCCCATTAGAAATTTTGAAGTTACATTCCCTAGCGGCACTCCTACCACCCCCTTGCCCGGGCCTAAACAATTTTGGGCGAAGTATATCTTGTGATACATCCCTTGAAACGTCTCTTCAAGACAATGAATTTGGTATAAATAGTTTTGTCCTGCAGTGATTATTAAAGGGGATACATAAGTATAAAATCAACATTTCAAAAGTCTAAAAACTCCTGTATCTTCTTTAATAATCATCGTAGGATGAAACTATTTATATCAAACTCATTGTCATGAATAGACGTTTCCAGGGATCTATCACAAGACATGCTTTCCTATTTGAAATTTTAAAGTTGTCTACCCTAGCGGCCTCCCTACCCCCCCCCCCCCCCCCGTCTTCCCGGGCCCAAACGTTTTTCACTAAAAGAGGTCCCTCTCGAATTAATAAATACGTGTTTCGCCATTTTTCAAAATTCCAACTCATTTTTGAGTTAGGAGGGGCTGTGGGGCTTTTGGAACACCCTGTATATATATATATATATATATATATTCACTGACGCCTTTTGATAAATATTTCAGATGTTGTTAATACGGACTGTCTAAATTAATAAATATTCAACTCAAGCAACTCGTGTGTTAGTTTTAAACTTACAGCCGGTCCTCGTTAAAGAACGCTGGACGCTTCAGTGAAAAAACTTCAAAATAAAAGATAAATTATCTATTATATGCTAACACAGGCCAAATCGCATTAAAAAACTCAAATTAAGACGTGAATTTTAAAACTTTAAAAACACGCTTTTATTTCAAAATGTACTAAAAACTCCAATTTAGCGGGTGTGAATAATACACATGTATACAAAACTTCAACACATTCAGATGGTAGGAAATGGATTAATATTCGAAAGAAATAATTTGATTGAGGTTCCCCAGATTCCTGCACCTATGTCCGTTATTACTTGAGCATGAACTGTCATCGGAGCTATACATGTATGGAAAATTTCAGCTCGTTCGAATGATAGGAAGAGGGTGAAAATTGAATTCTTAGATTTGGGTTACACACAAAAATAAATAACATTCCAAACTAAATAAAAACGTATAACAAACTTAAAGCAATTTCCCTTTGTATACCCTAATGTAACAGAATACCTTTCTATGACCCTGTGAAACTTAATGCTAATCATACCTCATACTGAAAAAACATGCTTTTGAGCATCTGAAAAATATATGTTAATTTCGTTATGTTTTATTCAACCTAAAAATATTAAATGAAATTTTAAAGAAACACTTCTCATAGACCGCAATGTGTTTTAATTATTTTGTGAGTCCCTGTACACAAACCGCTAGTTATATACCATATTTAATGGGGAATGAGCGATAGTATACTTGAATAGAACAGTATCAGTTTTAAGGCATGCTACATATATTTACGAAATTAGACCGTAGAAAGTTTTCATAAACGCGTTTAATTTTCTTATAAAATGTTAAACGGGCATTTAAACCTTGTGTTAAATGAAAATAAATGAACATTTTTAAAGTTAATAAAGCTAAACTCTTTGTTAATGTCCAAACCTCTTGCATAAAGTATGCAATAAACAATATTTAATAAAATTGCAGGTATACCTTAAATAGATTCTAATCTTATTTCGTTCTGAACAAGTGTTGGATTTTTATAACCATATAATTTCCGATTTTTCTGCAATGAACCTAATATGCAGCTATTTCTTAACAACCATTACCGAATTGCGAACTTTAATAATTAAATGATTAACTAAGGCTATAAGTACCAATCCGAAAACTATTTCTTAATTTAAAGGAGCTTGTTGATCCTGTTTCAGAAAAATAGGAAAAATTGGCAACTATTGTAATGTGAATGATTTTTATTTATTTTATTTATTATAAGAAAACGATAAGTGAAATGAAATTCACTTACATATTTTGTACTAATGGAGGTATCTGATAAATGTTTATTTAAAAATAATAATATAATTTTCATTTTTAGACTAGCCGCCTTCGACAACCAGCTGGTTCGCGATCCTTGAAAAATTCGGCCATACGAAATTCCTGCTCTGTGGTGCCTTTTTCCTGTTTTAGGACCTGCAACAGCTTATTGACACATAGTCAGTACAATCGCCACAAGAGCAGACACCCACAAGTAATTGAAATTAAAATAAAGCTCTCAAAATTAAAAACTAAAATCTCCCTGGCACACGTTTCTGCCCATAAGGGGGTCGTCGGAAATGAACTAGCGGACTCTCTTGCAAAATCAGCAACAGAATCTAGTGACATTGCCTATTCACTCCCAGCACCCCCTTCCTACATAAAATATCACCTAAATCAAAAACTAATTAGTAACTGGCAGAGTCTCTGGAGTGTGTCTCCAAAAGGGAGATACACTCACGAGCTAATACCAAATGTCTCACTCAATATTTGGGACCTCTCCCCGGAAATCTCTGCCTTTCTGTCAGGTCATGGGCCCCTTCCCCAAATACCTTCACAGATTTCATTGCCGACGATCACCCTTATGCTCATGCGGTGAGGAGGGGACTGCACAACATTACTACTTTCACTGTCAACTTACAATAAAACCTCTGCATAGTGGTGAGCGGCTTCTTTCCGTCTTAGAATCTTAGAATAGTCAGTACAAATAGATTTATTGAAAATTTTAACTGTTGTAAATTTCCATTCGGTAGCTCCTGCTGCGCTCTCTTCCCGTTTCAGTATCTGAAACAGCCTGTTCTCTCACCATGTTATGATCTTTGGAAATTATGACCGTAGAAAAGTCTCGCTCGGTGGCGCCTGCGGCGCCTTATCCCCATTTTAGAACTTACAACAGCTTACTCATTCATAGTGCAAATAGCTTTGAACAATTTAACTGTAGCAAATTTCCGCTCTGTGGCGACTACAGCACCCCTTTACGTTTCATGATTTCAAACAGCCTGTTCGCTCACTGTGTAAAGAAACATTGAAAATTCTGATTGTGGAAAATTCCAAACTCGGTGAGACCTACGGTCTTCTAATCTACTCCCGTATAATTTAATCATAATCATAATTGAGATATTGAATTATTAAAATATCAAAGCACCATCTGGCGACAGAGATTTACAGCATGTACTCTTGAATTCCAATTCAAATAACTTTTTAAAATGATATATTACTTATGAAATTATGTTAATTAGAAGCTGAGATACAAAAGTAATATAAACATTGTTATAAAAATATTTGTGTCTGACTTTTCTGTGTTTTTCTCCGAAACTTGTGTAATTGCGGACTAAACAATGTTAAAAAATCCTTAATAAGAAATGTAAGCGAAATGTGGGAAATTCGAAAATCTGCAAAATAAAAAAAAAAAAAAAGGTGTTCCGGGTTTTCTGTGGTTTTCTCTGAAACTCCCGTACTGAAATTAATGGCTTATATCAGTCTAAAAGTTCGCAATAAAATTACTGTGAAGTATATTTCGAATGATACATTATAACTGATTTAATCATAATTAGCATTGGAAATATTGAAATAAAGATTTTCGTGTGTTTTCCGTGGCTTTTCCGTGGTTTTCGCTGAAACTCCCGCACGAAATTTAACGGTTTATATCAGTTTAAAAGTCCACAATAAAATATATTTCAAATGATGTATTGTAAGTAATTTAATCATAATTAGAATTGGAGATATTGAAATTTTAAAATATTAAAGTGATATATGGATGCAAAGTTTTGCGATCTCCTCTCTTTAATTCCAATTCAAATAAGTCTTAAAATGACATATTACTGTTGAAAGTATGTTTATTAGAAGCTGAGATACAAAGGTAATATAAACATTTTTATAAAAAGATTTGTGTCTGACTTCTCCGTGGTTTTCTCCGAAACCAGCATGATTCCGAGTTATATACCGTTAAAAAAATTCTTAGTACAAAACAGTAGTGGAAACCGGAATTCGAAATTCTGTAAAATATAAAAGAATAAAAACGTTCTGGATTTTCCGTAGTTTTCTCCGTAAGTTTCGTAAGGAATTTGAATAGCTTATATCACTTTAATAGTCCGCAATAAAAGTACTTTAAAATACCTTTCGAATGATGTATTATGTATAATATTAATGAATATCTTTGATATATTTTAGACTCAAAATGGCTAATCTATCAAGGGCTATTAGCGATTTCTGTTGAAATCTGTCTAAAATTTAAGAAATTCCAAAACTGCTTTTTTACAGCCCAGTTCAGAAAAGAAAAAACGAAAAAGAAAGAGCATTATTATTCTGTTAAAAGTAAGTTTTGTCTCTTTTCATAAACAAATGAATTAAAAATGAATTAAAATAAATATAATATGTCTATTTTCTTTATTTTTAAAGCTATACGTTAGCTTTTTTAACTGCAGACAGGTGAGCAATAATGACAGGCAATTTCGAATTTCTGCTTAAATCGATTTAAAATTGAAAAAAATCAAAATTTGCTTTTTTTTTTATTTCCAGTACTTTGTCACGTGGTCGAAAAGCAATTATTCCGGACCGGAAGAATAGTCAGCCAATATGTCTGGCACTGAAGAATTGATAAATGAAAAAAAGAAGTGTTGCCAGTTAGTAATTTCATACTTTAGTTAATTTTAAAAACTCTAATTGTCGTGTCGAAATGCTGTTTGCACCACTGGATTCAGAAAAAATCGCCCCTTTTATTTGGTACAAAATTTTTTAAGATTGGACTGATATTTCTAATTAATTTAACCATTCAATTCTGCTTAAGCTCAGAATTGACTCAGAATTGACATAGGTTGACGTTTAAATTGATATCTCCGCAACTATTTAAATTTTTAAAATTTTGTTTTCACTATACTCTCGGGAAGGCTCTTGAGAATACGTATGTGAAATTTTGTACTTCTACGTGCAATGGGGACTGAACGTATAGAAGAACAGACAGACGGTCAAACGTTTTCTTTTATTATTATAAATGCTGTCACTGCAGAAAAAGAAAAATGATTCAAAATTCAGCAGAAAAAGAAATGCATTTGTTTTTCGAAATAATAATAATAATAATGACAGAGAGATGAGAAACTTAAAAAAAGCTTGAATATTTATTACTGCCTGTGAATGAAATTCTTTTTCTATTGAGAAATGTAAATTTATGCATTTTATGCTGAGGTTAATGTTTTATTCAACAACATTTTAATAACTTTCATTTCGGTAATTGCATTTATGATACATTTAACCACTGAACTGTACTATCAAGCTATTTGTATGATAAATATTTCATATATTTTATTGCTACATATGTTTGATAGGTATTTATCTTCATATCTCGATATAGATAAGATAAATTGATGCAAGAATACTGTAAATAAAACAGAGTTATTCCTACATATTAGTTCATATTTTAATGCTCTAGAAATATCCAATGACAAAATGAAAGTGATAAAAGGAGATAAATTTCATAAATTTCCTTTAAAAAAAAACCATTTTAAAAAACAACTGTAATATCAGTAGCATCAGTAAAAAAAAAACGTCAACTATATGTTACTCTGCAATTAATGAGTTTGAAAGACTTCGTAAAAAAATGCATTTTTCGGAAAAATAACTTTTAGTAAATATCAGAATTATATTGTTTTGAAAATCAATTATTTGTGTAAAAGAAATTGAAAATGTATATACAATTCTATAATTAATAGGCTTAATGGAGTTGATTAAAAATCGCCAAAGCTGTATTTATATTAAGTCCAGAGTTGCTAACATTTTAATTTATTCCGAAGCATTTTTAGCCCCACCTTTATTCCATACCACGTTTTGTAAAGAGTAATTTTTTTTTATTGTATCGTAATTATATATTGGAGATAAAAACTCTGAAAATAAAGTGGTGCGAAATAGAGGCGGGGCTAAAATTGCTCTGGCAACTATGTTAAGTCTATAATGTCAGGACTATCACTTTTCCTAAATAGTTATTATCATAAATATTTTTCTGTGTGTAAATGAGACAAATATTATTATTTGTAAACAGTGGTACAAGAAAAAAAATCGTCTTTGGAAGACCTAAATATTGTTTAGCCTTAAACTTTTACATGAAAAATATTTTTCCGAAAATAACCTTTTACAAAATGCAAATGAAGACATTTTTCCATAAGAACTAATCAAAAAGTAAATAATATGAATGGATTTTATCACACATTATTAAATTTTTCTACAATAATATGAAAATAATATATTATAAAATTAAAAAATGAATTATATACTTTAAATCACAAAATTCCACGTTTATAATATTTGAATTTTACAATTACTTTTACATGGATATAATAAAGTCCTCAATTTTAGTTTTTTTTTTTTTTTTTTACTTAGGGTGCTTCTACATTTCACTAAGCGTAAAAATTGGAGATACTTCTTCTTCTTATATTATGATTTAACTCTCATTAATTTCCTAAGACATCACCAGAAATTGGAAACATACTCTTATTGCAATTCTATTTTTTACATTTTTCTATATATAATAGAATAAAGTGTTAGTTTCGTGAAAATTTTCGATGGATTTACACGTTTAGAGAGATCCAGAACACAATCTAAACGCTTTTAGAAAACGTCTGTGTGTCTATGACAAAATTTTTGTGGCGGCTCTAGCTCAAGAACTAATACACATAATTTCATATGATTTTGTATGTAGGTGCGCCTTGACATAAATTAGTGTCTACAAACTTTTCATGAAAAGCGGCATTGCCATTGCTTTTTATATAATTTTTAATACAGCAGTATAGGACAAAATTTCGTATAAATGTTCTCAAGGAGAATTATTTGTAACGAATCATTGTGAAATGAAAAATAATTAGGGATGCCTCCGGTTGTGGCCACAGTTTTGATTTTGGCTTATAATTTTTGATATAGTAGATATTATGCAAACATATGAATACCAATGGAAAGCCAGAACCCTTAGCTAACGTTTGATGAAGTAACTGTCTTGATTCCGTCAACAAGAAAAAAATTATTACCAATTTTTTGAAGTGGTCATATTTGGCCAAAAACATTTTTGTACCCGGTTGTGGACACCTTGAAAATTCCACTAAAAATGGGGGGGGGGGGATAAGAAAAACCACCATAAATACAGAAAACAACAAAATTTATTCATTTTGTAAGGATTCAGTGGCCGAAATAATAACAGAAAATGGTATTTTTCTAATTTTGTCATCTTCTTCGTCCTCCAAATCACAAGTGCAGTGCTTGCAAGTAAAATAATTTGCATGTATATTGACACACTTCAAAGGCACCAGACGATCACACATGTTGCATTTGATTGAGATGGCTCTTGTTAGGCATAGTGGCAGGTGCTTCAAACAGATGACACAGAAGTCGACATCATCAGATTGTTGAGACTCCAATTTTTAGCGCGTGTGGCCAGCACTTCGAATGGTGGAGTTGTCTTACTTTCTCCAGGCTTCTTCTGGAGGGACTCAGATGCTGCAAGAAAGTCCATATTTTCGAGCAGTCGATTTTACCGATTTCTTATCCACTAAGCAATCCTAAATGGCTTTAAGCAGCGCATTGAAATCCATTTCTTTTGGATCGGTTGACTTTTTCAGGGCTGACATTGCTAAAAAAGCCTAAACATACATAAAAACACTTATAAAATATGTTATTTTGACATAAACGACGATATTTGACAGTTTGTAAGTCAAACACACGTTTTAAATGGAAAAAAAAAAGTGTGCCCACAACCGGTTACATGAAGGTGCCCACAACAGGGAAAGGCAACCATTTTTATAACCGCAGAAAAAGAAATTTTTGGTCCCCATTTTGGCTGAATTCGATATTGCATCACAAAATATAACGAATGTACTGCATAAATATACCTTGCATTTACATTTTTTAATTAATTCACTTCGATTTATCACATTCTGAAAATATTCACAAATCACTTTTGTGTTGCTTTTTCTCAGATTTTTTTTTTTTTTTCGATGCTTGCACTTACTAAGAAAATGCATCTATTCACTTCGTTGTTAGCACAATAACTGTGTACTGTCACAATACATGTTTGACAGTACTCAAATTAATTTGCTTTTTGTTAAAAGGTATGGTGCGGTGCCCATAACTGGAGAATGCCCATAACAGGAGACATTCCCCTATTAGTAACCAGTGTTGCCAGGTATGGCGAATTTTTTATTCAATAAACACTAATAATTTTGAGAAGTAATATTTGATAGACATAATAGACTATGAATCTTCGAAGTGATTAGGCAAACGTTACAATTAAAATTTATTGATAATTATTGAATTAAAAATCCGCCAAATCTGGTAGCACTGCTGGCAACACTGTTTGTAACAGTAATAATCTACTAGGAAAATTTTTATACATGTAGAATCATCGTCCCCCCCCCCCTTTCTGGGGAGAAATACATGTTGTTGTATTTTCGATAGAATTTTTTTTTTTTTTTTTTAATCTCAAAACGTGGGGTTGAGTCATAGATCTGTGATAATTTAAACAAAGTTATCGATTTTATTTTTTTTTCACTTTTAAAGAAAGAAAAAAAAAGCAGAAAGAAAATGCATTTCTTCAGTTGTCGTTTATGGGCCCCAAACTGACATTGTTTCAACATTTAGTGTTTTACTTCTCTGAAATTAAAATCGCCTGCATTCATTACGTAAAATATTTTTTATAAATACATAGTTGCCACGTTTTCTCGATTTTCGGGAAGACTTTACACCAGAATTTTATGATAGTGAATTTCGAGATCTTAAATCTCCGAAAATTAATATAAGAAGTTTCTCTAAAATATAGAGATGAATATTCTTATTTTGAAATCGTAAAAGTTGGCAACTAGTAAATAATAATTTTTCTTTGTCCGCGTTGGGGCCACTTGTGACCCCAGCATCTTCTTACCTGCTCCTTTTGTCACTCTTTCAGAAGCGGTCAGACAACAACATTCCTAAATATACTGGGTGATATCTCTGTTGCTGATTTTTACCTACAGATCCCTTGGGAATTTCGGGAAATAAGTGCTAATGCTCTACGTATGTTCTCGGGCGGGTGCTCTCCTCCGGTAAGCAAATAAATAATAATTTTTATAAATAATTTATACTGCATGAATTTGTATATAAAAATGTAGAAGAAAGTTTTGTGATGGAAACAACATACTAGTTTTTGGTTGTTCTTATTTGTTCTTATGCTTTTACATTTTTTTTTTCCCATTATGCAAAATTTTACAAATAAAATGTGTTACATAACAAACTATTCTGAATAAGAAAAACGTTTCTCAACGCTTAGCGTTCAAAATAACTTCAACAACAATAACAACGACAACAATAATATTTAAATCAATGTGCTGAAAATCAAAAAAATATAGTACTTGTTTACAAAGCATGCATTCCTTATATTTTATCCATACTTTATAATATATATACTTTGGAAAATTCTAATACTTAATACATATTTATCATTTAATGATTATATGATATAGTTTGTATTTATCTAATTCCTATAATCTCAAACATCAAATTATATATTTGATATTAAACTTTATACCTTTATATTTTTGCTTCAGTTGTACTTACGTCATTATGCCCTAATTTTTACTTTATTTGATTTCTTTATAGAAAATTTCCTTGTTGGAAAGATTATTTATATACTCAGAAAACTGTTTATTTAGAGTTACGATCTTGTTTTAAGAGTCCTTCTAAGCAATGAGCCCAGACGCTTTTTTGTTACTATCAAGGTCAGTTTAAGCATTTCTATGATTCGTTTATCAGATACAAAAGAATGAAAGAGCCTTAAAAAGCATTTTTAAAGCCTGAAATAAAAACAAGCGTTCGAATGGATTTGCTTACTAAGGTGAGGCAACACTATTCAGTGAGAAAGGAGAAATCGTAATCAGATTTGTTAAATTACTAGGGTTGGGTCGGTCAATGTAAAAGTGTGCTATGTACAATTTTAGAGTATCATTCTACTTATATTAGATTGTTAAGACTGTTTCTATTTTTTTTAACTTAAGATAAATTTACATGTATCATTTTGAAATGTTGCTCTGGGCACTTTACGGCTATTCTAAATGTACGTTTAATTCGGGTAAGAGCGTTCATATATGAGATTTACAGATGTATATACTTTAAGTTTATTTTTAGTCTTTTTATGCAAGACAGATATGTTTATCGGACGATTTAATGTTTTTAGCTTTGCATATAATTTACAAAACAACTTTGTAGAATTTCAATCAATTTTCCTAATACATAAAAATGCAGATTAAAAAATATCTTAAAATAACTTTAGAAAATAAAATTTAACAATGGTGTATTTTCGAGAAATTTATATTACTTATTTATTTATTTTCTGTGTGTGTTTGTTTAATTTATTTTTACATATGTTCTATATCCTATTGAAAAATGCTAGACGGGAAGTGATCCCAGGTCGCGCTCGTCGACCTAGCCGTTCGAATTTTTTCGTGGTTTTCTCCGAAACTTACACGTATACTGTCTAGGATCTCTTAGAAAGACCCCCCACTGAGTGCATCCCACCCTTAGGTCCAGGACCCTAAGTGCAGAAAATTGGCTTTAAACCGAATACAACCAGAACTCCTATTGAAAACTGGTGCATTTTTTATTACAAGTATTACTTCCATAAAAGAAAATTTTCGGAAATAATGCATCCGTAGAAACACCGAATTTCCTCGATATTTTAGAACTTGAACAAAATGCAAGGATGAGAAAGAAATCCACGCGTATTTTGCTACCACAGTTGCCATACAGAAATCTTTATGGTATTTTTATAGTTCTTTTTTTTTTCGAATAAATTGGATAGAGATTAAAAACTAGAAAATTTGAATTGGATAGAGTTAAAAAATAGTGCCAGCAAAAAACGCGGAAATTTCTCATCCTTGAAAACATTAGCCGTAATTTAGTAGACAGGTAGGGTAAAATGAACAGTCCACAAAAACAAACAATGGTTATAAAATTTAATGTTTCATTGGCATGATGTTGATATAACTTTTTTTTTAAACTAAATTTTTTATTTGGTATTATTCCTTTAGTTATGTTGAATCTCCAGTAAAAATCTGAAGTTTATTTTTTTTCCGAAGCTTTTACAATCGAGAATTTCAGAAAATTTAATGATACATAAGCTACTTTTATTTCTAAAAAATATATTTATATATTAAATAATCTGGTGTGGCCCTCATACGACTTTCTGTTACCCAACATTTCAATACTATAAAGACACTTTGCAGATTAAAGGAAAACATAACAAGTACTTACTTTAAAAATAATTAAAACTATACATAGAAACCATCTTATTTTCCAAATAATTGTGTATGAGGGGGTTGGTAGCCCTTATCAACATTCCATTTGAATATAATACCTACATTTGCATAGATTTACAGGGTGTTATTAATTTTATATGTTTATTCTAAATTAGTCAGACACACTTTCACCCGCACTGCTCTTGAAACTCCTGAATCATAATCAAACTTTTCAAGTAACAGCCTTATATGAACTTCAAAATACAACATTTTTTTTTTTTTTGCCTTTATTTATTTATTTATTTATTTATTTATTTATTTTTAAGTTATACCGATAACAGACATATACAATGACCAATTGTCAAAAACTTGACTTTAGAATACAGGAAACCTAAAAACATGTAATTATGCGAAACTCAAACGTTTAAATTTTAAGATAAGAAATACTTTATCTGCCGAATGGGTATAAGGAATTATTTTCGTTCTTGAGCAATTTTCCTGGACATGATAAAACATAGTAAAGTGCTTCCACCAATTATATTCAATAAAAAAAGAATGTTTTCACTTAATTATTGATAACCCTGTATCTCTTCGATAAATTATGTACACACATTATAGTGTACATAAATATAGTCATGTATTAATATCACACAGAACAACCTGAAATGCACTTTCACCAATTTCCAAGTATATATATATATATATATATATATATATATATATATATAGTCCCATTATATTATAGTTCTTTTGGGTAACCCTGTAAACGATGATCATAATGTAAACGATGACCTTGTAATGATTTTTATACCATATTCTACACGAAATATTCTTTAATGCATATACAAAATATAAGTTCATTTTATTTTGTTAAGTGCAGCTTTTAGATGTTAAACTGCCTTTACCAAAAATTTCGCCCATAAATCTAATGTATTTGATTTCTCATGGATGCTCCTGTACCCGAACCGTTTGCTTGGTCTCGACGAAAAGTTAACTGTAGCATTCCTGTATGATGCAGATTCAGAATACCGTGTTTGGAAATCCTGCTACTATTTTTTCTTGAGAAATACTGATAAAAGACACACATACACGCGCACAAAGATCATTCATTAAAAACCTGTTTTTCGGACTCAGGAAACCTCAAAAGGTGTACATATAACAAAATCTCAATTTCTAAAATTTGACCCTAAAACAATACTTCTCGTTCCTGTACACTAAGGGACAAAAAAAAAAAAAGCCAAACTTGGATATTTTTATTTTTCCTTGCAAAAACCCCTAACTACAACATTTAACTGCAGGGATGCAACAGACAGTGATTTTGCCGGATATCAAATATCCAGAACGCTATTACCTAATGAATACGAAAATGCGATACCCGACAAAAACACTATTCGTTTCATTCATCCCTATTTTTAAATGAAAAAAATTGGTCGTTTTTCAAAGATTTTTTTTTTTTTTTTTTTGTCCCTTAATGCAGAGCTTGTTTAAGGGGGAAGCACACATTATTTATACTTACACCGTTATTTTTTAACAAATACTTTCCTCCTATAATAAACAGAAAATTCTCATTAAAAATTATTTTAAAAGAATTCTGGTGTCTAATAACGGTGAGTAAATTGGATTGTTTTACACCGTTCATTTTTTTATAAAAAATATTTCCTCGTCAAAGCGTGGAATTTCTATGACATGAAGTAAAAAATAATTGTAAAAATATTCCGGTGAGAGCGGAGATAATGTGTGCTTCCCCCTTAATCAGGCTCTGCCTTAATGTATATGAGTAAGAGAAAGTAAAATGTTGCATTTATTTTTTATGCCAGGCATTGCCTGCTTCGCTTGTCACTATATTTAAAAGGATTTTTGAAATACATTAATCACTATATTTTTAATCACTTTATGAATAAAAACTAAAAACAATTTTATTAAAATCGCTTAAAATAACGATTCGGTTTCCCTCTGCTTTCGGCAGTGTCTTCCCTTTCGACGCTATATCGGTTCCGTGTCCCAACTGCTTGCATTTCCACCTTAACCGGACATTTCAATTTTGATGCTAACTGGATAATAAATGGCACTGCTGTTATTCAAGAATTACATTTTTTGGAGAAATTATCCTTTTCACTCTATGAAAATAAGTGGCAAAACAAGACAGTCATTGCAGCTGAAATAATAATAATAATAATAATTAAATAATAAAAAATATTCAAACATTCGAAAATCGGGCAATGCAAGATTTGTAGCTCTGCAATCAATTGTTTGATTAAAAAGCGACGGACATACACACGCACACACGTCTTTTATTATGTAGAGATTTTAGAGCCAGCTTAATTAAAGTAAGTTAAAATGATATTGTAGTGTTAGAAAATATTTCAAAACGATCTTAACCATAACCTTTTTTTCTTCTTCTACTACTATTATATTTTGTAAGAATGTGAAGCGTAATTGTTTAAATGAATAAATAAATTTAGAAGTATTATCATGCTAACCAAAAAAGGGGAGAAATATTTATTTTCTTCGGAATTTGGTACAGGACTTACAGTCACATATTTGTAGAAATACATATATTATTATGGTTTTAAATAAGAATTATTTCCGTTCAATAATTCAAATATCTGTACCAAATCGCTTAAGCATCTATAATACACAGTCATTTATTTTTTCACTATAAGTTATACACTCAAAAAGTGCATAATTCTTACTTTAGTTTTGTTATTTCTGTCAGTTGAATCTATTTGGCACCTTTCTATAAGGGTACATATTTATATGAAATATGGTTAAAACGTCGGTCACCTATAAGGAACTACATACGGTCACAGTAAGAATCTGTAAAAGTACTTTGTAAGACAAGACATACAAAAGATTTGTAAAATCTTATCTCTTGATATATGATGATGGTAGATATGATAACCATCCAATATAGTGTACTAAAGTGCGAAAGAGAACAGCATAAAAAAAAAAAAAAAATCGAAGAAAGAATTTAAAATTAAAGGTCAAAACATAATTTTTGGATAAAATAAATCTGTTGGATATAGGAAGCATGTGAAATACTACAGTATATATATATATATATATATATATATATATATAAACCAAAGAAATCATTCAAATATTAGATGACCCAATGTTAGGAATAGGAAATATTCCCTTTTTAGCTTTGATATTTATTTCAAATATAAAATTCCACATTAATGTGTTTAAATAAAGATCTATTATCTATTTTGTGAATCCATTTTATTGATATAACAAATTTTTTTATGAATCATTAATGATCAATAATGATTTTATGGAGGTAAAATCATCAGTCATGTTTTTTATACCCATTGACTGTTTATTTAACCTTTTTGTGTAGGCTAAAGTGGTAATAATAGCAAACATTTAAAAATAGCGTATTAAACAGCTTTATTGCATATAAAAATGCAAATAAACAATTGTAGTAAGTCTAAAACTGGATAGCGAAAAATATTTATCAAATTGTGTAAATATTTTAGATATTTTTATAAATGCCGTTTAGTAAAGTTGAAAATAGCTTATTTTATGGTTATTTTACCCCTACCTGATCCTACAACATACGTATAGTCCTGTTTAAATTAGAGATAAAAATTGAATGTCTTTTCTACGGTTTCAACCCACGTTTTAAAAATACTATCAGAACCAGATTAATGTCGGAGAACACTGCCATCTCTACTTTTAACCATTTCTGACCGCGTTTGAAAAGGATAAAATCGTAATGTTATTTTCACTGCACAGTTTTTTCAGTGTATTAAAATAAGGCATAATTGAACTTGAGATTGAAAATGTAAGTGCATACTTGCCAACCATCTCATTATGAACCGTACAATTTTTAGTACCCGCCTTTTTTTTCACACCAATAAGTTTTTAGAGTAATTTTACTCTTATTTAATCGTAACAACATTTGGTGAGAATAACTCTAAAAATATAGTGGTGTGAGAAAAGGGGCGTTTTTTCAGGGGGCGTTAACAATTGTACGGATATTAATGAGATGGTTGGCAAGTATGTAAGTGTGTACATCATAATAATTCTCATAAAAATTAAAAAACGCCTTCAAACTTGAAAACAAGCTAAAAATTCATAATTATATAATATTAAATTATAAGTGTATCGGGGAAAAAATAACAGCTCAGTCACCGTCAGCGGCGGTCAGATGGTTAAACAATTATTTTTGAATTATAAGGAGCAAAGAAGCAATATCAGAACATTTTTTAAATAATGATGACTGTTTGTCTTTCATTAAATTAAGTCTTTAGACATTACTATTTTGTAATAATAATAATCATTATATAATTAAAGTACAGAATTTCTGTTTTAAATAAGTTAAAAACAATTGCTGAAATGTAGTGATGGTTGTGTGTCCTTGCTCAATCAGGTTATTTGTAAAATGTTTAATGATTATTAAAAATGCATAGGGAATGTAAAATATTGGTCATTTTGAAAAGTACAGTAATAAACTGCAACTCTTGTAAACTGCAATTACTGCAGTTTACAAAAGAGTTTTGTTCAGCAATTAAAAACAGCTTGAACTTTGAAACTGTTAAATATTTTTAAAACAAGTTATGGCCTTAATTTCTACTGTCAAAACTGATTGAATTATATGCATTATTTATACTTATACCCACTGCCGTATGTAACTTCAAAAGAGCAGCTTTTAGAACTATACAACGAAAAGACTATTCTTGACCTACCACCCAATACTACCATAATAATAAATAACCATTACCTAATTAGAATCCATAGACCTCACTTATTAAGTATCAATAATACACAAAAAATAAATAATTGTGTTTAATGCGTATAATTATAACTATGTTTTAAAGTAAAATTTATGAAAGTTTCAGATTTTACCAAACCATTAATCTATAAATGTGAAGATGATTTTAGATAGACGAATTCGAAAAATAAGCGTAATTTCTAATTAAATAAATAAATACGGTCCCTTACTCATAAGTATTGTAGTTATATTTTGAAATTGCATAAAGAATAATTTAAAAAGAAATATGATATGTAATAATGCTTGCAAAATATTGTATTTAGTTTTTATTAAATTATTATTTCACTATTTATTAATTCTATTAAATTATTATTTCACTATTTATTAATTTTATTACACTATTTCAATAAATGACATCTCAAATAATGGATACAGTCGAAAAGCAAAACATATTCAATTATGTGCAGTGTACCAGAGCTGCCAACCAAATCCGGCAAATTGTTAGTACCGCCCCTTATCCCACACCACTTAATTTTAGAGTAATTCTCTTGAAATAAATTTACGATGAACGAAGAAAACAAATACTCTAAAAATTAAGTGGTGTAGAAAAAGGGGCGGTACTAACAATTTGCCGGATTATGTTGGCAGCTCTGAGTATACACATATATATCAGGGATCGCAGCGTTCCTATATTTTTACGATCGTATTATTATACTTCACCACAATTTTTTGAAAGAAAATTTTCTTGAAATGTTTAGTATTATTATAGCGTAAAATCCATTGAAAATTATGATGGCAGTATAATAAAATGATCGTAAAAATATAGGAACGCTGCGACCCCTATATATATATATATACATATTTAACTTTTTTTTTTCAATACTTTTAGAAGAAAAACAAATTGTTATTTAAAAGAAAATGTAAGTCAACAAAAACATTAGAAAGTTCCATACATCATTAAAAGAAAAGTATTGTTTGGGGGCATAATAACATATTTCATTCTCTTTCGTCAAACAATCTCAAAAGAATATTTGCTTGTTTATAATATTTAATATATATATAATAGGTATTTACATTTATTTGAAAAAATATGTTGATTGGCTGATTGTTATCTGAAAGAAAATTCAAATTAACAAAAATGTTAGAAAGTTCCATACATCATTAAAAGAAAAGTATTCTTTGGGGGGGGGGGGGGATAGTAACATTTTTCCTTCTCTTCGGTCGAACAATCTCAAAAGAAAATTTGTTTGTTTGCTTTACAATTTATTAAAAATTCTTTTATTATTATTATTATTATTATATATTAAAAAGAAAGTATTATTTGGGGGTAAGAGCACTTTTCATTCTCTTTCGTAGAACAATCACAAAAGAATTTTTTTTGTTGTTGTTGTTTGTTTTACAATTTATTAATAGTCTTTTTGTTATTGTATCTTTTTGTTATTCATGAAATATGTTATTTCATTTTGACCTAGTGCGTTTTCTACGTCATTTTTAAATGATTGTAAGGAGACAATCCGGATGTTAGCAAAGATGAAAAGGAGAATAGGACTTTCTTGGAAAATTAGTCGATTGTAACCTGCGTGTTATACGCCGGAAAATACGGTAACTATAAAAATACCACAATAATTTATGTACGAAAATAGTGGTAGGAATTACGGCAAAATTTTCTCATCACTGAAAGTGTCCTGATAAAATAGAGGAGATTTCGAGTTCTGTCAAAAACTATTTAATTTAATTATTTTAAATCAATTTCATATCAACGTCGAAAATGATTGCTTATATTAATATTAATTATGTTATTTAAAGTCTTATCTTTATATTCTTCACTAAGAAAATAATATTGTATTAAAATTAACATTTGTACCATGTAGAGAAATGCTGTGTAGGGAAAAAAAAGGATCTTCACTGTTTTTTTTTTTTTTTTTTTTCATGCCGTTAAAATTTCTTATCACATCTATTTCAAAATTTTCTTAAAATTTCACAAACTGCTATTAAGTTTCATTTTGATCTCAAATTATTGAAAAGATTTTTGTGAAAATTGCATCGCAGTTTCCATTACACAATTATATAACCTTCACTGCATCATTTCAAAGCATGATCTGGCAAGTACCTTTTCAATATTTTAAAAATTAGATATTAATCTGTACGCTACGTATTCCATATTTAATTAGTTGAATTTAATTAAAGTAAAAATGGAGTATAAATCAATAATATAAATGCTATATCCGTATTATCCTAATTTGAAATTAATAGCTTTTGTCTGTAAGGAATTTCCTAAAATTTCCAGAATCATAGTTGCCAACTTCTTCGCTTTTTGACTATCAGTAACTTTTAATAAAAATCTGTAAAAGAATTCTGTAACCAGCGTTCCCATCTTTTATAATTTATTCACGAGCATTCTTAGTCCCGCCTTCTTTTCGCACCAGACATTTTGTAGATTATTCCTCTTTAATATGTGACAACGATTAAATAAGAAAACAATAAATTTTCAAAATTTCCGCTATGAAAAAGAGGCGGAGCTAAAAATGCTCGTGAATAAATTATAAAAGTTGGGAACTCTGTCTGTAACAGTTTTCATTGATTAAGGTACAAATTTTTAAACAGACAATATTGGTGGTGAACAATATTTAAAAAAAAAAAAAAAAAAAAAAAAAGACGGATTAGTTGACAGCTATTCAAATTATTAACTCCTTCCTTCTCGCTCGAGTGATATTCACGGGCAGTGACCACGCCCCACGTGTATTTTTCCTTTAACATTTTAGGGTACATGAAAGCACCAGCCAGTAACAAACAATATATAATGTATTTGAAAATATGTATAGAATAAATTTATATATTATTCATATAATAATTTTCAATCTATTTTTTTTTTATGACAAAAATGTGGATTTTATGGGCGTGTCTTTGAAAAATATGCGACCGTTAAGGGGTTAAAACTTTTTTACTCACAATTTCAAAGCTATGTCACATCTGCTTTGTGATGTTAATTGCATAGATCGTCAGTACACACACTTTCCAGTAACAATTCAGTCACGACTGCAATTAAGGGACCAACCACAAATTGTAGAAAAACAAAAATACTTTCGATAACCCAGTATCATAAAAATCTATAAATGACTTGTAACTTTAACATCTAATTTTATTTGCTATTTACAATATTTGACTGCTTTTTTGTAGGAATACAAAATTATTTAAAGACATAATATTTTTTTATGTAAAATTTTTTAATGTTTTCGGCAAGATTTTTTTGCTTATAACAATAATGGATTTCATCAAAGTTTTACAAAAATTGGAGAAGAATTAATCAAACATTAGAGAAACATATTATCCTGAACCATAAAATTCATGCGTTTTACTTGCGATGAAATATGAGCATTTGTAGTAAATAATTTTTACTGCGCATGCACAAAAGATAGCAATTTTTTTTTTTATAACATGGGTTGAAAACTAAATATATACAACAACTTATATCAAAATCTCATTCAAATTGAAGTGCATTTAAGAAAGTTATTGTAAAAAGAATGAGAATTTTATTTTTCTCAAAGAGTTGCGAAATCATAAGTGATTTTTCATAAAAATTATTTTTCAAAGAGTGGGTGAAATAATCAGACCTTTAAATTAAATACGTGATGTGTAAAAAAACACTTATGATTCTTTAACCATAGCCTCCTTAACTAGATGCCTGTCTCGTGGCTCATAAACTTGGCAACAGTTGAAGCGGTAGACAGCGCCACCTGGTACAGATTGCATGACTTTTTTATTGAAGTGTCACCAATAATTTTAAGAAGTGATATATGATATACATAATCGACGTTTCTTCGATTCTATTTTCCTTTTATGTATATCATATCCCACTTTTAAAAATTTTTGGTGAATGTTGAATAAAAAAGTCGCGCATTCTGTGCTAGGTGGCGCTGTCTACCGCTTCAACTGTTGCCAAAATTCCGAGCCACGCGACAGGCATCTAGTTTAGGAGGCTATGCTTTAACATAATTTTATTTGTTTACAAAAATTTGTGAGTTCATAAGCACATACTTTCCAACCATCTCATTATGAACCGTACAATTTTTAGTACCCGCCTTTTTTTTCACACCAATAATTTTTTTGAGTAATTTTAGTCTTATTTAATCGTAACAACATTTAGAGAGAATAACTCTAAATATATAGTGGTGTGAGAAAAGGGGCGTTTTTTCAGGGGGCGTTAACAATTGTACGGTTATTAATGAGATGGTTGGCAAGTATGTAAGCATAGCTGCCAAGTTTTTTAATTTATTCCGGAATGCTGTTAGTTCCGCCCCTTTTTCACACCGTAATATTTTTAGAGTAATTTTCTTAATATTTAATCGTAATTATATATTGAAGAAAATATATCTACAACGATTATGGTGTGAAAAAAGAGCGGGGCTAAGAACATTCCGGAATAAATTAAAAAACTTGGCAGCTATGCATAAGGGATTTTTCATAAGACAGATTTTTTCAGTATAGCTGAAATAATTGGAACTCCAAATTACATTCGTGATATGTGAAAAATGGCTTATGAAATAGTAACTCTGGGAAATATCTAAAATCTGGTTCATTCTTCTGACAATAATCTGCTTAATATTCATTTGATTCAGAGGAACTTTTGGCATAGGCTGTCAGTTTTCAACCTATGTATTAAAAACGATATATATCAGAATGTGCAGTAAAAAACTCTTTACTACAAGTTCATATCTCAGCTAAAATTAAACGTATGTATTTTATATTTCAAAATAACGTTTCTCTCTCTCTCTTTTTTTTTTCTTTTTTCTCCGTGCAAGTCTGGTAAAATTTTGTTGAAATCTATATGTGTTATAAGCTAGACTTGATAATTTAGAAAATTTAATAACTATCTAAATGTTAGTGGTATTCATACAAAAAAAAAAAAGAGAGGCCATACAAATATTGTAAATAGTAAGTGAAATCATGTGTTAAAGCATAGATGACAACATTTTAATTTATTACTGAGTATTTTTAGCCTCGCTTTTATTTCGCACCACTGTATTTTTAGAATAAGTTTCTCCTATATATAACCACAATAAGATAGGTAAAAATTACTCTTAAAGAAAAAAGTGGCATGAAATAATGACAGGGTTGAAAGTATTCCGGTATAAATTAACCCTTTATATCCTAAATTATTTTATTTTTGGAGAAATAGTCCGAAACTTTTTTATTATATTTCTTTATGCATGAGAATTATCTCATATTAACACTTTTGCGACCACATGATTTTGAATTTTTGACAGTAAGGTCCGCCTGTGGGCGTTATTCTCCCATGTTACAATATTTCAGAACAAAATTTTCTGTATTCACATTTATATTAGAAATGGATACTATACATTACAATTATATTCTTTCTAATCAAAGTATTTGCATCCATAGTATATTTCATTGTAAAAATGTGAATATTGGTTATATATTTAAGAAATAAATAGCATACAAAGTACAAAAGAAACGCCCACTGGTGGAATTACAGATTTTCAAATGACGTGAATCTACGTCAGCGGTCGCGAAAGTGTTAAATTTAGCTTAAACTATAGCTTAACTATAGGGAAACCTTAAACTATAGGGACAAAAGCTTAAACTATAGTCCCGATGAAATCCTGTAGTAAATTTAGGCTATATTGAGGAATTTTTTTGATGGGACTTCAAAGTCCTGATGGGATACAAAGGATTAAAATGTTGGCATTTATGGTTAAAAGCACCAGTCATTTGCAGCTTTTTTTTTTTTTTTTTTTTTTAAATATGGGTAATCCTAAATATTTCTTCAGTTTGTGTTTAGTCCCCTGATTGCACCCAAAAGTTCAAGGCCATTTTGTCCAGTATTTCTTTAGAAAATAGAAAAGAAAAAAAAAATGCCAAAAGAAAAAAAAAATTCTTACTTTATGATCACCTATTCTTTGCAATATCAACAGAGCCTGATTAAGGGGGAAGCACACATTATCTCCGCTCTCACCGGAATATTTTTACAATTATTTTTTACTACATGTCATAGAAATTCCACGCTTTGACGAGGAAATATTTTTTATAAAAAATGAACTATGTAAAACAATCCAATTTACTCACCGTTATTAGACACCAGAATTCTTTTAAAATAATTTTTAATGAGAATTTTCTGTTTATTATAGGAGGAAAGTATTTGTTAAAAAATAACGGTGTAAGTATAAATAATGTGTGCTTCCCCCTTAAACAGGCTCTGAATATCAACCAGTAATTGATATATTAACTATATTGGAGATAATAGTAGCATTTAAAATGCTTTAATGACAATCATATATATTATAAGGGATAAGTATAGTTTGTGCAGATGGTTTATTCAAATGAGTAATTTTTAATGAAAACATTTAAGAATAAGCAAATGGGGCATTTGTGCCATTTTTCAAGAACTGAACAGGTTTCTGCTAGCATGACAACTTTTACGAACATGTCACTTTAGAAATTATTTTAACTACTCCACGTAAAATACAAATTAGGGATGTTTACGATTACACATGATATCGATAAACAGAAGGATTGTCTTTTTTTCAATAAATGTAAAACTAACGTTTTGCTAATTTTTTTTTTTTTTTGTGTGTGTGTGTGTGTGTCTGTGTTATCTAAAAAATAAACTATACTTATATAGAGGGTTTTTTTTTTTTTTTTTTTTTTTTTTAAGTATTATTAGATTAATATAAATCTTTCAAGAGATAAATTTAAGTAAAAACATTTACTTTATGCATTTTGGATAAATTCAATCATAAGATAAGCCTAGACACAATATGGATATGCTTATATTTATACGGGGGAGGGGGGGGATTGTATGTTTTACTATTAGCAACTCTCGATGACAAGAAATACTATTTGTTTACTTTATTTATCCTGTGTATTAACGATTCGCTGATGTCAGCAGAGTTATCAACCCTTCAGATATTTTCATACCACTATTTCCTTATCGTCGACTTATTTGATCACGAAATTTCATTTTTAAATATAGCGATTTTGCTATTAAATATTATTGGTATTCAGCAATCCGGAAGGTTGGCAACTCCGTGTCTCCTGTTCATACTTGCCAACACACTAATTAATATTCCGTAGTATTGTCAGCCCCGCTTTCTTTTTCCCACCAGTATCTTTTTAGAGTATTTTTCTTCTTATTTAATCGTAATTGAATTTGGAGAATATTACTCTAAAAATTTACTGGTGTAAAAAATAGGGCGGGACTAACAACACTACGGAATATTAATTAGGATGTTGGCAAGTATGCCTGTTGCAGGCGATTGTAAGACAAATGATCTTTAGTATCTTACATAAATATTATTGACTATACATTTCATTCTATCTGATATTACAATTACTGTATTTTTTTAGTTTATAATTTGAATATTAATTTATTATTTTGTATTCTCATTATAATATTTAAAGAATATATAAACAATATGTTTTAGTAAAAATAATGGTTTTCAACTATTTTCTGTTTTTTTTTTTGTTGTTGTTGTTGTTGTTGTTGTTTTTGAGAAAATGCATAGTATCCCTTCACTTACATTAATGACTCTTTGTCGATTCAAAATGAAAATATGGATAAAACTCCTTAGCGTTTTGCACCTTTTGGAAAGCACTTAAAAATCAACTTTTCTATCGACAATATCTTTATGAGTTTTAACAATATTTCTTGGAGATTTGGAGATTTTTTAAGTTAGTCTGTACACATGGCTAATAAATTATGTAAAAGAAATTTCGCTAGCGCTTGTTTATGTGCAATTAAAATTTTATAGTAAAAATGCTCATATTTCATCACATATTTGATATTTTTTATATTCTGATTACAGTATGTTGTTGTGTCTGATGTAGTACGTCAAGTTTTCTAAAAGTAATGTTACTTTAGTTTTAAAACCTTGCATGTTATATATATATATATAAAACCACAAAACATTGACGACGTTATTAAAGAAACCTTTATATCTCCGTTAACATGACCGCAATTCTCATAAAAATTTATATGTATAATTAAAAAAAAAAAAATTCTCATAATCATATATTATAGCTACAATTAATTTCAAGCGTTATTTATTACAATGTGATCCCAAAAATTTTTTATTTTTGGCTAATTTGTTATTGATCCCTTTTTAGTTTTCGGGAAAAACTTTCGGTGCAATATATGTGGAATAACAGGTTCTTTTTATTCCTAAAGTTTCAAGAGAATCCATGAAGTATTTGTTTAGATATTCGCAAAACAGTCTAGATAGCTTAGCTATTGTCAACCGTCCTTAGGTTTTTTCCTATATATAAATAGCAGGCCTCGCAGCGTTCCTAAAATTTTACACTCACTTAATTATACTCGCACCACTATAGTAAAATAATACTTTTTTGTATAGTGTTTACACGCGCTTTAGCATTAAAACATAAATAAAAATTTCTTAGTTACGATAGTGGTGTCAATATAATAAAATCGGAGTAAAATTTTAGGAACACTGCGAGACCTGAAATTGATATATTAAGTTGGCGTGAAATTTTTGTCGTATTGAGTTAAGCAATTGACACTGGAAATTTATCCTGGACAACACTTATATAAATTTTAAGAAAGCATTTAGTAAATACCTTCTTAAAAGTTATATAAATGTTGTCCAGGATATATATATATATATATATATGCATACACAGTGCAATTATTTTCTTTACTAAAAAATACATTTCTTCAAAACCTGATATGCAGCAGCTGAAAGGACAAAAAGAATTTGAAACCAGTGAACTGTAACAGCATTTAATCTGTTTAATTTAGCGATTTTTAAAATTTCCGCATTCATTTTTTAAGTATTCTCTTAAATTTAAGTATGTTAATTTAAAATTGTATTGAATAATACACGACATTAAAAATAATCCCATTAACTTGTTGTATGCGGCTATGATACGAGGAAATGTTCCGCCCACATTATGTAACAGATTTTTCTTCAATGAATTTTATACCATAACTAAGATATAAATAAAGAATGAATGAATGCATATCATAATTGCAAAGAATGGAATACAGAAGCTGTAAAAAATATAATAATAAATTTCCCGCGTACATATAAGCTCGTTAAAGATTTTGAATACTATTTTGGTAGATTTTAATATAATATCATAGTATTAGGTAAATTTAAAAGCATTGTGATGCAGTTGCAGTCATTCGTTGGCATAGGGGGGGGGGGGGAGGGGGGACATAGCTGGCAGTTTCTCAGTATTTTGAATACCACTATTTTAACAAATTTTTCTTTCCCTTATTTAACACTTTAGTGCTCAGACTTTTGTTTTACTCACAAACAAAAAATTATTTAAATTTACAAAGTGAAGAATGTCATTAAAACTGAAAACTATATTTTTTAAAATATAGTATATAATATTTTAAATAATATTTAATTAGGAGTATTTAAACTGAAATAAAAATTGATAACAAAAATGAAAAGCTTGAATATGGGGCTTCTTTTCCATACCACTATGCTCTAAAGAGCTAATGAGTACAATTTAATCCTTTCACCTGCCAAATTTCGTAAATTTAAAAGTAAATTTCTTTCTTTTTCGTAACTTTCCTTCATTTTTTTTAATCCAAAGAAACACAAGCAGTGTTGCGAGATCTAGCGGATTTTTTGTTCAATAATCACTAATAATTTTCAATTGTAACATTTGCCTAATTAATTCGAAGATTGATAGTCTATTATGTATATCAAATATCGATTCTCAAAATTATTGGTGATTATTGAATAAAAAATCAACCAGATCTGGCAACAGTGAACTTAAGGAATTTAAGCTGATATAATATCGATTGCCACCATTGTGAAGGTGTTCACATATATTTGGTTAAATTTTAATTGAATTTTTAAATAAAATAAAATCTAATGATAAATTAATGCATTATCGCAATATAAAAATAATTAAATTTCATGTGTGATATTTTATTCACATAATTTGTTTTCAGACATTTGAAGAAAGAATTGTTTTTTTTAAGTGTCATTAAAAATTGCACAATTTTAATTATACATACGACCTACACTATTTATTAACATAAAACATTAACACACATCATTCAGAAATCTAATTTGTATATGTTTTATATCTAAATTATAAATAAAATGTTTATCTTTTAAATAGAAAAGTAATTTATTTTATGGGATAAAAAGAAAATAAAATAATAATAATATCTAACGGAAATTCTGACATTAAACGTAATTATAAAATAAAAAGTGTTCTCAAATAGTCATAAAACAAGGAAACTCATTGTCAGAATTTATATTATTTCAACACAGGATGTAATTTATTTTAGATTGCGCAATATTAATGACTGCATTTCTTAACCGTCTCTTTCTCTCGTCTAACGGTAATTTGGCAAAATGTTGGCGATTGAAGGGTTACTATAATTATAAACCGTCATTGCAAATTCAAAAAAATTAACATTGTTTTATCCGATAAACAATGAAAATATTTAGCCCTATAATTTGGCTGTTTTTCTAAAATTTGGCTCTTTTTCTTCAGACATCTCGGATCTGTTCTAGGGTAAGGATCTCAGAACTGCTCCAGATCATAGTATAATACCGATGTAATTACGTTCGCTCTCTCCCCCATCTCATGCGACAATCTCAACATTTAACCATGGGTCTACGTACTTCATTAGTAAACATTTTACAACGCTTTGTACAAATTGTTGGAAATATTCCTAGATTTTGTTGGACGAATTATTCAATAAAGACTTCCTGATGACTGCCATTGGACTCCTTATTGAAGTATTGCTAACCTGACTTTCTTTACAGAAATCTACATTAGTCAACGATCACGACTACGTGAAGAAATTCATCTTCACACAAATAAATATGTGAAGGTGTTCACATATATTTGGTTAAATTTTAATTGAATTTTTAAATAAAATAAAATCTAATGATAAATTAATGCATTATCGCAATATAAAAATAATTAAATTTCATGTGTGATATTTTATTCACATAATTTGTTTTCAGACATTTGAAGAAAGAATTGTTTTTTTTAAGTGTCATTAAAAATTGCACAATTTTAATTATACATACGACCTACACTATTTATTAACATAAAACATTAACACACATCATTCAGAAATCTAATTTGTATATGTTTTATATCTAAATTATAAATAAAATGTTTATCTTTTAAATAGAAAAGTAATTTATTTTATGGGATAAAAAGAAAATAAAATAATAATAATATCTAACGGAAATTCTGACATTAAACGTAATTATAAAATAAAAAGTGTTCTCAAATAGTCATAAAACAAGGAAACTCATTGTCAGAATTTATATTATTTCAACACAGGATGTAATTTATTTTAGATTGCGCAATATTAATGACTGCATTTCTTAACCGTCTCTTTCTCTCGTCTAACGGTAATTTGGCAAAATGTGGGCGATTGAAGGGTTACTATAATTATAAACCGTCATTGCAAATTCAAAAAAATTAACATTGTTTTATCCGATAAACAATGAAAATATTTAGCCCTATAATTTGGCTGTTTTTCTAAAATTTGGCTCTTTTTCTTCAGACATCTCGGATCTGTTCTAGGGTAAGGATCTCAGAACTGCTCCAGATCATAGTATAATACCGATGTAATTACGTTCGCTCTCTCCCCCATCTCATGCGACAATCTCAACATTTAACCATGGGTCTACGTACTTCATTAGTAAACATTTTACAACGCTTTGTACAAATTGTTGGAAATATTCCTAGATTTTGTTGGACGAATTATTCAATAAAGACTTCCTGATGACTGCCATTGGACTCCTTATTGAAGTATTGCTAACCTGACTTTCTTTACAGAAATCTACATTAGTCAACGATCACGACTACGTGAAGAAATTCATCTTCACACAAATTGGTGCTAAAGCACCAGGAGTTGAGATTGGTCGACATGGGGGAGAGGGGCTGTGTTTATTCGTACGCATATTTTGTTCGGATTTTTCCATATTTGCCTGATGCTTAATTTTTCGCATGGACGATTATATGTCTATCGGAGATGAACAAGAAAATCTTTAAAGCAATGATACTGGACGACGCAATACCATGTAAAATTGGTGTATGCCCTGTTTGTGTATATTAAACGAGTGAAGCACCAGTCAGATTAATGAACAATGGTCACTTATTAAAAGATTTGTCAACTCCTGTATTCCAGTTCGAGCAACAGTACTTTGGAGGGTTTGCCGTTCTCTCGATTTGATGGCAGTTGTTTCGGACACGGTATACCCTTCATCATGTCCGGATGTTTTCCGTTCAAGCAATCCTGTTCAAAATTTATGCCAAACATTATGGTGATTTTATACATTTTTTGCCACTCGTGGTTTTCTCCTACAAAACTTAAGAAAAATAATTTCTGCTTCACATGTGACACCTCCACAATCAAGATTTGTGAGCCAAAAGTCTACGTTAATAATGAAACAGAGTTCACGATATGTTTTCCATTTTCTAATGATCGTGCATTTTCCATCGCTGGCAGGGGCTGCAGTGTTTGCATGCCTGGATCGGTTCTCCCTGTGTGTGCTGTTTTCTACGCAAGTATACAAAACATACTTTTGTTTTCTGCGTTAAGAAATTTTATATTAAAATCGTCATTTTCGTACAATCACAAAAAAAAAAATGTGACATTCCATTATTATATACGCATTCATACAGGAGGAAAACCTTAAACATATAGAAGTATATTTTTTCCTACGTTCAAAAAGACTACTACGTACTACGAATGTGGATAATTATGTGGGCACTACGAATATTTGAAACTTTCCTTCAAAACTTCGATAATTTAGGAAAATGAACTATTTTACCAGGAAGAGCAAGTTGCTGTAATGAATATCGGTTTAGTTTCGTAAAATATACGAATTTTTTTTTGATTTTTCAAGATTGGTAAGTACTTTTTCCTTAGTCTTGAAGAAAATGTTTGAAAGTAGAAAGTTAAACTTTGTATATTCTATAACACTTAAATAATTTTTGAATGGAGCACGCAACTCTATTAATTATTAATTAAAAAGTATATGTATTAATAATTTTAAATTTATATTTTTCTCGTTTTATATTTATTACAATTTTTACTTGCATAGTAGTACTCTTGCTTATTTATACGTTCTATATATTTTTTTCTTGTATTTAATCTATATTAAAATGTTGGGTATGGATATACAGGTATATACATTATCCATTTTATAAAGAAAATCATTTTTTAGATTCATAATAATTTCTTTTAGAAAATGTGAAATTTTTGAGTTTTCTGTTAGATAATTTGAAATGCACATGAATATACATTTTATCGACTTTATATATTATTAAAGTTCAAATAAATTTACTCTTTGAGAGAAAGATATAGAATATCTAGACTTAATAAGTAATAAATATTATAATATCTCATCTTTTTCTGAGGGGAGTGATGTTTAATTGCACATCTATAATCAAAGTTGTTTATATCGAATAAGAAGATAAACGAGTTAAATCTGTTCTCAGTATTTCAGGCTGAATTCTACATAAATTATATTGGCCTTTGTATTTGAAATATGCTTTACTTTATTTTGGTAAGACCATAAATATTTTTAAGTATTATCTATTTATACATTGTTTTATATATTTAAAACTTATTTCTAATTTTTCTTCATTCTTGTTTCACACTCAAACAAAGTTATTTCACACATAGTTTACATTGTTGTCACAAATAGGTAGCCCTTCATTAAAATGTTCTCATACCTTCTTGCTAAACATTTCAAAATACTTCAATTTTACATTATGATTTTAGGCATCTTTTCTTTACATGTACATTTTATAACTTTATCAAAAAAAAAAAAAAAATTAAGTAAGAATTTTTTTTTCTGCAATCGTTCGGGACTAGGTGTTTATAAGCGGCAGGTGAGCATTTCCCACTATTTACACACTTACAAACACATTTTTTTTTATAAATATTTTGCATTTACACATTTCACATTTTCATAAAATTGATCTTTCAATTCTTGTGGGGAATATTAGTAATTAATCATCGATAAATTGATTGGTTTGGCTCATCCTGAAACTTTAGAAATATTTGTTTTCGGACGTTTGTAATAAAATTTTTCTCTTACACTAACACATTTTCAATCATGTTTTTATACATACACTATTTCTAGGTTCTATTAAATAATAGCGAGTTGTAAAGTTTTTTTTAATGAGAATTTAATTTGTACACATTATAATTATCCTTTCTACATTTCAAAATTTTGACACATTTCCTATTTTAAGATTTATTTTGTTTTTTTTTTTGTAATTTTGTGCCCCACTGTTGCATTTAATGACGTCTTGAATGTAGTATAGTGTTTGTTTGGTACTCGGGGTATATTTATTTCTTTGGAAATCCTGGCCAGATTTCTTTATGGGGAGAGATCTGCCTTGATTACCTTGCATTGCACAATTTTACTTTTGCTAGAATTTTATTTTCATTTATACAAAATATTTACTTTGTTAAATTTACAGTTCTGCATTTGTTTTTCATATACATATGTAAATAAAAAAAATAATAATTAAATGAAGGCAATAAGGTAATTAAATTGATAAACATTGTTTCTTTATTTATTAAATATTTTTCTCATTTTTTTTTATATTTGTTCACTGCATGTAGATGTGACGGGATTACGTCATTACAGTAAAACAGCTGTTGTTCATAAAAGACTTTCCCGCCCATAATATTTTACATGCATGATGTTCTTATTTTCACACATTGCTATAAATTTACATATTTCATCTTTCACGTACATTCAAAAATTCACTTTCGTATTAATTTGCTATGCCTATATATATATTTTTAACACTGTACAATAACAGATTTTTATATTTTTTTGTTTACACTTTTTACACACATCAAGTTTGTTTATTTTTCTTTCATATATTACAAGAACTTGATTATACTGATCAAACAAAATTTATAAACAAAGAAACTGAGAGGCTAACAAATGGATAGATAAATAGGGAGAAATGAAATAAATGCACTCTTTTTATTCATACAATGGTGAAAATATTTTGTTGAGGCATGTTTATTTTTATATTTTTTTTATTCTTTCTGAAAGACTGAGATGCATATCTGTCACTCACCATGCATAAAATAATATTAAAGGAAATAGTAATCAGAAGAATAATAATATTTTTATGTTTTTTAATGTAAATATAATTTAACTGTGTTAAAGCATCATATATACTTATTTACTCACATTTTATCATAAATATTTATTTGTTGGTTTACATTCTTGTTTGTATGTGTATCTTTTTATTTTTATTAATATGTATACATTAATATTAATATTTACATCTAATTGCTAGCAAATTTTATAACATCAAATATCAGGCCTTGTGTATTAGATGCATCATTTTTAGAAAACAGCGTTGCGCAACTTTTGAGCAAATATTTTTTTGTTTTTTTATACATGTCAGCTGATTATGATTATGATTATGTTTTTTTTAGTCGACTTGATGAACAATTTGAATTCATCTTTTATTGAGAAGTTATTTATGCTTCCTTTACTCGAGTTTTTATGGAATTTGATATGAGCATTTATGATAGCCCTTGTAGCTAGTCTTTATATTGATTTTAATCTCATTTTAAGAGGCCTCGTTGAACTCATTAGAAGTTTATATTGTCATGACCTTTTTTTAAACAATTTCACACATTTTTTTTTATTTCATTATTAATTAAAGAGCTGTCATCAGAGATCATAAATAATAATATTGTGGCTATTTTTTTTCATCAGTAATACCATTCTAGAATGTTTACGGACATGATTGAAAGTTATCGAGAATTTTAATCTCGCATTTGTATAAAAAAAAAAAAAAAAAAAAAAAATCAAATTAATTTAACTATGTTATCACAGCTTCTTGTTAAAAAAAAAATAGATAAAATAAATATACATAAACACACTCCCTGTTAACACAATTGTGTTGCTTTGGTCTATCTATTATGCAGATTGTTTTTATATAATGTGCTGACATTTGACTATAAGTTTAAAGTTTCAACACCAAAAATTGTGTTGGGGAAACCACATTTCACATTAATATTATTATGCGAAAGCTATTTTTCAAACATTCACTAATTATTTTTAATAAATATATACAATAAATAAATAAATAATCATATATTGTATTGGTTATTTCACTGTATATACTTAAATGTAAAGTATGTATATTTTCACCTTTTTCAACACACACACATATGCAATCTTCATCCAAAAAAAAAATAAATAAATAAAATCAAATATTTTTTATAATCATAAGCCAATAAAGGAGTATATATATATATAATGTTTATAATTCTGCTCAATTTTAAATGACAGTATTTCATAACACAATAATACACTAATTATACTATTGTTTACATTTTATTCTCTCCATTTTGAAGTATTTTATGATTAATATACGAATACAATTAAACATACACTTCGTTTTTTGTTTGTCAAAATTTAATATACAATTTTTTTTTTGTTATTGTCAAGTTATGTAATGTTTCCGAAGGAAAGCTTGTACACTGTCTCCGAGTGCTCTTCAGTGTATCGGTTTTTTTAGTGTTTTGCTGTTCATTTTATAAACAATACTTCGGCAGGACCGATTTTTTTTTAGTTAAGGATGATGAATAGCGGAATATTATTTTTTGTGAAGCATTATATTTTTCTGACAAATGTTTACAATCAATTACTTTTGGAATGTGGTTCAAAATTTCCTTTTGATACATAAATTCGTTTTCATGAAACTTCTTTAAATGTAATAATAAC
This sequence comes from Salticus scenicus, assembly GCA_963930645.1. NCBI lineage: Eukaryota > Metazoa > Arthropoda > Arachnida > Araneae > Salticidae > Salticus > Salticus scenicus. The sequence goes on from OZ005657.1 coordinate 117,432,869, forward strand.
AGTAGATTAATTGGGATAACATTAAGACAGGGGTAAATAAATAATATTGAGAACCTTGTCACATTTTTCTATTGAAATTATGCAGAATATTGATAAAAAAAAAAAATTTTTTTGAGTTTTGATTTTTATATAATTTTTGATTTCCCAATGCATAAAAAAAAAAAAAAAAAGATTTAAAACTCACTTTTACATCATTGTTGACAAAAACTCTTTTTTCTTGAAATTATATAATTATAATACATTTACAACAAATGCATAAATTTGTGTTTTCACATTTAATTTCCTATTTATACACAACTTCGTAAAGATATACACACATATTCATTAAATGGTTTTGTTACATACAGTGCCAGTTTGAAAATTTACTGATGTTTGTTAAACAAAAAAAATGATTTAACACAATTTTTAATACACTATTTTTTTTTTGAAGGTGATGGCATGTAAATCTGACAATCTCAGCCTTGCCATATGGTCACTTTCAGTTATGCACGTAGGTGTACTTCACACACACATTTTCAACAAATAATTTTTAATTCAAATGCAGTATTATTTTAAAACTTGCAACATTGATAACCAATTGCGAAGAGATATTATTACATGACACTTAATTTTTTCTTGATTATGTAATTGTTTGGAGTATATAATTCCATAGTGACATAATTTTCTCACACATACATTTTTCTTATTACACAATTTTTACGCTTACATACTATTGTTTTACATTTTATTTTATTGCCAATTCTCACTTCTACATGTTATACAATATTTATTTTTCTATATTTTTATTTTCAAAATATATGAGATGTACACAAACATAAAATAGGAATTTTATATTCTCTATTATAACCATATCATGGAATTGATTCATCTTTTCACAAAATACAATGTTTTCAATTATTTTTTTTCTATAAGTATCTACACATATTTACAATTTTATTTGTTTGTTTATTTTATTTTTGGAAATATGTGCATGTAAATCTAGCTTATGTGCTAGCCGTGCGTTTGGAAATATTTCTTCTATTTACAAGAATTACACACACACAAAAAAAGGGATGGATAAATAAATGGATAAAGTTAAAGAGTCTATCATACAATTTTTCTCATTAATTATGCAGAATATTAGTTATAAATTTTTAATGTTTCATATTATGGGTATAAAAAAAAAAAAAAAAATATTTTTGCACTTGAACATTTTTATTTCTTTCTATGGTTATTTTCCAATTTGCAAACACTGTGAGTCATTTTTTTTAATGATTCACATGAATGTGTAATTTTTCGAGATACAGATGTTTTCTAACTGTACACATATACACTTATATTTTATTTATTTTATACATATATAATACCACATACACAATTACAAAAATTTTCACAAATACTTCAATTTTTATTTAATATTATTGTCCATTTTGAAGGTAAATTCCTTATTTAAAAAAAAAAAGGAACTATTCAATTTTTATACACTATATACATACACTTTTAAGGTAACCTGCATGTAAATCTAGTCATTCTAGTCTTGCAATAGGGTTACTTTTGTTAAGTGCACATAATTTTATCCATCTTACACATTATTTCACATGGCTTACCTTGCAGTATTGTATAAAAATAAATAAATAAATATAAAATATATAGGTTCTAATATTTACACATCTTCGTCCAAGACGTAAGTGATCTAAACACACACACACACAAAAAAAAAAAAAAAAGTATCGTATCATGCATACTTAACAAGTTTAACATTTTGTATTTCTCAATTATTTAATCATTATTCAATACAAACATCACGAATAATACATATTATTAATAGAATAAAATATAAATATTATTAAAATATTATTAGAATTTGTTCATGTTGACAATTTACACTTTTCAGTTGTGATTCATGTTTTATAAATTATTATATTTGTTAAGGAAAAGGGAATTAGTAGTATATTGATATCTTTCTTCATTTTTTTAAACCACATAATGTTTGAAAAATGAACTTACTTCATTTTTTTTAGAAATAATTAATTATAATTGAACAAAAAACTAATTACATTTTCTATTAAAAATTTTCCAGACTTTATACTTGTGTCCTATTACTTTATTGATTGGGCTATTTTTTTTTTTTTTTTCTTTTTCGCAATTCACTGTACACAAACAAAAGACATTTAATTATGTCGTGTTGCAGAATGCTTGCTGTAATCTTATTTACACATAATATGTATGCCTCTTCTGCCTCACACCCTAACTCAGTAAGTTATTTTTGGCTGTGGCCTCACAACCCATAATGTCAATTATGATTTGTATACTGATTCACACACACTGGCTCAATTTGTATAAATTTTAGGTCTTCACATATTGGCGTTCTGGTACTTTCTTTATATTATAAAAAAAAAATAAAAAATTCATACCAAAATATCTCATCAAAATATTGTTTTATTGAAATCAGTAAATAATAAATAATTTCAAGCAAATTAATAGATTGCATAAACTTGTGAATACTTAAAATATTTTAATTTTGTAATTATTGATTTCCTTTTTCCTTGCCTTCAATTTGTCATACATTGTCAAGAAAATTTGTTGAGAATACATTGTCATACAGCTGTGAATTATTATAAATGCTACATTGCATTGCTTATTTTATAATTATAATGTCATGATTTCAATATACATTGTTGCTTCTTATGAAAGATAACTATGTCCAGTACAAACAAGTTCTAATTAATTATTGGTATTATATATATTTGATGTTTAATTTTACATTATTAGCCACCTTGTAATATGAAAAATATTTTTGAAGTAATATTGATTTTATATAGAAAGTTATTTTGAAATTTGTAGTATGTATTTGTCTTGATGTGAGAGAGAGCGATTATTTTTGATTACCTTTCGATTTTTTTTTCTTTTTAGGCGAAGGGGAGAAATATGTGAAGGTGTTCACATATATTTGGTTAAATTTTAATTGAATTTTTAAATAAAATAAAATCTAATGATAAATTAATGCATTATCGCAATATAAAAATAATTAAATTTCATGTGTGATATTTTATTCACATAATTTGTTTTCAGACATTTGAAGAAAGAATTGTTTTTTTTTAAGTGTCATTAAAAATTGCACAATTTTAATTATACATACGACCTACACTATTTATTAACATAAAACATTAACACACATCATTCAGAAATCTAATTTGTATATGTTTTATATCTAAATTATAAATAAAATGTTTATCTTTTAAATAGAAAAGTAATTTATTTTATGGGATAAAAAGAAAATAAAATAATAATAATATCTAACGGAAATTCTGACATTAAACGTAATTATAAAATAAAAAGTGTTCTCAAATAGTCATAAAACAAGGAAACTCATTGTCAGAATTTATATTATTTCAACACAGGATGTAATTTATTTTAGATTGCGCAATATTAATGACTGCATTTCTTAACCGTCTCTTTCTCTCGTCTAACGGTAATTTGGCAAAATGTTGGCGATTGAAGGGTTACTATAATTATAAACCGTCATTGCAAATTCAAAAAAATTAACATTGTTTTATCCGATAAACAATGAAAATATTTAGCCCTATAATTTGGCTGTTTTTCTAAAATTTGGCTCTTTTTCTTCAGACATCTCGGATCTGTTCTAGGGTAAGGATCTCAGAACTGCTCCAGATCATAGTATAATACCGATGTAATTACGTTCGCTCTCTCCCCCATCTCATGCGACAATCTCAACATTTAACCATGGGTCTACGTACTTCATTAGTAAACATTTTACAACGCTTTGTACAAATTGTTGGAAATATTCCTAGATTTTGTTGGACGAATTATTCAATAAAGACTTCCTGATGACTGCCATTGGACTCCTTATTGAAGTATTGCTAACCTGACTTTCTTTACAGAAATCTACATTAGTCAACGATCACGACTACGTGAAGAAATTCATCTTCACAACCATAAACATTTTTGTGAAGAAAATTCAGGGATGAATCTTGGCAGGTTGTAATGAAAATTTTACTCCTCCAAGAATTAACGGAGAATTTCAGTCTTGAAATAAAGCAAAAAGTTTTTTTACAGAAGTACTCACTGGTATTCGAAAAGCAGAGAAATTGGAAAGTTTGGGTATACTGGGTAATTCCATGGAAAATGATATGTTAGTCTCACAAAAAAATTATCGTTTTCTCCTTTTTTCCATTAAACAGGATCATAATTATCGTTAGGAAATACTGATAGCGAAACCAAAAAGTGGAAATATTATTGCGTGTGGCTAACATAACATCATAGCTGCCACATCGCTCCTATTCGGCGGGAGGCTTATTCAATAGAAACGTTTAGCGTCGACATTTTAGAAGCATGGTTTAGATAATGTCTTTTATTTTTAGGTTTTACCGCATTATTTTATGAGTTTTTCTGAACAGTAAACCGTTTTGAAAACAAAAGAAAAGCTACCAGCCTTTTTTCTTTTTATTTTAGAATATTTTTCTTCTGATTTAATCATAATTGCATTTGGAGAAAATTACTGTAAAAGTAAAGTGGTGTGGAAAAAGGGACGGGTTCTATCAATGCTACGGAACAGTGTTGCCAGATCTGGCGGATTTTTAATTCAATAATCGCCAATAATTTTTAATTGTAACATTTGCCTAATCACTTCGAAGATTAATCGTCTATTATGTATATCAAATATCAATTTTTAAAATTATTGGTGATTATTGAATAAAAAATTCGGAATATTATTTTTTGTGAAGCATTATATTTTTCTGACAAATGTTTACAATCAATTACTTTTGGAATGTGGTTCAAAATTTCCTTTTGATACATAAATTCGTTTTCATGAAACTTCTTTAAATGTAATAATAACAGTAGATTAATTGGGATAACATTAAGACAGGGGTAAATAAATAATATTGAGAACCTTGTCACATTTTTCTATTGAAATTATGCAGAATATTGATAAAAAAAAAAATTTTTTTTGAGTTTTGATTTTTATATAATTTTTGATTTCCCAATGCATAAAAAAAAAAAAAAAGATTTAAAACTCACTTTTACATCATTGTTGACAAAAACTCTTTTTTCTTGAAATTATATAATTATAATACATTTACAACAAATGCATAAATTTGTGTTTTCACATTTAATTTCCTATTTATACACAACTTCGTAAAGATATACACACATATTCATTAAATGGTTTTGTTACATACAGTGCCAGTTTGAAAATTTACTGATGTTTGTTAAACAAAAAAAATGATTTAACACAATTTTTAATACACTATTTTTTTTTGAAGGTGATGGCATGTAAATCTGACAATCTCAGCCTTGCCATATGGTCACTTTCAGTTATGCACGTAGGTGTACTTCACACACACATTTTCAACAAATAATTTTTAATTCAAATGCAGTATTATTTTAAAACTTGCAACATTGATAACCAATTGCGAAGAGATATTATTACATGACACTTAATTTTTTCTTGATTATGTAATTGTTTGGAGTATATAATTCCATAGTGACATAATTTTCTCACACATACATTTTTCTTATTACACAATTTTTACGCTTACATACTATTGTTTTACATTTTATTTTATTGCCAATTCTCACTTCTACATGTTATACAATATTTATTTTTCTATATTTTTATTTTCAAAATATATGAGATGTACACAAACATAAAATAGGAATTTTATATTCTCTATTATAACCATATCATGGAATTGATTCATCTTTTCACAAAATACAATGTTTTCAATTATTTTTTTTCTATAAGTATCTACACATATTTACAATTTTATTTGTTTGTTTATTTTATTTTTGGAAATATGTGCATGTAAATCTAGCTTATGTGCTAGCCGTGCGTTTGGAAATATTTCTTCTATTTACAAGAATTACACACACACAAAAAAAGGGATGGATAAATAAATGGATAAAGTTAAAGAGTCTATCATACAATTTTTCTCATTAATTATGCAGAATATTAGTTATAAATTTTTAATGTTTCATATTATGGGTATAAAAAAAAAAAAAAAAAATATTTTTGCACTTGAACATTTTTATTTCTTTCTATGGTTATTTTCCAATTTGCAAACACTGTGAGTCATTTTTTTTAATGATTCACATGAATGTGTAATTTTTCGAGATACAGATGTTTTCTAACTGTACACATATACACTTATATTTTATTTATTTTATACATATATAATACCACATACACAATTACAAAAATTTTCACAAATACTTCAATTTTTATTTAATATTATTGTCCATTTTGAAGGTAAATTCCTTATTTAAAAAAAAAAAGGAACTATTCAATTTTTATACACTATATACATACACTTTTAAGGTAACCTGCATGTAAATCTAGTCATTCTAGTCTTGCAATAGGGTTACTTTTGTTAAGTGCACATAATTTTATCCATCTTACACATTATTTCACATGGCTTACCTTGCAGTATTGTATAAAAATAAATAAATAAATATAAAATATATAGGTTCTAATATTTACACATCTTCGTCCAAGACGTAAGTGATCTAAACACACACACACACACACACAAAAAAAAAAAGTATCGTATCATGCATACTTAACAAGTTTAACATTTTGTATTTCTCAATTATTTAATCATTATTCAATACAAACATCACGAATAATACATATTATTAATAGAATAAAATATAAATATTATTAAAATATTATTAGAATTTGTTCATGTTGACAATTTACACTTTTCAGTTGTGATTCATGTTTTATAAATTATTATATTTGTTAAGGAAAAGGGAATTAGTAGTATATTGATATCTTTCTTCATTTTTTTAAACCACATAATGTTTGAAAAATGAACTTACTTCATTTTTTTTAGAAATAATTAATTATAATTGAACAAAAAACTAATTACATTTTCTATTAAAAATTTTCCAGACTTTATACTTGTGTCCTATTACTTTATTGATTGGGCTATTTTTTTTTTTTTTTTCTTTTTCGCAATTCACTGTACACAAACAAAAGACATTTAATTATGTCGTGTTGCAGAATGCTTGCTGTAATCTTATTTACACATAATATGTATGCCTCTTCTGCCTCACACCCTAACTCAGTAAGTTATTTTTGGCTGTGGCCTCACAACCCATAATGTCAATTATGATTTGTATACTGATTCACACACACTGGCTCAATTTGTATAAATTTTAGGTCTTCACATATTGGCGTTCTGGTACTTTCTTTATATTATAAAAAAAAAAAAAAATTCATACCAAAATATCTCATCAAAATATTGTTTTATTGAAATCAGTAAATAATAAATAATTTCAAGCAAATTAATAGATTGCATAAACTTGTGAATACTTAAAATATTTTAATTTTGTAATTATTGATTTCCTTTTTCCTTGCCTTCAATTTGTCATACATTGTCAAGAAAATTTGTTGAGAATACATTGTCATACAGCTGTGAATTATTATAAATGCTACATTGCATTGCTTATTTTATAATTATAATGTCATGATTTCAATATACATTGTTGCTTCTTATGAAAGATAACTATGTCCAGTACAAACAAGTTCTAATTAATTATTGGTATTATATATATTTGATGTTTAATTTTACATTATTAGCCACCTTGTAATATGAAAAATATTTTTGAAGTAATATTGATTTTATATAGAAAGTTATTTTGAAATTTGTAGTATGTATTTGTCTTGATGTGAGAGAGAGCGATTATTTTTGATTACCTTTCGATTTTTTTTTCTTTTTAGGCGAAGGGGAGAAATATGTGAAGGTGTTCACATATATTTGGTTAAATTTTAATTGAATTTTTAAATAAAATAAAATCTAATGATAAATTAATGCATTATCGCAATATAAAAATAATTAAATTTCATGTGTGATATTTTATTCACATAATTTGTTTTCAGACATTTGAAGAAAGAATTGTTTTTTTTTAAGTGTCATTAAAAATTGCACAATTTTAATTATACATACGACCTACACTATTTATTAACATAAAACATTAACACACATCATTCAGAAATCTAATTTGTATATGTTTTATATCTAAATTATAAATAAAATGTTTATCTTTTAAATAGAAAAGTAATTTATTTTATGGGATAAAAAGAAAATAAAATAATAATAATATCTAACGGAAATTCTGACATTAAACGTAATTATAAAATAAAAAGTGTTCTCAAATAGTCATAAAACAAGGAAACTCATTGTCAGAATTTATATTATTTCAACACAGGATGTAATTTATTTTAGATTGCGCAATATTAATGACTGCATTTCTTAACCGTCTCTTTCTCTCGTCTAACGGTAATTTGGCAAAATGTTGGCGATTGAAGGGTTACTATAATTATAAACCGTCATTGCAAATTCAAAAAAATTAACATTGTTTTATCCGATAAACAATGAAAATATTTAGCCCTATAATTTGGCTGTTTTTCTAAAATTTGGCTCTTTTTCTTCAGACATCTCGGATCTGTTCTAGGGTAAGGATCTCAGAACTGCTCCAGATCATAGTATAATACCGATGTAATTACGTTCGCTCTCTCCCCCATCTCATGCGACAATCTCAACATTTAACCATGGGTCTACGTACTTCATTAGTAAACATTTTACAACGCTTTGTACAAATTGTTGGAAATATTCCTAGATTTTGTTGGACGAATTATTCAATAAAGACTTCCTGATGACTGCCATTGGACTCCTTATTGAAGTATTGCTAACCTGACTTTCTTTACAGAAATCTACATTAGTCAACGATCACGACTACGTGAAGAAATTCATCTTCACAACCATAAACATTTTTGTGAAGAAAATTCAGGGATGAATCTTGGCAGGTTGTAATGAAAATTTTACTCCTCCAAGAATTAACGGAGAATTTCAGTCTTGAAATAAAGCAAAAAGTTTTTTTACAGAAGTACTCACTGGTATTCGAAAAGCAGAGAAATTGGAAAGTTTGGGTATACTGGGTAATTCCATGGAAAATGATATGTTAGTCTCACAAAAAAATTATCGTTTTCTCCTTTTTTCCATTAAACAGGATCATAATTATCGTTAGGAAATACTGATAGCGAAACCAAAAAGTGGAAATATTATTGCGTGTGGCTAACATAACATCATAGCTGCCACATCGCTCCTATTCGGCGGGAGGCTTATTCAATAGAAACGTTTAGCGTCGACATTTTAGAAGCATGGTTTAGATAATGTCTTTTATTTTTAGGTTTTACCGCATTATTTTATGAGTTTTTCTGAACAGTAAACCGTTTTGAAAACAAAAGAAAAGCTACCAGCCTTTTTTCTTTTTATTTTAGAATATTTTTCTTCTGATTTAATCATAATTGCATTTGGAGAAAATTACTGTAAAAGTAAAGTGGTGTGGAAAAAGGGACGGGTTCTATCAATGCTACGGAACAGTGTTGCCAGATCTGGCGGATTTTTAATTCAATAATCGCCAATAATTTTTAATTGTAACATTTGCCTAATCACTTCGAAGATTAATCGTCTATTATGTATATCAAATATCAATTTTTAAAATTATTGGTGATTATTGAATAAAAAATTCGCCAGATCTGGCAACACTGCTACGGAATATTAATTATAATGTTGGCAGGTATGAAGTATTATAAATAATTTTTACTCTTTATATTTTTAGAAATTTATCTTAGCTAACTCACGGTTCATACAGTCCTTGAATTTTCTTGATTTTCTGCACCACTAATATTCTGCAGAAATGTTTGATATAAAAAAGCCTTAAAAGGAAATATGTTGTCTAAAAATACTGGTGGAAGAGTCCTTGAAAAAAAAGCGTGAACATACGAATCATGTAACTGAAAAAATTTGTTTAAAGTACTTATTTTTTTTTTTTTTTTTTTTTTTTTTTTTTTTTGGACATAAATTATTAAGCTTCATTTCTGAACAGAAACCTTTGATAGCAGTATGTTACGATTACAAAAAATAAGTACTTACTGTGAGAAAATTTTAGCAAAAAAAGAAAGAAAGAAAGAAAGAAGAAAAGGACACGTGATAGGAACTCTGTTTATAGATTATTTTTTTTTTCTCCCTTAGTTACGCATAACGGCAAAAATTATTAATACTTTTCCAAATGCATTTTTAAAAACTGCATTCATTTATTTATTTATTTATTTTTCATATGTAAGCATTAAAAGTGATTTTCTTCGTTACGCATAACGTAAAAAATTATTGACACTTTTCTGAATGTATTTTTTTAAAAATTCAACTATTTATTTTATTTATCTTATATAATAAGCCTTATAAGTGATTATGAAGTGTTTATTTTTCTGCATTTATAAATAGTAATATGTACGGAATAATAATTGTCAAAAATATTGCTTTTGTTTCATTTTTATTTATTTAATTACTTTATTATGAACTTAGTTTTATAAAAATGCTTATTTAAATGAAAATATCAAAAAAATTGCATAAGAGATTACAAGAGCATGTCAGTTTTGGATTTGCTATTTTGTGTAGTATCGGCAAGTGGCAACAAATTCTAGAACGATGCACTGCATTGTTTATATCAATCACACATATTAACTGGGCCACTCTAGAAAAAAGTTTGATCAATTATTCTTTGATACGATTGATATATTTCGCTTAAATAGCTGTCAAGAGTTAGTGACTACAAATTATTTGTGAATGGATAGTAAGCATTAGAAACACTGTTAAACATAATTTCAAGACCTAGAAAACAAACTGATACCGGCCAACATTAACGTTAGAAAACTGCAAAGAAACGCCCTTGCAAGGCTGATACTATTCTGGTTTATGATTATTCTTACTTTCCAAATCATGTCTTAGATGTACTTTGACTGAACAATGGTTAGCTATCTTGATTGGAACTTTTCACCACTAGAATAAAATCGTGGCAACAGTGTACCCCAAACATGCAATCTTACACTCACAATTAATATTTGAATAATGTTCTTTGAATTTAGAATAGATGGTACCGCTTGCTACAACACCAAAGGAAGAAAATGTTTGTAGGATATGTAATCGGCAAAGTAGTCTGTATTAGTTATTCAAAAAGAAACTTGATCTTGAATAAGATTTTGTTTTAAGAAAGATTACTATTATGCTCTGATATACATATATCTGAGCTTCTTTTAACAAAAATAATTTTGTTTTTAAAAGAATATAAAATCAGTTTTATTAAAAAGAATATTTTTGTAACATTTGTTTATTTATTTATTTATTTATTTTTATAGATAATATAAAACATTTTTTTTTCTCTCTTCTAAAAACTGTTCTCTCTCTCTCTCTCTATGTTATACATAATACTTCCACTATCTGAAGGTAATGGAATTATTATTTTCAGTCAAAAATTTTGATACCTGAATAATAGTCAATTTGTTTTCCAGATTTACATGTTTTAAGGTCTCCGGAATCTTAAAAAGTTTTCTTGGCAAATGGTCAGTGTCTGTGGGAAATTTTCTAACTACCGTACCTCTAAACCGAAAAAAGGTAGAACAACGAAACTTCAGATTTGAAACAGGTAAGGTGTACAAATGATTTTGCCAACTTTTGGTAAAAATTGGAAAGCCGGAATAGCGGCATTATAAATCCGTATCTCAAAAACGTCGCTGACGATTTTCTTCAACGTTGTTATTTAAATTCCCTTTTAGATACCCTTTCGTATGCATTAGTAAGTTACTTCTGGAAAATTGATAGGCGTCCTGTCTAAGTAGATCAATTTTAGGTATCATAAGTGCGTTTTTTTTATTTTTTCCTTCTTTTTTCTTTGGAAATAAAGAGAGTTTTACGTATTTTATTCAAACTCGCCCTATGAGATGTAATTGTTGAAATGTTCCTTTTTAGATGTCCTTTCGCATGTAATTGTTCGTTTCTAGTAAACAGGCGAGTTTGCCAAGTTTTAGTGAAAACGGACAGTGAGACCGAAAGTTGGTATCTCAAAAACGTCCCTACCGATTTTCTTAAAATTTGTTATATAAACCCTTTTTTAGATGTCCTCTAAACCCCTTTTTAGATGTTCTTTCACATGTATTACTTGATTATTGCCGAAACGTAAGTGGAAGCCTCCATGTGGAGACTCAAAAAATTTTTAGATTCTGTCTGTGTGTCTGTCAGTCTGTCTGTATGTCTCGCGATAGCGACCGCAAAATTCACTCTATTGACTTATAATTCGGTACACACGTTCATTATCCGCACAGAAATAGCTGTATAATTTTGGGCGTGATTCTATTTGTAGTTCGTGTACAGGGACACACCAAAGTTTTTCTTACCATTACTGCCTATGGACAGAATTTGTATGTGTCGTGATAGCGGCGGCAAAAATCACTCTATTTATTGACTTGCAATTTCGTACACATGTTCATTAACCAGACAGAAATAATTGTATAGTTTAGGGTGTATATTCTATTTGTAGTTCGTGTACAGGGGCACACCAAAGTTTTTTTTTTTTTTTTTTTTATTTTTTTTTATCATTACGCCCTGTGGACAGAATTTGTGTATCGAAATAGCAAGCGCAAAATCCCCTGGATTGACTTGAAAATTGGTACATATGTTCAGGCGCTATACAGAAATAGCTGTATAGAGTTTGGAGGCTATGTTATTTATAGATCGTGTACAGAGACGCACCATTTTTTTTTTCTTTATCATTACGGCGTATAAGAAGGATTTCATTTAAACTCATTTTAGCATACTCGCATTGCTTTCAACAAAATGAAATTAACATGCATTATTAAGATGGTTAAAAGCATGTTTCCTGTAGAAAATGTTGTTTAGACTTAAAATGAATGCACAGGACCTCACAAAAGTGTTTCGACAATGTCGCGTAATCATCAAAATTATGTCAAATTTCGGATAATCATTCATGAGCTACATTGAATAAGTTGTATCTATTTTATTGCTTTATATAATGTTTAGGATTTGTTGGAAAGGACGCAGGAAAAAATTTCCTGACACTAGATCCTATGGCCAGATTTTTCATCAAGTTAATTTTAACGCGTTTATGCTGTGTTTAACAAAATAGAACTAACATACATTATTAAGATGCTTGAAAACATGTTTTCTCTAGAAGAAAGGTATGTATATTCTAAAAAAAATATTTAGAAGACCACACAAAAGAATTCCAATGATATTCTGTAATCATCCTGTGATGTCAAATTTGGCTCAATATTAATGCGTTCCAATGAATTAGTTTATACTTTTATCAGTGTGTATAACTAGTGTGACTCATGTACACTAGTTATTTGCACTAGTTTGAGCACTCAAAAGAATTTTCTACCATTGTGGTCTATACACGTATTTCTTTTCAGTGCATTTTAACATAGTTACACTCCATTAAACTTAATTAAGTAAATAAACATTAATAACACACAAAATAGGTGATACACACAATAATTCCGATAACATAACCAATCATTTTGCATGAAATTCGGTACAATTGTTTATGAGTTAAAAGGAATTAACACAAGGCTATGTGAGTCATAAGGATATATATATATACACAGATAACTATAAACAGACGGATACAATGGGGTGTTGAGGGAGCGGTAGTCCCCCTCATAATCATATATATTTATGTAGTCAGTTAATCATAATTGTTTTAAATACTATATAATAAGTAAAAATGGTTTGCTGAGTAATGAATGATAAAAATTGGACGTTCAGGTTCCTGATCTGCAGATCTAGTAGTTGCCGAAACGTCAGCGGAGGTCTGCATGTGGAGACTCAAAAACAATTTTGGTTCTGTCTGTCTGTATGTTTGTATGCCTCGCGATAGCGGCCGACCAAAGTTTTTCTTATCATTACGGCCTATGGACAAAATTTGTATGTGCCGCAATAACAAGCGTAAAAACTCTTGGGTTGACTTGAAAATTGGTACACATGTTCAGGGGCTGTACAGAAATAGATGTATAGTTTTTTGGTGCCTATATTGTTTAATGATCGTGTACAAAGACACAACAAAGGTTTTCTTATCATTACGGCCAATGGGAAGGATTTCATTTAAACGCCTGCCCTTCTTTCACATTTTTTTTTAAGAGTAATTTTCTTCGCATTTAATCGTCATTACATATTCGAGAAAATTACTCAAAAATTTTTTTAAACATATTGGAGAAAATTACTCAAAAATTTTTTATATAAATAAATAAATAAAAATGGTGTAGAAAAAAGACAGGTGCTAACAATGCTCCGGAATAAATTAGAACTGTTGTTCTATCTGTGTTAAACACCACTATTTTCTAAAAAAATATTACCGTGTTTTCCGGCATATAACGCGCAGGTCACATAAATGAGTTACTAACCAGAAAATTTAATTTAAAAATAAAGCTAGATTTGTAAGAAACATAAGCTTATTAAAAAAACAGCTTTTACTCTAAACTTAAATTTCCGGTGCATAACTGATCTAAAAACCTGCGCGTTATACGCCGGAAAATATGGTAATTTGCTTATTAAATCACAAAATTTGTGCCGAAAATTCTAAGTCAAATATTGTTAAAGGAAAAACAGTGAATGAACTGCGCCCCGGACTTAGTCAGGTCATGTATACCTAACTGTTCCAACAGGCAGTTTTTGAAAAAATTAATTTATTTCTGTAAGTAATGGTAATTTCATCTTTTTTTTCTTATTCATAATAAATCTTTCAGCTGTGTAGGGCAAAGTGGGACAAAATTCACCCTTTTATTTTTGAATTTAAATGGATGAGTCATTTATACAAGTTTCTTCACGAAATTAAGTTAGTATGTTTCCACCGACATTTAAGAAGCGATCTTTGAAATAAAAAGAAGAATAATAAGTAGATAAAAACACATGAACATTTTTATCACTCTAAATAATAATTCAAGTTTCAGGATTCCAGTATTTTTTATTCAAGTTCGGAGCTTCACGATGCTCAATTCTTCTAATTTTTTCGAACACTGAATAGTTGTTGCCATTCTACAAACATAAACATAGAAAAATATAGATGCTACAATATGTAGACAATCAATCTCAAAATTAATTATCGTCTGCGACAAATAGTTATAACACACTGGGCCCGGCTGAACAAGGTTCAGAACAAATAAATTATCCAGTGCATCAAAATTTAAATACAAATGTAATTCAGGTGTAGATCCAATTCAAATATGAATCAAGTGTCATACAAAAAATATCAAGTAACTTACCAAGTTCTTCAAGTATATCAAGTACATCAAGTTTCAACAATATATCAAGAATTGTTGTCAAGTTTTCATTTTCAAGTATCAGGTACATTAAAAACAAGAATACTTCTATAAAAACATTAATCAAAAACAATTTACATTTTAATAATTAATTTAAATAGGAATTAATTTTTATCACGGAAACCTGTTTTTTTTTACACTTTAAGTATAAATATTTACATTTAAAATAAAATTCTATATCATTATACACAAATTAAAATTCTTAAATATGTACATTTATGCAACTTATAAATAATATTTAAATATCTACAACATATAATACTACAATCAAAGAATATACAAACAATTATTCTATCTATGTAAATTAATATGTACACTATGCAATTAATTTTATGCTAACTATACATAAAAAAAAAGAAGAAATATTAATTAACACTCTAATTTCACTAGTAGCTGTATAGGCCTTTTAATAAGTCCTTTTTCAGTTTTCACTTCACAACTACGAATTAGACCATCTCTTCCTGTGAAAGTTTTTAAAACTTTTCCAAGTTTCCACATGTTGCGTGGCAAATGGTCATCGTGTATTATTACTACATCATTCACCTTTAAGTCCAGTTTTTGTGAATGATTTTTTACACAGTTTGCTGATTTTAGATTTAATAAATAATCCTTGAAAAATATTTTCCAAAAGTTATTCAACAGTTTTTCGCGATATCTATATGACTTAAAGAGTACTTCTTTAGTACTAGGTATTTACATTATTAGGATAATTTTGTGGTGGTAAATTCATTGGTTTTTCTTTTCCCAGAAGAAAATGTGCAGGAGTTAGGGTTTCTGACTCATCTTGCACATACGTCAAGGGACGATGGTTTATCATCGCTTCAATCTCCACCAGAATAGTTTCTAACTCATCAGGGTTACATGATGATCTGCCAAGAATTTTTCGTAATGTTGTTTTCACTGTCCGTACAAGTCTTTCATAAAACCCGCCCCACCAGGCTCCGCGTTCAACAATATATCTCCACTCAATACCTTTAGTAGCATAATAGTTCTTCACCTCAGGATGACGTAAAACTTCCCACATTTTTTTGAGTTCTGCGTCAGCTGCCTTAAAGGTACGAGCATTGTCTGAATAAATAATGGAGCATAGGCCTCTTCTTGAGACAAATCTACGGAAGGCCAGTAAAAACGTTTTTGTTGTAAGATCTTTTGTTAGCTCAAGATGAATTCCTCTAGTCACTGCACACGTAATTAATAGAATATAATACTTTGTATCTTCATTTTTTACAAAAAGTGGACCAGCATAATCCAGTCCCACAACATCGAAAGGATTTGTTTGTTTTATTCTAGCTGAAGGCAAAGGTGCCATTGCTTGTTGCATTGGTCGAGAATTATATCTTTGACAAATAACACATCTTCTTATAACACGCTTAACATTTTGCCTGGATCTAATTATCCAGTATTTTGTGCGAAGGAACATGAGAGTATTTCCTACACCTGTATGAAGAACGCGTTCATGTGCATCACGCACAAGTAAATCAGTAAAATGGGTTTTAGAAGGTATAATTAAAGGATGTTTTTCATGAAAACTTAATGATGACCGTTGTAATCTACCCCCAAGTCTGAGTACTCCTTCATCACTCAGGAAAGGGTTCAATTCGTAAATTTTAGAGTTTTTGGATATCAACTGTTCAGATTTTAAATATTTAAGTTCATCTGGAAAATGTTTATATTGAACTTCTTTAATTAAGTGTAACTCTGCAGCAAAAAGTTCTTCTGCAGTCAAAACACCCTTTCTCTTTTCATTTTTATTTCTTAAATTGTAAATAAATCTAAATACCCATGAAGTAATTCTAATTACTTTACTTAGTTTGCTATACTTTTCAATATTCAAGATTGTGTTAGAATTTTCTGCCAGCGAAGGCAAAACCGATGTCTCATTCACCTGCTTTTTCTCTTCTAATTCAGAATGAGAAAGTTTTATTGATGAATCAAAATTTTTAGGCCAAGCACTCATAGGTTCAGTTAACCAATCTGGTCCTGAACGCCATAGTTTAGATGCTAACAAATATTCAACAGAACAACCACGTGATAAAATATCAGCAGGATTGGTTTTACCACTACAATGTTTCCAGTTGCTTGGGTTAGTTAAATTTTGTATTTCAACAACTCTATTTTTTACAAACAACTTCCAACGTTCGGGAGCACTATGAATCCAATAAAGTACTATCATACTATCAGTCCATAAATATATATTTTCCCCATGTATAGCAAAAGTTTCTTGCAGATTTTTGGCAAGTTTTGCTGCCGTTAATGCCCCTAACAATTCTAGCCTTGGCAATGTGAGTTTTTGTTTTATTGGTGCGATTCTAGATTTTGCCATAACAAACGCTATTTCTCCATTTTTAATTGATCTAAAATACGCGACTGCGCCATAAGCTTTGATAGATGCATCACAAAATACATGCAATTCTTTATCATCATTTTGATACAACTCACCAGGAAAATATTCGCGAGGAATTTCAAATTTCTTTAACGTTTCAATTTCTCCGCACCACTCGGACCACAACTGCCTACATTCGGGTGGAACATGGTCATCGAAATCTAAACCCAATTGCCAAAGATTTTGCATTATCAATTTTGCACGTAATACAAATGGTGCCAAAAAACCCACTGGATCAAAAATAGTAGCAGTTACTTTTAATATATTCCTTTTTGTGATCTCTCTACACTTATTCAATGTTTCGCACAAGTTATCTATGTTCAAGGATATTACATCTCTACTATTACACCAGTTCAGACCTAACACTTTAAGTGAATTATTTTCTCCTGATTCTGATTTGATTTTATCGCTACCATCCCAAAGAATTTTGAGTTCCTCTGAATTCGTACTAAATTGACGCAAATTCATCCCGGCATCTTTTAACACATTATGTGCTTCAACACTAAGTTCGAAAGCTCGCTCTACGGAATTTGCCCCATAAAAAAGATCATCGACATAAATCGAATTGTTTAACATCTGGTAAATATCAGGGTTTTTTTCTATTATTTTCTTTATGTGATATTTTATGGTGCATGCTAAAATGAAAGGACTGCAAGATACACCAAAGGGAACTCGTGTCATTCTATAGGGTTTCAAATTGAAATCTTTGTCTATGTATAAAAAACGTAATGCATTTCTATCAATGTCTGAAATACCAATCTGGAGAAAAGCTTTTTCAATGTCTGCGGTAAATGCATATTTATACAATCTAAATCGTAAGATTAGATCTAAAACAGAAGGATTTAAATTTGGACCTGGTACTAAACAATCGTTCAACGATATTTCATTATTAGATTTTGAGGATGCATCGAACACAATACGGACCTTAGTTTTTATTGCATTTCTCCTAACAACCGGAGAATGTGGCATATAATATAATGTATTCCCATCAAGAGTTTCTAAATTGCACGCCTCAATTATTTCGTGATTTAACTGATCGTTTATTATGCTGTCATAATTCTCTTTGAGCCATTCGTCATTTTTTAATTTATTAATCAAAGACATTAGACGCTGTTTAGCATTTTGAAAATTATCGGCCAATTTTTCATGATGAGACTTCCATAACAAACGAGCTACATACCTGCCATCACTGAATTTCAAATCATTCTCAAATTTCTCAGTTATTAACTTATCATCATCCATATTTTCGTTTTCTCCTAAACCCATATTATCTAACGTCCAGAACTTTTTCAAACAGTCATTAATTGAATTTTCCTCTTTTTTCACGTTCCGAGAAGCACCTATTGTAAACATAGAGGCACTAGATTGGTTCTCCCCCAAAGATCCTACCAAGGACCAACCAAACATTGAGGAAACCACAAACAAATTTTTACTAATTCTTTTCTTTTCTCCAGTCTGTACCTCCCAACATGTATCAGATCCTAATAATATTTTTATTTCAGAGGATTCCCCATTATCTGCTAATTTCAAATTTTCTAATTTTAACAATTCCAAGATATTTTTAGAAGGTAATTTTATGACTGCTCCAGAAATAGTGTCTGTAACAAGCGCTTCAATTGTAATAAAATCATTTGGGCAATGAATACTTTTAAGAGTAACTTTAACAACATCATATTCCATTAACCTGCCCTCAGTATACCCAAAGGAATAAATACACAAACTTTCTTTCCTCAGACTTTTTAATTTTAGTTCTTTAGCTAAATCGGACTTTATAAATGATTTTTGAGAACCCCCGTCAATTAGAATTTTTATCAATTGACATCTATTATTATCTTTATCAGAAGCAAAAACAGAACAAGTTTGTAAATACACAACTTTATCAATTTTAGAAACATAATTCAGTGACAGTGATGCGACTACATTTTGCTTAACCTCAGTAAGAGTTTCTGATTCACGAACATTTGATTTACAAAATAACTTGTTATGGTTTAAACTATTACATAATTCACAAGGAGGGATTTTAACCTTACACCTAGATGACACGTGACCTTTTTTAAAGCATTTATAACAACGACCATGAGTTTTTAGTATAGATCTTTTTTGTTCGTCTGTTTTCTCACATTTTACTAACTCATGCGTATTTTGATTACAATAAAAACAATAAGGTTTATTCATGACAGTTAAAGCGGAAGCAGTAGGAACGCTCATCCCTTTCGAGTAATTACTTTTATTTTGCTTAACAACATAATTTGTATCCCTTTTCTTAGAATTTATAATCAAATTAGAAGCCTCCCTACTCTCAACTTCCAATCTAATAAAATCAAGAAGTTCTGTTAGGTTGTATTGACCCTTAGAATTATGTTTTCTATTAAATTCTAAATTCATATCATCAGGTAATAATTTTAAAATAACTGGTCCTAAAAGACTCCCATACGATTCTGATACAATTCCTAAGGAATTTAAACTTCTTATATGTATTTCACAGGAATCATAAAGCGTTCGTAGCGCTTTGATATTACCCGAGTTTTTAACAGGTTCAAGATTCAAGAGTTTATTCATGTGAGAAGAAATTACTAAATCTGTACGACCGAATCGTTCTTTAATCAATTTAAGAGATTCATCATAATTTTCATCGGAAAGCGAAAAACCAGAAATAGCACTTAAAGCAGGCCCTCCAAGTAAAGATTTAAGATATGTAAATTTTTCCACTTTCGTTAATTCAGTATTATTCCCAATAGCATTTTCGTATGAATTAAAGAACTCTAAAAATAAACTAGGATCTCCATAGTACCTTGCTATCGAAATCTTAGGCAATCGAATTTTGTTTTTATTTTCACCTTTAATTTCGGCAGTGTGGTCACTTACAGACGTGTTATTTATAATTTCAGAACTGAATTTAAGTTTCTTTTGTGCTCTAAAAATACATAAATTAATTTTTTCTTCATATTCTATTACCGAATCGCATTCTTTTTCAATTTCTGCTTCATTACCTTTAAAGCAATTTAATATTTTATCATTAATAATTTTTATATCAGATTGTTTAGAATTTAACAAAAAGAGATTTTCCTCAACTATATTTCTATCAAAAGTTTCATTTTTTATTTCCGATTCCAAAATATTTATTAATTTTGAAACAGACTGCCGCAAAGTTTTCCTCGCAGATTTAAATTTTACTAACTCGTCAGCCATATTAAAGAACACAATAAAGAACAAAAATGTAATGATACAATATAAATTAAAAAAGAGCTTACCTTATTTTCTCAATTAATAAAAACGCGTTGAATATTTATAATTTACTCACATTGCCAATAAGCTATTAAATGCTGCTGTAGATGAATGCTTTTAAAGCACATATTTATTTTTAAAACCCAAATGATCTCATCTTGACATAATGATTTCATTCTTTATCACATCCAGAAGGCAATATTCATAAATACTTCACGCATTTTGACAAAAAATAAAAATGAAATTTTCGAATGAAATCCACGACGAACTATAAACATCATTATTATCTAAGAACTTCGGTTTTAAATCCAAACTATAAATATATTGTAATTATCAAGTTATCATATTCCAAATTCGAACATCTGTTAAAATAAACATTCATTTAATTACAGTTCGAGCCAGACGTTCTGGGCGCCAAATGAAATAAAAAGAAGAATAATAAGTAGATAAAAACACATGAACATTTTTATCACTCTAAATAATAATTCAAGTTTCAGGATTCCAGTATTTTTTATTCAAGTTCGGAGCTTCACGATGCTCAATTCTTCTAATTTTTTCGAACACTGAATAGTTGTTGCCATTCTACAAACATAAACATAGAAAAATATAGATGCTACAATATGTAGACAATCAATCTCAAAATTAATTATCGTCTGCGACAAATAGTTATAACAATCTTCTGCTGAATTATAAAATGATAATATGCATACTTTTTCTTATTATTGCTTATTTTCTAACCTCTTCTAAATGATATTTCCTCCTCGTGGGTAAGTTAGAAACCGGTTAGCATATAAATTCAATTTAAAAAAATCTGGAGTGACTCCACTCGACTTTCCGAACATTGAGTAACTAACAGTTTTGTAGATAAAATAAAGAAAGAGGAATTGCTAAACAAACAAAAGAGAGAAAACCATAATAGAGTGTTTTTTTCTCCATATATCACACGAGGTTTTATTTAACGCTACTGAACTTTGAGCCCTTAGATCATAATGATAAAGAATTTTTCGTTTTGTCCCTGTAAAAATCTATAGATGCTAGATTCACCAAAATGCTTATAGTTAGTGCAACAGTGATTTATAATATTCATACAAATTTTCAGCTCAATTGAATAAGGCGTTTAGATGCTATCGCACTTTTAAAAATTTGGTCTCATAGGCCATAATGATAAAGAATTTTTCTTTGTGTCCCTGTAAAAAAACTGTAGTGCTAGATTCACCAAAATCTATACAGTTGGTGCAAATGCGACCTATAACATGTGTACAATTTTTTTGCTCAGATTAATAAGGCGTTTAGACGCTATCACACTTTTAAAAATTTGGCCCCATTGGCCTTAATGATAAAGAATTTTTCTTTGTGTCCCTGTAAAAAAACTATAAGTGCTAGATTCTCCAAAATCTATACAGATTGAGTATCTGTGACCTATAATATGGGTATAAAATATTTGCTCAATTGAATAAGGCGTTTAGATGCTATCGCACTTTTAAGATTTTGGTCCCATAGGCCATAATGATAAAGAATTTTTCTTTGTGTCCCTGTAAAAAAACTATAAGTGCTAGATTCACCAAAATCTATAGGGTTCGTACTATGGTGACTTACAATATACGTACCAACTTTCAGGTTAATCGAACAAAGCCTTTAGACGCTAGCGTGTTCACAAACATACACACATACACACATACACACATACACACACATACATACATCATCGTAAAAATAGTGAAAACGGACTCAGGGCACCTCAAAACGTATAGAAACATCAAAATCTCGAATTCGGATTTTTGACATGATTACAATACTTTCCTCACTATAGTGTTCGGAAAGTAAAAAGGGGCTATTTCAATAAATTTATTATAAAATAAAATAAAAATACACCAATACAAGATTATACAAAAGAGCATAAGTTTGATTGAATGACTATACAAGGAAAAATAAATGTTTTAAAGGCAAAAATGACTAATAAAAATGTTATCTTATTTGTCGCAATTAGAATTAGCTTCGTAGGCCGTCCCTCAGTATTTAGAGCACTGGATCCACCCCTCATTATTCTCCGATTTTTAATGTTTGTTGATAAAATAAATAAAACTGTTTTTTTATTTTAAAATAATATGGTAAAATCGTCCAAAATGTGGTTTTGTTCCACTCGGTAAAGTTTGCCTTGTAGCATACGCCAAAACAAATAATATCGTTCATCCTCTTTCACAGAATAATCACAAAAGAAAATATATTTATTTGTTTCGAAATTTATTAATAGAAAATTCAAATAACCATTCGGCAAACACGTTATTCTGTTCTGCTCTAGTGCATTTTTCATATCATTGTCAAAACATTATTAAAGAGATAACCCGAATGTTAATAAAATGAAATCAGAATTTCAATTTTTTTTTTAAATTAGTCATTGGTATAAAAAGAATTCCTAGATAAAGTAATAAAATAAAACACACTTAAAACGTGGAATAAAACCTCTTTCTATTTGTTTTAGTAAGGATGTTTATTGTTATATTAAAGAAAAAAACAATTTTTCAGGAAAATTACAAAAAGAAATTTACATTATAAACAAAAATATTAATCAAAAGTTTAAAAATGTTATTCATTCTTTTTTATTATTATTGTTATTTATAAATAAAGAAAAAGAAAATTTGCTTAAAAGCGTATTAAAAGAGGAAACAATTCTTTAAACTATATAAATAACTGATCATTAAACACTTAAATCAATTGCTCTCTAGTGCTCTTTTATACATCCTTCTTAACCCTTTAACGTTCACTACTTAATTTATTTTAAAAATTACTAAACTAATTCTAAAAATGGCTTTTAGACACATAGCTGATCATAAATATTTAAAAAATAAAAAATTAGCATTGTTCCTTTTCGAGAAATTTTCGGTTTGAAACATCTGTAAGTAAACCTTATTAAATTCAAATAATATTTAATTTAATAAATAAATCACTTTATAAGTAAACATTATCAACAACAAAAACTCCTAAAAGTTGCATAGATCCCAACATCTCAATTTATTCCGGAGTATTTTAACCCTTTGCGGTGCAAGGTAATTTGGATAATTTAAATTACATTGCCACCGGAATTTACGAACATAATTAAAATAGAAGAAATTTTAAATTTTCACGTTAAAAAAAGGGCTTTTTCTGCTATGTTATAAATGTAAATTTTAGCCAAAAAATTTCCGGGATGAGTTTTTGCACTTGAGAATTAAAATTAGGTGTTCCATCAGCGGGAACACTGCGACTGAAAGGGTTAAAACATTAATATGAACTAGTCAGAATGTTAGCGAAGAAGGAAATGAAAATTTTATATTATTTTAACCTTTTGCCGGTTCTATTTAATTTCACTCGTCTGGTTTAGTGTTGCCAAATTTACGGAAATTTTTATTCAGTATCCGTCACTAAATTTTAACTGTAACGATTGCCTAATCACTTCAAAAGTTATTCGTCCGTTATGTATATCAAATATCACTCCTCAAAATTATTGATGATAGTTGAATAAGAGAATCCCTAAATTTGGCAACACTGTTTAGAGCGTTTGGCCGACAAAGGGTTAAACATAGCTGGTAATATTTATAATTTATTCCGGAGTACTGTCAGTCCCACCCTTTTTTCAGACGACTTTGATTTTAGAGAAATTTTCTCCATTATGTAATTACGATGAAATAAGAAGAAAAATACTTTTAAAATATACTGGTGTGAAATTAGGGCGGTTTTAACATTGCTTCGGAATAAATTATAAATATTACCAGATATGTTTTAAAGTTACTCGTAGCATAGTTGCCAACATTTAAATTTATTCAGGAGCATTTTTAGCCCCGCCTCTATTTCGCACCACTCCATTTATATATACAGATTGCGCGACTTTTTTATTCAAATGTCACCAATAATTTTAAGAAGTGATATATGGTATATACAATCGACGTTTCTTCGATTCTATTCGCCTTTCATGTATATCAAATCCGACTTTAAAAATTTTTGGTGGCTGTTGAATAAAAAAGTCGCGCAATCTGTACCAGGTGGCGCTTGAACTGTTGCCAAGTTTTCGATCCAAGCGAAAGGCATTTATTTTAGGAGGCTATGCTCAGATTCACGTCATTTGGAAATCTGTAATTCCTCCAGTGGGCGTTTCTTTTGCAATTTGTCAGTCGCTTTCTTTCTTTCCAATATTCCCTATATCCATATATGTACAGTCAAAGTACTATGCATACAAATACTTTCACTAGAAAGCGAATGATTATTATGCATATTCATATGTAATATAAATACAGGTAAAGAAACTCTTGTTCTGAAATAACGAAGATTGAAAGAATAATGCCCACAGGTGGAACCAGCTATCAAAGAGACAAAAACATACGGTCGCGAAAGTGTTAACACTTTCGCGACCGCATGCTTTTGTCCTTTTGAAAATAAAGTCCACCTGTGGGCATTACTCTCCAAGTTACAATACTTCAAAACAAAATTTTCTATATTGAGATTCATATTACAAATGGATATACATTATAATTATAGCCTTTCTAATCAAAGCATTTATATTCATTCTATATTGGTTGTACAAACATGAATATTGTGTATATTTTTAAGAAATAAATGACATACAAATTGCAAAAGAAACGCCCACTGGCGGAGTTACAGATTTTCAATTGACGAGAATCTACGTCAGCGGTCGCGAAAGTGTTAAAATGTTGGCATCTCTGCTCTTAGTACACTAGGAATTCTTAAATAAGTGAAAGATTTTATATGTATATACATATATGTATATATATATATATATATATATAAGTGTTTTTAAATAGCAACATTCAGTACTAGAAATGCTTAATTCAAAACTTCCTTGTTTAATATTAATAATCTGGTATAACACTCACACGACTTTATCTTACCCTGAAATTTAATACTATAGATTCACTGTGGAGATTAAGAGGTAAGATAACGAGTATTGTTATATAATCCTGCGGTAAAAGCAATTCAAATTAGTCATCAGATTAGATTTATTTGAGAAATAATTCTGTGTGAGGAGGCTACCAACCTCCAGTTTAATTATTGTACCAACATTTTTGTAGAATTCAAATCTGTTATTGAATTTAAAAGTTCATTTAAAATTATTCAGACAACTTTCACATGCATCACTCCTTGAAACTGATCAAACTTTTCGACTAACAAACTTATATTAACTTCAAAATATAATATTTCAATTGCCTGAAATTATTTATTTTAGGTTAGTCTGGTAAGCGAGAGAGACAAAGATCAAACGCTAAAATTTGACTTCAGTATTCAGGAAACATCAAAACGTGTAAATATACAAAAAACAATCGATGAATATCAAGCTTAAAAAATATTTTATTTACTGGATGGGTATGAGGATTTAATTCCAATTCCTGAGTAGTTTTCTTTACATGGTAAAATATTACAGTAAAGCACTTCCTCTAATTACATTCAATAAAAAAGAATGTTTTCGCGTTTAATTATTGGAAGACTTGTATATATTCTAAAAATTATGTACACAAACACATGGTGCACATAAATACAATCTTATATTAATAACACACAGCACAACCTGAAATACACTTCTACCAATTTTCAAGTTTTTGTCCCTCTATATTCTATATCTTTTGTGTAGCCCTGTAAATGAATGCTGAATGAATTCCATTCCATATTGTACGTGAATCCTGCTTTTACGCATACAAAAAATAGGTATTCATTTCATTTGGTTTAGTATGGTCAATAGATGTTAAACACAACTTGCCTGCAATTTCCCCCATAGGCGTAATGTATTTGAATTGTTTTGGTTGCCCCTGTACACGAACCATTTGCTTCATCTCAACGAAAATTTTCGTTTAGCATCCCTGTATGATATAGAATTAGGACACCGAGTTTGAACTTTCTGCCATTGTTTGTTCTTGAGATATGCTAATAACAGACACACACACAGACAGAGAGAGAGAGATACACAGACCAACCGCTAAAAACATGTTCAGGGATGGAACACGGGCGCAGAATTCATACCACTATCAATGTAAGAAAATT